>CAWUFW010002845.1:485000-1685000 GCA_963921515.1 Calotriton arnoldi
TTCTGTATTCGTTTGACGTGTACTTGTGTCTGTATTTTTGTGTTTTGTTTTGTGGTTCAAATTATAGAAACTGTTTAGGCGGAAGTCCTCAGCTTCCAGTGAGTCAGAGCGGTGTCCACATAAGTCAAAAGGTTAAGAATCGCTGTTCTAGACTATCTTTTAGTATACAGTGGCTAAATCGCTCATGGGACACTAGATTTAAAAATAAGGCACCGGTGGGGCACAAGAACTACTTGTAAATGCTGGCCCCAGTTGTAGTCCTTTCTTTATCTCGCCACTCTTGCATTGACAGTCACATGCCAAATAAATTATGATTGGAGATAAGCAATTGATTCACATGTTGTTTATTTTAATTACCTAGGTGCAACATATATAAAAATCAAACCACAACATGTGCACAGACATTATCTACTCTGCTCTAAATGTAATTGATCTAACTGTCAGGCTTGGAACGCTTCCCTGATCACAGTTAGGATACCCAGGGAAATTGAGACACCACATAAAGGTGCGCATGATACGGAACAAAAGGGGATGGAACAAATCTAATTTTAACATCCAGCTGGACCCAAAACAAAGGCTTGTTATCACTTCACAAGTACTTAAGAGAAACCAAGATTTGGAGGCAGGCTTTTATTTGTGTTCAATGCCCCATGTAAGAGATGTGCTTGAACTGTAAGAATGCAAGATCATTCACACCCCCTTCTTGGGGTTTTCCCTTCCTGACTGGGATTAGTGGCGATACTCACAGGCCATAGCCCCCCTAGCTCCCAGACAGAAGATGCGCATGCTGGATGTCTCTTAACTCTTCCTGACTGCACGCATCCTTGTGCCCTTTTGATCTCCACCTGGATAGCATCCCCCCCCATCCCCATCACTTGTTCGCTGCTGTTTCTTCTGGTTAGCTTTTTGTTTATACTACAATTGCTTTGCCTCTAATGTAAGACTTTGCATTGTTATGTGATATCCGAAAAGTTATTGTTTTCCACTGTAATATCTGATAAAAACTCAATAAACAGATTTGGAGTAAAAAAAACTGAATGCAAGATCTACCTGTTTGTGTGAGTAATTACACAAATATTGATTTAAATGGCACCTATTTTTTTATTTAATTCTTTTATAATGCTACTCATCCTAGTGCTGGGTATCATAGCGCTTTACGTCACACACTGAGGCAAAATAAATCATGTAAGTGTGTAAATCAATGTACAGGAAATGTTACATAAGACAATAAAGGTTATAAGATGTAGGAATCACATATCATTGATACTTGTAGACATCATATATTAAGAGTGTACAGTCGGAATAAAAGCAAAGTCAGGATATAACATGTAACACAGTGATTGTGTTGTCTGTACTAACAAGACATTTTTTTATTTCCCAAATTAACCCTTCTTTTCAATCCTAGAATAACAGACAACAAACAATAAGCATCTAAACCCATGACTTACAGTTTGCCACAGTAATCCCAAACTAACTATAGTACTAGTTAGACTGCAGCTGTCCTTGGGTTCGATGCCATACGTTACCATATTTGGCCTACCTTTCAATTTGAGATTGCAGACACTGTGTTGGCATTATCATGTGTAGACTATGCCAGCAAAGTCGATCTTGTGGATCAAAGTATCTACTCCACAGATTACACCGAGTCCAAAAAGTGTCTGTAGGATTGTGGCTTGGAATGACAGCACAGAGCACATCTCCTTCTTTATCTGCGCTTTTCTTTAAGTTGCTTTTCGTGTGAGAGTGAAATCTGTGATCCTACGCCTGCATTAGAATATACTGCTTCTCTTTTTGTTAGAATGAAGTCAGGGCCAGCTGTACGACCCTAAATTGCATGCGCAAACGGGTCTGTGACCCGTTTGCGCATGCAAAATGGCCCAGGGCCATGTACAATTCCTAAATAGCGAGTTGCAATTTATTTGCAACTCGCTATTTAGGAATTGCGAGTCGCAATTAGGAAGGGGTGTTCCCTTCCTAATTGCGTCCGCAAACCAATGTACGAATGTTTTGTGACCGCATTTGCGGTCGCAAAACACTCGCAAATTACCACCCTCTTCAAGAGGGTGGTAATGCAGTTGCAATTTGGAAGGGGTCCCTAGGGGACCCCTTCCACTTTGTGACTGTCTCTAAAAATATTTTTTAAGGGCAGGCAGTGGTCCCAGGGACCACTACCTGACCTTAAAAAATGAAACGAAAACGTTTCATTAAAAAAAAAAAAATACATCCCGTTTTCCTTTAAGGAAAACGGGCTGCATTAAAAAAAAAAACTGCTTTATTTGAAAGTAGTCCCAGACATGGTGGTCTGCTGAGCCCAGCAGGCCACCATACCTGGGAGGGCCTGTCATTCCCAATGGGCTCGCAATTGCGAGAGGCTCATTAATATTAATGAGCCTCGCAATTTGCGACCCCATTGGGAATCGCAAACAGTGTTAAACACACTGTTGTACATGGCAAATTGCACCTCGCAAATTGCGACTCGCAAATGAGTCGCAATTTGGGAGGTGCAATTTTGCTGGTCATACATCTGGCCCTTAGTCTCATGTTGCCTCAACTGAAGCCTCTAATCTTTCTAGTCTTACCTTTTGGATGTTGCCAAAATTCATACGTCTTGTTGCATGGGCAGATTTTTTAATATATTGCACAGAAATATTGGTATGAGCTCTCTCTATCAATCCAGGCCAAGCCAAATCAATATGAAGCCCACTTGAACCCATCTGCTTCCTTTGCTGTGTTTTATTAAGTCTTATATAGCGCACTGGACCCCAAACTCGACCCGAAGGTATTAAAGCTCTTTGCATGAGCATCAGTTACATTACACAACGTCACATTCAGTTTATTTTTCAGGCAAGGGATGATTAAGTGATTTGTCCAGAATCACATTATGTTGAGCCGACGCCAAGACTCAAACCTGGTTCCCCAGTTCCAAAGTCAGCAGCTCTTGCAGTTACGTCACATCCTCTAGTGAACTAACCCCACTACCTCCAATGTAGTTGGAGCAGGCTAGAGCTAAAAAGCCTTTAGTAGTCTGTGTGCTTTACAAGCTCCAATTATTTTACCAATATTCTCACATTGTGGTGCAGATAACATCACTCCAGCTTTGCATTCCGTCCACTAGTTCCAGTGACTGGGAGAGTCACTAAGTGGAGTCCCTAAGTCACTGGGCTCTCCTAGAATCCACTCCCACTATCCTATCAAGCATATTTGTTTGCTATGTTCATGCTAGATCTCTTAATTATGCCTATTCCTAAATAGTTCAATTGCTCTCGTTTAGAAAGCCTAGTGTTGGGGTGGTGCCCTATCAGTACATGTTAGCAAAAAGAACAAATGATTGACGGAATGCTGAACGAACAAATCAAACATTCACCCCCAGTCACAGATCTGGGTTTAATCCATTGTCTTTTTGCTCACCACACCACCCCAGTTTGGACCCAGCCATATGCAAATCAGTCTTGACCCTGCTCCCCATGGGAACAGTCCAGCCCGAACTGCAAGGCCAGGTCCTCCATGGACCAGAAAAATGCATCCTGGGACCGGTTTCGGGGTATCACCCCTCATCAGCCAGGCTAGCTTGAACCCAGTGGCACAATGAGCACGGGTCCCACGTCTAGGCATACCCATCCCACTTATCAGTACATGTTATAAGAAATTCTTCACTAGCATCTAACTAGCTAGAGGTAAACTATACACGTTTCAAGAAGGCAATAAGCTTAGCTATTGAATTAACCTGCAGTCTTTTCCACAACATCAGGCCGCATTTGTATTCGCTGCCTACAAATGAAAATATGAGAGAACAATATATTCCTTTTACATTAGTGTTCTATATTAATAAATAGGTAAGTTCTTGATGACAAGTGACCCCCACAGACATCGATGATCAGAGGGTGCAGGTGGAAGCGGGTGCCCAAATGTTCTGAAAAAAAACAGTGCAGCTTTCAACAACTCGGTTATCAATGCCTTTGATGTAAGGGTAATTTCTTCATGCTAGATTTATTTTATTTATTTATTTAAAAAGTTTTATATAGCGCGAACGTGACCCACGAGGGTATCAGAGCGCTTTACAATACACTATTTTTAAAACGTTAGGTGATTGGGGTAATATACATACATTCGAAATTCGACATTCAATAAAAAAAAGGTAGACAATGGTATATGGTTAGCATAGGTGGCTAATAGTCATCAAAGAATTAAGGTTTTAGGATGTGAATTTGTTCATTAGAAGCATTTTTACTTCTTTTTTGAAGGAGGTACAGGAAGAGATGCTGCGTACATCTGGAGGTAAGGAGTTCCAAATCTTCGGTGCGATCCCTGAGAATGCTCTGCAACCAGTTCTCTTTTTGTGGAAGGATTGTGGTTTCAGTAATAATGAACTAGCACTTTGCGATTGTCTGCATCCTCCCGACCACTCTAGTTTTTGTGTTAAGTAACTGGGGGTATTGCTATGCAGGGCTTTATGGGTCATGCAGGCGATCTTTAGTTGTATTCTTGCCTCGTAGGGTAGCCAGTTCAGAGCTTTCAAGGTCGGAGAAATGTGGTTATTTCTTTTAGTTCCTGAGACCAGTCTGGCCGCAGCGTTAAGAGATGCCCTCAGCGGGGACAGCTTGTATTTGGGAAGACCGCATAGAGTGGTGCTTCCATAGTCCAATCTTGGTAACACTAGGGCTTCAGTTCTAAGAGAAAACTGACCTCAAACCGCAGGAAATAAAGGCAGTCTGACATGCTACATACGGCCTGACACATCTGTCACAAAGCCCGGAGATGTAAAGGTTCATGCACATGCAAGAGGCATGGTACCAGAAATAAAATTACAATCCGGTCTGACAAACTGGGAGGTGACATTCTTGTTTCCACATTAGTGTGAGACAGACTGCAGTGGATGCATAAAGCTGGGTATACTGGAAGGTGTTGCTGAGAGTTCGCGGTGGAAATACCTTTTCTCAAAGATCAAGATTTACACATTATTTTACATTATTATTATAAATATTTTTTGTTTAGTTTCAAATTCGTCTTAACCAATTTCCCAAGTTTATTTTGCAAGAACAAAATTAGTAAGAAGAGGGCATACAGGCATGCCTAGCAAATCATTTCACACCCGGGCTGGCACAGCTCTCGTACGTACATTTCCTTCTGTACACTTTAGTACTTCTATTTTCAACCGTAGTTGATTATAATACTTTTCAATTTCATTATTTCTCTACATACGAAACATTACATTTCTAAATGTTGTCTCGTTTTTTAATCGTATGTGTTTCTCTTTAGAAATTGTGCAGTTTGAAAAGGAAACTGACAGCATTGTCTTCTGGTTATTACAAATTATTTATCTTCATGCCAATGAATAATATATCCAAGTGGCTGGTTGTATGTGGAATGCATGTGGGAGACTCATACAGTGCAAGCTTAGTAGTTAAGCAACCCAGCCATGTACAGCCCGGGAGGATACAAGCGGGAAAGGAAGGGGAGGTTAGGCTAGGAGGGTATGGTATGTAAATGAGATACAAAGGACTGGGGTGAAAGGGGGTGGCAGTGGGGGCGATGAAGAGTGTCAAGGGTACAGGCCAGTGATGTGAGCCTACAGCTGACTGAGCTATCTAAGAGGCTAACCAACAAGCTTTTTGTTGAAGTGCTTCTAGTGTACACTTAGTTGATGTTTTGATTCTAGCATGCAGGGTGCTTGGCAGATTTCAATTGGATGGAGTCCGGTTGTCAACTACTTCCATGGTAGTTGTCTCTGTGCTGCAGCAGGTCTGAAGCTGAACTGATAATTCTGCAGGAAAGGGTTTGCTTTGATATGATTAAAGAGTTGGCTAGTGATGGCCTTCTCTATTATCTTGTCACAGGACGGTGTGTAACGGATTGCTAGCTCAAAAGGTCCTCTGGATCAAGGTTGTGTTTCTTGAGGAATGTCAGGATTTGTCTGTGCCTGAGAGTATCTGGCGAGGTGCATTACTTTGAGCATGAGTTGAGGATGTTCAGAAGTAGTGTAGTCTGCTTCAGGAAGTACATGGAATGTTGACCATTTCGGTGTGGAATCATCATGGGGATTTCAGGTGTGTATCTATGATCTGAATGATTTTCTCTATGTTGTCCTTGAAAAGGCTAATGATTGCTTAGTACTTCTTCTTTGAATGGGGCCATGCTGCAGGATTCACACAATATCAGATAGTTTAGATGAAGCTTCGTTGAGGACCCTATTCTATTATTTGACTGTAGGAGTGTGAAAAGCCACTTCGGGTGATGCAGAGTTGCTTTAGAAAGGTTAGGACTTCAATTATTTTGCTGTGTTGTGTACCATCGTGAGGATTATATGGCTTTAGAGGACACATTTTGGTGGGTTGTAGAGGTCTGCTGCCAACTGGAGGATGTTGTTGAGATATTGCAGAATGCATTTAATATTGGTCGAATCCCACCCACAAGGTTTTTCTCATACATTCTTCTGTATCCTAATAGATATTTTCATTTGCTCTCCTTATTTCCTGGGAGAATTTAATTTTATGATGTAATTTTTAAGCGTCATGTAGAAGGCAATTTATAACAGCGGAAAACGATCATGTTCACATTCTGTGTACTTTTTCATTGCCATGTAATAGCCCACACTTTTATGTCAAATTCAAACCATCTGTGAACTCTGTATTTAGTTCTAGAGCTTGCCTCTTATTTTTGCAATTTTATATAGCGCAGACATGGCTGGAAAACATTAGAGCGCTTTACAGCAGTAGCATGATACAAGGCTACAGCAAGTTACAGTTACAATAATTACGTTCAGACATATTGACTCGGTACCTGCGACCAGAACAAATGCAGCCGTTGGCCAAGGGACGTACAAGGTTCAAGCATTGATTAAGATGGTGGAGACACACAATGAAAGTAGTTTGTCTCCTGGATAGAGCACTTCGGTAAGGTCGAGGGTGATTAACCGAGGTGTCTATCAAATAGGAGGCGCTTGAGGTCCTTTTTGAAGGTGGCTTTGCAGGTTGTTAGGTGAAGGGAGGGAGGTAAGGAGTTCCAGATTCTTGTGGCACTACCAGAGAATGACTGGCTCATGTACCTTTCTCGACTGAAGGTAGGAGGTTCCAGGAGCAGGGATTGGGCATTTCTGGAAGATTTTCAGTTTCTCACTTAAATAGGAGGGTGAGTAGTAGTGCAGCGCTCTGTGGGTAATACAGGCGGTTTTGAATTGGGCCTGAGCTTCGATGGGAAGCCATTGGAAGATTAGAAGGGCCATGGAAATGTGGTCACATTTCTTGAGACCTAACACAAAGCGCGCTGCTGCATGCAGAGTTGCTCTCAGTGGGCCTAGATGAAATTTGAGAATGCTTGAGAGAAGGGCAATACAGTAACCTAGTCTGGAGAGGACGAGAGACTGCACCACTGTTTTGAGCTCTTGTTCCGGGATCAGTTGTCTGACGCCCCACAGCTGCCTGAGTTGGTGTCGTGCGCTTTTGGCCATGGCTGTGATGTGGCTGTGGAGGTTTAGATGATTGTCAAGGGTGATACCAAGGGATCTAGCACTCTGGACAATGGCGGGGCAGCCATCCATGGCGGGAAAGTTAGCCATCCATTCCTGTACCAGGGTTTTTGCTTTCGGAAGTGAGATCAAAACAAATTCTGTTTTAGCTGGGTTGAGTTTTAAATAATAGTTAGACATCCAGTTTTGAATCTTTAGGAGCGTGATTGAAAGGAGGGCAAGGTCTTCAGGGGAAGAGATTTTCATATATATTTGAGTGTCGTCAGCATAGACGTGGAAGAGAATCCCAGCGTTTCTGAGAATCACGCATGGTGGTTCTAGGTACAGGTTATAGAGTGTTGGGGAGAGGAATGAGCCTTGTGGGACCCCTTGATGTACAGTGACTGGTCTCGAGAACAAGTTGCCCATTTTCACAATTTGGGAGTGGTCCTCGACAGCCCATGCATTGTTCAAGACTGCAAAGGAGGTCCAGATGGTTGACAGTGTCGAATGCAGCAGACAAGTCCAGGAAGACCAGAAGGCAGGAGCTCCCGGAGTGGAGGATTCTAAGGGAATAGTCGACTCTTTGTAGGATCACAGTTTCTGTACTGTGACCCTAGCGCAAACCTGATTAAAGAGAGTCTAGGAGGTTGTTTGTTCGAGTGTGTCATGTGAGCTGGGAAGCAACGCAACTTTCAATGACTTTGCCTAAAAATGGAAGTGTGGAGACTGAGCTGTAGTTGTTCATGTTCTCTGGGTCGAGAGATTGTTTTTTCAAGAGAGGAGAGACTTGACCCACTTTTAGTCGTTCTGGAAATAGGCCCTGTTGAAGAGAGGAGTTGACCATGTTGGTCCATAGGGGAGTAGGTGTGTGACAAGAGATTTGCTGGAATGGCGTCCTGAAGGTGGTACGAGAGTTTCACTTTGAAGATTGTTCGCTGCAGGTCTCGTTCAGAAATAGGGAAGAAAGAGGACCACAAATGAAGAGCCTTGCACAGTAGAATCTCAGTTTCTGTAGGGTCACTGGTGTGTAGCGAGATATGGATGTATCTGACTTTTCTATCAAAGAAATCTACAAAGTTCTTGCAGTGTGCCACTGATGGCTCGAGAGTTGAAGTGGTGGAGGGGTTTGTAGTTTGTGCGAGAACCTCAAACAGGTGCTTTGGTCTGTTCTTTGCAGAATTCACGCGTGCTCTGAAGTGAGAGGCTTTGGCTCTAAGGATTCGGACTCTGTACTGCTTTCGCGCTATGCGAAGCTTATTCATACTCAGGTGAGAGGGTGTTGTTGATCTCTATTCTCTCTCACACTTTCTGATAAGCTTTCTTTCTTTGTAAAGTTCTTTTGAGAACCAAGGATTGGAGGGTGTTGGTCTAGATAATTTGCACTTCAGGGGTGCAAATTTGTTCATAAGCGATTCCATGCAGGAGTTATATTTGTCGGTGGCCTCATCAATATCCAGGTGGGGTGTAATTGAGATTCGGGTAGGAATGGGTTATGATGGCCATGGCTTCTGTATCAATGTTGGATGTGTCCCTGAACCATATTTTCTCTTTCTTGGTTGCCCAGAAGTTTTGGTATAAGCGCCAGAGAGGGAGAATGGGATCTGCATGTGCTAAGACCAGCGTTTTTAACACTCCTAGAATGATGCTCTGGAAAAAGGTTATTCCATCCTCAAAAAAGAGTATTAGGTATACGTGTTGAAAAATGTCATTGACAAAAGCATTACTTAGACTACTCAATATGCTTAGATTGCAGGAACAAAATGACCCCAAACAACAAGAAATAAATACAGTGACCACGATGTCTGAGGTTTAAGGCATTTGCCATGCAGCTGTAACAAATCTATAATGCTTCTTACCAGGAGGCACCAGAGGTTAAACCAGCAACCCAACTCCCATATTTACCATGATCTCTGTAATGCCATCTGTGGTAGACCAAGGTACACAAGACTGTCCAAATGGGTCATGAAGGATGACGGTGATCTACAAGTTACAGTGAGCAGAGTCTTCAAGCTGTCCAGTCGATAGGTGCTGTATATAAAAGGGCAGAGGGAAAACCGTGAGAACAGTTATCGAGTATACACTTTGTACCCAAATAACATTTCCTAGCATTACTCTTACTCTAATCTGTTTATCTGTCTAGTTCTCAACATCGCAGATGGCAGCTAAGAAAACAATCTAGAGGGACGTAGTGCTCCAGGACGCATCTAGGGAGTCAAAGCTCTGAACAATGTCCTATCCACAACAGGGCAGGACTGTCGGGACACCAGATGGGAGATCAGACTCAGGGCTTTATTTATATCATGTCGGAGGGCCTGTTGTCCTGTCAGGGCAATGCAGTAATTTACTCTGTTCTTCTGGAGGAGGTACCACCCACCAGATTTATAAATGACCACCCAGCTGACAGTCATTTGTAAAGCACTGGTAGGAACCGCTGTGATGGGGGTGCCTGTAAATGCTTTTTGCTGTTTGGTGCAGGGCTTTGGCAACATGATGGAGCCCTGCACCAAACAGTTTTCTTTTTCTTTTCAAAAAGAAAAACAAAGTGAGATTTTCTTTTTCTTTCTGAAAATAAAAAAAGATAATGCCCCTCTTGCCGTGGGAATTATCTCCCATGGCGAGGGGGGGGTCATTATTTCTTTTTTACTGTTGCCTGACGGTGACAGACAGTAAAAAAAACAGCTATATGTCAGCCCATCTTAATTGAGCGGATGGACATAGAGTCAATTCTCCGATGGCCCTTACACCGTCACAGAAGTTTGGCCACGGCGGTGATGGAGTAATTACCACTGTGGCCAACTTAAGATCCGCCCACATCTAAACAAGGCGAGCAGACCACTGTGTTGGTGGGGAGGGAACTCCATCGCCATTGAGACGAAGTTCCCTCTCTACCAACATAGAAATCAGGCCCTGTGTCTCTTAACAGGACAGTGCAGGACAGAGATTTTAGTCAGGACACAGTCTCATACAAGAACCCAAACTAGGGAAGGCAGAGAAACCCTGTAGTTGTAAACGTTGAGAAGGGTCATACAACGCTAAGTATTAAAAACTGTAGTCACCTAAACGGGATTCATGGTGAGGCTGGAAGCACAAGGAGGGCAGAATGGCCAGTCAATCCAGAAAAGGCAGGGGGGAAGAAGGGCCAAGCAGTCTAAGGAAGAGAAGGACAGAAATTTAAGGCATCCCATGAAAGGGAGGAGTGTAAAAACGTCAGCCAGCAGCATGAAATCATCAATGGAACGTCAATAGATTGTTGTCTGTTGAGAAGCTTTAGTTTAGGGGTATTGTTGGTTTTTTGAGGCCGGCTTTACAAAATATATGTTAATGGATAACCTTTAGCCTAGCAAACACGAATAGTTTTTCAGGCACGTTGGTAAATCTAATAGCACATGCTTATGGAGGGCTCATTAGGCCAAAGTTAACATGGCCGCCCCCCAGCTGAGTCCTGTCCATTGAGCCCAACAGAAGCACTGGACCTATGATACATGATGCTTACTATGGTTGGGCGGGTCGCTGTCTGCAATGTATGCCAAATGTTGTACCAGTGAACTGCCCAGACCCCATGCTTCCAGAGAGACCCAACCACACTGACCGATTGTGACTGCCTCAGGGCCTGGGAGGAGCCTGGCAATATAATTTTGGCATCAGATATGAAGAACCTGTCCCTTTGCAAGCATACGTGCAAATATAAAATACTAGACAATACAGTGTAGCCATGTTAAGCATAAAATATAACAATATAAATCAAGTGTCTTCATCAACCGCTTTTGAAGTGTAGATGGAAAAGCTGGCCAAATCCAAAGTGGGGCATATTGAGATCTTTAAGTTTCTGTTTCAGCATCATGACTCGTTACTATTCTTTTCACCATGACTGACCAAGTGTCTGAAGTCAATTAAGGAAGCAATTAATATTTCCATTCTATAACCTGTAGTAATGCATTTATAATGGGAGAAAATCCTCGTACTCAAGGCAAAGAAATAAACAGAACGGGAAGAATTACTAGTACCTCACTTCTGATGACTTAAGACCCCTGGCCCAAAAACCTAACAGGTTTAGAAGGAATATGTACCTGCCTCAGTTAGTAGATATGGCAGTGGTAGTAAAGCATCTAACAAGTGGACACACAGACACCTACAGCCAGTCCAGACCTTTCAGCTATTGCACTCTATTTGTAAGCTTACTCTAACTTGAAAAGCAAAAGCACAAGCCTTCAGATGGAGCCCGTTTGCGCAAATGCTAAAGCTAACTCAAGATGGCACATATGATATGGGATACATGTGCAACAATCAAAACCCTGTTTAGAATGTAGCTGACCTTCAAATAAACTCTAAAATTCTATTACGTTAAAGTGTAGTAAGCCTGGCTAGTCCTAAGACTTTAGCAGACGATCACATGTTTTACTACTTGTAGTCCGATATTTAGTTTAGGGAACATACCAGCATGCAAAACAACGCGGGCTAAATAAAAAGTCAGGAAACTAGCTGTTGCTAGGTCAATGGACAATGATTTCAGGCTTTCACCATTCTCTAATACAGCAATTGTCATCTGTTGCAGAATACTATAGAAAATGGGAATTCTGAAGTCCCACTGAAGGCTATTAACCTCATGGGGTGTACAATGTCAAACATGGATAGTTCATTGAGTCCTCTTTTTAGTTCTGGCCCAAAGCCAACTATGTCTTCAATACACATAGTGGCCTCTGGTCAACTGCCTTCAAACCACACGTTTTCTTGGGTGAGGCCCATTCCGCCAGTGGCTTGAAATATTTTCAATCGCATCTTGGATCAGCACTCAGGAGTAATTATGTCTCACCAGTATGGTATTGTCTGTTTAGGTGTGTACTTCCATCTACTAGGATGCACATGACTTGGTATGCATGAGGGACTATTTTACAACTGCCCAGTACATGCAATCACACTTTTTGTCACATTCTGTTATTTATCTCATATAGTCAATGTACAAAATTGAATTATTGTTTGTTATTTCGTTTCATTGAATGACACACTGGTTCACTCTATGGCAAAATAAAGAGGTTTGCATGTATTTGTGTAGCTCAAACTTAGCCCAAAACAAAGCAGAGCGCTGCACGGGGTCAGAGGCAATGAAACAATTAACTAGTGATTGGAGGGATACCTGGCTTCTGAGAATTTAGCTGGGCCCCTAGGGACACCAAAGTTCAGGTCCTCTTATGACTTCCACTAGAGGAACAACAATTTGTTGTTGCCCTTAGTAACAATATTCATTCCCTGGGCCAGTGGTAAGATTCGGTGCACCCAGCAGCTCCTCTGCTCCGGCTGTCAGGCTGCGGCAGAAGTACAAATTCAGCATGTTCGCCAGCTTTGGCAAAGCGAATAGTTATGGCTCACAACTGCAAATGCAAGTCAGACCTATTTGCTTTGCCAGTGCTTGCCATTATTTGCTGTTTTCAAACTTGTAGTTTTGCCTTCCCATTATAACTGAAAGACTGCAAGTACAGGAATTAAAAGACAAAAATAAGAGTGTCTGGGCAGCTAGAGAGTTATTCATGTATTGTCATGGGCCATAACAGTCCATGGAGGCACATTCCAAAACCACATTCCCCGAAGAACCCCCAATCAACCAAGGGCACACTAAAGAAGGGTGTTTCCTAGAAAGATGAGGCAAAGTCACAAACTAAGTTAACATGCATCTATAAATGAAAAAGAAATCAAATTCATTATCAATGTTATATATTTCAAAGGAAATGTGCCACAACAGATTGAATAAATTCAGGGAAGAAGTCTAGTCAGCACATAGAAGGCCAAAGTATTCATAAATAGGACAATGGAAAGCCCACAGAAGGAAGCGTCAGTACCACTGCAGTGACTGCATAGGTTTCGCTTTAAGACAGCTACTTGTTTCAGGTCTATCCTATTCAAGGTCCAGTACATCATTAAAGTCCTTGTCTTTAACAAGTGTGGCGACTGGAACTTCAACCATCAGTGTGCCTATCCTAGCAATACCTCCCTTTGGAGCCTTAAGGGAGACATCAACAACTATCATGGTAACAATACTGTGACCCAATTGGGCAGACACTGTTACGTAGCAGCTCTCTCCCTAAAACTATCTCTTAGATCTTGCATGTATATATCACAACTTCTATGAGACTTGTTGTGTGACTAGTGGGTCACTCAGAGTGTGACCAGGTATGATGTATTGAGTGACTAGGGACTGCTTAATCTTATCCCACAAATCAGTTCACATTTCAAGACAGGATACTCCACGATTTCTGGTTCCTGGGTAGTCTTTCATCTCCCATCATCCCAGTGACAGTTTCCCCCAGACCAGGATTCACCTCTAGTAGGATTTTAAAAATTATTAAGATTTTCCGCAAAAGACTCGAAGTGTAATCCCTATCCCCAGCAGAACTGCCCAAACTAACTCTACCCAACACTCATCCACAATGGATCTAGAGCTACCCAAAAGTAAAGTGTGCAAAGTACCTTTCCCCTTTATGTGAGTACAATCAACTAGGTATACACTAAACTGGTATACACTAAACTGAAGTCTTCCCACGGCATGCGGTTGCTAAATGCGCACCCCGGTCCCATGCGCTAAATGGGACCGGGAAGATGGTGCAGATACACTGATTTCTTCACTTTTATTGCTGTATTCAATGGAGACCTTGCATAAACGTATTTGAACGTGAACTACATTGAGGGTCTCTCTTTGTAGGATTTTGATTAGCGACTACTGGATGCTTGGAAATTCGTTTTGTGGACTCCATCTTGACCTGGAGGAGCTCCTGCTTTCCCAGAATATTGTTTGGCAGTAAGGCTGTTCACTTTTCGGTAGTCTTGAGGAAGAACCACGGTGATGTCCAACCATTAACACATACACACAGGGTTCTTTGTCAACAAACCTATAAATGCCAATAATGATTAAGGATATGTGTTGAACTACTGAGATGCGAGAGAACAGGCATTCCCTATAATCACTTCCTTTCTTTTTAATGTGTATTATGTTGAGAACAGTATTTGTCTGTATTGTGTAATATCAACCCTCCCTATTTTTTCACTGTATGTCACTTTATCACAAATGTCAAGTTTCTATGTTTATGACAGCCTCATATGAAAAAGTAATAGAAAAAAGTGAAAATGATGTTTTACTTACTATTTAGATTTATGACTTTAAATATTCTAAATAATGATGGTTGTGTGTTGTTCATTTCAATCATGTACCTTGGGCGTGTTGAAAAATGTTCAATATAGGCCCACACTCTCCTAGTATTTTTAAGACAGTACATTGATCTTTGTGCACAGGTGTGACTTTCCAACACCATTTCCAAATGCAAAGGAATTGCGACACCCGACAGAACACATTGTAGTCTATAATATTGTATACCCAGGTACTGAGGGACACAGGGCAACCCCATTATTGTTGATGGAATCCCATGAAATAGGCCTTCAAACTCACTGAGGAAGGTGGCAAGGTCAGTTATGTGGATGCTGTACATGATTTGCATGAAGTGTAAACTTTCTGATGTCTGGCAGATTAACAGCATTTCCATTCCACCATGAGTGACGTGCACTTTGGTGCGGACAGTGGTGCCTTAAAGGCAGACATCAGCCATGAAAGCTCCAGCAAGTGGTAAACAGTTTTTGTGTTCATATACATTGATGCTTATTTTGGTTGGCATTGGTCTCAGCGGATGGGCCATGGAGTTGTAGGTGTCGATGGCTGAAACTGGCTAGCTAGGCATTAGCATTTGGGTGGGTACTATGAGCCATGCTGAAGGTGTTCTAACGTGCACACAACATAAACTGTCCCCTCTACTTCATCATTGTCATCCATGTCATCTTCCCCAACCTCTGATGGAGCCGATTCAACTGGGCAATTTCTGTTGTCGGGAAGTGCAGAAGACTTTTGTAAAATTCATCATTTTTCCACACGCGGTGCACTTCTTGCAGTGCACAGGGCAACCTCCAGTTTGAGGGAATGGACCTCTACAGTGTCCATATGGGGGATGTGGTCCTTGTCTCAGTCCCCTTTTTCCAGCTGGGGACTTGGGCCCACATGTATCAAAAAATTAATTTGCGATTCCTTAATAGCGAAAAATAAGGAATCCCTATTACGGAATCGCAAAACCCAATGCAGCAATAAAATCGCTAATTATTTGCGAATCAGTAAAAATCGCTAATGATTCCATGTTTACCGAATCTGTAATTGCGAATTCGCTATTACAGAATCGCTAATTGCCATTTACTCATATTGCTGCATTGCGATGACATCACAACCAGGAAGTGATTCACTGAATCCACACACCTGTACACAGGGAGAGGAGGAGGAGGAGGAAGACTGGTGGAGCTCACCCTGGGGAAACTGTGTTTTGAGCAGAAGCTGTGACAAAACAACACCATGGCCACAGAAAAAGCACAAAAAAAGGAGAAGGCAGGAAGAGAAAGATAAAATTCAGTGACAAGGAACTTGAAATCCTCACTGAGGAAGTGGTGTTGAAACATGACCAGCTGTTTGAGAAACTATCCCTGCATGTTGCTTAGTCTGTCAAGAGGAAGATTTGGCTTGGGATACAAGCTAAGGTCAATGCTGTGGGGGTAACACATCGTGACATCCCTAACCTGCAGAAGAGATGGAAAGACCCGGGCAGCCGAGCAAAAGAGAGGGTGTCAGATAGGCTAGCCGCAGCCAAAAAAAACAGGAGGGGGACCATCCACCGATCGTGCAAACACCCCACTGGAGGACATGGTGGAATCCACTCTGCAGCCAGAGGCAGTTGTCAGGGTTACACAGATCGACACCTCAGGACATGCGGGTACCTCCCAAGGTAAGAGCACATCTAAACATATTTTTATGTCAAATGTAATCCCAAACTGCCCCAAATGCATACCCTGCGTAGTGTAGCACACCTGAATCCAGTCCACCTTTTACTTGTAACACCCTAATGCATTGTGGGAGTTGTATACAGACAAATGTAAGGGCAAGGCATGGAGGGACTAACACAGCTCTACTGCAGCAGAGTACAGCAAGGAAGTGACAACAGTAGACTTTTTACATTACATAAGTAAATTTAATATACCTTTGCAGGCGCTATGTTACAAACATGTGCAAACCAAAACTAACTGAACTTGCACTGCTTTAATCACAGATGCAGCACAGGACAGTGACGTGGCTGACGACCACGAGTCTGAGGGACACATGGAACAGCCTGATGAGGGACAAGAAATGCCAGCATCCTCACCCATACCTGCTCCCACTCGCCGCAGGAGAAGAGTCCAACCACTGCCTGATTTGGAGAGTGATGAGGACAGCCAAACTGGAGCTCACACACAGCAGCCTGCCCATACACCACCATCACCACCACCAGAGCTAACAATGCAGCGCCATTCCATGCAGTTCCGCAGGCGAAGGCCCAGGGGAATCCTGACGTCTGCTGAGGACAATGGTGAACCTGCCTGCAGTGTGCTTGAGGCCAGGATGCTGAGGGTCCAGCGCTTGCAAGGAAAGAATATGCGTATTATGCAGGGCCAACTGGGAACAATGGCAACGCACATGGGTGGGATTCATGACTGCCTGAGAAAGCTAACTACTGCAGTAGTTGAAGGGCACAGGGCAAACAGTGAAAAACTTGACCGTGTTGCAACAGCCATAGGAGATATGCGCAGGGTCATCCAGGCTGAGCATGTCTCAAATGGCAGGAGGCATCACAATTCAATGGGGCGCATGCACAGTTACACCTGGGCAATAAATAGGCTGAGTACTACTACAGCTCAGCTTTCCAGGCGTGCTGTCAGCATGCAGGTGCAGATGAGCCACTGTTGCGGGGATGTGGCCAGGGGCCTCATCCAGGTCACCACTGCTGTGGAAGGACTACAGACAGCAGCAGCTAGTGGAAACCTCATGCATGCAGGGGGGGACAGTGAGGAGGCCTCCAGCCTCAGCAGCCTACTGGAACCTGTGGCACATAGCAGGAGGCGCAGTACCAGGAGTCAATCCGGCACAGAAGGCTCAATGCCGGGTGTAGCTGAGCCTACTGAAAGGGCCACAGGAGTGCGTGGCAGGAAGAAATAGACATTTGGACATGTACAAATCTGGTGACGTAACCAGAAATGTGTAACTTGTTCACACTGATGTTGCAGTGCCAAGGCAATGACATTTAATTGTCTGTACCCACACTGCACTTGTCTGCACATGGTATGTGTGCATCAACACAACTACACAACTATCGCAATAAACCTTTAAGCAAATACTGTGTTGTTTTGTGATTACCTACCTTAGAATTAATGTTGCGTGATTTCTGCCCGACTCCGTCTCCCCTCTGCTGCATTTGGACCGCATGCCGCTTGGGGTGGTTGTCTTGGCTGGATGTCTAGTTCTGGCTCGCTATCAGAGTCTTCCAGGGGAATGCCCCTATTAGTGGCTATGTTGTGCAACATAGCACATGTTGCAACAATTTTACAGCATGTCTCCGGCCTATACTGTAAAGCCCCACCGGTTTTGTGGAGGATGCGAAACCTGGATTTGAGTACACCAAATGTCTTCTCAATCACATTGCGTGTCGCAATGTGTGCCTGATTGTATCGCTGCTCCCTTTGTGTAGAAGGATTCAGATAGGGAGTGAGGATGAAAGACCTCACAGCATATGCGCTATCACCTACAGGATGTGCAAAATAAATATACATTAGTCACTGCTATGTGTCACCATGGCGGACAGGTGTGCAAGACAGTATTGAATCTGTTTACCCAGCAAATATCCTTCTCCAAATTCACCCGCAAGAAGACATCTGTGTATGCCACTATGCCGGAAGATGTATGCGTCGTGTGCACTGCCAGGGTAACTTGCCACTATGTCTGTGATTAATGTTTTAGAATTGCAGACTACTTGAATGTTCAGTGAATGATAAGATTTGCGGTTTCGGTAGATATACTCATTCATTGAGGGGGGACATATGGGTACATGCGTCCCATCAATGCAACCAATCACATGTCAAAAAGAGGATCACCTTCAAGCTCCTCACCCACGCACACAAGGCACTCCACAACACCGGACCGGCATACCTCAACAGACGGCTCACCTTCTACACCCCGAACCGCCAGCTCCGCTCTGCCGACCTCACCCTCGCCACCGTCCCCGGCATCCGAAGAGCGACCACCGGCGGCAGATCGTTCTCCCACCTCGCCGCCAAGACCTGGAACACCCTCCCCATCCTCCTGCGACAGACCCAGGATCTACTAACCTTCAGGAGGCTACTCAAGACCTGGCTATTCGAGCAGTAGCAGCACCCCCTCCCGCCCCCAGCGCCTTGAGACCCTCACGGGTGAGTAGTGCGCTTTACAAATGACTGATTGATTGATGTGGGAATTGTGCAACCTGATAAAAATCTAATTTAGTTTGCATCAATTCCTGTGGTGTTGTGGGGAACCTAATGTGGTGGTGTATCCTCTGCAACATGGCATTTAGGAAACAGTTAAAAAAGCGCGATAGGGCACTCTGAGAAACACCTCCAGCTGCAGCAATTACTCCCTGGAAGCTCCCTGAAGCTAGGAGATGCAGAGAACACAGGACCTGCACATGGGTGGGTATGGCATGTGTCCTGCGAGTCTGACGCTGCAGTATTGGGTCTAACTCAGCAATGAGATCTAAGATTGTGGCAGCATTCAGCCTATATTTGTCATAAATCTCTTCCTCCGTCTGCCCTAGCAAAGTGACACGCACTCTGAATATTCTCTCCTGTATCCTCCTTCTTCTCTGTGCTGCTGCTCTTAGCCTCATCTCCTCGCCACGACGTAGAGCGCTGCCATTGTGAAACATTCAGATGCATTCTGGGACTGTTTAAGTAGTTTGCTGATGATGTACACCTGTTTTTTGTTAAATTAAATTTTTACCACCTGATATGATTTGTTCTTATTTAAGAAATGCAAAGTGCGTTTCTTAACTTAATCTGTAATTGCGAAATTTTGTTGCATTCGATTTTGCGATTTCTTATTTGCGATTACCTAATACAGAATCGCTATTTCCGAATCGGTATTTTGGTAATCGCTAATTTTGCGAAAACTAAGATTTTCTGCGAATTTGCTTCATGCATAAGAAGAAGCTATTTTGCGATCGCAAACTGCCTTTTTTTGCGAATCGCAACGTTTGCGATTGCAAATTAGCTTGATGCATGTGGGCCTTGGTGACCTCATTGATCAACTTGCTCTTGATTGGTTTGTGGAGATCAGACTACATGTTTGAGGCTCTCACTGTTAAAAGTTCTTAGGAGTGGCCTAGATTTAAATTGTCTTGCATCAATTTGTCTGGCTCATTCAATATTTCTTGCTTCAGTTTCGCACAAGGACATCCCTGTATAAACTAAGCTCAAATCTTCTGTCTCATCTGGTACTATGCAAGTAATGGAAAGCTGCTTCAGCCTGGCATAAAAATCGTCTACTGATTACTCCGAACTCTTATGTGCTTAGCAAAGCAAGAATCTCTCATAATCTGGATTAGCCACTGGTGCAAAGTACTTGTTGAGGGCTACGATGATAAATGTTGGGCTAGTTTCTGCCAGATTACGAGAGAGTTTATAAATGTCTTATCCTGCCAAATGTGTGAGAAAGGCCTCTTCTGATTCTCCTCCACTCCTATGGTGGCAAAATACCATTCAAGTTTTCTACCCACAGCTTCCATTTTGGCACTTGCGCTAACGGAGGCCAAGAAATCACAAACAGGCTGGCAGCTGGGATCAACGTCATGTCTCGGCTGGGATCCCCTGAATGGACTAAAGGTAAAAAGGTTGCTGCGCTTGGTTTTCAGCAGCCCTCACTTGCCACGTAGGCTGTGGGCACGCACATGAGGGTGAATCTGTTTGTGGGCCCATGTGCAAGTTATCATTGGTGTGCATGGTACACTAGCTGATGTTGTGGGAACACTGTGACCTGGCGATGGGCCCTTTTGTTGACCTGTCCTCTGATCGGAAATCGCATGTTCGTCCTAGACCCCAGGCGGGGCCACAGCTTATCTGTAGAGCATCCAAGATGCAGGTGAGGCTCCATGAGATGCTGATTTGACGGGCTGATAAACTAATAGGAATAGGCCTTCCTGCACAGAGATTCGGGTGTGTTCACTCGCACATATGGTCCCTCCACTGCCACCAGCATGAATAGAATAGACTGCATGGTTGGGTGTAACAGTTCAACTTGGCTGTTGACACATATGGAGCACGCAGCTGCAGACATGTATGGAGCGCAGGCCCGTCCCCTCCTCACCAATGTAGTGTTGAGCTGGGGTGGCAGGGTACAAGGACACCGGGACAGTGGTAGGTATGTCAAGACTGCTCCACACATGAAGCTCTGAACCTTTTATTTACTTGGTGACATAGTCACCCAAACGAACCAATGAGCCCACTATCTAGCATTGTCTCTCCTCGACCAAACCTGTGGCAACTCCTTTATCGCGCAAGCACAGAGCAACAGTCTCTCTCATACTTGTACAATAGGGGCATTATATCTACGTCCTTAACCCAGTCATTACTTTTGTGGTGATCCCATCTCTCACAGGAGAATGAAACAGGGAGTAAGATAGGCCCTACCCAAAACTAGGTGTTATAAGGCTTACCTCTATGTCACTTCCTATTTTTTTTAATCCTGCCTAAGGACTGAGACAGGACGGAGTGACCCTTGTTGGCCTTTTGTTCTGGATTAAACTCGCTCATTTTGGTAATTTTCTGTTAGTCATTAGAGCTACAGGGGCGTGCTACAGACTTCAGCATTCACATGTAACATTTAACTCACATTCTACAGGGATCCAAACGCCTGGCTACTCTTAAAGCTTACTCCAAGCATTGGGGAGTTTTTGAAGGGTCGTGTAAAGCTCTTTCACCTGTCTCTTGTGATATTGCTTCAGCATTTCATTTTTTATTAGATGGGTTATATGAAAATGCCTCTTTTTTGCGTGGTCACCCCGCCCCCTTTTTTTGCTATATTTTACTGCTAGTTTTAGGACACTGCACACTGGAACACTGCTGTCCATTGCCCAGTATATGACTGACCCCTAAAACACGTTGAAATTGATTATACTCCTAACTGGAATATTTAATTTACTTTCAAGTCTCTAGTAAACAGTACAAAGTGTACCTAGGGCAGGTCAGTTAAATGTCACTAGAGTAACAGTGCAAACCATAACGGCAGGACCACTATGGTAGCACGTCTGTGCAATTTTAAAACTGCAATATCGACCTGTTAAAATAACCCCTTTAGACAGGTATAAACTCTCCTTTTAAATATTAATAAGTCATCCCAAAGTAGGCATTAATGCCCAATAACGCAGGGTGCATGGCATTTAAATGCAGGACATGCAAACGTTTAGTATAAAACATGTCCTTACTCTAATAAGGCCCCAAAAGCTATTTTCACTGTAGTAGGGCTAGCTGTTCCTTGGGAAAGCATTGGGATATAATATTAAAATTAAATAATGTTATTTCCGCTTATAAAAGAGTTACAAAGTCCCTTTTTGGACTTTTTAAAATATTTATTAAGGTTTATAGGCCCAATTAATTGGTAAAAATGGAGTTTGTACTATATTTTCTAAAGGTACTTTTAAAAAGTCACCTTTCGCCTGCCTAAAGCCTGAAGATGCCCATTTGCACAAGTTTCCAACTGTCATCCACAAGCCTAATTGCCCCTTTGGTGAGAAGTGAACTTGTTCCCAGAGCTCAGAAAAAGGCCTTGGGTGTGGGGAGGTATTCTGTTCCTCAACACTGCAGAGGAACTTAATTAACTTCGAAGAGCCCTACTCTGTCACAGGCAAATGTAGCTAACACCTGGGCCTGCCTCCTCCTTTGTCCCTGTAGTCAGTCAGGCACCAGTCACAGTGGGAGAGGAGCGCCCCCCAGCATCAGTTTTAATTGACCATAGAAGAGGGGTTGCTGATTTGACTGGACACACCTATAGGGTGGGCACAGGAGCTCTGCACAGGGGAAGCAAGGGTCCGCCATTTTGTATTAAGGTATAGAGGGACAATGTGGGATTGTTTGTAGTAGGATGCACAGAGCTGCTGCAATGGTGGGTTGGGTTACCCATGGAAAAAAAAAATTCTATTAGTTAAGGAGGGACCAAGAGTCACCATCATACCACAGGTTAGTGCCAGGCATATAAACGTGGCACCCCTGGGCACCCTCTTCAGACCACTATTGGACTGCACCTGCCGTTAAGAGCTGTGAGGAGACCTGAAAAGCTGGACCTGCTCCCACTTATACCCAGGACAAAGAAGTGGATTCCAATGAGCAGTTGGCTGACCTCCTGTTAAGCTACAGGGAGATAAAAAGCTGCTAGAAGACCTTTTTCCTGAAGAGCCCAGCTGACCAGTTCCAACTGGACTTGCCTTGGACCTTGCTCGTGGCTTCTGCTGGAGTGAGTTTTGACTTGCAAGTGCTGTTCCAGAGATCGTGGGAACCTTGGCTGTGTCAAAATGTACTCCTCATAACATCCTGAAAAACCTGGGCCTTAGAACTTTTTTGGTTCCAAAGACCTCTGGAGAACCGGGACAAACTTGCCAAGTGCGGTGCAGTGTTGCCACTGGGCCAAAGATTCAGATTGCTCCCATTCTAAGCTTTCCGCAGCAGCAAATCTGTTTCAGCGGGATGTCGCTAAGAGGCTATCCGTCCTCATGCAGCCCTGTTCAGCTACAGCTTTCAGCCTTGCTTCACTGGAGGAATCTGAGCTCCAAACAATTGACTACGTTGAAGGTAGAAATTTTCACGGGGCGAAGGCGCCAAAAGTATTCAACAGGCTAAAGACCTATCTTGGGTGCAAATTTAGGATTTCTACCACTCTGAGCTTTCTTGCCAAAAGTCAACTGCTTCACCGGGCCCTCATCTGTCAGCTATCTGGCCTCATAAAGCCCATCTCAGCCACAGCCTGCTGCGCTGACCTGCTGAGGATTTTTGACTTACATTTGGGAGACTAAGGCAGAAGGTAAAACTTCTGACCGGGACAAACCTGGTTTCTCTGTCTGGCCCATGCTCCATTACGGTCAGTCCTAAATCATACCTAGGTACCAGTCAAGCGCAACCAGATGACTGTGATTGGCACTTAAAGCTTTTTAGCCGAATTTTCAATTTAAACTTTAAAACTTCATATCTACAGTTACCCTTATTGGATTTTTGTCATGTCTGTGTCATTTTGTTCATTACATTATTCTCTATTTATAAAAAATTCAACTGGAATGTTTATTGTGTTATTTTTTTAACTTTTTAGATTATCTATTTTTCTTACGTTAAGCCTGTCTGCTCTGTGCCAAAGCTACCAGGGGTTAAGCTCAGGTTTAAATTAATGAAATCTTTACTTGACCTAACAAGGATAGTGGCGTTCTTACTTTTGGTGGACTACCATCCATCCCAACTAATAATCCACTTTTTGACATGGGTTACATAAAAACTTCAGCAGTATCTACCTTAAGATCCCAATGAGCTGCTATCAAAGCTTTCTGTGAACCCTGGAGAGAGGCTGGTGGAGATGGGGGATGGAAAGGATAATCCTATGGCTTTCAGGCTATTGAAACGTTTTGCAAACTCTAGACCTTCTAATAGATCTTCAGGTCTCCTCTGGTATCTTTTCTTAGAGTTAAAAGTGTTGCAAGGGGTTTCCCTTGAACCTTTGTCATCTGTTCACTTCAAATATCTTCTTAGCTATTACGTCTGCTAGAACAATTGGAGAATTGGGTGCTATCTTATGCAACCCTCATTTTCTTTCAGTTTTAGAAGACGTTGTGATATTAAAACTTAATCCTGTCTTTCTTCCTAAAATTTCTTCTTCAATTCATAGACAACAAGAAATGTTCATATCAACTTTCTTTTCTTTTCTGACAAGGCAAAGGAACTACATCTCTTGAATATAAAACGATCTCTTTCCAACTATCTCGATCATTTTAAATCTTTAAGGAGATCCACATTTACTAGTGCCTTTTGGAAACTCAAACCAGGGAGTTAAAGCTTCTAAAGTAACTATAAGCATGTGGATTCACTCTACCATTACTATGGTTTACTCTATAGCTGGAATTTTAAATCTGGGGGACTTTCAAGGATGATCTACCTGCGTAGTGGCTACTTCCTGGGCTAAATGTCAAGAGTTCCTTTGTCTGAAATATGTAGAACAGCCACTGGGACACCTTTGGACACTTTTGTCAAACATTACAGGATACATAATGTGAAACCTTAAAGGCATTCTTTTGGTAAAGGAGTTTTGAGTTCTGTTGTGTCTTTATAAACAGGACTGTCTATACCATTAATTAAATGATGTAGCATTAATTAAGTGTGGGTGTTTCTCTATACTTATATTTTGACGGCCAGTCAACTTTGGGAGTCTCAAAAGTGGCAGTTGACTGGGATGAGGATAGAGGGACGTAGAATTAATGCCCTGTTACTTACTGGTAATCTTCATTACGTCTGCGTCCCTCGTCCCAGTCTTTAAACCATGAGGGTGACTCCACCCTCTGGACAGAAAGAACACAGAAGAATTCTAGTAATCCCTACCCACGCTCCTGCGTGTCATATAAGGCATGGTCTACCAAGAATACTCCTGTTTGTTTTTTGTCCTTTGGGAGGAGACTCAAGATAATTTGGAGGAAGTGGGACTTCCCTCCTAAGCTTGGAAGTCCTACTCCTCTACAGTGTAGGATCTCCTGGGACTTACCGAGCAGGGCAGTGGTGTATGTCCTGCTGTAGGGCTTCTTCTCTGGTATCTTGCTCGTGGAGCGGAATCCCAAAGTCCTGCTCCTTCGTGGTGGGGCGTCCTTCTCTCTGCTCCCTTGTCTTGAGCCATCCTCCTGCTCCTGATTGGTGGCTGTCTAGGAAGATGTAGATTGTTGGCAGGCTGCTTCTGAGCATGCAGTCCTTTTCTCTTCCTGGTTTGAGTGCGAGAACACTTTTGGGCAGCATTCAAACAGCGCGCCGGGACGCAGGTAAGCGTTTTTATTTGGGGCATATTGCTAGAACCGTTTAAAATCTTTGCTAGACAGCTTTCTCCTTGTTTTGGTTCTTGTCTGCTGCTGTGGAGCTGTCTCACATGTGACGTTTGCTATGGAGAAGCATGCTTCCAAAAGGGGCCATACCTCCCTCTCTCCAAGTCTCCTTCATTTTTTGGGGATGAAGCCTCTTTTCCCTCCCCTAAAAAACGTAAGCAGGTTAGAGTGGAAGATGAGGAAGAGAGGATTTGTTGCATAGTCGTGGAAACTTTGAAACCTTTTAAGGATGACTGCAAGAAGGAAAGTTTTTAGGGGAACATTCAGAAGTCAGTGGGCGATCCCCTTTCTGTGTCAGACCTGTCTTCAGACAGTGAGGATTCCCTGCCTTCCCCAGATCTTAAAGGGAAATATATCTCTAAGGAGGAGTTGCAGGACATTCTTTCTCATGTTAGAGAGAACATGGGGTTTCCGATGGTAGAGACCTTCCTTTTCGAAAAGACATTATGTTGCAGCAGTTTTGCAAGCCTCTTTCTGTGGGTCTTCCTATTCATCATTATATTTGGGATATTATTAGAAACAAATGGAAGGATCCTGAAAAGAACGATCTGCCAAGGTTCAAGATGAAACTTTATCCCTTGGAAGACATTGAGAATGTTCTACCGGATTCTATCCAGGTGGATTCTGTTGTGGCCAGTTTAGTGGAATGTTCGTTGATGGCTGTATACAATAGTCTTAAAGGCCCCATGAAGAAGAAGGTGGACTCTTCATTAAAGAAGGTTTTCTCTACATCTCAGATTGTGTTCACGGTTGGGTGTTTATCGGGCATACACAACTCATTTTTTGTTCACAGACGAATTTAAGCTGTTATTTCAAGCCATTCAAGAGGAAAAAATTGTCTTCCTTTTTTGGAGTCATTGGAACGTCAGACTCATGGACATCATTCGAGGGTTGCTAGGGTTTGCAACTGCGATCCCTGGCTTGACCCTTGCTGCTCCTGACACTGCTCTTGCGACGCCTGGCCTCAGAGGTCGCAAAGGCAACATGAGTCACAAAGGAGCTGGACTCTCTGAGTAGTAAACAAAATTAAAAAACTATAAACTTGCTTCATTTCTTTCCTTTTTGTGTAAAAAATATAGTCTAGTCAGGTGCTCCAGGCTGCTGCTGGCTGTAGGGCAGGAAGCAGGTGAAACTTGTTACTGTTTCAATTTGTCAGCCACTAATAGGCAGCCTGCAATATGCCCTTCAAGGCCTTGGAGACCCCAAGCTCTCCTAAACACTGTGTATGTTTGTCCTGCAGACTAGGTATTTTGATGTTTTTCTACACTCTTTTTTAGTAGAAAAGGTAGGAATTAGAAGACGTGTATCTTCAGTAGGCTTTCCTGGTTGTCCAGTTCTGCTGGAGCCTAGCTGACATTGTGGGCCTGTGAGCTATGCTGCCAAAAGTTTAGGAATGCATCATTATGCAATATGGTTGACTAAATTATGTGGCAAGAAAATGCAAATTACACATCATAATGTGTACACATTCTGTGGTAGGGTTCGAAATTTTAATATAGGTTAAGCAATATTTTATTGTACTTTCAGTTACACAGCGCTTCGTATACCTGATGAGGAGCTGAGCACAATAGTAGATGGATAGTATGCTACACATTGTGGGAGTACTTGATTGAAACAGTGGTCAATTGCCATTTGCCTTATATGGGAAGTGTTTTTGTGTTCTGTGTGTGTGACCAGAGTGGCGCTCTCTGTGTGGAGTGTGAAATTCAGTGTTAAAGGTGTGGTGATGTCACTTCTTTTGATGGTCACATGATGTCACTTTAGCTCCCTCTGACATTTTTGTGAACTGATGTCCATGGTCAGACTGGGTTTCTTTCAGACCTCTCTTTTGATGTGGTCAGATCCTCAGTTCTTGCAAGTGGAGCATCTATATCAGCCAGGCGGAATCTGTATTTAAAAGACTGGAACACTGATGCGGACCAGAGAGCAATCGCCCTTAAGATGCCTTTTGAGGTCCAGAAATTGTTTGAGCAGGGTTGGAGCAGAAACTCCATCCTTTCTTCAAGAGGAGGAAACACTCTTTGCCATATCAGAAGGAGGTGTAAGATCTTCTAGGTCTTCTCAATGGAAATCTTTTTGCAACCTTTGAGGAAACAGATGTCTGATCCTTCCTTTAGGGCAAATCTTCCTCATTTAGTTTTTTCTGAAACAGAAATCAATCAATCAATCAATCAATCAATCAGAACATTTGTAAAGCGCACTACTCACCCGTGAGGGTCTCAAGGCGCTGGGGGGGGGTGGGGGTGCTGCTACTGCTCGAACAGCCAGGTCTTGAGTAGCCTCCTGAAGGTTAGCAGGTCCAGGATCCAAAACACAGAATTCCTGGCTATGCCTGGGCACAAAGCAATACCAAAGGGGATGATGGACGGAGCGTTTGAGCTAATCAAACACTCACCCCCAGTCAACTGATCTGGGTTTAATCCATCATCATTCTTTAGCTCACTCCGCACAGGCACCCTTACAGGTCGGCAGATGGATAAGGGAGATTTTCTGCGAATGGAATTTGATAATCTCAGACAGGTGGGTCCTCAGCATCGTCAAGAATAGTTACCGGACCCCTCCAGTTCCATCATGCATGATACGCACACCTGCTCCCCGAAACCCCATCAAACGTCGAGTCTTGATAGAGGGAGTTTCCTCTCTCATAAAGAAAAGAATGATTTGTCCTGTGCCGAATAAAGCGAGGGGCCAGGGTGTCTATTCAATATTCTTCTTGGTCACTAAATGCTCCAGGGGACATCACCTGGTAATAGACTTAAAGAAACTGAATCTCTACATTTCAGATGTCAAATTCAAGATAGAGACCCTTCAGAGGATTGTTCCGATAATTCCATATTGGAGTTTCTTCATCACTCTGGATTTAATGGATGCCTACTGCACATCCCTGTTGCAAAGAAGGACTAGGGATTCCTGAGATTAGCAGTAGGGACCCATAATTGGCAGTTGATGGTTCTTCCCTTCGGTATAAAGTCAGCTCTCAGGGTATTCACAAAAAGGATGGCTCCAGTTGTTGCTCAACTACATTTACAGGGAATTCATGTTTACCCTTATCTTGACAAGTGGCTTCTTCATGCTCCTTACATTAGGGAGATCTTGGGCGTTTTGGACTTACTGGGCCTTCTCCTTAATCTACCCAAATGTCAGCTGACGCCCTCCCAGATCACATTCATAGGAGACATTTTCAGAAAGGATTTGGCGAAGATTTTCCTTCTGTGTACCAAAAACAAGAGGCTAGGAGCTCGTTGTGGTCCAGTACCCGTGCTCCCTATGCTAATCACAAACCAGACAAAGGGCAACTGTTCCAGGTATGGGCGCAGATAGTCACCCACAAACAAGAGAAGGAAGGGAAAGGAAGAAGAGAGTAAGATCCTAGGTCTAAATCTCACATACTAGAGGCAAGCGCAAGTCTTGTCTCTTGATGCCCTCACAAACCCCGAAGGATGTCATGCTTCATCATCGGGCGTTTGCTCCTCGTCGGGCCGGCGCTGCAATGCACCACGGGTCCCCCGGAGGGTTGCTTTAGCGGAGATCTTTTGTTTGTACTGCCGTATGATGAGTGTGGGTGTGAGATAGAGGGTTCTAAGAAAACAGTGAGTGGGTGAGTGAATGGTAAAACTGGCTAAGGGATACCAGAGTGAATAAAATTTAATGTATAGGTTCCCTTGTCAGGTTAAAAAACCCGTAGGTCGTGAGTTACTGATAGGGCGTAATGTGCCTTAGTAACTAGAGGTCGACATGTTTTGCGCCGTCTAGGTAGTCAGAACGATCCCTGGTGCTTCTTCAGGACCAAATAGCGTGAATAAAAAAGTGAGTGGAAGTGGTTGGGTCTAGAACCCTAATAAATCGGAGCGATCCAACCTTGTGTGCAACTACTAGGTGGCAATAACTTTATTGAATGGCCGCTCCTGTCGCAACCTAGGAGTAGATAAGAGAAAACAAGAAGAACAAATGAGGAGTCAATGTAATCCTCTCTTAATGGCATATGGTTGAGTGCATCTGGTGTCTAAAGACATTTACAGAAAATGAGGTCGACATGCAAGGCGTACAACACACATTAAAGAACGACTCCATTCTGGAATAAAATCATGGTTCTTCTCCAGCATGAGTGCACACTATAGTGGGTGCGGTACACCGGCTATAGGTCCTGCCACGAGGGTAGCAAGAACATATGCGGCGTTGGCGGACACCCAACATAAGTACACCACCCCTGCTGGGAGAAAGCTATTACGATACTCGTAATAGTGGTAGCTTCGCGAGTGCATCAAGGTTTTACCATGATTGCCGTAGTATGTGCAGGCGCTTCCAAAATGTGACTTAGCAGCGCAACATGTCAAGCAATTAAGAAACATGGCTAGCGGTGTTGGCTCTTACCTAGTCTAAGAAAGTTGGTTGCTCCATAGGCTAGCGCGTGTGGACGCCCGCACCGTAACGGACTGAAGTGGAAAAAATGCATTTAGGCGAAAAGAAGAACAGTGTAATCGCCAATACAGAGTGACATCGCGGGATGTTTACGTGACCAGTTCATGGTCGGAATTGACCCTCCTGGTTTTTACTTATGGTTTGCCGCCGGGTGCACTGTCTGTCAGCACCTACCCCTTACACGCCTGCCTGCATATTGGGTGCCTGCTCGTCGCGGCCGCTTGAAATAGTGCCGGGCCGTGAATGAGGGAGTGTCCGGTTTCTAGGGGCGTGGTGGACCGTGGTGCCCATGCGCGGGCGCCATCTTGGAGTGTATGGTAAACTCAGAAGCGGTCTAGTGATTGTGGATAGACCTAACGGGCGCCATATTGGAGTGTGCCCCATGCATGCGCTTAGTAAAGGCTGGGAAACAGGCTACAGTACTCGGAGAAGGTAATTCACGAGTGCCAGGTGGCAATATGTGTTAGTGCATCTCTTAGAGAATCGGTATATAATAATCAGTAGAGATAAGAGATGAGAGATAGGGAAAAGCACAGCGTGGGTGGATGTTGAGGTTGCAACCAGAGTTCTTATGTGGGGCGGTGCTGCCGAAACGTTATTAGCGATTTAATGTGGGCACATGTAGGCAAGTGGGGGCACCCACGCATTATGTGGGCATGCAGTGTTGGGAGGCCAGAGTTCTGTCCACAGGATTTCATCATTCAAACCCCTCGTATTCGTCCGAAGGCGGTGAACCCAACGCTGTTCACGTCTTAGAAGCGCAATGTTGTTCCATGCTGGGTTGGCTTCGAGGATTGTCCACTTGATGTCATCACATGAGTGTTTTTTTTCAATGAAGTGGTTACACATTCTCGTTGCCGTGCGTCCACAGCGGATAGTACTCTTATGTTCACTGATCCTAGTCTTAATGGGTCTGGTGGTCATCACCAGGTAGATGAGGTCGCAGGGGCATGAAATAAGATACCCACAGTTCCTGGTATTACAGTTCGTATGGTGGCGTTGCTCCCATGTGAAGTCCACCAGTTGTAGTTCCTCAGTGTGTTCAGTGGAGGCACATGCGTTACAGTTGCCACAAGGGTAGTGCCCGTTGACAGGGGGTAAGTTCCACAGAGTGGTCTCCATTGGTGTTTTACGTGGGCGTGGTCGTGTATTTACCAGGTGGTCCCTCAAGTTTGTGGTCCTTTTGAAGGCAAACCTTGGTTGTGCTACCTCGAGAGAGCCGGAATTTAGAATCCTCCAGTTCCGCAGGATGACGATCTTGACTTGGTTAGATAGTGGGGTAAAGGTGGTAACACAGGTCATAACATCATCACTCTGGCACTCCTTGGTCTCCAGTAGGCCCTGGCGGTTACTGTTTCCCGCTCTTTTTCTGGCTTTGTGTATGACATCCGCCGGGTAGTTCCTCTCTCTCAGGTTCGAAGTAAGAGTTGTGGCTTGTAAGTCAAACTCAGTGATGGAGCTGCAGTTGCGTCGGATCCTCAAAAACTGGCCATATGGTAGATTCTCTTTGAGGGCCTTCGGGTGGTGACTCTCGAAAGAGAGGAGGCTGTTGCAGTCGGTGTCCTTCTTGTATGTCCTGGTGTGCAGGTGTCCATTCTCCAGGGATATCATCAGATCAAGGAAAGGGTTCTCCGTCCTTGATTGTGTTTTGGTGAAGCGCAGTTAGGGGTTCAGACTATTGATCCAGTCGTGGAAAGCCGTGCAGCTCTCCTCCGTACCCTTCCAGAAGATGATGATATCATCGATGTACCTCTTCCACGTAAGGATGTTTTCCTGGAACGAGTTGGAGTCCGTGAAGCTGTAGAGGGACTCGAAGTGTGCCATGTACAGCCCCGCCAGACTAGGCGCAAATGTACTACCCATAGAGGTGCCCTGTACTTGATGGTAGATAGTGGTCCTGTACATGAAAAAGTTATTCTTAAGGGCAATAGTAATACAGTTCAGGATGAAGTCCACAGGGATAGTGGTGGGGATGTCAGCTTCCCGTAGAAAATTCTCCACGACTGCAATGGTGGCGTCTTGGGGAATATTTGTATATAGCGCCTCGACGTCTAGCGTCAGCAAGAAGTTGATTTCCTCAATGTTGTCGTCGTTGATATCGTTGATTAGGTTCAGGACGTCTCGTGTATCCTTTAAGTAGGCAGGCGTCTTTTGGACTAAGGGTCGCAAGAAGAAGTCACTGAACTGACTCAAAGGTTCAAGGAGGGATCCGATTCCCGAAACAATCGGACATCCAGGCGGGGGGACAATGCCCTTGTGTATCTTCGGAAGGAGATAGAAATACGGTACCTTGGAAGTGGTGTTTACAAGGAAGGCTGCTTCCTGGGGTGAGATCCAGCCCTCGTTCGTGGCTTCATTCACTTGGATCCTGATATGGGTGAGGAGGCGTTCCGTAGGGTCAGTGTCCATCTTTTTGTAGTATTTAGTATTGTTCAGTTGTCGGGCGCATTCCTGCTCTTAGTCACTGGTGTTCATAATCACTGTGGCTCCCCCTTTGTCTGCTGGTTTGATGGTAATGCAGTCGTCTTCTTTGAGGGTAGAAATGGCCCTACCCAGTTTGTTGGATAAGTTGTTATATGTACCCCTCTTCTTGAGGTGGTTCGCTTCCTTCAAGACCGCTTTTTCAAATGTGAGGACCTCACAGGGGACCATACCGGATGTGGGGGTGAACTTGGATCGTGGTCTCAGTCCTGTATCCTCTCTTTCTGGGGTGGGATTATCCTTGAAGAATGACTTCAATCTGATCTTACGAAACAGCTGGTGTAGTTCCTCATTGAGTCGAAAGTTGTCTTCCTTGGGAGTTGGTACGAATCCTAGTCCCTTCTCCAATACCGTGACTTCATCTGGGGACAGTGTCCTGTTCGATATGTTCACAATCAGGTTTTTTTGCTTGTCTGGCTCCTCGTTGTTCGCTGTGTCTCCATATCTTGCCACTGGACCTGTTTGTTTCCTCTTCGTCTTCCTCTGCCCCTGCCCCTGCCTCTGTTCCAGAAAGGAGGAGGAGGGTGTTGGAAGAAGGGTGGTTGAAAGCCCTGTTGTGGTCCTGGGTAGGCCGAATACCACATCGGTCCCTGTGGAGGGTACGGTTGATTGGTATACCCATACATTGCTGGTAGGGCAGGTGGTAGTCGGAGAAGTCCCTGTTCGTGTTCCGACCCCAGCTGTTGTTGCTCGAGTTGCTATTGGAGGAGCGGTTGGAGTGGTTCGATGCTGTTGAGCCGTCGTCTGAGGATGCGTCATTGTCAGAGGGTTGGAAGTCCTCTTTGGTATATGGATATATCTTCTCCTTGGCGAATCTTTTGATGTCATTTTGTAACTTATGGATTTTTTGTTGCATAAGATAGTCGCGGTGTTCTGACATCTCGGCGTTAATCTCAGCCAGGCGTGTCTTGAAAGCGGAGATACTAATGCCAGCCTTAAGTCCGTTCTCTGCTATACTGATTTGGATAATCAGGGCTTCAGATAGACGTTTAGCTGTGCTGATGATCAGTATCAGCCAGTCGCAAGTACATTTCCTGGCGATCTGGCTCCACTCGCGTCTGAAAATAAGGTCGTCCAGGAAAATACGTGGTGCAGTTCTCACTATTAGGCCATTAGGTGCCACATTGGCCCTGAGGTATTCTGTTATCACAGCCCCATGAAGTGCAATTTTCACCTGCTGTTTCTTCAGAGATGCAATGGAGTTCCAGTCCCCTTGTATGCTGACAGTCGCCATGTGTCCCTCACTATCAAGTAGTGAGGGTGTCCTGAGGATTTCTGCTATGATATCCTCTCCAAAGCTCAATCCCAGGTTGTCGTTCATGGTGGAAGTAGTCATGTCTCGTGGAGTGTAAGGGAAAAAGTTAGAGATAGAGAAGTAGTCCCTCAGCTGAGCCGCCGTGCTAAATATGTACCAAAAACAAGAGGGGGGGACTAGGAGCTCGTTGTAGTCCAGTACCCGTGCTCCCTATGCTAATCACAAACCAGACAAAGGGTAACTGTTCTAGGTATGGGCGCAAATAGTCACCCACAAACAAGAGAAGGAAGGAAAAGGAAGAAGAGAGTAAGATCCTAGGTCTAAATCTCACATACTAGAGGCAAGCGCAAGTCTTGTCTCTTGACGCCCTCACACACCCCGATGGATGTCATGCTTCATCATCGGGCGTTTGCTCCTCGTCGGGCTGGCGCTGCAATGCCCTACGGGTCCCCCGGAGGGTTGCTTTAGCGGAGATCTTTTGTTTGTACTGCCGTATGATGAGTGTGGGTGTGAGAAAGAGGGTTCTAAGAAAACAGTGAGTGAGTGAGTGAGTGAATGGTAAAACTGGCTAAGGGATACCAGAGTGAATACAATTTAATGTATAGGTTCCCTTGTCAGGTTAAAAAACCCGTAGGTCGTGAGTTACTGATAGGGCGTAATGTGCCTTAGTAACTAGAGGTCGACATGTTTCGCGCCGTCTAGGTGGTCAGAACGATCCCGGGCGCTTCTTCAGGACCAAATAGCGTGAATAAAAAAGTGAGTGTAAGTGGTTGGGTCTAGAACCCTAATAAATCGGAGCGATCCAACCTTGTGTGCAACTACAAGGTGGCAATAACTTTATTGAATAGCCGCTCCTGTCGCAACCTAGGAGTAGTTAAGAGAAAACAAGAAGAACAAATGAGGAGTCAATGTAATCCTCTCTTAATGGCACCTGGTTGAGTGCAACTGGTGTCTAAAGACATTTACAGAAAATGAGGTCGACATGCAAGACGTACAACACACATTACAGAACGACTCCATTCTGGAATAAAATCATGGTTCTTCTCCAGCATGAGTGCACACTATAGTGGGTGCAGTACACCGGCTATAGGCCATGCCACGAGGGTAGCAAGAACATATGCAGCGTTGGCGGACAGCCAACATAAGTACATCACCCCTGCTGGGAGAAAGCTATTACGATACTCGTAATAGTGGTAGCTTCGCGAGTGCATCAAGGTTTTGCACGCGCAAGATTTTCCTTCCCCAAGGCAGGATCACACGTATGCAAAGTTTGATCAGATCTCTCCTTTCCAGTATAGAAGTTATGGCACGGTTATGTTTGGAAGTCCATGGTCATATGGTGGTGTGGTGCGCTTACATCTACAGTGGCACCTACACAAGTCCTACTCCCAAAAGACTCACTCACTAGATCACTGGGTTCCCTCTCGAATTAGGTCAAACAGGAGTTGAGGTGTTGGCTGGATATTTAGAATCTTACCAAGGCCATGCAAATGTAAACTGATCTACCCCTGGTGGTAATCACAGATGCCAGCAAGATCGAATGGGGAGCCACCTGTCTCAGTCAGTCATGCCAGTGGAATTGGTCATTGTTGGAGCAGAAGAGGTCATTGAATTAGTGGGAACTCATAGTGATCTACAGAGCTCTCATACACTTCGCGGATCTCATCAGGCAAAAGGATACATATACTGGTGAGATCAGGCAATATGGTCTCCATTGCCTACATAAATCATATGAGGAGCACCAGATCCAAGCCTTTGAGTCAGGTAGCGACATCCATTGGCCTATGGGCAGAATCCAATCTTCTGAGTCTGACAGCATCTCATATCAAAGGTATAGACAATACTCAATCAGATTATCTAAGCAGATCATTTCCTTTGTCGATGAATCTGTCTTTGTCTCACAGGATCTTCGACCAGATCTGCAGGCGATTTGGCCATCAATTACTGGACCTGTTCGCTTCAAGGAACAACTTAAAAATTATGAGGTTCTGTTCAAGGTTCCAGGAGGAGGGAGGAGGGAGTTTGGGGCAAGGACGCTCTCCTGGTGGGTTGGCCCACTATTCACAAGAACTTTGATGAAAAATCAGTGGGAGAGGGCAGCGGTGATTTTGATAGTCCCATACAGGCTGTGAGAATCTTGGTTCCCTCTTCTAAAGCGACTGGCAACTCGTCCTCCCTGGCTTTTCCTGTCAACTCCATCCCCTTTCGGGGCTCCTTTCCCTCCACATCTACATCTCATTCTCTCGGCTTGGAGGTTGAGAAGGTGAACCTTTTAAGTGAGGATCTCCAAGCAGTTTTGGTTGAGACCATTCAGAATTCATGAAGACATTGACTCTCAAAGCCTACTCTAGACATTGGAATACTTTTCATAAATGGTGTTCCCAGCATAATCTCTTGGCTTCTTCCTGTCCTTTTTCTGCAGTCTTGCAATTTTTAATGGAAGGCCATTGTCGGGGTCTGTAGCGCTTATCCGCTCTCACCACCAGAGGAACCAAGATCCACAGGAGCGAAGAGAATGCCTTTTCACTCTAGTGGGGTATAATCTCCTCTAGACTAATATACCTGCAGAAGGTAGACTAATACCCCCCAGGGAGTGAAGAGACCAAAAAAGGACCACCGGGTCTTCTTGCAATAAAGAATAGGTGTAGGTCGTGTAACCCTGCAGAGAACAGAAAAAGAAAAGGGAGAAAAGGTCATAGAGGGATAACTAACCAAACAGGAGTGGCAGACTATTAAACATAAATAATCACATTATATGCTCGCCCATACTCACTCGCACATTATCAGCATAAATCCTTAAACAGGTCTCTTCCAAAGGAAAAAAAAGAAGGAAGTGAATCTTTAGCCAAATTCCTTCCGTGCTCACCACGTGTAGAAGTTTTCTGTAACTCCTCAAAGACACACTTGTATCCAGGGAATAATATATAAAAGTCTCGAGCAACAAAATAATCCAAGTAGGAACAGCGACTTATCCTGCGCTGTTTGTTGGGTGCTTCTGAACGCTGGCAAGGCTTAACTGATGTCACTCACTCAGCTTTACGGGAAAACAATGCCGGGGCTAGAAGAGGGAATAGCGCTATTCAACGCCGTCGGGAAATCCAACGCGGGACTTCAAAGGGAGTGTAACGAGCATAGCGTGAACTCACGCCAGGTTGTCAATAATAAAATTTTAAAAAAGAAGGCTTGCGTCCGAGCGAAGGCAATTAGCAACCAAACAAAGCCATATACTCGTGACCTCGTGATTAAGGGTAGAAAAGAGGGAGCTGGGGAACCTCAGGGCTTCAACACAACAGGGAACAGAGACAGTTCCGCAGCACTCCGACACAGGAGAATTTCCAAGTTCGAGTCAACAGGAACAGGGCGTGGTCCTAACCAAGAAGGAAAGCCAAGCACCTGAAGACAGACGCTGGCTGTCTATATGCCGTCAAAGGTCACCTGACCCATACTAGTGCAGCATGGGAAAGCATACAATGTGATAGCCATCGCAGTGCATTCTGGGAGCAGTAGTGCCGTGATTGGTATTAGGCAGAGAAAGGGTGCAGGAAACCTGACGTCTGACAGTTCCCCCCCCTAATGACCTATACACTGGTCTAGGCTTCGAAGGGTGTAATGCATGGAATTTTCTCACTAATACTGGAGCATGTACGTTCTCCGCAGGTTCCCAGGTTCTATCTTCAGGAGCATATCCCACCCAATCCACAAGATATTGGAGCTTTCTTCTGTATCGTCGGGAATCTACGATACGTCGTACTTCGTACTCTAGTTCTCCCTCAATGGTGACGGGAGGAGGTGGGGGTTCGGAACATGAGGGAGAGACAAAAGGTTTAAGTAAAGAAGTATGAAAGACAGGATGTATATGTATGTCAGATGGAAGCTCCAATTTCATGGCTACAGGGTTAACTACCCGTTTTATTGAAAACGGACCCATATATCGGGGTTGGAGTTTGCGTGGTCCAGGTAGCCTGAGGTTTTTTGTAGATAGCCATACCCGGTCTCCCACCACATAGTCAGGTGCAGGGCGTCTATGTGTGTCGGCGTGCCTTTTCATCTGTTTTTTGGCTTCACGCAACTCTATTTTGGCCTGCTCCCATATGGACATAAGGAGTTTATGTTGTTCCTTGACCGCTGGCACATTTACCAATTTGGGCGGAAGGTGTAGAGGGAGAAATTTAGGATGGCAACCTGTAACAAAGTAAAAGGGAGAGATTTTGGATGCGGAGTGCGTGGAATTATTATAGGCAAACTCCGCTAAGGGGAGGGCTTGAACCCAATCACTGGTAGTGGTGCTAATCAAACAACGAAGAAACTGCTCAAGGGTTTGATTGGTTCTCTCCGTCTGCCCATCCGTTTGCGGATGGTAAGCCGAAGAGAGTCTGTGGTCTATGTGTAGTGTGGTACATAATCCTTGCCAAAATTTAGATACGAACTGGGGGCCCCTGTCTGATTCAATCACAGTGGGTAAACCATGCAACTTCACTATGTTTTTTACGAATATCTCTGTGAGATCTTTAGCCGTAGGGAGTTTTTTGAGCGGGATGAAATGCGCCATTTTGGATAACATATCCACCACTACCAGTATGACAGTAAATCCTCTACTCCCCGGTAAATCTGTGATGAAATCCATGCTGATACAGGACCAAGGACAATCAGGGACTGGTAAAGGCTGTAAAAGCCCAGCAGGAGCACAGTGCAGTGGTTTCTGTCGGGCACAAGTGGGACAAGCTTTGACGAAGTTACATATGTCCTGTGTCATCCCCTCCCACCAAAACCATCTCTGACATGTTTGCAGGGTCTTCTCTCCACCGGGATGAGCAGCCAAGGGTAGGGTGTGACACCATTTCATAATGAGTTGTTGTATTTCATCTGAGGGTAGGAACAGACGGTCTTTGTGGTAGAATAATCCTTTTACTATCTTATTTAATGGATCTGACAACCATTTGCCTCGATCCAGCTTGTCAAACTCCTGTTCTAACTGCAGAAAGAAAAGGTCAGAATCCACCTCTTGTCTTTCACCTAGTGCAATGATTTTATTCTCAGGGATGATCGGCATAGGGGTCTCTTCCATGTGTCTATGCTCTTTTCCCAACCTTGATAGGGCATCTGCTTTTCCTTGTTTGGTCCTTGGTCGAAAGGTAATAACGAAATCATATTCACAAAAAAAGGATAACCATCTCATCTGTCTGGGGGTAAGGGCTCTGGCTGACCGGAAGAACTGGAGATTTTTATGGTCAGAATAGATGGTTATGATGTGAGGGGACCCCAACAAATAATGCCTCCACTCCTGGAACGCCATCTTAATAGCCAAGAGTTCTCTTTCTCCTATTGTATAATTCTGTTCTGCGTGTGATAGGGTTTTTGAGAAGTAGGCTACTGGATGGAGGGTGCCTGACTTTACGTCTCGCTGGGAGAGTACACCCCCCACGGCATACTGAGAGGCATCAGCTTCCACAAAATAAGGCTGAGTCTCATCTGCGTGTCTGATAATGGGTGCCGTGGTGAATCTGTTCTTCAGGGCACGAAAGGCTGCCTCTGCAGCGTTGTCCCATTCAAACACTACTCCTTTTTTTTGGCAATCTGGTTATTGGAGCAATAAGTTCAGAGAAGTGGTGTATAAACCTTCTATAAAAATTAGCGAACCCTAAAAAGGATTGCACCTCTCTAACGGTTTTAGGGCTATCCCAACTGGTGATAGCAGTCACCTTGGCAGGATCCATATGAATACCCTCCGGAGATATAACAAATCCTAGGAAATCCACTTTCTGAGTATGGAAAAGACACTTGTCCAATTTAGCGAACAAATGATTCTCTTGGAGTCGTTGTAATATTAACCTTACATGCTCCACATGCTCTTGTTCTGTCTGGGAGTAAATTAAAATGTCGTCTATATAGACTATAACAAATATGTCTAGATATTCTCGGAGAATTTCGTTCACAAAAATTGAAATGCCGCAGGGGCATTGCATAAGCCGAACGGCATTACGCAATATTCGTATAGGCCGAACTTCGTACGAAAGGCCGTCTTCCACTCATCTCCTTCTCTGACTCGGATCAGATGATATGCCCCTCTCAAATCAAGTTTGGTAAAGATCTTGGCCTTGCGCACTTGATCTAAGAGATTGGAGATGAGTGGAAGAGGGTATTTGTTTTTTACCGTCCCTTTATTCAGGGCACGGTAGTCCAAGCACGCTCTCAAACCCCCTTCTCTCTTAGGAATGAAGAAGATAGGAGAGGACACGGGGGAGGTGGAATGACGGATAAAACCCTTCTTTATCATGTCCTGGAGATACTCAGAAAGATATTTCGTCTCGGGTTCAGTTAAAGCGTATATTCTGCTAACCGGCAGCTCAGCACCAGGAATCAAATCTATCCTGCAATCAAAGGTTCTGTGTGGTGGGAGTGCAACAGCCTTCTCTTCATCAAAGACCCCAGCGAATTCAAGATACTCAGCAGGCAGGAGTGGGGTCTTGGAATTGGAAAGGGCGCAACACAAAGGGGCTTGCCATAAAGCGGTTTCTTGATAGCAGTGGACCAGGCAATAGGAGGACCGTAGTGTTACTTTTCTGGCGACCCAATCTATATGCGGATTGTGTCTTTGTAACCAGGGCACTCCTATTATAGCCCCAAAGTTAGGGGTGTCAATCAAATCGAACGAGATAACCTCGGAGTGTCCATTATCGCATACCATGATAAGTTCCGGCGTGTGATACTCGATCAATCCAGAGGATAATTCTGTCCCATCTACCGCTCTTACTTTTTCAGGTTGGGTCTTAGGAATGAAATTTAAGCCAAGAGCTTTGGCAACAGCAATATCTAGAAAATTCCCTGTAGCCCCTGAGTCTATCAATATAGACATAGATTTTCTATGTTGGGAGGGTAAAACAAGGACAACGGTAATAGTAAAGTGTTTGGGCACAGGAGGCAGAGTATTAGCCAAGGACTGTGAGATCTGTAACAAAGACGGACTTGGAGGAGCGATCTCTGGACTCTCCAAGTCAGTTAGTTTCCCGAAGACACAGCAGCCCCTGAACTAACCACGGTACCCCTCAGGGGGTTCTTGGGTTTGGTGGGACAGTCTCTAGCAAAATGCCCACTTTTACCACAGTAGAGACAAAGATTTAGTTTTCTCCGTTTCTCTCGTTCCTCTGTGGATAAAGGACCTCTTAACCCTCCTATTTGCATAGGCTCACTAGTATCCTTAGTATCTTTTCTTTTCACTTCGGGAAAAGAAAAGACGAGGGTATTCCCCTTTGTTCTTTTCTCCTTTCCTTTCTGCCAAGCGATGGTCTAACTTGACCACTAGATCCATAAACGATGAACAATCTTCGGGGGGATCCACAATCTGAGACAGAATATCTTTAAGTTCATCTCTTAAGCCCCTATAGAATAGAGAAGTTCTCTTTTCTTCTGGCCACTGAGTCTCCGTAACTAACCGGGTGAAGGTGGTAATATATGTTAACAAGTCTTTCGAGCCCTGTTTAAGATTAAGCAGCTCGTTGTCACTAGCCTGCATATAAGAATGACGAGCAAAAAGATTTTTCATCTTTTCCTTGAACTGAAGTAAATTGTAGAGAATGGGATCATCATGCTCCACAAGAGATACTGCCCAAAGGGCTGCATTCCCACTTAGATAAGATATGATGAAAGCTACCTTAGCTGCATCATCTGGGAAGGCGGCCGCCCGACAGAGAAATTGAAGATGGCATTGATTCATGAATACGGCATATTTATTGCTATCCCCATTGAATCTCTCCGGCATGGCCAAGGGTGTGTGGGGCGGTGTAACTACCGTCACATTAACCGGGGTGGTAGTAGAATTAGAGGGAACACCTGCGGCTGTAGAAGGGCTTTGAAAATGACCTGGCTGAATGTAACTACGTTTATACTTGGGGTGTGTGTCCGAACCTGTGGTCTCTAATTGTTTTTGGGTTTTTAGGATATCTAGTTCAGTCACCAGACGCTGATTTTCCCCACGTAATAACCTAAGCTCGTCTTGTAGGTTAACCACAGTAGCAGCTAAATCAGTCATGGTAAGTTCTGGGGAGTCAAGGAGCCGGGGATCAACCATAAGTGCATCAAAGGAGGCACCTTTACTCATCTTCGCTCAGGGGATTTTAAAGTCTTGGGCTTGGCTTTCTGTCGGGGTCTGTAGCGCTTATCCGCTCTCACCACCAGAGGAACCAAGATCCACAGGAGCGAAGAGAATGCCTTTTCACTCTAGTGGGGTATAATCTCCTCTAGACTAATATACCTGCAGAAGGTAGACTAATTCCCCCCAGGGAGTGAAGAGACCAAAAAAGGACCACCGGGTCTTCTTGCAATAAAGAATAGGTGTAGGTCGTGTAACCCTGCAGAGAACAGAAAAAGAAAAGGGAGAAAAGGTCATAGAGGGATAACTAACCAAACAGGAGTGGCAGACTATTAAACATAAATAATCACATTATATGCTCGCCCATACTCACTCGCACATTATCAGCATAAATCCTTAAACAGGTCTCTTCCAAAGGAAAAAAGAAGGAAGTGAATCTTTAGCCAAATTCCTTCCGTGCTCACCACGTGTAGAAGTTTTCTGTAACTCCTCAAAGACACACTTGTATCCAGGGAATAATATATAAAAGTCTCGAGCAACAAAATAATCCAAGTAGGAACAGCGACTTATCCTGCGCTGTTTGTTGGGTGCTTCTGAACGCTGGCAAGGCTTAACTGATGTCACTCACTCAGCTTTACGGGAAAACAATGCCGGGGCTATAAGAGGGAATAGCGCTATTCAACGCCGTCGGGAAATCCAACGCGGGACTTCAAAGGGAGTGTAACGAGCATAGCGTGAACTCACGCCAGGTTGTCAATAATAAAATTTAAAAAAAGAAGGCTCACGTCCGAGCGAAGGCAATTAGCAACCAAACAAAGCCATATACTCGTGACCTCGTGATTAAGGGTAGAAAAGAGGGAGCTGGGGAACCTCAGGGCTTCAACACAACAGGGAACAGAGACAGTTCCGCAGCACTCCGACACAGGAGAATTTCCAAGTTCGAGTCAACAGGAACAGGGCGTGGTCCTAACCAAGAAGGAAAGCCAAGCACCTGAAGACAGACGCTGGCTGTCTATATGCCGTCAAAGGTCACCTGACCCATACTAGTGCAGCATGGGAAAGCATACAATGTGATAGCCATCGCAGTGCATTCTGGGAGCAGTAGTGCCGTGATTGGTATTAGGCAGAGAAAGGGTGCAGGAAACCTGACGTCTGACAGCCATCACCTTAATCTTTAAGAGTTTCTCTATTTCTAGAACTATGGTTATGTCCTCTCCTTCTTGGGATTTGCCCTCTGTTCTCAGGTTTTTACAAGCCCCTCCTTTCAAATCTTTTGAGGAAGTTGGCTTGACATTTCTCTCCTGTAAGGTTCCTTTTCTGGCGGCTATGACTTCTGCACAAATGATTGATGAACTTTCTTCTTTACTCTACCGATATCCTTTTCTCAGACTTGTTGAGGATGTGCTCATTCTCTGTCCAGATCCTTCTTTTGTACCAAAAGCCAACTCTTCCTTGAACACTTCTGAAGAGGTGATTCCCCCTTGTTTCTTTCCCTCTCCTTCCTCGGAAAAGGCTCTTCACTCTTTGGATGGATGTTTACCTTAACAGGTCTCAAGCGTTCAGGAAGACAGATTGACTTTTGGGCAATCAGGTCCAATCAGAAAAGCAACTAGAACCATGTAGGTAGTTGTAGGATACTATCATGTAAGCCCAGCAGGGCTCTGCTGGAGGTGAGTTGATCCAGGGAAGATCTACCAGAGGTGTGGCAGGCTTCTGAACGAAGTTCCAGGGGGTTTCTCTTCCGGAGATTCGTAGAACAGCCACATGGTCTCCATACTCTACATTTGTGAAACATTACAGACTAAATAATATTCTGGACAGTACTAAACTTTTGGGTCTGGGATTCTTAAATTCAGTTCTTGACTGAATTACTTTGGCTTCAGTACTTTTATTTTCACAAATTCAGTGTGCATTAAATCATTGGTTAAGTGTACTTTGATGTGTGATGTGTTTTTATAAAAGGCTCATAATTTGGTATGTGTCATGGTTTAATGAATGGGACGTACAGATAATGCTCTGATTACTTGACGGTAATCTTCATAACTCTTAGTCCTACTCGTCCTCGTCACAGTCATTACAATCCCTCCCTCCGAGCCTGTGATTTTGATTGGATATTACAGGAGGACCCTGGGTAAGCCATACCTTATATGGCACCCAGGCGAGTGGGTAGGGCCAGGGCCACTGGAATTATGCGGCATGGGAGGGCCAAATTATGTGGCAGGGGTGAATAAATTATGCAGCAAGAAAAAACTAATTATGCGGCATAATGCGGCATATTTTCTGATTGTATTACTTCATTAGTTTTCCATTTTTACACTTGTTAACACTGCCTTGGCATTGGTTGTACCTCATTAGTACCAGTTTAACACCCAAAATAGCAATAAGTAACAGAAATTTGACCAGTCAACCTTTGCAAAGGACCTTCCACTGCGCGCCAACATATGTTGGTTCGTTTTTAGCAACTTTTGAACCATTTGAGCTAGACACACATTTTACATCAGATTATGCTGCAGATGATGGATTATGTGGCAAGTCCGGCAAATCTTTAATTATGCGAAAATTACTGCGGCCGCACAATCGCATAATTCCAGTGGCCCTCGGTAGGGATTACTAGAATTTGCCTGTGTTTTTTTCAGTCCAGAGGGTGGAGTTACCCTCATGGTGTAATGACTGCAGACCTGCTAACTCACACGGTGCTACCGTGCGTCACACGGTCACTCGGTGAGGAGCTGAAATCACACGTGGCAGGAAACACAGCTGGAAAGCACTGCACAGAGAGGCTTTCCAGCTCTTTTTTGGAAGCTGTAAGCAGCTGATGCTCATTAACGGGTATGAAAACACCTCAGGAGATCGGTCACAGCTTCAGCAACCCTGTTTTTTTGGGTGGAGAGAGGGTGTGGGGGGGGATTTGTGGAGGGCAGTGCTTCTCAGGTAGCTCTAGGCATGAGGCCCCGCCCCTCCTCCCACCGGTGAATTTTTTTTGTAGGTTGGCAGGTCTGTCACTGTGACGAGGACAAGCAGGGCTAAGAATAAGAAAGATTACTGGTAAGTAATCGGAGCATTATCCATCCTTAGTTCCAAGAGCCCTTGTCACAGTCATTACGAACCCCGTCCACCATACTGGCCTTCATATGGGCTTGGTATTTTAGGAAGTGACATAGGATAATAAAGCCTTGTAACATCCGTTGGTGAGACTTATCTTATTTCTAGTTTCTTTCTCCTGTGAGTGGTGGGATCACCTCAAAAGTAAGTAACGGATGTGACGAGGACTCTCTGGACCAAGGATAATGAAAGTTACTGGTACAGGGATGTGGAATTCCTACAGCCCGACGCCAAGGACATATTGTTTGGGGTCAAGGGCACCAAGTTTTCATGTGTATTTTGTCCTTGCGACAAGTAGGCCCAACTCCCTACAGCACAAACCCTTTGGCTGCCAGTTTGCAGTAGCACATTATGGATCAGGGAATGGCACAGTCTGCAGTTAAGATAATATTTTTTACCATATGTTAATGCTGTTCAAACTTGTATTCATGATTCATTGATTGAAAACCTTTCTTATTAGGGTGAGCGCTCTAAGTAAATGTTGTAAGCTCCAACTGCACTACTGACAGTGCTTCCAGTATAAAAATGTGTACACACATTTTCAAAGTTTAGCAATATGAGACTATGTATAATGCTCCCAGAATGCTCCTTGATTTTATGCAAATATTTGCAGAAGCTTGAAAGCAAGATTGATGATTCTTTGCTCTCAAAATAAAATGTTCATAAAAAAATGAAAGCAGGAAAAAACATTTTGCTAAACTACTGAAAAATATCAGGTACCATTTATTTGCAGCGTCATTTAGTAACATGTGTTGATGCATGCTAGTATTTCCCAAAAATATTCATAATGGAAATTTAGTGTAACCAGTTTCAATAGGATAATGGGAAACAAAAATAAACAAGCATTGGCAAAGCCAGTAGGTCTGAAATTGGTGGTCAGCTTTTTAGTTTTGTCAATGTATGACTTGTTTTGGCATGGTTTTTGTAAAACTTTATTGGTGTGGGAGCTGCCGGGCCCTCACCATTATAACAAACATTGGCAAAAGCAAAAAATTGTTTTTTAGTCTCAAAAAGCACACACTGTCATATAGAGACTGGCACTGAACAAAACTACTTTGTGTGCAGATATGCTCCTTGTGAAAGAGCAGAATGCTGCCACTCACAGTGAAGCCGATACAGAGAGAGAGGCAGAAATTTAATAAACACAAAAGGTCACGGTCAACGCCAGACCAAATTAGGGGCCCAATTATTACAGAAAGTCTCAAAAATGCACCCATGGTATATGTCCTTGCATTAAGTGCAGCTATAGGGCTTTCGTGAATTCCCCAAAAATTACAGAAGTAGGACAAGAAATAGTACTTCTAGAAAATATTTGTGAACTGCATTTTAGCATGAGCAAATATGCATGTGTAGATTTGCTCATACGAAAATCTGAGTGTTTGCAAGTTCACGATCCCTCTAACCACTTTTTTCCCAACTCTGGAAGAAGTTTTACGTCTGCCATTGTCAGGAGTAAATTTCCAACATTTCTCAGTATGGGAAAAGATTAGAGAACAGTTGTTGAAAACCCTTAAAACGTGCAAGTTAGTAGGTTTGCACAGACCCAAAAGGGGATTCTAACCCTGGAACTATTGCTTACCACTATCTTCAGCCACAGTATGTAGATCTGCGGAAATGTGGCAACATAAGGGAATTGCAAGTATTCAAACACTACTATGGTATGAGCCCTGTCATAATCAGAGACAGGGTCAGAGCTCTTGCTGCCATAATTTGCTGCTGCACTACATGGCACCAAAGGGGCAAGTGGATTTTGTTACAGGACAAGTAGATTTATGAAGCAACCTGCCCCATGGACAAGTAGATATTTTATTAAATGCCACACCCCTGCTGGTAACTGAGCATGCATAGACATACACACGAGGCAAACTTATTTATCGCCTCTTGTACAACTAATCCATGAATGTACAAGGCACATGCATTTAATCACCCGGTGAACCGTGCCGTCTACACAGGTAAAGGATTCGAAAGCACCTGGCACACACTGACACATATTCTGTAGACGAGATCAGCTTTCCGGTTATTATATCTCGGGTTTATTTTTTCTAGGGAATACTGAAGTCGATGAGGTTATAACAGTATTTAGATACATATATGTGCCAAGACTCTTCAATCATACGCGATCGATCATCGTTCCAGCACATGAACCTTATCTCCCATGAATGCAGCATGCCAATAGACCCGATTTCAAGCAAAAAATCGGTTTATTTTAACAGTCTCCCGCCTGAAATTGCATTTTCTGCAATAGAAGTCAGTGGGGAAATTACATTCTCCCGATTTCTATTTTAAAATCTCCCACTTCCCTGCCCTAAAATGTTGGCATGTCTGCATTTAACTGAAAGAATATTTTTTTAAACATTCAATTACCTCAACTATGCTTCCGATTTTAACCAACGTAAGTAAACAACCGTTCTAGTAAAACTAACCAAAACGCGAGTTACGAAGAAAACCCGTGTTTTGCACATCCTGCAATTGGTTAGAAAAAGTGGCCGGCCCAGAAAAGAACAATCTACCTATCCGAAAGGAAACAGGCGCCGCTACTGCCCCGGAAACACCGCCTGCTGCCCCGGAAGACATGGTCCAGCTGTACGTGAGCCGGTCTGCACAGCCGCTGTTGCGGAGGTGTGTGTGTGTGTACGGGATGGTGACTGGAGAAATCCTGACTGTTTAAGAAGGTGTTCCGCCTGTTGGAGAAAGACTAGAACAGCACAGCACTGTAATGTGAGCCAGTGGGTCACTTTGATGGAGTTGGCATCTCGACGTTGTAAACACGAGAAACAGATCAGCAGCTGACGGAACTGTGCGAGTTACCAGAAGTTGAGGGCGACGGTGTCAAAGGGATGGCCATGTTTAGAGAACACAGTAGGGACCCCCTGCTGCAGGCTCTGCGCTGACTGAGTGGATTTCAGCAGAATGCAAGGGTTCGTGTGCATGCTTATTGTACATGCTTATTGTAATTAAAGGCGTGCTGCTTTTAAGATTCAGCTGCTTGTTGGGGTGAACATGCACATACGTACTTTTCCCCACTGCCTCTTTCTAGGATATTCTTCATAATACTACTTGATTGGGCAGGATGGAAATTAAGAAAATTGTGTGAGCGATTAAAGAGGCTATGGAAAATGGTAGGCAAAGTGAACGTGCTGTATTGTGATTTGCTTCTATCTACAGTTTTTTCCCTCCAAAGTTTAGGTAAAATGTGCTGGAAATATGCACCACTTCTACAAATTTTGTTTAAGCAGTTGACCTCCATCGCTTTTGGGGAGACTCAGCCTTGATTGCCACTCCATTCATTTTTGATGTCTTACAGCTGAAGCCATTCTCTATAAAGTAAACCACAATTTGTTTTCTGATTCTATGTATGTTTAGTCTAGATTCATTCCGAAGTAAAGTGCTCTAACATCCAACTGATATGGTCCATTCTGTACAAAACTGCTAAATAAATAAATACAAGAATTGTGTTCCCCTATGGTAAAAGTGCTGTAAAATAAACTGCTTGGTCCCAAAAATTTTAATCTGTCTCCTATAGTTGTTCACTGCAATTTGGGGGCAATATTTTCTCCTGTCACTAACAAAGAACACCAAGCACCACTGCTGAGTGTAGCAGTTTTCTGGAGAAAGGAGTTTAATTTCTGCAAAATTTTAATGAGATGTGCAGTGGTATGTGTATTATTTTCTTAATAACGTTTAATCAGTTTAAGCTATAAACTGGTTAAAAAATTCAAATTTTGTCAAGGGTGGTGGATTGTGTGGCAAATATGCCAAATCAGTAGCTCAGCAGAAAATTCAGCAGACATGAAATCAAGGATCTCAGTAACACCAGCTGCTTTTGAAGTTGTCAGGTTTACAGGCTATGTGAAATGAAAGTACTGGAAGATTATATCCTGTGGCTGCAAAATTGCAAAATTTATGGCAAGGCAGAGAGGCCAACATTATGCATACCTCTTTATTGCCACTCAAACAGCAACAACTAAAAACATCACACTTAGAAGTTCGAATAGGAACCCTAACAACATTCCATGTAAACCAGCCATTTGTCTTTATTTATGCGTGGATTGAATTTGCATAATGGCGGACGACCTCCACTGCTTCTTCAGTATTAGAAGACTATAGCTAAGGTGAACCACTGCATCAATATTAACAGGCTGCTGCTGTTGCGAATCACTCCTAAACAGCTGAGGTTGCTGGCTCTGGTGTGAAGAAGACAGGCGTATATTTCTACCTTTAGACATTACCTTTAGTTGCTGGTATACATTTCTTCTACACTGTGTTTCTGATTCAAGGTACTTTGTTGGCAGGAATGTTTAGTAAGGAGGCAATTAAAGGAATGATTCCGCCATTATTAGCAGCCGTGTTAATGAGTACGGCCATTTCTACTTAAATGATGCACTCAAGTAGGATAATTGATGGTTCCTAGGTGTTTGTTTATTATGCTGTGTGGTGCTTTTCCTGCTTCACAAAAAAGGAACCTGGCTATGTTTAGAAGTTTGACCCTCCACTGCAGAAAACAACAGTTTTCTTGTGAAACCCTCACCCACCAGGGTTACCCCTTGGTGGCCTGCTTCATCATCGGGTCCATCCCGTTCCGCTGCGGAATGAGGCATGCTGCGACCTACGGACTACGTGGGAGCACTAAATGTATAATGATAAAGACGATTGTTAGACCTGGCACCATTGGCGTGGGTCTCCCTTCCATTTTTCGCTGTTGTCTCCTCTGTTTTACTGGTGTTAGATGCTCTGGGCGCTGTGCCACTGCCATTCAGTGTCACAGCGCGAATGCTCCCTGTGTAAATATGTCTATGTGAATTGGTATATCCCTGATTGGCTTATTTGGTTTACCTGTTAGTCCCTAGTAGTGTGGCCTATGTGTGCCCAGGGCTGGTAAACCAAATGCTGCTGGTGGGCCTGCAGCACTGATGTGTGCCACCCACAGAAGCAGCTTGTAAAGTGTGTCTCAGACCTGCCACTGCAGTGTCTGTGTGCAGTCCAGAACTGCCATCTTGGCTGTGAAGTGCACCCACTTCCCAGCCCCTGAACCTTCCCTTGGCATCCTGTAAGTCACCCCTATGGTAGGGTGCATTGTATGTGTAAGGTAGGACATGCCTTGGTGTATGTAGCATGTCCTGGTAGTGAATTACACCCCATTTCGTTTTTCACTACTGTAAGGCTACCTGTTCCTCATAGGCTAGAATGGGCAGGTTGACTATTACATTCTATAGTCCTAACTGACCCCAGGGACATGGTAGAACAACGAATTTAGTATGCCTGAGCTCAGAATATTAAAATACATCTTTTAATGAAGTTTATTTTTATATTCTGTGTTTGAAAATACCACTTTTAGAAAGTAGGTATTTTCTTGCCTAAGCCTTCCAGTGTGCTCTGCTGTTATGTGTATTGGCTGTCTGGTTTTAGAGGGGCAGGGCAGGCTGAGTCAGACCTGGGTTGAATAGAGAGATCTGCATTTAGAGTGTGGGGAGGGGTGGCTCCTTGACCTGAATAGGGCTGTGCCTGGCAAGGTGAATGCTGGCTCCACCTCCCACTGTGTGTCTGCTAGCAGACCCCTCTTTCTGAAAGGAAGGATGCAGCCTGGTAAACAAAGTGCTCCAGGCCTGAGCAGAACTGGTTCTGGCTAGGTTCAGTGACTGGTAGCTTCTAAGAACAAAGACTTTTGGGGTATAAATATCTGTGCTCAAACCCCTACATTTTTGTATTGCTTTTGGATCTGGAGAGGAAACTCTGTCCGTGTGTTAGAAATGGGATCTCTGGTTGGCTAAGGCTTGCGCCAAAGCCAGGCAGAGACCACCACTCTAGTCAGGGCAAGGGAGTTACACGCCAAAGATAACCCCTGCTCACCCCCTTGGTAGCTTGGCACGAGCAGTCTGGCTTATCCCGGAGGCAATGTGTAAAGCATTTGCGCAGCACACTCACACAGCAGCAACACACTAGGCACACCACAAAAGGAACTCCACACAAGGTTATATAAAAATATAGCCTTTGTATTGTCATAAATACATTAGAAACATAACCACATAATATACAGTGTGCCAACTGGCACTAGGCAATATTCACAGGGGACTATTTACACACGACAGGGCCAATGGGGCCACTGTCATAACCATCACAAATCACCAATTGTAAATGTAGCACAAATAATAAATGTAGCGCACAACCAGTAATTACTGGTACAGTTAGGAACTAAGCCTGGGAACCTGCAATGTAAAACATAGGATGCATAAATCACCTTAGGCATAAAATGACATTAGGCCCAAACCTCCTTAGCATAAACACATTACGCAGTACAACCTCATAATCATACAAGTACATTAGAGGCATAAACACAGGGTGCGTAAATCAAAGTAAATGCAAATCACATTAGGGCCTGGCGCCCTATTAAACTCACAGCCCCCCCCTGGTCAACTGGCCATCTCAAGAAGGGCTCAAATGCCCTATGTCCCCAGAGTCAGGGCGCTGCCTAGGCAGCAGGAGTCAAGGGTGCGCAATTGCGCAAGCCTAAACGTGGCAGCTGCCCACTACTTGCTGGGCAGCTGTAAACATGAGCAAGGGCACTCAATGGGCCCTCTGGAGTCCCCCTCAAGGACTCTGTAAATAAAGCTTTGCCCCCAACGTTGCAGCTGCCCGCTCTCTCTCGCGGTGCAGCTGGAGAATTAGGCTTGGCACCACTGTGCCTTCTGAGCCCCCACTGGGACTCTACAACAATATGCCCCACGTCACAGCTGTCCACTGTCCGGCGGGGCAGCTGTGAAAATGACCACGGGCACTCACTGGCCTCTCCTGAGCCCCCCCGCACTGGGACTCTGAAAAGAATCTGGCTCAAAAGAGAAGTAAACACTGGCACCAACTGTGCCTCAAGAGGTACGACCACAGGGGGGAAGGGCCCCGACACGCCCCCCCCACCGGACTTAGCAACGCGGCCCCACTCACCGGGCTCCTTCGTTGTCTGCTCCGTTTCCCTTTGGTGCCGCCTCTGGCATCCGCACTGCTTTGTGGAGCCCCCCTTCACTGGGGCTCCTCTGGCAACGACGCTGAGGCAGCGGGAGGGCACCGGCAGTGTGCGCAGGCAGCCCCACTCACTGGGCTGCTCTGGACGCTCTAGGCGGCACACAGGGCTCTCCTCACTCACATGGGAGCCCCGCCTCGACTTCGCCTCGCCTCACTTCACCCGGTCCCCCTTCTCGGGACCGGGACTTCGTTCTGGAGCCTGCGAGGCTCCCGGGCTGCTTCCGCCTCACGTCACGCGGCCCCGCCCCCGTCCAGGCAAGGCCGCCTGGCTTCCGGGTCGCGTCTGCAGCGGCCCGGCAACTTCTTTTCCTGAATCGGGGCTGGCGGCGATCTCCTCGATACGGGGTAGGCTCCCGGTATTTTTAAATAAGGTCACTTGCGGGGTGGGCACCCGCCAGCACACAAGCGGGATGGGCACCCGCTCAATTAAATGAAAAGGACGCGGGGTGGGCTCCCGCAGGAAGCCAGCCACACGGGGGAATCCCTATGCCGGGATTCCCTCAAAATGGATCGCAGCTCCACGCTGCAGGGAAAACAGGCTCCTCTCCCCTGGGAGCAAAATGAAAGCGCTCGCAAGGCGCTAGGAGCCACAGCTCCAGAAGTGTCTCAATGAGGCCAAAAATAAAGGGTCCTTGGAGCTGGGGACACCTCAGCAGCACAGCCAGGCAGGCCAGCACGCAGGGACCCCCAGGAAACAGCAGCTGGGTCCCGCGGCGGTTCCTCCTGGCAGAGTGTCCCCTGCAAGTCAGCACAACAGAGCAGAACCATTTCATGGGGTCACAGCCCCTTCTTTTATACACCTTTTCCTTTGTCTAAAGGTGCAGGGTTTAGGGAAAACCAGATGCAACTGGTTTGGGGGAGCTTTGGAGCACTTTGTTTTGCTCAGCTCCTCTCTCCTTTCACAGGACAGGCTAGGGACATCAGACGCACCACAGGGGGTGGAGCCAGCATTGTGGAGGGAAGGCACAGCCCTATTCAGGTCCCAGGTGCAACTCCTCCCTCCCATCTAGATGCAGATCTCCCTATTCACCACTGCGCTGACTCACCCTGCCCCTCCTGGAGCCACACACACCTCCCAGCCCCTGTCACTCACAAAGCCAGACATGCAATTCACATCAGGCAGGCAGACACAGAGCACACATAAATGCCAACTTCTAAAAGTGGCACTTCTCCACTAGTCACAATAAATCTGCGCACACCATTGCGCAGCATTTATTCTCACGAGTTCGCACATACTAAACTCGCCCCTGCACTCCTCTCACACCAGGAATTACTATGGACACACATATCCCCCATGCATTCCTATGGGAGGGCAGGCCCATCTCACCACACACACTCAGAGTGCGCACGCACTTTACACTGGGACACAGTGCTAAAGTGCGCAGAGGCCTAAAACCACCAACACTACACAGGGAAAAGGCTAGGAGACAGGCAAAAAGTTTAGGGGTGAACCTGCCAAAAAGGGCCAAGTCCAACACAACCCCCTTCCAGCCAAAACGCAGGGCAGACCAATCACCACCGTGATGGGCTTCCCTGCTTGGAGGCGATAGAACACGGACGCGGGCCCGCAACTGCAGGGACACCCTCCGGTTCTACGCCACGGTGAACCCATGTGGTTCCTCCTGAAAAAGCTGTCTGGACCAACTGGGCTACCCCACTGGTACTCCCTAGCTGTCCGCGGCCAGGACCAGGCCCTAGGCCATCCAGATGCCACTGTTCCTTGCCCATTCACAGAGTGGGGGGTAGTAACCCCTGGCACATAGTAGCCATTCTCCACTCTTCCCCTCATCAGGGCAGGTCTAGACTGCCACTGATCCTCCAGCCTAGGGTCTGCACCCTCAGGCGGACCAGAAGTCACGGGTGAGGCTCTCCTCCCCCTACCTCTTCTTCTAGGGCTCCGCACTCTCCTCCTTGGAGAGGCACCCTCAGAACACAACTCTCCCACCAGTTCAGGACCTCTCTCCAAGAACTGGTCTCCCAACCTAGGGTCTAAACCCTCAGGTTGCACCGGGGTCAGAGGCGAGGACTCCCTCCCTCTGCACCCCCTTCCAGAGTTCTGCACCCTCCCAACTGGAGCGGTACCCCTGGAAGATGAACCGGTCAGGACACTGATTACAGATGTCCCTTCCTCCAGATCAGGCGGATCCTGAACCTGGCCTCCCAACCTTGGGGCTGAACCCCACGGCTGAGCATTTGCCTGGCACACCAGGACTTCCGGGGCGCACACAGCAGCCCCCGAGGGTAACACATGACTCATGTGTTGCGTGACAGTCTGCGTGGCGCAGACCTCCCGACCCCTGTCCATCTGACAGTGCGCAGAGATCCCCCACGACAGAAGTGGTGTCACCATGGTCACTTCTAGGAGACTCAGCCCTTCTGGCTGGCCCCTGACCCACTGGTTCTTCCACTGGGGAACACATCCCCCTCTCACCCCTCAATCCGGACTTCTGTACCCTCCCAACTGGAGCGGCACTGCCAGACACCAGAACCACTGGAGCTCTATTTACAGACGCTCCAGGTTCTCCAGACACTAGGAGATCCTCCTCAAATGGACTAACAGGACAGCCTAGGCTCCCAACCTGGTGTTCCCTGAAGAAACCATCCAGGTTCTGAGACTGGGTTTCGGGCACCTGGGGACACTCAGTCCCACACTCACTCCTACTCTTCTGAGACAGGACGTGAGCCCCTACACCCCTCCCACTACACTGGGACCCAGCTGGGCTACACTGAACCTCTTCCCCAATACAGGACGGGAAGATACCTGAGCCACTACTTTTGGGATCACTCCCCAATGCCTCTTCAGAACCTCGGGCCACCACCCAGAGGTCTGCTTCCAATGCAAGATCCCATGGATCAGGGTGCTCACACTCCAACAGGTGTTGGCGCAACCCTGGAAAACAACAACTGAGCAGGTGCTCTTTAATAACCAGATTGAACAGTCCTTCAAAATCCTGTTCCGTGGTACACCTTACCCAGTCAATCAGTGCATCATTACAGTCATCCACAAACCTCTCCCAAGACTGGTGAGACAGTTTCCTACTGCCCCTGAACTTCAACCTGTACTCCTCCTCCTGGGAGCCAAGTACCATATTCTGGGAACTGGGAATGGGACTTTCTGCACTGGACTCCATATTGCTGCCACCACTGGATCCCACCCTCACTGGTGAATCCAGACAACTAAAACTACACTCAGAGGACGTACCAAGAGCTAATTTCTCCTTGGTGAAGGCCCTCTCAGCCTCCGCCATCCTCTCCTGCGCTAAGACCCTCTCGGTCTCTAGCTTTTTCTCCTCCACACTCAGCTGCGCTATCTCCTTGGTATGCTCTAACCTGAGCTTCTCCAAAGCCAGCTGATGCTCCCTTTCTTCCCTCCTATCTACCCACTCCTCTGGGGACAGGGAAAGGGATGGGGCACTGCCCCCGACACTGGACCCAGCAAGGGACTCCCTATCCATGGGGTCCTCATTATCTACTGGCGTCCCGGTCCTGTCACTTTCTTCCTCCTCTTCAGACTCCTCAGGGCCCCCCTCAGACCCATCACCCTCTTGGCGGGCGGCCAGGGCCCTCTTCTCCTCATTGCGCTCACAGTCCCATTTATCCTTTTGCCATTGGATCAGGTTGTCCCTCAGTTTTGACTGGGTGTCTGACCCACTCACTGCTATGTCTTTCTCCTTACAGAAGTCCACCAACTCCCACATGCTGTATCTAAACAGACCACAAAAATTAAAAGCAGACTCCATTTTGGCAGGACGCTCAGGGACACGTGCAACACAGGAGACCTCGGTGTCTGAGCTGAAGCAAGAGTATACAATTTACCAATGACACTTTTAGGAGAAGAATTAAATAACTAAAACTCAGAAACAATAATCCCCACACACGTGATTATCTAAATGTAGAGTTTGTAGTGCAACCAGTTGTCGCTGTGGTACTACGCAAACGCAAGTCCTATCCTCACCGCTGACAACCAATGTTAGAAATGGGATCTCTGGTTGGCTAAGGCTTGCGCCAAAGCCAGGCAGAGACCACCACTCTAGTCAGGGCAAGGGAGTTACACGCCAAAGATAACCCCTGCTCACCCCCTTGGTAGCTTGGCACGAGCAGTCTGGCTTATCCCGGAGGCAATGTGTAAAGCATTTGCGCAGCACACTCACACAGCAGCAACACACTAGGCACACCACAAAAGGAACTCCACACAAGGTTATATAAAAAATAGCCTTTGTATTGTCATAAATACATTAGAAACATAACCACATAATATACAGTGTGCCAACTGGCACTAGGCAATATTCACAGGGGACTATTTACACACGACAGGGCCAATGGGGCCACTGTCATAACCATCACAAATCTTGTCTTCACATCGCAACACGATCGCACAGCGCAACAGGATCGCCGCATCGACTTCTCCCACGCGGCAAGAAAGTCATCGCATCGGCGGTCCAGCGTGCAGAAGTTTGTCGCATCGTCTCCGCACGCATCACGCAGATCGGCGCATCATCCTCCCTTGCGGTAAGGATTTCAACGCATCGCCGGCCTCGCGTGCCGAGAATCATCGCTACAGCTTATTTGCGACATTTTGTTGGTTTTGCTACTAAACCCAGGTACTTTGTGAAAGAAAGGGTCGCAGAGACCACTGCTTTGAACTTGAACCTTATTTTTGCAACCTTTGAACTATTTTTGACAGCCCTTCAACAGCTATCCTATTTTTGACAGTATTGTGGCTTTTACAGTTATTGGTCTTGTGATAAATCTGCCTTTATATAAAGATACTTATTTTTTATAACTACTTGTGTGGTGTCCCTTTGTAGTGTTCCTCACTGTGTTACTGTGTATGGTCATAAATGCTTCACACCCTGCCTCTGAGATAAGCCTACCTGCTCGTGCTACGTTACCACAGGGTTGAGCAGGGGTATCAAGGAGGGTAGCCCTCTTACTCTGACTTAGGAAGAAGGGTCCCTACTTGGACAGTGGCCAGCCATTGCCAACTAGAGACCCCCATTTCTAACATTGGTGGTCAGCGGTGAGGATCTGGACTTGCATTTATGATCGCATACAGTAATTATAGTGTACACTACTAGTGAGTGCAGACCATAACGTACCGCATACATTTTTTGAGAGTTTTTTGGATCCTATATTGTAATTGATATTGCCGGTGATTTTTCACCCACACACATTTTCTGAGAGTTTTTGGGATCCTATATTGTGATTGATATTGCCGGTGATTTTTCACCCGCGCCCATTTTTTGAGAGTTTTTGGATCCCATATTGTAATTGATATTGCCGGTGATTTTTCACCCGCGCCCATTTTTTTGAGAAGTTTTTGGATCCCATATTGTAATTGATATTGCCGGTGATTTTTCACCCGCACACATTTCTGAGAGTTTTTGGATCCTATATTGTGATTGATATTGCCGGTGATTTTTCACCCGCTTACATTTTTTTTTAGAAGTTTTCTTCTGTCCTTTATTGATATTGCCAGTTATTTCTACAATGGGCAAGCCCAGATCCAATCCCTCAAAGGATCTCTCTTGGGAAGAAGAGAAATTAGAAACCTACAATGCCAAGCAGCTCAAATATTTTTGCAAGCAATTCACAGTCCCTATCACAGGTCTCACTAGAAGGGAGGAGTATTACAAGGCGCTGAAGGCCTGGCTAGAAGCCAGGGATGCCCCTAAGGATATAGGAGAGCTTGTGGAGGTGGGAGAGAATGCAGGAGAGCAGCAGGGCGATGTAGTAGACTTAGTAGGAGATCAAGCCCTTTCCAACCCGGGCTCTAGTGTGTCCGCTAAGGGTCTGTCCCCAGAAGAGCTGGAGGACAGGGAGAGAGATAGGCGGCATAATATGGAGATGGCTAAGCTTAAAATGGATGGTCACCGGGACCTAGAGAACAAGAAGTTAGAAATTGAGATTATGAGAATGAAGCTTGAGCATGAGAGAGTATTGAGGGAGTTGGAGATTAAAGCTAAGAGTATGGAAATCTCCCCCTCTGGTGGCAGCGTACCTGTAGTGCACCCTGAGAGTAGGGTGTATATACCCAAGGAGGTTATTAAGGATTTCCACAAAAGTGAAGATATTGGGCAATGGTTTGCCGCTTATGAATTAGCCATGGTGTCCCACCGGGTCCCTGAGAAGGATTGGGGAGCGGGGTTGTGGGGACGCTTTGTGAGTGAGGGGAGGGATACCTTGTTGGACCTGCCCCCAGAAAGTAGGATGGTTTATGCCCACATGAAGGAAGCGTTGATGACCCGCTATGGTTTGACCCCTGAGATGTATAGGCAGAGGTTTAGGGTCTGCAAGAAGCTAGAGGGTACCACATGGGTTGAATATGTCTTTTTTTTTGCAGAGCCATGGAACGCTGGGTAAAAGGTAGCAAAGTAGAAACTTTTGCGCAGTTTTATGATTTGATTGCATGGGAGCATTTATCTAGTAATTGTTTTCCTGAGCTACGCCAGCACCTAATTGATTGCAAGCTGACTAACCCTAGAAAGCTTGCTGAGGAGGCGGACCGCTGGGTGAGCACCCGGGTCCGCAAGGGTCCAGTGGGAGACTTCGCCAAAGGTGGGCAGGGTCCCCAGCAGAAGAGTGGGGGGGACAAGGGTCAACAGAGGGAGTTCCACCGAGGGCCCCAAAGTAATCCCCCAGGGAACCAAGCAGTGGTGTCCCAGCCCCCCCAAGAAAGGAGGACAGGGCCCCCAACAGGTAGGCCTGTTCCCAGGGGGCCCCCCACTTGTTACAACTGTGGTCAAGTGGGCCACAGATATTTTGATCCCCCGTGCCCCCAAAGGGGGCCAGTGCACCACCCCGTGCACCACCCCGCCAGATTGCTAGTGTAGCCCTGGGAGAGGAGGAGATGGGTGCCCAAGAGGGGTGGGATCCCGTAGAGTTGACCCTTGTCTCATTAGGGGACTTTGAGATGGTCCCCAAGCCTGCACTGCCTGCTAACACTAAAAAATACAGGCAGTGGGTGACCATCAATGGCCATAGGGTGGAGGCTCTAAGAGACACAGGGGCCAGTGTAACTGCTGTCAGCTCCCGGTTGGTGTCCAAAGAGCAGGTTGTCCCCCATGCATTCTACCCAGTAGTGTCCGCAGACAACTCAGAGAGCCAATGTAAGGTGGCTCAGGTTCCCTTTGAGTGGGGGGGGTCTCAGGAACTCTTCAGGTAGCTGTGAGGCCCGCCATGCCTGTAGACTGTCTGCTGGGCAATGATTTAGAGGACTCCCCGTGGGCTACGGTGGAGAGGAAGGCTCACTTAGAGATGTTGGGTCTGCCTGAGTGGGCGTGTGCTACCACTCGGTCCATGGCAGCCAAGGAGGGTATTGAGAAGGATCTGGAGCCTGAGAGTATGGCCCAGATCCCTGCCTTAGAGAGAAGGGGCAGGGGCGCGGGAAGCCGGCCCCCTTGGTTCCCACGGCCCAGGAAGGAGCAGACCCTGAAGGGGATGCCCTGGAGCCTACCGGGGAGCAGATCACCGAACTGGGGGACCTGCCTGAGCTGACCCATTGGCAGCAGGAAGGGGGACCCACCAGGGAGGAATTTTGTGAGCAGCAGAGAGTTTGCCCCTCTCTTGAGGGTATGCGGCGACAGGCTGCAGCCCAGGCAGAAGGTGACATGCCTGGTTCACATCTGATTTATTGGGAGAACAGTCTCCTGTATATCGAGCCTAAGGTTGCTGAGCCAGGGTCAGCCCGTGTGCTGGTGGTTCCCGAGTGCTTCAGAACCTTCCTACTGGGGTTGGCTCATGACATTCCATTGGCAGGACATCTGAGGCAGACCAAGACCTTTGAGAGGCTGGCCGCCCACTTTTATTGGCCCCAGATGCACAAGAGTTCAGACACTCATTGCAGGACCTGTGAGACTTGCCAGGCAAGTGGGAAGAGTGGGGGGAAGATCAAGGCCCCACTCCAGCCCTTTCCAGTTGTGAGTACCCCATTCGAGCGAGTGGGCATTGACATTGTGGGGTCTCTGGACCCTAAGACGGCCATGGGCAACAGGTTCATCCTGGTCTTGGTGGACCATGCCACCCGGTACCCTGAAGCCATCCCGCTCAGGACAGTGACGGCCCCCGTGGTGGGACGTGCACTGATGGGGATTTTCTCCCGTGTGGGATTCCCCAGAGAGGTGGTGTCTGACAGGGGGACCAACTTCATCTCCCAGTACATGAAGTCTCTGTGGAAGGAGTGTGGGGTAACGTATAAGTTCACCACTCCTTACCACCCCCAAGGTAATGGTCTGGTTGAAAGGTTCAACCGGACCTTGAAGGGCATGATCATGGGCCTAGAAGAGCCCCTGAGGCGTAAGTGGGACGTCCTCTTGCCATGCCTGTTGTTTGCCTACCGTGAGGTGCCACAGAATTCCTTAGGGTTCAGTCCCTTTGAACTCCTCTATGGCCACCCGGTTAGAGGACCTCTGAGTCTGGTCAAGGAAGGCTGGGAGCAATCTCCCAGGAAACCTCCCCAAGATGTATTTAGCTACATGTTGGCCTTCAGGAACCAGACTCGGCGTTTCAGAAAGATTGCTGAGGCAAATCTGGAAGCCAGCCAGGAAGAAATGAAACTTGGCACGACCAGAATGCCACTCTGGTCGAATTTCAACCTGGTCAGAAGGTTTGGGTACTGGCCCCAGTGGAGCCTTGTGCGCTCCAAGATAAGTGGACCGGTCCATTTGAGGTGGTGGAGCGCAAAAGTCCAGTTACCTACTTGGTGGACTTTCAGTCTCCCAGGAACCCCTTGCGGGTCCTGCATGTGAACCGCCTAAAGCCCCACTTTGAGAGGTCTGAAGTGGGCATGCTTCTTGCCACAGATGATGGGGTTGAGGAGGAGAGTGAGCCTCTCCCTGACCTCCTGTGTGCAGAAGAGAAGGATGGGTCAGTGGAGGGTGTGATCCTCTCCACCACACTGACCCCTGAGCAGCAGAGAGATTGTCACCACCTGTTGGGGCAATTTTCTGATTTGTTCTCCCTGGTACCTGGTGTCACTGATTGGTGCGTCCATGAGGTGGATACCGGGGACAGTTCTCCTGTCAAGCACAAGGCTTACAGGGTGACTGACAGGGTCAGGGCTTGCATTAAGCAGGAGGTCTCCAAAATGTTCGCCCTAGGGGTGGTTGAGTCCTCTAGCAGCCCCTGGTCCAGCCCCGTGGTCTTGGTACCAAAAGCTGCGACGCCTGGTGCCACTCCTGAACTTGGGTTCTGTGTGGACTACCGAGGTCTCAATTCGGTTACCAAGACCGACGCGCACCCCATCCCCAGAGCTGATGAGCTCATAGACCGGTTAGGGGCTGCCCGGTACCTCAGCACGTTTGATCTGACGTCTGGGTACTGGCAGATCGCCTTAACTGATGGGGCAAAGGAGAGGTCAGCATTCTCCACACCAGATGGGCACTACCAGTTCCGAGTGATGCCCTTTGGGATGAAGAATGCCCCTGCCACCTTTCAGAGATTGGTCAACCAGGTGTTGGTTGGGCTGGAGGCTTTCAGTGCCGCCTACCTGGATGACATTGCAGTGTTTAGTTCCTCCTGGGAGGACCACTTGCGCCACCTCTGGGAAGTGTTGATGGCGCTGCGCAGAGCAGGCCTCACAATCAAGGCCAGTAAGTGCCAGATTGGGCAGGGTTCTGTGGTGTACTTGGGACACCAGGTGGGGAGCGGCCAGGTGGCGCCCCTGCAGCCCAAGATTGAAACCATCCTGGCTTGGGAGCCCCCAAGGACCCAGACCCAGGTGAGGGCCTTCTTAGGACTCACAGGTTATTACAGGAGGTTTGTCAGGGGGTATGGCAACATTGTTGCAGCCTTGACTGAGCTGACTTCCAAGAAGCGGCCAAAGATTGTGAACTGGACTGACACCTGTCAGAAAGCCTTTGATGCCCTCAAAACTGCTATGTGTACAGCACCCGTACTCCAGGCGCCCAATTTTGCTAAGGAATTTGTTTTCCAGACAGATGCTTCAGAGCATGGGGTGGGGGCCGTTCTGTCACAGATAAATGAGGAGGGACTAGACCAACCTGTAGCCTTCATCAGTAGGAGGTTACTTCCACGGGAACAGAGGTGGAGTGCAATTGAGCGTGAGGCATTTGCTGTGGTCTGGGCACTGAAGAAGCTGAGACCATACCTGTTTGGGACTCACTTCCGGGTTCAGACAGACCACAGGCCCCTCAGATGGTTGATGCAGATGAGGGGTGAGAATCCCAAGTTGTTGAGGTGGTCCATTTCCCTACAGGGTATGGACTTCACGGTGGAACACCGCCCTGGTACAGAACACGCCAATGCTGATGGTCTTTCCAGATTTTTCCGCCTTAGCGATGAGAACTTCCAAGGGGATGGGTAGTTCTCCCCACATTTCAGCTGGAGGGGACGTGTGTTAGACCTGGCACCATTGGCGTGGGTCTCCCTTCCATTTTTCGCTGTTGTCTCCTCTGTTTTACTGGTGTTAGATGCTCTGGGCGCTGTGCCACTGCCATTCAGTGTCACAGCGCGAATGCTCCCTGTGTAAATATGTCTATGTGAATTGGTATATCCCTGATTGGCTTATTTGGTTTACCTGTTAGTCCCTAGTAGTGTGGCCTATGTGTGCCCAGGGCTGGTAAACCAAATGCTGCTGGTGGGCCTGCAGCACTGATGTGTGCCACCCACAGAAGCAGCTTGTAAAGTGTGTCTCAGACCTGCCACTGCAGTGTCTGTGTGCAGTCCAGAACTGCCATCTTGGCTGTGAAGTGCACCCACTTCCCAGCCCCTGAACCTTCCCTTGGCATCCTGTAAGTCACCCCTATGGTAGGGTGCATTGTATGTGTAAGGTAGGACATGCCTTGGTGTATGTAGCATGTCCTGGTAGTGAATTACACCCCATTTCGTTTTTCACTACTGTAAGGCTACCTGTTCCTCATAGGCTAGAATGGGCAGGTTGACTATTACATTCTATAGTCCTAACTGACCCCAGGGACATGGTAGAAAAACGAATTTAGTATGCCTGAGCTCAGAATATTAAAATACATCTTTTAATGAAGTTTATTTTTATATTCTGTGTTTGAAAATACCACTTTTAGAAAGTAGGTATTTTCTTGCCTAAGCCTTCCAGTGTGCTCTGCTGTTATGTGTATTGGCTGTCTGGTTTTAGAGGGGCAGGGCAGGCTGAGTCAGACCTGGGTTGAATAGAGAGATCTGCATTTAGAGTGTGGGGAGGGGTGGCTCCTTGACCTGAATAGGGCTGTGCCTGGCAAGGTGAATGCTGGCTCCACCTCCCACTGTGTGTCTGCTAGCAGACCCCCTCTTTCTGAAAGGAAGGATGCAGCCTGGTAAACAAAGTGCTCCAGGCCTGAGCAGAACTGGTTCTGGCTAGGTTCAGTGACTGGTAGCTTCTGGGTATAAATATCTGTGCTCAAACCCCTACATTTTTGTATTGCTTTTGGATCTGGAGAGGAAACTCTGTCCGTGCCACTGGAGTAATCTGCAGGAAGTGACTGTCCCTGTGCTTGTGTGTTGTTTCTTGCACTGGCCTGCAGCAGTGACCACTGGACCTTGAAGAAGAGGAAAAGGAACTCTTGAGAGAACTTTTATTTTTGTTACAAGCAATTACCCAAGGGCTAGGAAAAGAGCTAGCCTCCTGCTGGAGTCTCAGGCACATCAGACTCCACCACCAACCTCCTGCTTCCTCCCTGCGAGGACTGCTATCTGCTGATGAGGCTCCTGTGAGTTCCAGGGCCTCTAGTTTGTATCAGAGAAGAGAGTGTGGGAAATCGATGCTAACGCATCTTTGCGGGCCGCTGCAGTCGAGAGCGCTGGGAAAATCATCGCGCAACTGCCGCCGAGGGCCCGCAACACGAAACCATCGCTGACGCCCCTTTGCGAGACGCTGCAGCCGAGACGCGCTGGAAAGATCATCGCGCTGCTGTCGCCGCGCACTCGCAACCCTTAAAGAAATCATCGCTTCGAGACATCGCATTGCGGACGCCGTGCGTCCGCCACTTTGATCGCATCGCACCTAATTTCGTCGCTCCCTCGCGGAGCGTCTTGTCTTCACATCGCAACACGATCGCACAGCGCAACAGGATCGCCGCATCGACTTCTCCCACGCGGCAAGAAAGTCATAGCATCGGCGGTCCAGCGTGCAGAAGTTTGTCGCATCGTCTCCGCACGCATCACGCAGATCGGCGCATCATCCTCCCTTGCGGCAAGTATTTCAACGCATCGCCGGCCTCGCGTGCCGAGAATCATCGCTACAGCTTATTTGCGACATTTTGTTGGTTTTGCTACTAAACCCAGGTACTTTGTGAAAGAAAGGGTCGCAGAGACCACTGCTTTGAACTTGAACCTTATTTTTGCAACCTTTGAACTATTTTTGACAGCCCTTCAACAGCTATCCTATTTTTGACAGTATTGTGGCTTTTACAGTTATTGGTCTTGTGATAAATCTGCCTTTATATAAAGATAATTATTTTTTATAACTAATTGTGGGGTGTCCCTTTGTAGTGTTCCTCACTGTGGTACTGTGTATGGTCATAAATGCTTCACACCCTGCCTCTGAGATAAGCCTACCTGCTCGTGCTACGTTACCACAGGGTTGAGCAGGGGTATCAAGGAGGGTAGCCCTCTTACTCTGACTTAGGAAGAAGGGTCCCTACTTGGACAGTGGCCAGCCATTGCCAACTAGAGACCCCCATTTCTAACAACGATGTTTACGAAATAGGAGTGGGGGTGTGTTTAAGTGTAAGGTGAAGTTTAAAAATACCTGGCTAGTGGGTATGACTAATTTAATCTGACCCCTAGACGGTATGTTTAAAAAGGGTGGTAGGAAGGAAAGGAGAAATTATGAGTCTGCTTTCCTACAAGGTCAACATGTTTCTAGCTGTGCACCTATTGACTTTTTATCAGGACCTAGGGAAACTAACTCCCTGGGCCCACTCCTGCTCTTTATACTTTATGCACACAAACTTGCATGCTTAGTAAAATATATGTAATTACCACCTTGTTGGTGATTCTCCTGATCAACAGTTATTCAGTTAATATATAAGACGTCTGGGCACTTCCTCATGGTTCCTCCGGGGGAGAGTGCTTTTCCTGCTGTCATGTTGAACACTGCCTGGAATAAAAAAATCAGTACTATTCACTATATGTAGCTACGATGCAGGCTTTGTCTTCTGTGTGAGATTTCTCTTCTCTGTGACCCTGAAAAAGGAAATCTTGGCACCTGGTATCTCTTGTTGAACTCCTTAAAATATATATATGGCCCTTCTTGTTTGAATATTAAGGGCAGATATGGTGGTGAAAGCATCCGTAAGAGCCCAACTGATTGCACTGGGATCAGGTAAAATGGCTATAGGCACTTATTGGAGATTATTTTTCAACAAAATGTTCATTGCTGAATGAAATGCCTATTTTGACTTCCAAGTCCATGTATGCAGTAGTTCTTCAGCACTAGTAAATCTTTGGAACTCTGCATACTCTATTTTCAGTAATGAGATATGTAAAGTTTGAAAGGATCACCTTAGACTGATAGTTTTAGTTTGTAAGCTGTTTTTTTTTTTTTTTTAGAAATAATTGGTGCACACTGCAAATTTCACTTACCTCCTTTCACCCATTGTTTTGCATCAAAGTTCACATTTCTTGTGGATATCTGACCTAGTAAGAAGGAAAATGTAGATTTTCCACAGCTTCGTGGGCTGAAAAACTGGATTTCATTAAAGACACGGAGGCTAATATGCAATAAATCCTTTATTGCCACCACTCAGCAGCAGGTTAAAAGCTTCTAGAATAGAGAATATAGAACTTTAGAACAACATTCCAACACAATAAACCCCCCCCAGCAACCAGTCCTCTTCCTTCTTTTATGGACTGCGAAATGATGTAAAACTTATGAACTTTATAAACACTTTTAAGTCTCTTGTTCAACCAAATGTTTATGAAAGGACTCCTTGTTTTGTTAGCCTTGTTGAAGAGAAGGTGAAAAATCCAACAAGCTCCGTTCAGTTTAGACTTGGCCTGTATTGACAAGAAACAGATAACATCAGGGTTGGGAATAAAAAGGGAGGGATAATATTAGCCTCCGTGTCTTTAATAAAATCCAGATTTTCAGCCCACCGAGGCTTTGGAAAATCTAAATTTTATGTCAAGACCCGGAGACCAATATTATGCAAGTTCAAAGCATATTAACCAAACATCTTGCCGCACTATCAATAGGTTTGAAGTAAAAGCGTCTAAACAGAGAATCTGAAGACCAGTCAGCACAACGTAGTATGTCTTGCAGGCTTCCACCCATGACACATGCTTTAGAGGCAGCCGCACCTCGAACTGAATGCGCTCCAAACATACTTATATAAATACCTGATTTCTTCATCTATTCTTTCACCCACCTCGCCAGAGTGGGGGAGGAAACGGCCTTATTGGGATATCTAAACGAAATGAGTAATTGTTCCACCCCAGGAGGTCTTAATGACATAGTTCAACGTTCATATTCCTTTACACAATGCACCACACAAAGTTTTAACTTTTCTTCCAAATAAGGGTAAAAAAATAGTAGAAGAATTAGTTTTAGTTCTTTGTTTAATATGGAAACAGATACCCTCAGGGGTAAAACACCTGCTAGTGATCTCTAAAGCACGAACATCTGAGACTCTACGGAAAGAAAGAAGGTACAGTAACATTGTTAGTTTGAAGGACAAGTCCTTTAAACTTAAGCCCACATGGGGGTTTAGCCAATCTGATGCTCCTTAGCAATCTCCTCACCATTAAATCTTGACCAACTGTAAGGCCGTTCACCAGAACGTGACCCGCTCAAATAGCTGATCTATGTAAATTCACCGATCTGTAAGCTAAACCCTTTGAAAACAGATCAGTTAAGAAATTTAACACCTGAACTACATCTGCTGATACGGGATCCCGGTCCCTTTCCACACACCAACCATCCCCTTTATTCCAAGCCGATCTGTAGGTCTTCCTGGTTCCAAGTGCCCAGGATTCCTCAATGAGTTTTGAAGCCTCTGATGAAAGTCCAGGCTTTTTCCAGACTCTCCTGAAAGTCTCCAAGCCACAAGTTGGAGCTGACCTCTTTCTACGAGACCATGTATCTCTCCTTGTGGACCCCGTAAGATCCCCTGAAACATGGGAAGAAGTACTGGGAATTCCACAATCATCTCTAACAACAATAGGGTACCATGCTTGAGAACTCCAAAATGGGGTGATCACCACCACTCTCCATTTGCGAATCATTCCTGTTACTCTGCTGATCATTGCAAAAGGAGGGAAAGCATAGGGGTGGAGACCCCTCCAATCCTGCAGAAAAGCATGTATCCCGGCCGCCTCCGGATCCGGGTACCAGCTGAAGAACTTTTTCAGTTGAGCATTGATTCTGTATGCAAAGATGTCTACCTGAAAGGGGCCCCATAGAAGGTTCAATTTCGAGAATACACTCCTGTCTAAGGTCCTGTCGCTCGAATCGTAAAAATTTCTTGAGTACCAATCTGCCACCGAATTGGTGTTGCCTGGGATGTGTTCTGCCTGAACATAAATGTTTCTCTCCAAGCAGTATTCCCAAAAAACTCTCGCAAAGTCTGCTAGACCCTTTCAGCGAGGGCCTACCAACCTGTTCACATACCTTACTGCAGATGCATTGTCCATCCTCAAAATTTCAGAGCATCTGGCAGTCTGATCCCCAAAGCATTTTATCGCAAAGGAGCCTGCTAACAACTCTAAACAATTTATATGAAGCTTCTTTTCCTGCTCTGTTCAATGCCTGCCAGTTCTCTGCAATCCGCAGCTTACACCCCAACCTTCCAAACTTGCATCCGCTTCTACAATCAGATCTGCATTCTCTCCCAAAATTATTTGCCCATTCCAGGCTTCCATATTTCTCAATCACCAAGTCAATTCTTGTTTTGCTTCTAGGGACAGCCATACATTCTCCGAATATTTTAATCCATTCCTCAAATGAAAAGCTTTTAGTCTCTGTGAGGCCCTGTGATGTAAAGGACCCGGGAAATAGCTTGAATTGTAGATGACAGAAGGCCAACAATGCGTGCTAACATTCTTAAAGAGACGCAGTTTGACCTGAGAGTGTTCCTTATTTCCTTTCGAATCCTTTTTCACTTCTCTTTGGGCAACTTCAATACACCCTCCACAATGTCTACTACAAAACCTAAAAATTGAATTTGTTGACTTGGTACAAACTGAGATTTTGTTCTGTTTACTACGAAACCCAGGGACTCCAGTAAGCCTATGGCTAATCTCGTATACGATAGTAGAGTCCTCCTGTCCTGATCCATTATCAGTTTGTCGTCCAAATAAATTATCAGGCGTACAACTCTCTCTCTCTCAGATATGCTGCCACAGGCCTTAGAACCTTCGTAAAGCACCAGGGTGCCGACGACAGGCCGAAAGGCAAACAAACAACCTTCCACATCTTTTCTCTCCACACAAACCTCAGAAACCTTTGATGATTCATCCAAATTGGAATTGTAAGGTAGGCATCCTTTAAATCCAGTCGGGTCATCCAATCCCCATTCAGCAGCACATGCTTCAGCAAGTGGATCCCCTCCATTTTGAAGTGGTGGTAAACCACCCAATCGTTCAGCTCTCGTAGGTTTATTACTGTATGCATGCCTTTGTCTTTCTTTTCTACCAGAAAGATGTTGCTCACAAAACAATTGACTTGATCTCTCTCCCTTACTATCACCCCTTTCTTTATTAATTCTTGAACCTCTATATCTATCAGATCCATCTGATCCTTTGGGAAAACTAATTGTCTTGGCAAAACTTTCTGAACTGGATGATCAATAAACTCTAGCCAAAACCCCTATACTGTTTCTAAAGCCCAAGGGTCCCTTGTGATCGATAACCATGCATGATAAAAGTGGGCAAGTCTGCCACCCAATTTTAAGGGGATAACAGAAAGGTCTAGACTTACCAGTCATTCCTCTGATCCTCCTGTCACCGCGGTTATATCTTCCCCTTGCTCTTTGCCTCTGGGGGTAAAATCCGCCACTGCGAAATGACTGTTGGCCCTGGTACCCTCTGTAACCATGCGAAAAGGAGCCTCTGGTGATGCCTTGGCCTCGACCAGGGAACCGGGTCTGCGTTCTCCCGGCCAACCCAAAAACACGATCATTGAATACTTTCTTTATCTCTCTTTGAGACTTATTTAGTGAACTAAAGGCCCCCACGAAAGGTCCTTAATAAAAGCTTCTCCAAAAAGTAGACCATTAGCCGAAGGCCCTTCCTCTTTGTTTGCCAGATCCACTAACTTTGGGTCTATTTTGAATATAATACTCTTCCTCCTTTCAATAGAGAGCGCAATATTAGCGTTACCTAACAGGCAAAAAACTCTCTGGACCCACTGACGCAATTCTTCCACGTCAATACTGTTCTTGAACACACAGGCCTCCTCAGCCATGTCGAAAATCTTAGACAGTGGGCCAACTATATCCAACAACCTGTCCTGACAGGATTTAAGACCCCTATCAATACCCTTTCTGGGGTCGCGACCCCCTTTTCCAATAAAGGCGATGATCTTGGAAGCAAGTTCTGGAGTCACCAACACTTTATTATCAATAGTGGGCCGTGGGCACTCGGACCTCAGTCTTACACGCGCCTCTTTAGGTATCTCCCTTTGGATCCAGTGCTGAATATAATCAGCCACGTGAGCCAAAGGAGACCATTCTGGTGACAGGGGGTGCTTAATCAGTAAAGGGTCAAACATGTTCTGACCCAGGGGGTCTAAAAGAGAACAACTCTCCTTGTTTAACATGCCTTCCATCAGCAGCTTCTTATTGAATGGCACATCATCCTCCAAATCAAAGTCGGAAGAACAACTAAGTTCTACCTCCACACTTCCGGAGGATTCATCACAAATCACAGCCTTGTGTTTGTGCCCCTTCTTTGACACATCATCAAGCGGGCCTTTTGTTTGCCCATCCTTGATGTCCATGGCATCTTCCTCTTTCCTGTCGAAACAGCATACATGTTCTACCAAAGTAGACTTCTTTTTCTTACTCAGTGGGATACTGGTAACCACATGCTTCCTTTTCCGAGAAGCTTTCTTAGCTGACCCATGCGCAGCCTCTGTTTCTGGTGCCGACCAGAAACGCTCATCTATCCTGGATGATTTTGAAGCCAATAACTCCAATTTTCTTTCCATCCTAAGAGACACCTCCGTGGTGATTTTCTCAATAGCCTTATTAAGTTTGTCTTCCATGAATCCTTCACTTTGCTCCTTTATACACTACGGAAAAAGGTATATACCCAAAAGCACTGCCAAGATACAAATACCCTCAAAGGTAGAAGACAACAATGGTGGGTTGACAAAAGGCAGGACACAAACGAGGATATAAATTAAAAGTCACCAAAATCACCAAAATTATCTTGGAAAGTCTAAGCCTTGAACCTTAGTCAATTATCAACAAGCTAGTAATAAAAAGACATCCAACAGGCTAATAACCGATCTCTGAAAACCCGAAGGAAAACCTCCACAAGGGGTCCGAGAAAAAGGAAAAACAAATTTGCACCTTCAATGACGAACAGTTGGTAGAAGAAACGCCGTTGCGGGGAGGTAAGCTCCCGGTATGGAAATGAAACAGCACCAAAAGACCTTTAGCGGTCTAGTGGTTCGTGCGCACATTCATATTGAGCGACGTCAAGTGCACGAGACACCAGCCACGTCACGAGAGCCCAGAGCAGTCCCCGCGAGGAGGCAGCGGTCTCCGTCACAGTGACCGAGTAGAACGAGGCAACAGGTGAGGAGAGTGTGTCCTTGCGGGACTGCAACCATGGAAACCCCTTCACGAGGCTAAACCGATCAAAAAAACGGTTAGCCCGTGAGAATATTCCTTAAATAGATAAAAACCCTCAAGTGGGAAATAAAAACAGGGGGGGGATTAAATTTCACAACGTGAAAAACGGGGTAGCGAGTACCTCACGGGGCAAAAACAAGAGCGAGTAAACCCCATAAAGTTCCCTAGAGTAGAAGACACGGGCAAGGCACAGAAATAGGCGTGCACATATAACATGTCGCATACACGATTTGCCTTACATCTAGAGCGCTCATTACAACACACAACCAGGAAAATTAAAAACTATATGGGGACATAGAGTTGCACTTATCTGATTGAGCAGCAGCAATAAAAGTAGGAAGAAGACTGGTTGGTGTTTTTTTTTATTGTGTTGGAATGTTGTTCTAAAGTTCTATATTCTCTGTTCTAGAAGCTTTTAACATGCTGCTGAGTGGTGGCAATGAAGGATTTATTGCCTAATATTGGCTTCCGGGTCTTGACATAAAATCATTATTCACCTGCTTGTTTTCTATTTTGTTTTCTACTCCTTTTACTACAGCTTAGAAGTACTATTGCACACTTCACATTCACTGTCTGCTCTCCTATTTCAATTTTCTTTAAATTGCTTTTCTTTTTTCCCTCAGTTTAGTGTTGTCAATTGTTTTGTTCATTTTTGTACGTTGTGTGTTTTTTCAATCTTCTGCTCTGTCATACGTGTTGCTTGGATTGCTGGGGTGCTGTGCCAGGTATCTTTAAAAGGTAGACGGTGCACAAATTAGCATCCAACAGCAATTTCTGGTAAGAAGCAAGTCTGAGTAGTGTAGTCGGTAGCCAGTGGCAGGTACAGATACAAGAGGTGCATCTTAGAAGTTCAGAAATGAGCTTGCCTTAGTTGTTGCAACGCATCAGCAGCCGGGATCTATCTTGGCAGGCATCTAAGCCACGGCTCAGTTCTGCCCATTGCTAAAGCTGATCAGTTTATTGTCGCTTTGTAATGATTCAAATCAAGTCCTACTAGGTAAACTTTTTCAAACTTTTGAACAATATGCTCAATGATTATTTGGTATTCATAACTTGTAATTGGTAGCATATTCTCTAGGGACTGAAAATGAACATACCTATTTGAGAGTTTGCTGCAAATGCATCAAAGCAGTTTGAAGGAAAAGATAATGTAGCAGCTTTTTCTAAAAAAAAAGCAGGAGTGGCGATGATAATTCAGAGGTTGAACTGCAATTGAATAGAGCTAAGAGTAAGACACAGGCAAACCATGCTATTGGTTGTGTTAAAATGTTAGTCAACTTAGAGATTGAAATGAATGTGCGACATGAGATAAAGCAGGCTGTTATGCCTAAGAGAGAATTTGTTTGACTTTCATCTTAAAAGCAAAACGCAAATTTTACTAACCACATTGATTTTGTTTTCTTGAACAGGTGACAAAAGATGCGATCAAGATGACACTTCATGAGCTAATGCATGAAGCAGCTGTGCTTAATGCTGATAGAACAGCAGTGTGCTTTGATGACTGCACTAACCACGGCCCATGCTTCTATTCTTATAAAGAGGTTATTCACTTGGCCAGAGAACTTACACATTTTCTACAAAAGCACTGTGATCCAGCAGAGAACTGTGAAATTGGCCTCTACTGCCATCTTGATATAAATCTGCCATCATGGATTTTGGGGTAATATTAGAAAATCGTTTCTTAGCATTTAGATTTTTGTACATTAAATTAAATTCACTAAATAATTGTTTTCAAATATACTCTTGTTTTTTGCTAGTATTGCATGAGTACATTATGAATCAATACATTTGCTGCCTTCACAGGGTGGACTTTTGTGAATCTATCTTTGTCTAATCTATAAGTATGTAACTGCTATTAATAGGGTGCACCTGGATTACATATTGACACTTCTGAATGTGTGTAGGACCTCAAAAGGTGGATGAGCACGCAGACCAGAAATAATTTCCAAGCTTATTTACATGATGAGAAGAGGCACACGGTCAGTCGTTGAGCAGAGGTCTCAAAGACATTCCATAGAGAAAAGAAACTGGAATTCCCCTGCCAATAGCTTCCATCCAGCATCTAGTACACGGGACAGGACATGGCTTTTGCGCCCAGTACTCTTTTTGTCTGCATTACCTACAGAGCATTAACTGTGACCAAAACCTATTGATAAACAATTCGTAATTACCTCTGTGGTTTCACTGGAGACTTAATATTGAACAAGTTAGATTTTTACTGTGGGGTAGGAAGACTGGCTGTGAGTTTGTGGATTTGCGCCCTTTTTGCTCTTGGCAATGGAAAGTAACAATTTTTCAAAAATTAAAGGTTAATACAGATCATGGTTTACTTGAGTCATGCAATTAGTAATAATGTACTAAGTCCCATTTACGTTGTCTTGGTGAATGTACATGACCGTTGTAAAATGGTTTATTTTCTGAGTAATATCATTTGATTTTTACAGTTGTTTTGCATCTTTGTCTAATTAAGATTGTAACATTGTAACATGTACCATTCCCATATTTGCTTACATTTGTCTAGAGTCATGCACTGTAAAAAAGTGCACAGATTCTTTATAGCTAACACATAGTCAGGGGTTGTCTCAGCCCTTTTGCCACTTCCCCTGCATTTTATTTTCTCTTGCAGCACACCATCATATGGCTATTTTTCTGCAAACAATTTCTTCCTACATAAATGAATTTGTGCACATTTCTGTATCAGAGTAAGAGCAGTGTTAGTCATTGTGTTTATTTGTATCCAAATCCCCCAACACCTTTGGGGGGAAATCTATCTTTTGATTTTAACCTGTGCTACAATTAATTAGCCCAAAAATACTTTAGTATAGCTGTTAGATTGAAAAATCGTTCACTTTGTGGTACATACATTCGCCTTTGTAGGGATAATGCGTATGACGTCATATAGTCTAATCTAAATCCAAGATGGCCCATAAATATAAAAAAATCATTCTAAAACTTCTGGTTTGCTTAAAATTTGGCACAAAAGTTCATGTGTACACGTCAGTGCATATCATGTGCATGCCCACATTGGATCTAGACTTTGACGTCATAAATATAATACCAAAATGGGCGTCAATAAGGATGCCAGGAATAAGTAACACACACTGTAGCGAAAGTAAACTTATAATTTGCATTATTTGTATCCTTACAACACATACTATGAACATGTGGATAATATTTCCATTTTAATTAAAGAATACACGACTATATTAAACCCTGATAACATTTCTATGGTATGAAACAATGATGATTCAAGTTTGTATACTGTCTTAATCTTGTTAACAGTTTCCACTGCAAAAGCAGAGGTCGGTGTACAGAAGTATTGCCTTTGAGCATTTGCATTGATTTCGGCACAACTTTTTGCACCCACAACAAATAAGTTCTTGGCATGCCTTCGTTGCCTCCGAAATGGTTGTCCAATGTGGTACCATTACTTCATCAATCTGCTTCCTGCAACAATCATTTAAATTTCACAATTCTTGCATGGCAACTTAAGTCTGACCCCAAACATGGCCCCCTTGGTACGCAGATTGTTTAATATGTTGAAGAAGAACATCTTATGTAAGTGGGATGTTTTGAATAGTTCTGTTGCCATTTGCAAACACGAATTGGCGAGCGCTATTTATTTCATGCAATGGACAAGTGCGGCTATACATTAGTACAATGACTCTCGACATTTCCAAAGTGAACAGGATCAACAGAACTTGGTCGATCTGTCAGAAATTGAAATGCGGGAGTAGCAGAAGATGGTGCCATCTAGGTGTCATGAACTGCTTTCTTCCCTCTCCCATGAAAAGCTGATGTGGTGTCGAAACGTGTTAAAGTATGTAAAAAGGGCAGAGATTCACATATATCAACATCTAAGATTGCTGCAATACTGTAAGCTAGTATGTAGCGAAACCTTTTTCCTGTACCAAATGCTAACCACAATTCTTTGACAGCCAATGTTTTTAAAATTAGCAATCGCAAGAACGACTACATCGGTATCTACTGTACGAATCATTATATTGGAATGACCTTCAGTTGCTGCATGAAAGAATGAAGCATAACTTGTGTGTCTGCTTCCTCATGATTGCAAGGCGATATCATTCGAAATTCGTAATTGGTGTGGAACTTGCAACTTTATCCTGACTGACAATTACTTGCTTCCCTTAATGTTAATAAGTTGCACTCGTACTCAGTAAACGAAACAACTATGTCTTGTTTTCGTCTCATTTAAGGAAACTATGCCAATCTCTGGGTACAGGAGTGTTAGATTCAACTTGCTTGCAAAGACCTTCACCTCTTCCAGTATATAAATATCCCACACAAGATCCAATCACTTCACGTTCCTTGCTTGAGTTTCTCCTTAGTGTATAAAAACTGCTGGAGCGTAATTATCAAATGTTTTACAAGACTTGAGAGGAAGCATATTTACTATAGCTGCACCATCTAATATATTTACATCAGCTGATTCGTTTTTATTCTTTCGTACACTGCATGCTCTGTTATAGAGTCCAACTAAACATTTATGATGGTATTCAGCATCCTGTTATTTAGCAATAAGTGCAGTATCTTTAACTAATTCGGCACACTTACGAACATTTGCATCAACTTCATCTGTTTTCGCTTTATGCATTACAGATGTATCTGATTTGTTGCAAAAGAAAAAAAAAATTCTTACAGGAATTTTATGTGGAACTGGAATTGCCAAACGTGTTTTAACTGGGTTACCATATAGATCTGCATCACTATGTTTTCTTTTCAAAGCCTGTTGCATCTTTAGATTGTCTTACTTGTTAATACCCGATTAATGCCACACTACACTGTTAGTCCTTAATGTCTGCTCAATACCAGAATCCTCAATAAGACATTCTAGTTCGATATTCATAGGTAGGCATTCCAGTTCTTTGAATTTCTTCAGATTATGGTCTAAAACATTATAATCAGACCCATAATGTCTGCGTGTTTCATTTGCCGGGTTAATAAGTCTATCTGAAGTGCGTTCTTGACAAAGAACACAGATTGACCAATTTGTTACAACATCATCATAGTGCTGGACAGCTTGACCCCTGATTGTGGGTGTTTCAATAAGGTATTGTTTTGATATGCTACTCATTTTCAGGCATTACAGAAGGCGTGTTGACGATGGAAAAAAAAGAAAGGTACATAATATATATAATACATATTAATAAACGTTGAAACATGTTATTAGGTATGAATATTTACATTGAATTTATATCCGATTTGAACTTTAAGGTTTTCTAGATGATTTTGGCAGCTATTTTGGTTTTATATTTATGATATCACAGTCTAGATCCAACGTGGGCATGCACATTACATGCAGTGATGTGTACACAGGAATGTTTGTGCCAAATTTGACGCAAATCGGAAGATTTAAAATGATTTTTTGATATTTGTCGGCCATCTTGGATTTAGATTAGACAATATTACTTACATCTTAGACAAGACGAATGTCTGTACCAACTTAAAGCTTTCTATCTCAAGGTGAGTGATTTTCATTAGAGAACAGGCTTAACAGCTGTACTACATCTAAGAGACCTGTAGCATGGGTTTGAGTGTTTTGAGAGCACAAGAAAACCATTAGCCATTCATCGAACTCCTGCTAAAACCGGTCACGTTTCAATCTAGCATGGGTTCTCCTTAATTAAATGTTGATGCGCTATATAATCAACAACAAAGGGGGGGCACTGTTCCACAGTGAGTGGTGCAAAAAACGTACACACACTCCTGAGAGATTAGAGAAAGGAAAGTACTAGGTCAAGGACTCAATGGGAAAGGGGGTGGGAGAGACACAAATTGTCTCTTGTAGCCCTCACACATCCCGAGGGATGTCATGCTTCATCATTGGGCAGTTGCTCCTCGTCGGGCCGGCGGTGCAATGCCCTACGGGTCCCCCGAAGGGTCACTTTGGCGGAGATCTTTTGAGAACTGCCGTATGGTGCATGTGGGTGTGTGACCAGAGTCCTAAGTGAAGGGTGATAATGTGCGTGCAGAGTGATTCAAACTGTCTAAGGGTTACCAACCAGCAAAAATATTTAATAAAAAGGGTACCCTTGGCAGACTAAAAAACCCGTAGGTTTAGGAGTTACCCAAGGAGGCGTAATGTGCCCAGGTAACTACCAGGTCGACATGTTTCACGCCCTAATGGTCATAACGATCCCCGGCGTTTCATCAGGACCAGAAAAACTGTGGAGGTGATATAGTGCACGAAACAAATATATATAAAAAATATATATAATACTTAGTAGAGGGGTAACATTAGCCCTCTAAACGGTCAGTAGGGGCAATAGCATAAGAAATTATGGGCTATAGTTTGAACACAATAGTCGAATATGCCCTCTTGACCGTGACCTAGAATAACAAGAAAGAAAGAAAAGAGAAAAGAGGAAAAACAAAACAAAAAGATATGACTACGAGGCAAGTACATATGTAAAACTTGCAGATATGCCCCCAACGGTAGGTATCCTAGAGGCACATCTCGTGTCAATCATGTAAAGTGCAACATGACTAGTCAGATGACACCATCCTCCATTTCATACACCCAGCGTTATGGCATCCAAGAGTTGAGACGGGGAGAGCCGCTGGCACGCCGCATAGGAAAAACGGCCGTCCATGGGGCTCCCCGCCCACCCCCCGGAAAAATGTCAGCAATAGCATGGGGGCATGCAGAAGATAGGAGATCTTACAATGGACACATTAGGAGGCAGAGATGACCAGCTGAGGATTAAGCTAACACCAAACGCCGTATGTTTACGGAACACGTGGAGGTAGCAAACACTAGCCCATCATATGCGTTCCGACGCATCTCAATTGTCAGGTGTGTGAGATTACTGTATCTCTTACCTAAGAACTAGGAGAGCAGTGCTCCATAGGCTAAAGGCGTAGGGTGCCCGCACCTTACTTAGCTGTTAAGAGAAACAATGAGACAGTGCAAGGGAGAAAAATCGGTGAGTAGACAAGTATGACACTAATAGTTAGTCACATGAACTTACTTCAACAGGCGATCACCATCAACAGCGCTGCAGTCTTAGTACTCACATATTTACTCGGGTGTCGGCTCCATTAGACCTGCCCCGTCCTGACGCCTGCCTGAAGGTCAGGAACTGCGGTCTAGGGCCGCGTATAAGTACTGACATCAATTAGCATGAGGGAGGTACCTGGTTCCGGTATTCCCCATCATTGACCTCTTCAGCGCGCATGCGTGTGTGAGGTGGAGCTGTCGCAGTGTGGCGCATGCGTGCCGAACAAAGTTCTACGACGGCTGCGCATGTGTGTAGTTAGGTGTGGAGTGCGTCTCAGGAAGCTGGCAGTGTAATCTATGCCAGGGAGGTGCAATCTAGATGATACTAACCAAGTACCAGACCAAATTACAGTCTGGAAACATGTCACTATACTTCCAATGAGATACAGAGAGTAAAGAACAAAAAGTTTATGTTCAAAAACAGACGAGGAGTTTATACACCACACCCCCCCAAGGGGGAGCGAGAGCCAGGGCGCCAAGTGTCCTGCCCCGTTAATGTTGAATGGGGTGCGAGGTGTGCTATACTTGAAAAAGTAAATATGGCATAACAACCGCAAGGGTCAGTGACAGCGGGTGGCGAGAACAATCAGACCTAAAAGGGATGTTAAGTATGGGTCGTAGTTATAATGGTAATTACAGCTAATGGCAAGAACATCGTATAGCGCTAAGGCCAGTGTGTTTCCTATGATGGATTGGTGGTAGAAGGATTACAGTTCAGACCACGGAATTTCCTCATTGAGGCCTAGTCTATGGGTGCGAAGACGATGGACCCACCGTTGCTCTCGTCGCAGTAGTGAGGAGCTGTTCCATCCTGGGTTAGCCTCTAGGATGGTCCAGTGTATGGCTTCACATGGGTGTCCTTTTTCAATGAAATGGTTCGTCAGCTTGGTAGCAGTGCGTCCCCGTCTCACGGTACTCTTGTGCTCACTAATCCTAACTTTCACTGCCCGGGTTGTCATCCCTACATATCGAAGCAGGCAAGGGCAGGTAATGAGATATACACAGTTGGTGGTGTTACAATTAGTATGTCTCCGCTGTTCCCACACAAAATTGCCCAGTTGTAGTGATTTAGTGTGTTTTGTGGCGGAGCAGGCCCCACACGTCCCGCAGGGGTAGTGTCCTGTGACTGCCGGAAGGTTCCAGAGTGTGGTTTCCTTAGGTGTCTTGTGTACTCGTGGACGTGTATTGACCAACTGGTCTCTGAGATTCGCCGTTCTTTTGAATGCGAAACGGGGGGGTTTTAAGTCCAATGAGTCAATATTAAGGATCCTCCAATTCCGGTTAATGATTTTCTTGACTTGATTGGATAAAGGAGTGAAGGTAGTGACACAAGTGATTAGTTCATTTTTTCTTGGTTCCCTCGTTTCCAAAGCCCTGACGGGTGTTGTTTCTTGCACGTTTTTTTGCTTTAGAGATCACATCTCTGGGATAGTGCCTCTCCTGTAGGTTGTTAGCCAGTATAGTCGCCTGGGACTCGAATTCATGTATACTGCTACAGTTCCGTCGAATCCTCAGGAATTGGCCATATGGTAGATTTTCTCTGAGGGCTTTTGGATGGTAGCTTTTGAAACTCAAAAGACTATTACAATCGGTGGACTTCCTATAGGTAGTAGTATGTAGGAGGCCGTCTTCAAGGCTTATCAGTAGATCTAGAAATGATATTTCTTTGTCACTAACTGTCATCGTGAAACGTAGATGGGGATCCTGGTTGTTAATCCACTCATGGAACGTATGGGGCGCCATCTCAGTACCCCTCCACAGGATGAGGATGTCATCAATGTACCTCTTCCAGGTCAAAAGGTTCCTATGGAAGGGATTGGTATCTGTAAAAATGTTCTTGGCTTCAAAATGGGACATGTACAGACCTGCCAGACTGGGAGCAAAGGTGCTCCCCATGCTGGTGCCCTGTACTTGATGATAGGTCGTGGTCTTATACATAAAGAAATTGTTGGTTAAGGCCTTAGATATTATGGCTATGATGAAATCAGGTGGGGTGTTAGTTGGTAGATCTGCCTCCCTCAGAAGATTCCCAACAACCTCGATGGTAGTGTCCTGGGGAATGTTAGTGTATAGTGCCTCTACATCAAGTGTGAGGAGCAAGTTGATCTCCTCAGTGTTATCGTCATTGAGCTCTTGAATCAAGTTCAGGACATCCCGGGTGTCCTTGAGGTAGGCAGGGGTCGTTTGGACCAAATTTGACGCAAATCGGAAGATTTAAAATGATTTTTTGATATTTGTCGGCCATCTTGGATTTAGATTAGACAATATTACTTACATCTTAGACAAGACGAATGTCTGTACCAACTTAAAGCTTTCTATCTCAAGGTGAGTGATTTTCATTAGAGAACAGGCTTAACAGCTGTACTATTTCTAAGAGACCTGTAGCATGGGTTTGAGTGTTTTGAGAGCACAAGAAAACCATTAGCCATTCATCGAACTCCTGCTAAAACCGGTCACGTTTCAATCTAGCATGGGTTCTCCTTAATTAAATGTTGATGCGCTATATAAGCCTTTTGAAAGATGAAAGTTCAGTGTTGTGGTTTTGCGGTCAGCCAAAGCTTTTTTAGGAAGCTGCAAGATGCCACTTTCACTGGTTGCACTTCAGACTGTTTTTAGTGCTAGCGCTACCCCTGCCAGCCAGTGATCTGCTTAGGGGGAAGGCAAAGGCTGAGATCTGTGATATAACTCATCTTCTCTGCCACCAGTATTTGTGAGGTGTGTGGGTAGAAAAGTTTTCCTTATCTAAGACTGATTGTGAAAAGGAGCAGAAAGGCCCAGAAGGAAAGTAGAGAGCCTGGGATGTACCTGAAGTGAGGCGGGGGTCATCAGTGGAGGAAGAGGCTGATGGATACAGTATGGCAACTTAACGGACATCTGGTTCCAGTTTGGTCACCTTACCAAGAAGAAAAAACGTCATGGTAGCAGTCAGGAAATTACTTTTTATGTGCCCTTGCTAATATTGGGAGTTGTCAGTTTATATGGCAGTTTATAAAGTTACGATGAAGAGAATTCAGTACTGCAGCCTTAATGATTTTGAGGCCCCTCCAAAGTGTTCTTGGTGTCTTAATTTGTGTGCAGCTGACCGTGTCACTTTTCAGGCCCATTTCCAGGTTAGGTACGGGGCACTCCTATATATTCTTTATACTTTAAACTATAAAAATGTGCTGTTTATCCTGCAATATTTTATTTTTTGTACTTTTTTTTCTTTTAATTAGAATTCTCCAGGTCCCAGCGGCATATTCTCCTATTGATCCGGATACCCCACCAAATGTGGCTTTTGATTTTATGAGGAGATGTAACCTTAAATACATCCTTGTGCAAGACAAAAGAGTACTGGTAAGTAGTAGGCCCTAGTGATTGATTATTTGCATGACTGAATACATTTGTCTTGTTAATGAGGATGCACCACTTCATATAGAGAAACAATTACTCCCATTTTTACACTGATATCTGAGAATAAAAAACATTTGCTCTAAAAAACAATGAGCCTACTTCGAAGAGCACCAAATGTTGCTTCCTGTCTCATCCCCAGCCACCTCACAATAACTAACCACATTATAGAAGCCTTGATAAATGTCCCCTGACTGCCAGCACAGCAAAGGGTCAGATTAAAAAGTATCTGCCTGTAGCTTGGCACCTACATTGCACTACCAATCAAGTCACATATTGCCCCCTGACTGCCCCCAGATACAAAGTGTTTAGAGTAAGACTGTGACATTTTTAACATTCCCTCCCTCTAGAACACATGTCCTCTACCTATTTCCCTTGAAGGCGAGCTCAGAAAATTCTGGAGACCTCTGAAGAACCGAGCTCTTTGTCAGGCCTTAGTTTGGAGTGCAGTAATATTTTTGTTTTCCTTCCTCCGTCTTCCTGATCAGTTAGTGCCATTAAGCATCCTTCGGTTGTTCTAGTGGTTTTCAAAAACACAAAAATAAAATCATATATGAATGCATACTGAAAACATTTAGTTCATTGTGTTTCCATCGTTTTTATTAAGTTAGCAGCATGGAAGATGGACATTTCCACCTTAAAAGAAGGGAAAACATTTAATATTTATCCATAACCCCTTAACCCCTCTCGAGCCTCCTTTCCCCAACCCATCCTTCAGTTCTCAACATACCTTATGGCTCTCTGCCAAAGTTGATCCACACAATTCTAACTACTAACTGATCTGCATTCCAACTGCTAATCCTCTAATTTCTGAACGTTCTAGTCTAACCTCGCCCCCACCTCAGCAATTTCTTAACTAATGCTCTCCCTGTTGTCTTCAGGGAGGTGCACCATTTACCTTTACCTTGACTTGTGTTGATTATGTGCATAATAACTTAGGCTGCCCTCCGATCATCTTCACAAATGTTTACTACCCATCAATGGATGGGCTACTATAGCTCTCGAACCTCCCTTGACATATAGGTGACAACTGGCTGCCACAGCTTTCTAAAGGTTTTCTCCCGCTCATGTCCTGCGTGGTATAGCCACATGTCTTCTGTATGTATAATTTGAGAACCCCCAGTTGTGCAGCAGCATTTGTTTTGTTGTTAACAGTAAGAGTAATGTTAATTGTTTTCTTCCCATACAGTGAGTAGATCGATTACACAGCAATTCCCAGAAGCATGACTTCAGAACATCTCCCTGCTGCTGACCGAGTGATATCTTTGATCACTTTTAAACCTCTCCCCAGTAGTGTTGGTCTTTAGGGCAGGACCATCAAATGTGTGTCAAAATGTTTGGCAGTGTTCCTACACCAACTCCTTCCTGCACTCCATCCAGCAGGTGTCTGATGTGCTTAGGTCTATCTTGTGTAGTTTTTCCATGGTTGTAGAACCATTGTTATAAGATTTTTAATGGAGTCTTCTTGCCAACTGCATGCGTTGCAAACGTGCTTGCTCTAATTAGAATATCCTCCCATTGCTTCTCGTCTACTTGAACGCCTAATACCATTTCCAATGCTCCCCTGAAATGGCAGTTTACTTCCAGCTTGTAATTTGATGATAGTGGGTATGGCATGTGTTAATGTGTCTCCCCTCTAGAAAAGCATCTTTGCTGCCGACCTTGGATCATGTGGGTCGCGTCGACGCCAACATCCTGTCATTCTGGACAAATCACATTAATCTCCCAGTGCCTACAATTCATTGCCTTAAGGCCCTCACAGGTGATTTGTCTCGCTTTACAAACCCTGGATTTTAAAGATGTCCGGCTTCTGTTGTCACCAGCTTTAAGCTGAGTGTGCATTACATGGTAAAAGCTTTGCTGGTATATGAATTGTTTCTGTTCATCTGACCCAAAATCTAGCTTCTCTTGTGTAAAGGAATCCAGTATTCCTTTTTAGGTCTCGCCTGGCGTTGGAGCGCGCATGCGCTCCTCGCCTGCGAGAGCTATAGTCAACAACTCAGTTTCGAGAAGGGGACTCGAGCCCCGCCCCTCATTTCCATTGGGTAGCGTCAGCGTTTATGGTAAACGCTGGCTTCCCATTGGAAAGGAGGGTTTTTCGTTGCCTCCCTTTGGCTTTTTGGTGGACTGTCTCACCTGCTTCACGGCCGTCGTGAAGACTTTTCTTATCTGCTTGTTTAGTTAAACAAGCAGATAAGAAAAGTCTTCACGACAGCTGTGAAGCAGGCACGGAGCTCAGAGGCGCATGGGGTCACGGGGAGGACAGGGGGATCCCGGCCGAGGCAGCAGCGTGTTCATTTTTTTGCATCGCGCTTTCACTTTAAAGCGCGATGCAAAAATAAACACGCTGCTGTTTGCGTCTCGGCCGCGCTTGTGTTTTTTCTCTCCCTCCACCCTTCCCGGCCTCGTTAAAAGTTTGGCCTGGGGACTTTGAGGTTTGGCAGAGATCTGGTCACCTCTTTGGTAACGCGAGGAGCGGTGGCATTGCTGTCGCACAGGATGTCCCCGGGCACTTCCGTTGTCCTGTAAACAAAGGCTCGCATGTGCGCACGTGGCACGGTGACCTGTTTTAAACTTCCCCGCTTACGAAATGCTTCACGCTGTATTTAAGGCATGGCGGAGCTCACCACCACTTCACTACAGCCGCCAGGCACAAACAGTTTCACACTGAAAAGGACCACGCGTATTTGTACTTATTCTTTTCGTCTGCCAGTTTCTTCACTGATTATTTTTTGTATTTATATCTATTTTGGAAACAAACTAGTGAGTACATTTGGGATTGTCACCTATCGCCGCGTTTACATCGAACAGGAACATCGTCAAACATCGATCGCCTGGTGGTAGCCCCGTTTGTCTCCTTCGGTGTGATCTTCCCCACTGCTTAGAAGGAGCGAGGAAGCAGGTGTGCGACCAGGGCCTGGGATGGTAGCACTAGTGTCCCCCCTGCGGCCCCTGCACCTGGCCCCCAGCTCTGGGCTCCTGTGCTCTTCCTGCGGGTTCCTGCTCATCCAGCCCAAGCAGACCGAGTGCGGGCACCGGTACTGTCCCCCCTGCGTGCAAGGGCTCTTCAGGTGAGCGTGGAAGTCTGGCTGTGGGGTGTGCTGTACTGTAATTGTATTTGTATAGCGCTTAATACCAGTGACGAGGCATTGACGCACTGTTAGTGAATGCAGTAAACACTAAAGCCCCCTGATTGCTGATTCGGCCAGATATATTTGGGTGAGCTCTACAGCACCACACCTGCCCTACTCCTTCTTATCTTGCTTCTACCCCTCATACCATGTATATTCACCACCAATTGTGAGTCCCTCCCTTTGTAACAATTGACACTAACCTCTATCCCGTCATGTTGCATCTTGTAAAACTGTATGTCTTATAATAAAACCTGTTCTTTTTTTAAAGCACTCTAATACCTTTGGGTAATTTTCGCGCTATATAAAAATGCATAAATATCGCATTCACGATTCCTCTCTCTCGCCCCACAGACATTTCAGCACCACTTTCTGCTTCATTAAATTACCTGCACCACTAAAGACGTCACACCACCAACCACATCACTGATGGTGGCATCATATGCCGCCAGGAAAGACGCTGTCAGCATGTGTGAAGATCTGCTGTTGATCTCATCTATATCCCCCTCATGCCAACTGTCACACTGGCTACCCCAGTGCATTCTGGCAAGTGCAGTCTCGGTCAAGAACAGGTCAAGCTCCCCCCTCCCCCCAACTGTTCCCAGGTGGTTAGTGTATTTAGTGTATAACATGCCTGTGCTGAGTAATGTAGGACTGAATTGCTGAGTCATTCCCTCTCACGCGTCTTTGGCAGTGACTAATCCGCACTCGGTGTCTAATGATCAGGGGGCGGAGCTAGTGACATATCAGAACTCCTTACTGCTTGATGGGGTAGGTGGTCATTGGGCGCACTGGAGCCGCTGGACCGTTCTTAACGAGGAGGGTTCAAACCAGGGCTGGTGTTACTGCCCGTCTGGCTGCATCTAGGGCTCCCGGTGACATGTACCGGGGGTGACAAGGAGGGAGGGCTGGGACTTCACTGGCTGGTGTCGTGCGCCGAAGGTCACACTGCGCAAGGACTCACTCTGCAGCCAGAGCACGGAGAGTAGATAGAAAGTACTGAAATCTGCACCCTGTAATTCACTCCCCCCTCACCATTCAATCATAATCAGGGCTCCCGAGCCTCCCGTCGACCTGTACCAGCAGTGACAAGGACGGACGGCGGGGACTTCACTGGCTGGTGCCATGCGCCGCAGGTCACACTGTGCGCAAGGACTCACTGCAGCCAGAGCACGAAAGGTAATTACAAAGTACTTCGCCCTCCCTCCCCCCAATACAATCATAATTAGGGCTCCCGGGCCTTAAGGTGACCAGTACCGGGGTGACAAGGAGGGGGGCGGGGACTTCACTGGCTGGTGCCGTGCGCCGAAGGTCACATTGCGCAAGGACTCACTCTGCAGCCAGAGCACGGAAGGTAATTAGAAAGTACTGAAATCTGAACCTTGTAATGCCCCCCCTCCCCCCCCCCCGCACCCCCCTCACCATTCCATCATAATCAGGACTCCCGGGCCTTCCGGTGACATGTACCGGGGGTGACAGGGAGGGTGGGGACTTCACTGGTTGGTGCCATGCGCCGCAGGTCACACTGCGCAAGGACTCACTCTGCCGCCACAGCACGGAGGGTAGTTAGAAAGTACTGAAATCTGCACAAGGATCCAGCTTCGCACTGCCCTTTATTTATTTCCGTTTATCGCGCATTCCGTAGCACTAACTGGGGAGAGGTTGTGGCCTTAGGGCCACAGCTGCCTACTTTGGAGCTGGGGAACCAGATTCCAGCCTCAACGTCGGCTTGGCTCAACTTCCTGTGATTCTGGGCAAATTTCTAAATCTCCCCGTACTTAACAACTAATGAATGTGTCCTTGTGTAACATAACTGGTGCTCATGTAAAGCGCTCCAATACGTTCGGGTCGAGTTCGCGCTATATTAATCTGCAAAAAAAAAAAAAAACTCGACACGAAGGGCCTGAAGTGCTTTGCATGAGCACCACTTACATTACACAGGGACACATAACAACCAGTGCATCTGCAGCCGTCTTTACTAACCCCCCACCCTTTCTGTAGTTGCTGTTTTGAACTAACCAATGCTTTTGACACCACTCCCCCGCACCACGTCCCACGCGTGACCCACCACGTCCTGCTCCCGGCCTCCTTTCACATTGCTTGGCCATAAAAGGCAAGTTTATGGCCTCGTAGCCATGTGGTGATCTCTCGACCTCTCTGAAAGTGGTGCGGCCTGCATTGATGTGTGTGCCACTGATCCAGATTTAAAAAAAAAAAAAAAACTAGACAATACATAATTTAACAAGCATTGGCATAGCCAATAGGTCTCGCCTTTGGGACCTTATAAGTGTTTAGCCATGCAACAGTTGATGTTGTTGCACCAAGGATATTGTGCTGGATAACTAAACACTTATAAGGTCCCAAAGGCGAGACCTATTGGCTATGCCAATGCTTGTCACTGCCCCCCCGAAAAACAAATACAGAGGCAGTGCCCAGACACCTCACAAATACAGACAGCACTGGCGCACGTGGCATAGACCCCCCCTCACACCCCACAAACACAGAGGCAGTACAGGTGGACATGGCATCGCCCCCCACAACCTCTTGAAAAACAAAAACAGAGACAGCACTGGCGCACGTGGCATAAACACACTCAGGCATACAGACAGACATACACACTGGCACACAGACATACGCACTCTGACAGACGCACAGTTGCGCGCAAACACGAACATATATAAACAACCATATAGGAAGACACATACACAAAAACAAACGCACACACAGATGGGAACACAAGCAGACACAATGAATGCGGACACACTGATAGAGGCAAACACAGAGGGACACACAGGCAAACACAATGAAGGCGGACACACTGATAGAGAGACACACAGGAGTAAGCGAGCACTGCTGGGAGGGGAGTAGAGGGGGTGCAGGCAGGTGGGACAGTCAGCATGCTGAGAGTGAGTAGAGAACAGTCTCGGAACTGGACGGCAGCAGAAGGGGAGGGGGTAGCAGAATTAAAGAGCAGGCTGTATTACAGGTAGAAGGGGGAGACTAGGGCTGCAGTCCGGGAGGGGCAGAAGAAACAGAGAGAACGCCTGAGGGGCCAGGATATAGGGGCAGAGCCGGGCTCCTGACGCTCCACGGCTTGTCAGTGAGGTACAGCTGGAGTCGAAGTATTTCAGGGCCTCAAGGCTGACCATAGAGCTGGAATGGGAAGTAAAGCAGGGCCTCTCAGCTGGGGATAAACCTGGAATGGAAGTGTTCACGGCCTCTCAGCTGATCGGGAAGCAATGCAGAGCCTTTCCGCAGGAGGACGACCTGGAAAGGGAAGTGGTGCAGGGCCTCTCAGAGAGGGGACAGAGGGCGGTGCAGGGCCTCTCAGAGAGGGGACAGAGGGCGGTGGTCTGCAACTCCGTGGAAAGCTCGGGGTCCTAAATACCCCCAGAGACCGAGAGGCGGAGGTCGTTAAGTTTCAGGCACAGCAAAAACAATAAGTTTGCCGGAGGAAAGGGAGAGAGTCCCTGTGCCGATGGTAGCTACACATGGTGTCTACGAATAGGGTGTTTCAGGTAACTTATAAAACGAAATCTGCTATTTGGGAAGGACGTTGGTTAAAAGTGTGTGACGCGGACAATGCGTATAGCAATTAGCGGTATACAGTGTAAGCAGGGGGCTTCGTGCACACCTCGTGCAGCACAGGGTTGTGATTGAATGTAGCATACATCGAGAAGAACAGTTAAACTGTGAGGGTATTGTATGCAAACATATGTAGAACGTAGCACTGCATAGATTGTGTATCAGTGACTCTGGAGCTCAGGCACTGCCTTGGTGACGTCACAGAGGCTCCGCCCTACCGGGCAGAAGCGCAATGCAGAAATAAACACGGCTTTAGGGGTGGCATGAGCTATTCTCACCTTTCGATGCAGCCTTTGCCTGTTGCTGGTTCCGTGACGGTGCAGTGCTCTCTGTGCCCCCAGCCTCTCCCTGCTGCTCGCAGCCTCCGCCGCTCCTATCCACTCAGCGCCAGCTTTGGTTGGGAAGAGTTGCACGCACTGACTCTGGAGCTCAGGCACTGCCTTGGTGATGTCACAGAGGCTCCGCCCCCTCCCGGGCAGAAGTGCGATGCAGAAATAAACACGGCCGGCCAGATGGCCCCCATAAATCACAAGACAGCAATAAAAAAGACGAGCGCGGCAGCGTGCTGAGCTGACCACACGCTCGTGCATCGTGCCTGAAACGTGCGGGTAACCGCAGGGAAAAGGCCATTGTGCACGAGCGTGTGGTCCGCTTTCAAAAGCCCCTTACATAAAGTCTCGCACTGCAGCGCTTGCGCGCTACTCGAGGCTCGACCTAAAAATGAAAATCCAAGAGCACGTAAAAAAATAGTAAAACAATTTGCCAACACACACGCTGGGCCTGTACTATGCTTGCCCTCGGTGTGCATCTGCTGTGTGAACACCTGTGCGCTTCCAGGCACCTCCCACCGCTAACTGCTCTGATGTGGCCATAAGGTAACATGTCTACGGCGCTACAAGCCCCCCCCCCTAAATAAATACACAGCTCGGGGGGGGGGGCGGGTCGCACAGCAGGGCGCTCCGTGGCTAGCACGGGGAGGTCACCTGATCCCGAGGACTGAATGATTGCCTGCCCTGGATTTAAGTATTCTGTTTACATTTTTTACAGGGTCAGAGGTCATGGGTGGTTCTCCATGCAGCCATCTTCTTATGCACTGTAGCTGAGTGCAGCTGCTCGCTAGCGCCTACACCCGACCTGATAGGGAGCAGATAAGAGTGACTGTCCCCTGACTTTCAGGGGCTCTCCCTTCGCAGTACACTCTTCCACTGCGAGCACTTCAGAGCACTGTACCTAAACCAAACCGGTTTTAATCACTGCTCCTGTCGCGCAGCCTCTCCCGCCACAGGATTAAGCAATCCCCTCACTGAACGCCACATGGCTGCAGGAAATCACGCGGTCTGTCAGAGGGCGCCCGGATACATGACAAAAAGCCGGGTGGGCTTACAAGCCAGAGCTGGGCGAGGGTTGCGTTGGGTCATGAATATTCAAAGTGCCAGTCAAATGAGGAGGGTGACACTGCGTCATGAACTAACACATTCAAGCACTCTCGGTTTAGGCAGGAGATTCCAGATTTCTGTAAACCGAGCATTGCTTTGTCTTCCTCCTACTTAACATTTCTTCTACTTCAATGCAAATTAATCTGTAAATTCAATGCCCGCTGTGTTTGTTCTCAATCTTTCTCTTATCTGAGCCCAAATGTTCGCATGTGTCCCCGAATCCTTTCATTGCTCGCCAGAAGACGGCTTCGAGCGTTTGGCTTGGTTTTTGTTTTGGGGCGCTTATGAGTCAGAGTGAGTAATGTCATCTGTGTGTGCACACAACCGTGACACATGGTTCAGTGCTGCAGTGTCTGCTTCCGACCTTCACGCCTCTCCACAGACCCACAGACCCCCAGCACCCCCTGACGCTGCCGCCACCCCCGGACACAGAGAACCTCTCAGCCCTCGGTGCTTTAACCACAAGGGCTGCCCTGCACTAGCCCTTGGCACATTCCGGTGCTACACCCAAGCAAACCACAGAAGTGAATTCAGAGAACTGCATTTGTCAATAGAACAAAGGTCACGCTGGTATGTTATTAACTGCACCATTTTACTGTGTTCACCAATGACACTCAGGTTAAAAAATGGAAACTACCATTGGCAAAGCAAATCTGCCTTGTATTTTGAGTGCTGCCTATAATATTCTAAAGACCTGTTGCAGTAAAAACAAAACATACTGCTCTCAATATACGAATGATCTTTGAGATAACTAATCACTTATGTGACGATTCAGTGTACTTTTGCATACGAAATGGCCCCTTGTGCATTGCAATGCAATAGGTGTTGTTTTTGGTATTGTAAATAACAATGCTTTTTAATTTTTTTAAAGGCATTGGCATTTACAATGCCAATAGCTCCAAAACTCGCAGTTGCGAGACCTATTGCATTACAAATGCTTGTTGAAACATGCTCCTGATTGTGCCGTATCCCCCTTCCTTCCACTGCCTAAAGGTTTTACAATACATATCTGGGGAAAAATACGAGTGTTCCCAAAGTGGGGTAAATATTGAATGAACTATTACCAATACTTTCCTGCTCTCTACTTGTGCCCCTACCTCATTGTTGTTTGTAAACTGTAAAGTATAGCAGGGCTTTAAGTGGGGGAAAAAAAACTGGGGGTGCTCCAAAAGGGGCGTGGCAAATCTCTTAAAGGTGTGTGGCCTATCCGAGTAGGGGCGTGGTCTAAATCAAGATAACTAGCATTGTGTGCTTAAGAAAATCATGAAGTCGCATCCAGCAAAGGATAATAAAATAGGCAAAAAGGTATATTTATTAAGTATAAGCCATAAAAATACCAAACACTTTAAAAAACATGTAAAAATTATTTACATTACTTAGAAATCTATTGCAGGATTTCCCAAAACCCTTGAAGATATTCACTGTGTCTATTTTGCTGGGGTTTCTCACAACAATTTTCTTCAGCAGACCTTCTACCTTTTTCCAGCCAACTCTTTACATACAGCTTTGCGTCAAATGTTTCAAATGGAGGACCATTGAGTTTTACCCATAATCATGAAGAAATGGTCTCTACAAGAAGAGAGGCCCTTGTTGGACAAGCAATTAAGGGCCATATGTATCAAAGGATACATTAGCGATTCTCAAATAGCGATTTTTAGAGAATCGCTATTTGAGAATCGCAAAACGCTATGTATGTAGGATTTGCAATAAATTTTGCAAATCCTACATATTCCTTAATTGCGAATCGCAAATTGCGATTCGCAATTAAGGAATATCGCCCCATTCATTCCTATGGGCCTAGAGGCCCATAGGAATGAATGGGAAGACATTCTCAATTTGCGATTCCCAATTAGAGAATCGCAAATTGCGAATGCAATTTCAAGGGTGCCAGGGTGTCAAAAGGACACCCTGTTGCACCCCTGAAATGAGCATGGGTGCAGATGTGGCGCACATACATGCCCTAGGGGCATGTATGTGAGTCACCTGGCACTTGAAAAATGCAAAAAGTGCATTTTTCAAAGAAATCGCAAATTACCACCAACTTGAAGTTGGTGGTAATTTGCGATTCCTTAAGTCCAAATTGCACTTTTTCTGTGCTTCTTACATTGCATTTAAGGAATCGCAATTTGCGATTCCTTAAATGCAATCGCAAAATAGGGAATCGCAAAATTTGCGATTCCTTATTTTGCGAGGGGTGTTTTGTGTCATACATGGGACACTGCAATTTTGCGATCACAAACGCCGAAATTCTGCGAATTTCGGCGTTTGCGATCGCAAAATTGCCTTCATACATATGGCCCTATGTTCATTGCGCTGAAACCTCTCTCGCAATCTGCATTACTTGCTGGCAGGGTTTCCATGCAAACTACTAACTTTATTAATGCTTCAGGGGTTTTCTTTCCACCAAAATCTTTGAAAAGTCTAAAAGCTTGGATAGTATCTCTTGCTGGCAGCTGAAACTCTGAACACAGTTTCTGGATATCTGTTTCACCATAAAGAATGCATTCATCACCAGAAGGCAAGTTGCCTGTATCTAGCACACTGAAGCTGGCTATAAGTTCTTTCTCAGAATCCGGGGCACATCGTTTATTGATATTTACAGACAGACTTTGGTAAAACTGATTTTGATTAAGGGCAACAGAGTTACTTCTACCATGGAAAAGAGGAACATTCTTGAATTTGCACTCGTCCACTGCTCTCTAAGCCGCAGAAGCAAACTCCCCTGGTGAGTCCTTCATTGCTCTAAATATACGTACTTGACTAACCAAAAGTCTGTGGGCATTAACAATTGTAATGTCCCTCATCTGTAAGGAGAGTGATAAGTCTTTGAGCTCTTGAAGTGCATCACACATTACCACCAAATCTCTGATAAAAGAATAGGATGTAAGCTTCTTCAAGAGACCTTCATACTTACTCCGGTCTCTTATGGGTCTGGATGGGTCTTTAAAACCATTCTCAAAATGTTTGCACAAGGCAGGGAAGCAGTTCCAAACAGCTTTCACAGATCAAGCATTTTCCCTATCTTCTGAAGCTGTACACATAGCTCGCTGGTTTTTTGGTGACATGCTGTATGTGGCATACAATGAGTCCATGAAAATCTTGAAGTGATTGACCCCTGCAACCTCATCAACTGTATCTGCCACAGCAAGTTCTAGTCTGTAAGCCAAACAGTGCCATGTCAGTACAAGATTTGGAAATTCTGATTTCAGCAATGCTACTACTCCTTCTTTACCAAACATTACTGCTGCTCCATCTGAACATACTGCAATCAAGATATCATGTAGCAGACTTTTTGTGAGTCCAACTTTTTCGAAGTAGCTTAGGAGAGCTGTCTTTACGCCAAGGGCATTTGATTCTGCCAGCTCCAAAAAGCCGAAATAGATGGTCACTGGGGTACTTTCAGTTCCAAAAATGCCACGGAGGTAGATGATTAAGGTAGAAGCATTGCTAATAGAAGTGCTCTCATCAATTAATACTGTGATCTTTGGTTTGTGTTGTCTGATATAACAGACCAATCTTTGTTGCATTTCCAGTGCAACGTGTTTTATTATTTCAGTTGCAGTCACATTGCTGTGCAAAACACGGCCCATTGCACTGCCATTCTTTGAAGGAGAATTAGATCAGGGTGATCCGTGAAAGGGCGATCTTTTTTTGCCAAGTAGTAGGCAGTGTCAAATACCCTGCATGTGCTCTCCATATGGTTTGCATTACATTCGTGTACTGTCACCACCAATGTATGTTTCTGCTGAGCTGTAAGAATGTCTTCGGCTGCCAAGTGAGCAGCGCTCACCTTATGCTCCATAATCTTCTTCCTGAGCTGTTTCTGCCTGAAAGCTTTTCGGTCACCGGAAGGACCAACCTCGCCATCTGCCCACACTTTATTTATGCACATGCCCTGGGTGTTATTGTGCACTGAAAGACCTGTTGATTTAGCCTGTTTGCAGGAAGAACATCCAATATTGCCTGGCTTAAGATGCAACCATTTATATTCCTCTTGAAAGTAATACCACTGTTTAGTGTTCCAGCAGTCAGGGAGTTCGACAGTTTCTTTCTCTGGCACACGTTGAAGTCTTTGTAAAGGTGGACTGTCCTTGGCAGACTCTTGCTGAGTTTTACTAGCCTCATCACTAGTTGGTTGCGCTGGACAAGACTCCCCTGTAACACGCTGGCGCTTCAGTGACGGTAGGAAGTCAATCATTGAAGACTGCATAGACTTGCGCTTCAGGGCAGAAGCAAATAAGCCACTAGTAGCCATGGTAAAATGTAGAACTTCCTTCTTGAAGGCTGGACTGGTATATCTGAAAAAGAAAAGAAAATCTTCCTCTGCTGATTTCCTCTGCTGATTTTGGTTTCCAGGTGATAAGGCCTTGCGTCACGCAACGAGAATATTTAGCCTCTTATCTGCAACAAAAATTGAATAGTTTACTCCAGTGATCAACAATGTTTAATTGAAGTGCCATTTGGCAGGCAGATGTTACTCTTCATTTTGTGCTGCTCCTGAAAGGATCTCTCATTGTGCAGTGGAGTTGTAAGGTTTTCCTGATCTGGAGGCCCCAAAATATGTCTTGCCCGGGTTTCCAAAAGTCTTTAAGATGGCACTGGTACATCTAACCAGACTTATCACACAATGGCACTCAAAACACTTGGACATGTATAGTTTCGCAACTGCACTCTAAATAAGTGTTTCCCAAACTGTGGGTCGCAACCGATTTTGACTAGTTCAGCCTACACACATCTTAGGAGGTCAATATTCCCATGTTAGGAGGACCTGTTGCAGCATGCATCACATCCTAAAAACTTTTAATGAATCAATAATGTTAAATTTTTGTGACTGATACTTTTCTCAATTTGATGGAAGTTGTTTCAAATAAGGATTGGTAAATAAGACCGATCCAAACCCTTCTTCTGTACTTTTCTGCAGACTCCATTGCTTTATCCATTGCGTACATTAACAGGGCACAGTTCTCTCACACACATACTCCTTGCTAAGGCCCGATGTATTGTATTTTGATTTATGTAACACTTACTACCCCTGACGAGGCGTTGCATCGCTTTTTCGGCGAGTAGCATGCTACTACGAAACCCATAAAGGATTAATGGCGCATTAGTATAGTGAAATATGAAAGTAATTTGAGTGGTGGATGTGTTAGTTATTTGGATTGAGAAGGATAGCGGAGGGATAGAAGAGGGAAAAAGGTCTGCATTTATATAGTGCTTGCTACCCCCAGGTGTTGAATTGCTTTTTCGGCGAGTAGCACGCTATTCCAGAACCCAAACACTACTAAACCCACATCACTGCATGGAATAAAGAATATCCTGAGGCACTGCCATCCTACTGCATCACTGCAAAGGATAAAGAATATCCTGAGGCACTGCCATCCTACTGCATCACTGCATGGAATAAAGAATATCCGGAGGCACTGCCATCTTACTGCATCACTGCATGGAATAAAGAATATCCTGAGGCACTGCCATCCTACTGCATTGAATAAAGAATATCCTGAGGCACTGCCATCCTACTGCATCGCTGCAAGGAATAAAGAATATCCTGAGGCACTGCCATCCTACTGCATCACTGCATGGAATAAAGAATATGCTGAGGCACTGCCATCCTACTGCATCACTGCATGGAATAAAGAATATCCTGAGGCACTGCCATCCTACTGCATCACTGCCGTGGACGTCATGCCGTGACCTCCACTATTCAGTGAGGAAAATGAGCTCTCGCTGCAGTCCAGGAAAAAAAAAAAAGACTACCTTTGCCAGGCCCGAAAATAGAGCCCGATAGAGACCCGTTTCGAGGCCCCCCCCAAAAAAACTGCCGGTGCACAGACCCGGCCCACTTAAAGCCCTGAAGTATAGAATCTCAGTGTTTTTTTTCACCTCCCCCCAACCTGCTAGATTAATCATGTACCCAGCGTTATCTGTTTCCCTTCTTGTCCATTACATTAGGAAACAGAGTTGTGCTGCTTGGTAGTAGTGCCACAGGTCAGGGATTCCCAGCTCCCGCCTTCTGATATACTTTCTGATCTCCTTCTCTTGTTTTCTTCCCTTGCCATATATAGTCTAAAGAAGCATAAGCGTTGCATTTTCATGGCGTGGGAGAGCTTGAAAGATGTATACAATTTTTGGGAGCATTGGTATTTAAATGCACTGATGCGTTCTACCCATGACAATGCACATGCCTTCATCTGCCTATCTCCACTTTAAAACCCAGTGAGGAGGCCTGTTATATTTTTGTCTCTGTAACTGTGTTGGGCAATCTTATGCCCACGTGGTTTATTGCTGTGTGTGGCCATTTGAATAGGGGTGGCTTGTTTAAACTGTCCCAGCTCCTCTGCATTTAGTGACAGGTTGAGGCCAGCAGCTTTCATGCTATTGATTTTAAAGCATGCAACACTTTCGTAGGCCTACAATTCAGTTAGCAGGGTCAGTAGAGGCTGTTATTCTGTGAATGAGGCCAGAAGGTTATCAGCACATATGGTTAGTCTGAATTTGAGTGGGCTTAGTTTGATGCTGTATATGTCTCTATTTGCTCCTATTCTGTGCAAAGTGGTCTAGGAAGAGCGTAAGAGGAGAGGGTAAAGACAGCACCCCATCTCATATCCCTCTAGATTAGAATCCTTTCTCATAGGCTCGTATTAACTCATATTTAAACTGTGGAGGCATGGTACTCTACTAGTGCCCATCTAAGAAACTATTCACCCAAGGCCATTCTCAGTGTGTCTTCCATCAAAGCCCAGTCCACCCTGTTGAACAGTACTCAGTGGTTGTAACCTGGTAGCCAGATCCTTGTCAATAGTTGTGCATGTACATTGATTAATTAAATTGGGCTGTATGAGGCACATTTCAAGGGGGACGTATTTGGCTTTAGAGTTGGTGAAACCAAATCATCCAGCATTGACCGAGACAGAGCTCTCATATCGGCCACTTCCTTAAGATCCTCTGTATGGATCCTCTGGACTAATAGTTTAAATGACTTCTAGAAACATCTCGGAAGCTATATGGCACCAGTGATTTTGCAGTTTTTAGATCTTTTATTGTGAGAAGAACTTTCTCCTTTGTGATGGGTGCATCCAATTATTTTCTAGCTTCTGGAGGAGTACTACCAATTCGTCTCTAGCTTATGGAATGAGGACTCAGCTTTCCACTGAATCTAAATATGATACTCCTTCCTCTGGAGCTGTGGTGTCTCTTTTGTAGGGCTCCAGGTAGAACTCTTTAAATCTATTTTCTTTGCCACCCCGGTAACCAGCTCCCTTCTGAATTGCCGGGCTTGGAATTTATTGACCAGCAATCTCCCCTCCTTATTGTCCCCTTCGTAACATTTTATATCTAATTATGTCAGACTATGATGGATTCTTTCTTTTTCAGAGAGCTCTCTTTCTGCCCTGCCATGACTTTCTTCAAAAGGTTTTGCGACTGTCTTGCTTTTTTGATTTTGTTCTACCTCATTGAGGTCTACCCTAAGTTTCATAGCTAGGCCTTCTCCCATGTTCTTCAGGCATGCACCATCTACTCTCTTCTGCACTTAAAACCCCCCTAAACTCTACAATAGCAAAAATCCATACTTAAATAATCTTGAAAAATCCTTGGCACGTCTCTGTCCCTCAAAGTATTATTGGGTTAAGTTATCTCACCTTCTACAGAGAGACTGTATTAATTGAATTGTTTAGGTGTAACTCCTCACCCTCCACCCCAGCCACCCTTAGTCCATTCCATCTCTATTCCTGGCTTCATTTTGTAGGGAAACAGTCCAGGTGTTTCCAGAAGCTTCCACAGGGTAACCTGTGTGATCAGCTGTTTCTGTGTTCCTATGCTTCTCCTACGTCTGTGCTGACCTTTTTGGGTCTGTTTTATGGATTCAAAACTTCCATGAAGGATTTTGGACTAATGTGGGCTCTTGAATTTGTGGCAATGCCTTTTCTTTTTTTCAGTTGGGGCAATTTCACTCTTTGGAATCCTCCGACAGTGAGCCATCACCTTCTGGCTGCTTGTGATTGACGTCCAAGATGTAGCATGCTTAATCAATAAATCAATTCCGATTTCTATAGCGCTGCTAATCACTCCAGAGGGTATCCAGGCGCTGTTATGGTCAGTTGAAGAGCCATGTCTTGAGTCCCTTTCTGAATTCTGTGAGCGAGGATGCTGTTCAGAGGTGGTGGGGGAGGTCATTCCAAGACTTGGCGGCAAGTTGGGAGAAGGATCACCCTCCGCTGTGGCTTTGACGGATGCGCGGAGTGTGTGCCAGGGCGAGTGTGGCGGAGTGCAGGTGTCTGGAGGGTTGGTGAAATTTCAGGCGGTGGTTAATGAATACAGGTTCTTGATCGTGGAGGACTTTGCAGGCATGTGTCAGCATCTTGAACTGCATCTTTTCTGGACAGGGAGCCAGTGGAGGTTCCTGAGGTGGGGGGTGATGTGGGTCATTTTGGGGAGGTCAAGGATGCGTCTTGCTGCTGAGTTCTGAATGGTCTGTAGTCTCTTCAGGAGTTGGGTGGAGATTCCTGTATAGAGTACGTTGCCGTAGTCAAGTCGGCTGGTTACTAGGTCCTGGGTGGCGGTTTTCCTGGTGTCGGTGGGGAACCATCTGAAGATCTTTCAGCGCATGCGAAGGGTGTGGAAACGGGTGGAGGCAACTGAGTTGATCTGGTGTTTCATGGTGAGTTTGCTGTCTAGGATGATGCCGAGGCGCCGGGCGTGATCTGTCGGTGAGGGGGTGGGTCCGAGTTCCGGGGGCCACCAGGTGTCGTTCCACAGGGAGGTGTAATTTCCCAAGGTCCGAACTTCGGTCTTATCCGTGTTGAGCTTCAGGGAGTTGATCTTCATCCAGTCGGCGATGCTCTTAATGCTGTTGTGGAAGGTGGTCTTGGTATGGGGGGATCTTCTGAGAGTGAGAGGATGAGCTGGGTGATATCTGCAAACAAGATGATGTTGATGCTGTGGGTTCTGACGAGGCTGGCCAGGGTCGTCATGTAGGTGTTGAGCAGGGTGGAGCTGATGGATGAATCTTGCGAGATGCCGCAGATGATGCTTCTGGGTTCTGACGTAAAGGGATGTAGGTGGATTCTCTGGGTTCGTACTGTGATGAAGGATGCAATCCATCTGAGGGCATTTCCCTGGATATCGAGGTGGTGAAGCCTCCTGATGAGGGTGTGGTGGGATACTGTGCCGAATGCTGTTAAGAGGTCACGGAAGATCAGTGCTGCGGTGTCGCCACGGTCGAGGAGGGTTCTGATTACGTCGGTGGTGGCGATCAAGACAATTTCGGTGCTGTGGTTGGTGCGGAAGCAGGTTTGCGATGTGTCCAGAAGGTTGTTTTCGAGGTGTTCGGTGAGTTGGCGGTTGATGGTTTTCTCAAGGACTTTTGCGGGGTAGGGGATCAGAGAGATGGGGAGGTAGTTTTTTATTTTGCTGGGGTCGGTGGAGGGTTTCTTCAGGATGGGTCTGACTTCTGTGTGCTTTAATTGCTCGGAGAAAGTGGCTGTAGGGATAGATGAGTTAAGGATTGGGGTGAATTTGATGCTGATTTCTTTGCTCCAGAGGACAGGGGTCCGCGGGTGCTCCTGAGTGGATGGAGTTCCTGATGGCCATGGTGTCCTGTGTGGTGAGTTGTTTCCAATCGGTGAACTGTGGAATGTCGGTGGTGTCCTTTGTCGTGATGAAGCTTTGAAGGTCGGTGGGTTGGGGTTTGAAGTTGCTGTAGATGGTCGATATCTTGTTGAGGAAGTAGTCTGACATGGTGTCGCAGAGATCCTGGGATGGGGGCTTTGCATTTTCTGTGGCCCATGGGCTGGCGAACTCTCTGACGATGTTGAAGAGTTCCTTGTTATGGTTGGAGCTGGCTTTGATGCAGCCTGCCAGGGGGTGTTTTTTTGTGTCTTTCAGGAGTCGATGGTGTCTGTGGAGGTCTGCTTTGAAGGTGGCTTGGTCCGTGGGATCTTTGCTGGTGTGCCATCGTCTCTCCATGCACTTGCAGTTGCGTTTCGTGGTCCTGAGTTCGGGACTGTATCTGATGGTTTTGTCGGGCTTGATTAGGGCAGCTCTGTTGGCACTTTTGGTGATCCATGCGGAGAGGTTTTTGACGGCCTGTTCGTGGTTGGTTGCCAGGTCGGGATGGGTTGTGTTGAGGGCATCAATCCATTGGGCTTCTGTCACTTTGGTCCAGCTGCGGTTGGAGGAGCAAGGGGTCTTAGAGGTGGCGCCTGGTACTGCTGCGATGGTGAAGTGGACGATGGCATGGTCGGTCCAGTGGAGTTCTGTGACATGGCTGTATTTGATTCTGTCGCTGGTGGTGAAGTTTGGGTCCAGCATGTGGCCTGCTCTGTGTGTGGGGTTGGTGACAAGTTGCGTGAGGCTGATGTTGCTCTTGCTGTCCAGGAGGTTAGCAGTATTAGAATCTTGAAGGTCGTCAAGGTGGAAATTGAGGTCGCTGAGGAAGATGAAGTGTTCGGAGTCGATGGTGAGTGGAGCGGTGAATTTGGGAATGGCATTGCAGAAGCTGGGCCGCTGGCCTGGGGGTCTGAAATCAAGGGTGACTCTGATGGTTGTTCTGCAGTCGGGTTGGAGTCGGAAGTTGAGGTGCTTCATGATGGGTGTAGTGTTGTCTTCAGTTTCTCTAGCGATTTGGTCAACAGTTGTTTACCTTTCCATATGAAGCTTATATAGAAATGATTTAATCACCTGTAATTTACTCTTCTTTCCAATGGTATTCTGTCACCTGCTTAAATGTTTACCTTTCTAGGGCGTTATCTTTGATGGCATCAGACACCAATGACATTTGGAATGGGATATAATGATTGATGGACATCTGTCTTGTAACATGGATGTTGGTTTTGGCATGACCGGCTCATAGCCTGATTGGTTAAAAGTAGTGGTTGTAATTACCAGTGTATCTAAAGATTTAAACGAGATGTCATATCCCTTCCTGCTGGAAAGATTCGTAATAGAGTTGTTGTTGCGGATCATGTGTATATCGGACCAACTATCCAGTAGAGGAAGTAACATCTGCTGTACCAAATAATGTGGGCCATAATACTTAAGAGAGACAGCCCTCTTGTAATGTGCTCATATGCGAAGAAGTTCCGTTAAAAGGTGACAAATAGTATGCATTACGTTCACAGAGTGGGGATTGAATGTAATATGTTCATTATATAGAGAGAGGTCGAGCTGTAGTATCTAAAGATGTACACAAGCCAGAAAAAAAAGTTAGAAAGAGTGACATCTAAAGGAAGCTATAGTAAAAACAAGATCTGGTAATCGCATCCTAGTACATAATTCACATCCTAATACAATAGACAGAAAAGAATGGTACTGTTGCAAATCTTACAATCCGTTCACTTGGACAGTAAATGCCTGTCTGATGTAGCAATACTAGGTAAGATTACACAATACTGGACTCCAGATATAAGGTCCTGATACAGTGCTTGCCTGAATTATGTGTACCCATAGATTGTTTTAGTCCAGCAGTTGCATTTCCAAATAGATATGTGTTAATATTTTATCACACACAGTAAATACTATTTGGCAATAAATTAACAATGACAATCATCATAATATTGATAATTTCTGAGCAAATCATATATCAAGGAAGTTTGGTTCACAATAGTCCTATATTGAATCTTTGAGATACATATAAAATTTATTTTTCACCCAAAAAGAATTGTAGTTCTCTTTCTTGGGTTAACACCATATCTAAAGTTCTGAGTCTAGCAGTCCACTTTGCTTCAGTTGGTCATAGACTTAACAGCCTTTCACCTCCTATTGGATGTGTTTTTATTATTTCTGTGTAACGGAATTTGACATCAGTCTTCTGCAATCATGAAAATTGTCCATGCCAGGTCACCAACAGACCCTTGCCCCCATCCCATCACATCTACAACATGGGAGGACCACTGATCAGCAAAATTCTCACCCACATCATCGGCTCCTCTATCGTATCCGCCACCTTGCCCCAAGACTGGAAACACACAGCAGTCACAACCCCCCTCAAAAAACCTTCTTTCAACCCCAGCAAGATGACTAACTTCCGTCCTATCTCCCTGCTCCTGTACCCAGCCAAAGTGATTGAGAATACAATCGCCTACTCACCAACCTCCTTGAACTCCACAACCTACTCAACCACACTCAGTCCAGGTTTTGAAACGGCCATAGCACGGAGACAGCACTAATCTTTGCCACACATAAGATCCACACCATACTGGAACGTGGAGAAACTGCTGCGCTTATACTGCTTGACCTCTCAGCTGCGTTTGATACCGTATCACATTCGAGCCTCATCAGAAGACTGCATGAAAAAGGCATCCAAGGACCCGCCCTCAACTGGATATGCTATTTTCTCACAGGAACAAAACCGAATCAGACTCCCACCCTACACTTCAGAAACCAGGTAGTTTATTTGCTGATTCCCCCAGGGTTCATCACTAAGCCCAACCCTGTTCAACATTTACATGAATCCAGTCGCTGACCCCTTCATAGCACATGGCATCTCCATGATTTCCTACACCGATGTCACCCAACTAATCTTATCAATGTCCAGACAAATCCACCACAACCAGTGCCAACTTCACGGAATGCGTGATCAACATAGCAGAATGGATGAAAACAAACTGCCTGAAACTCAACCCCAAAAAGACGCAAGTGTTGTTCTTCGGAAACATGAACTACCCCGGGTCTCCACCAGGTGGCCTTCAGAGCTTGGTCCCACACCAACCAACCACGCAAGAAACCTGCAAATTATCTTAGATGACAAACTCAACATGGCAGAAGAGGTAAATGCAGTCAGCTCCTTCTGCTTCCATATACTCCACATGCTTCGAAAAATCTTCATATTCCCAGGAACTTCAGACGTACTGTCACTCAAGCCCTCATCACAACTAGACTAGATTACAGCAACTCACTCTGTGCTGAAATCTCTTACCACATCCTCCACCGACTTCAGACCATCCAGAACACCGCATCAAGACTCATCCTAGACCTCCCACATCACACCCACATCACTCCACACCTCAGAGAGCTCCACTGGCTGCCTATACACAAACGCTGCCACACAGGGCACTGCACAACATAGGACCAGCAGACCTTAACAGCCGCCTTCACTTCCACCAACCCACCAGACACCTGCTCTCAGCATTACTTGCACACACCCCTGTATCTGCAAAAGGAGAACAGGAGGTCAAGCTTTCTCCCACATCACACCCAAAACCTGGATTGACCTCCCTCTACACATTAGAGCCTCTTCCTCGCTTCTTGAATTTTGCAAGAAGCTGAAGATATGGCTCTTTAACTAACTCCCCATTGCAGACTCACCACTCCCACAGAAACACACCTATCCATACACCTGCTCTAGCGCCTGGATACACTACCAGGTGATAAGCTGTACTTTACAAATCCATCTAAAATAACATAACATCTATAGGATGATGTGATACATAGTGTTTAGACATGGGTGTTTTTCATCCCGGTAGCAGGTGACCCGAACATGTTCCTGTAATCTCTCTTTTAGACGTCATAAAGATATGAGATTACAGTGGCATTAAATAATGTAAATTACAAACTTTGTGTTGCAGTCGATAAAGTCATGCATGTTTGTTAGAATTTTGCGATGTTATTTATGATGAAATTACACATACGGCAATGACCACATTTATGTGATCCTTTAACTGTCTTTGTTAGCTAGTTGCTGATAGTGTTTTTGATGATGACAACTGTGACAAAGACGGTCGCGTAACGTGTATCCATGTCTGTATGTGATTATCGCTTTCTTTGGGAGGGATTTATTTAACATATTGTCTAATTTTAGGTTGTACCAATGTCTCTGCTCAATCTTGTACACCAAACTACTTTGGTGATTAAAAGGGGTGATTAAAGCACTTCTATTGCTTTTTATTCTTCTTGGCTTCTTTTGAAATAAAGGTGTCTGTCTTCTGCTTTTTAAAGTTATTATTTTGCTTGTATTTTCGTCAAATCAGAATAATCTCTGTCCATAAATCATTGGCCCATTAGTTCTAGCTTCTTCAAGAAGTCAGCTTGTTCGCTGCAATTTCGTCTAGCTCTAGTCATTTCTCCAAGAGGAACAGCAAAGATTTACTTTGGGGGTGTGCACTACTCGCATGAAGTATGAAGCTGCAGGAAGTTGATTTAAGGTATAGTTTGCTGGCTCTTCTATGCTGCGCTATATAGATAGTCACATCTCGAAATTCAGTGCTTGTTTTACTTTGTTGCATGGCAAGTCTAATGTTGTAGTCATTGTTCTTGAGGTAGGTGAAAAACTCTTGCAGGTGTGATAGACTACCTGTCCATTGCATTATGTTGTCAGTATGCCTATCCCAATGTAATATGAGTTGTTTGTATATAGATTCCAAGTGTTTTTTTCTTCAAACAATTCCATGTACAGAACAGCGTGCAATAAGGCAAATCGGTATCCCATACCAACTCCTTATTTTTGTTTATACCTGGTCTCTTCGTATAAGAACCCATTGTTTTTTATAATCAGTTGGGTCATCTCAATGAATATCTGAGTATGTTCATCAGTGTTTCCTGTCTACGAGATAAGTGTCCCATAGTTTAATGCCTGTTAAGTAGGTATACAAGTATATTATGAGCATACATTCATTGTAACTATGGTAATTCCGGGAGACCTTTGTACCTCCATCAATTTATTTAGAATGCCATTAGTGTCTTGTATGAAGGATGGTTGATTGACCACCAAAGGGTGTAGAAAATGGTCTGCGTAATTGGTTATTTTTTCGATAGGTCTAACTGGATGTGGCCTTACGGCTAGAGCGGTCGACCTTAAAGCTGGGGAATTGGGTTTGAGTCTCGGCAGGGACGCTCAACATCCTGTGATTCTGAGCAAACCACTTAGTCTCCTCGTGCTTAACAAAATGAATGTGTCCGTCTGTAACGCAACTGGTGCTCATGTAAAGTGCTCTGATACCTTTGGGTCGAGTTCGCGCTATATAAAACTCCCCCCCCAAAAACAAACTGGTGAAAGGGTACCTGGTTTAAGTACTTTAGGTAATATGTAATAGCTGGAAATGTAGGATGTAAGTTGGTTAGATATTTGAATTACAGATCTGAAATCAGACCCTGTTGTTACCATTCTGTTAATTTGATATTGATGTTCTTAGTGATATTACCAGTTGGATTGGAATAAGTATTTTATATGCTCGTGTATCTGAGAGTGGTCTGTCAATCTCACCAATACTGGCTTGTCTATCCTGTGATGCCCTCTTTATCTGCCTCTTTTATAGCATTTTTTTTGTCTTGTTTCTCTTGATTATTGTCAAATTGTCCTCATGGTATAATTGATGTTTAGGAACTTTGTCTTGCAAACACGTCCTGTAACACTAGTTTATGAAAATATTCTGTGTTGGTACCAACAAAATATTCTTAGTGGACTAAAGCAAATCCATTTGTTTCTGGTAAATATATATTACTTAATTCTAAAAAAATATTATGCACATTTTCTATGGGAGCACCTATCCAGCTACTAGTCTGCAATTAATAACATATTCATCTGGCAATACACCTTCTCCTTATTTTTTTTTAAATTTACCTATCGCTTACGTACAGCACTCTATCTGCTATACTCACTATATCTTGACTGTTGAATCTTATCACTTGTTTTATTTTTTCATCATGTATCGGTGGGACACTGTTTATATTATCGTCAAGACTAAACTATTCTGACAAATTGGAATCAAACAAGCATGTCAAGTTGCCACTTTGGGGACAGTCACATATTTTTCTACAAATTAGAACACCACATAAGATTTGACAATTGCTTTGTGTGACTTTTACAGCCTTGAAAACGTTCTTGAAACAGGACGAAATGTGTTGTATGTTCACTTGAATTCTCTCGATTGAAACTGGTTGTTCCTGGGCTGGAACCAGCCATCCTTCTAACATGAATCTCGTGAGTTACCAGTATCTTTGTATTCTGAGGACAGTCAGCTTGCTTGCTGGAGACCTTTTTCTACTTGAAGCTGTGTTTTGAGAAAGTCTTTTCTATCCAGGCGAAGCTCATAACTTGTGTGAATTTGACAGTAATCTAGAGTCCTGCAGTCCTGAAGTGGGCTGAAATCAGTTTTGAGGAGTAAATGCATGCTCTGCTGTCATAAGGTTTCTGCACATACAGAGCTATGCACAGGATAATAGGACCATGGAATATAGTGGTGAGCCAACTATAGACCTTAGCACCCAAAAACCCAACCCAACTAGCCTTAGCGTCCCATTAGCACTAATGTACCAATGATTAGACAACCTAGAACACGGTATCTCTCTCTCACCCAGGACTCGCAGAGGCAAGAACACTCTTTCGTCACACTCGTACCTGTCCACAACATGCGTAAGAAGAGACACTGTATAGTTCAAAATATTTATTTCAACTTACGTGCTCTAAGATACAGTACATGTGTCAGTACTAATAGCATAATACATATGAATAATATAATCAGCATAGTTACTACTCCATAGAATACGAACGGGGAAAGCATCTCATAAAGCAGTGGATATATGTCTAACTAACATTACCACCCTCCCCGTGCTGGAAGGCAGTTTATTATGATAATAGAAGACCTTTGGGCTTTGACTAACGAACCCCCATACCTCAGTCTCTAGATGCAAAACTACATCAGCATACAATCACAGCTCTTCTCTCTGGAAAGTTCGTCTCTAAGTGCTCACTAGAGCAGGCGACCGCATTATTAAAAGCACACTAATTTCTCAATGGCAGCTGTACATGGTGTTATGTCTAGGTGCGAGGGACGGGCCAAATCAGTAGGAACCAGGGATTTGTTATTCGACCTTGTAACTGTTGTTCAGACTGAGCCCAAAAGGGAACAGGAGAAAAGGTGAGAAACAGAAAATGCAGACAGCTGCAAAACAACTTGGCAGCAGCAGAGGGCGACAGAACAACAGCTTAAGAGCAACGTGCGCAAAAGTCATCATGGCAGCTCAGGCCTGCGCCAACGTAGCCAGGCAGGCCATGAGCCACAAGACACCCTCCCCTGGACAGTCCATCGAAAATGCAGACAGAGTTCCAAATACCTGAGCAGAAACGAGGCAATCCACCGACAGTGAACGGCAAATTAATCCAAAAACGTGGAAGAGCAGAAGAAAGCTATACCGTCCAAGAGGACATCATTGGAATCGTCAAAAACGTAGACGCCATCCAGTCCAGCAGTTCAAAGCTGCATGAATGTTCCTCAGAGGATGGAGCATGTAGAAGCAATGCGGGACAGCTTGCGTGATATTCAATATAACTTTGTTGTAGGAGATTCTGAGCAGCCGCCCAGATATCCCATTGTGCCAAAATCCCCAGTGCAGCCGCACGCATCATAAAGCCAGCAGCGGAACAGTCCCGTTCATGGGCCTCTAAGGGACCCACCAACTGGACAAAATCCGGAACAGACAATGACGAATTGGAGAGGCAATAATCCATGGTCCATGTGAACGGACACCGGATGCAAGACATCACAGGTTGCACGCAAGTGAAATACGCAAAGCGAAAAGAAAGGGTGTAGGACACACTGATAGTTGCCAAGGGCAGAACATCGAAGCCAACCAGAAGTCGCTCACGGAGCAGTTGGAGGCGTTCGGGATCGAGAAGGGCCCAGTGGTGTGCAGCCATTGCGCAGAAAACAGACCAACAGCAAGACACCAGCCGCCAAAGCGAGGATTAATGGGAAGCCACCAAAGACGCTAGAAAAAATAGAATGTATGAATGCCGGTATCACACCGAAAATAGTTTGGAAGGTGGACACCAGGCCAGACCCCATAAGTTTAAAAAAGTGCACCAGACCCTCGGTGTTTGATGCATTAAAAATACGATGAATCAACTCCGCAAAATGTTGGGGGAGGTCAGTGTTCAAAAGGGCCTGTATTTCACTGTGGGTACTAGCCACCTGGAGAATGAATGTCTCCCGGGCGGATGTGAGCATAACCTCCTTATTCAATAATAGGGCCTTTATTCTGCTCAACTTATTGAAATCTGCCTCCATGGTAGGAATGGAAGGCCAAATAGAGTTATCAACAATGTCGTGAGGGGGAGGAAAAAGCACATTCTTGCAGCAGACAACTCTGTGTGAGACCGTAACAATATACGGAATGCCAGCTTGTAGGCCACAACAGTCTTCATTATTTAAAAGCAAATAGCTACCGTTAGTAAGCAAAGTAAAAGTAGGAGAAATAGCAGGAGCAGGAATACCCTTGAGCACACATGCCAGATTTGGAACTGAAACACTACAAGCCCCGTGCAATTTAATATGTTTACAAATAAGCGAATGACCCACGGTTGAATCACAAGACTCCCCGTGAGAAACACTTCCTTGCCGTCTCTAAGGCATTTATACATGAAAGGCAAGGACCAAAGTTCATGCAGGAAAGCACTACCCAAAGGCTGGAAACGGCCCACAGGATAATGTTTCATACACGAGCTAAATTCAAACAAGGAAAAAGGTAAAGCTATAACCCCATGAACTAGCCACACCACAGAATCTAGTTCCGCTACAGAGAATGGTAAAGGATCCACTTTCTCGATATGTAACAAAGTGTAAGATGCATCTTTCATAGACATGAACTGCTGTTTGTCAGTCAGATTAAAAGGCAGAAAAAGGGCAGTGGTGTTTAACAAATTCCAAGGAACTTTGCCTAACTTAAGGGTTTGCAAAGTCCAGGCAAACTGCATCACTGAACGCAATTGATTCTGACCATGATACAACATAGAGACATCATCTTGCACAATATCAACAACAGAGGATACAATATTCTCTAATGTGTAAATGCGGGAAGACAGGGTATTTATACTATTGTCAACAACAGCAAGCACCTTTTCCAAATTTGCCTGGTCTATTTCCCTAAGACGGGAAGCAGCTTCCATTTGTGACAGCTTCCAGAGTTCATTATACGCTTCATAAATGAACCTCTTCGGTCGGGGACCACGAGGTCCCAAGATAAAATCGGACAAATCAATAGTGCCTGAAAGGAGGGACAAATGTTTCTTAACCGAGTCTAAAGACGAATGTTGTAGCCATTGTTTACATAATTTACCAACTGAATACGTGGTAACAGTACGAGTTTCAGTAAACCTTGGATCAGGCTTATCCTGTATGTAGCCAGGAACGGTGCCATGGAAACGCAGCTGGCACGCATTCGATGATATGGGCCATGCCAACCAGGGTGACTGTATCAGTGCAGAAACGTTAAAAGAATTATTTTGGAACTGAGCCTGTAACTGTAAAAGGGACATATTAAATCGTAAACTGTCATTTGGCGAACTCGACAAGAATGGGATGGCTGGCGCGTTTAGTTGTTTAACAGAAGACAACCCCCAACACGTGGTCTGATAAATGGAAGCATTCAAAAACATAATTTGGGCTGGGATAAGGCAAGCGCGGTGCAACGCCTCAGTGCCTTGCACCTGCCATGGCTTCGAACCCCAGATTGATTTTAAATCTACTGTGTCTTTCCAATATTCATAACCACCCACCGCCAAGGCGCTCAAAAAGGAACCCGAATAAAGTAATTTAGTGTGGGTCAACATTATTTTTTGAGTCAATGGGGTTCTTAATTTAAAATAATAGGACCCAGGGTTTGATCGATTGAAATCAGTAAAATAGGTGAATTTATTTCGAAGAGTCTGGGAACTACCTGGTATGGGATTTGGACAATGTTCCCATTGGGTGTAAGTAACAGGGCTACGTAGTGCACTCGGTTTGTGGAGAAAATGATTGCCCCAATGCTGGTAGCAATACAAATCGGCATAATTCGCAGAATTCATATACAAGTCTTCAGCATTAAAGGAAGCATAATATTTTAAATCAGCAAACAATGCTTCAACAGCATGCACATCCCAATCATCAGAATGAATATTACTTTTCACTACATCACCCATCGAGACTCGAAGGACATTTGGTACATTAATAATTTCCGTCGGGCCATGGATTTGAAAGTTTACCGCATCCCATACGATGCCATCTGCAACTGGAAACGCTGAAATGTTCACAAATGTGTGGTCACGCTTCATGATGTGTGAAGAGGAATGTGGAGCCAAAGTCCCAGCCACACTGTTCACAGCAGAGCGTTCAGGTAAATAGTGACCATTGATAAGTAGAAAAAACACCGTGACAAAGCCAATGGACATGAACAAAAAAACCAAGAAAAGTACCATCCAAATATATGTCCAAGGTGGAATCAAAAAATTGTCTCTAAACCAGGATACAAAAAGACTAAACTTGGACGGGGTCTTTGATGAGTTGGAATCCGAGTCAAAGGAATAACGTGTCGGGCTCAGTGGCGTTGTTGGTTGGTGTGCCACCGACTCTGTGGCGGGATAAGTATATTCGTCCTCATCAATGCAGGGGGATGCAGGGGGTTCAAATATATTTTCAGGCAAATCAACCATCTCCATGGTAACATCAGTGACTGTTCGTGCAGGCGTGCCGCGGATACATGTCCGATAAATGGCAGGACAAGAGGCCGCTGGTGTGACACTATTCAGGATCGGCCAGATGTTGTAGCTTGACATTTTCTACTGAGATGTATCTGTTTTCCTTGCGACCTGGAAGCGGTGGTAAGATGACTGTACGTGTTCCCTTCAAGCCCAGGACTGGAACCGGTGCACGAAAAGAGGGGCCGAATTCTTTTTTGTTCTCCAACTTCTCTCGTACTAGGTCGCCAATCTTCGGAAGCCAGCCGGCAACCGGAATCTGCAGAGCAGGGTCTGTGGCTGAAGGCAAATGTGCAATTGCAAGTTTGTCTCGGGCTTCTTGTAAGTCCTGTAACATAGTAGAATGGTTATCTACATCAAACTTGGCGGATTGCGCCGCCATGTCTAGACCATCAAGGTCAGGCACAAACATTCGTATGCCAAAGAGCATTTCGTAAGGGGTCCGCCCACCCAGAGGCCTTCTAGGGAGATTATTAAGTGCACGCTGAACGGTATACAAGTGGGCCAGCCAGTTCCTGCCAGTACCTATAACTCTAGCTGTCAAGGATTGCTTTAAGTCACGGTTCATTCGTTCAACGATAGAGTTGCCCTCAGGCCTATACGGAGATGAAAATTTCACCCGCACCCCTAAGGAGCCCATTGCGTCCTTGTAAGCCTTAGAGACAAACGCCGGACCTTGGTCAGAATGGAAGGTGCCGCATGCAAAAATTCCCACAAAGACACGCAAATCCCTAATGACATTTCGAGCGTCAGCACTCCGTTGTGGCCAGACCCAGATGAACCGTGTGCACGAGTCCACTGCCACTAAGATATATTTATAGGCAGTGTCTGAAGAAAATGGACCGCAGTGATCCAAGTAAACACACCCAAAGGGTCTGTTTGAAATTGCAAGCGAGGTCTGCGGTGGTCTTTTGACTGTTGAAGGCTTAATCTGTTGACAAACGTCACAGGAAAGCACATAAGTACGGGTGTCTTTATACAACCCACGCCACCAGTAACGCTGCTGCAAAATGGAGATTGTTGCAGACACACCAGCATGAGCCGAAGCCATGCCTTCGTGTGCCGCTGCCATTAAGGAAAGTCTGCGGTCCGCGTTGGGGATCAGCCGATCACCAACGTCAGGTATTGTTACATAAGGAGCCTGATCGGGACCTATCTGGTAAGAATATTTAGAAGGGAAACCTCTAGGGTAATTCATTCCTTCTTTTGTTGCAGCAATAGCTGCCAAGATATCAGTGTCTATTTTAGACATGGATCTAGTAACTGCTGCTACTGAACACGTGAGTACTGCTGATCTGGCAGCTTCATCCGCCAGACTGTTACCAACAGCGTGTGCGCCCACTCGCTGATGGCCTAGGGTGTGTACCACCTGTGTGAGTGGCAGACGTCTTTGTAATTCTGCCACTCTAACCCAAAGCATTTTATGCTTGATTGTGTTGCCTTTAGCGTCTCTGTAGTCATTTTGCGACCAAAAGAACAGATTGTCATTGTATGATTGAACACAGTAGTAAGAATCGCACACAATTAAAGTGGTCACATCAGGATTTACGAACTCAAGAGCAAGCACCAATGCACGCAACTCGGCCAATTGTGCGGTACTATCCCCGAGTGTCTGTGTATGCACCACAGTGGATTTGAACTTTCCGTTCACAAACGTACCTGCGACAATAGCACATGCGGCTGAATAAGCATGCTTGGAACCCGTGGCCGGTTGTGCCGAACCATCGGTGTAGATCACACAGTCGTAATCCTCAAGCGGCAATAAAGACAAAGGAGGAGGATGAAAGAATTCATACTGTAAAAACTCCTGAGTCTGAAGAGAAGAGTCAAAAATGAAAGTGACATCCGGAGACGTCAAAGATGTTGCCCATTGAATCCAACGGGGTGCAAAGCTTTAGAGTTCGGAACACTTGCTTTCGTCACTGCCTCTAGGGCAGGATAGGGTGTTACCACCAGAATGCGTTTTCCCTGTGCCAGTGCGCGCTCCTTCAGGATCGCCATTTGCACTGCTGTTAGCACTTTCTCCACAGATGAGAACCGCATTTCTGCAGAGGTGTACAGATGTGACTTGTATGCGATAGGTACTGTATCACCTTCATTAAAGGTTAAGTACGTGAAACACACTGCCCCTGGAATGATTCTAATCACCAAGTTTGTGTGGTTATCACGTGTCAAAAGGTATTTAGACTCAAGAAGGTCTGTTTGCAAAGACTGCAGAATGGAGGTATGCTCCGGAAGCCAGCAAGACTTCGAATAAGTAGGTTGTATCAAGGCATACAGTGGCTTAATACGCTGGGCGTATTCGGGAATATATGTACGTCCGAAGTTCAGAAAACCCAGCAAAGACTGAAGCTTCTTCAGATTAGTAGGAGGGCACAGAAGTGCACATTTCTCCAGAAAATGGGGGCTAAACCCTTACCTTCATTGTTGAGCTCATAGCCCAAGAACAAAACGGTAAATTCAGCAATATGAGATTTGGCAAAGTTAATTTTGTATCCCTGAACCGCGAATTCAAGAATAATGCGGTCTACTCGGGTCAGATGCGGAAACAATTCGTCATCCGTCAGATAAATGTCATCCACATACGAACAAGCGTCTGGATCTATGCCGTCTAACAAAGAGACAACACGAGCGGCGAACACGCCCGGACTATTTTTGTAGCCCATAGGAAGACGCCTGAATTTGAACATTTTACCACCGGAAGTAAAAGCACACCATTGGCCACTTTCCGGGGCTAAGTTGTGCGTGTAGAATCCATTTGAAAGGTCAAGTGTCGTTTTATATTTTTTACGAACAAGACTGTCTACAAGCGCCGAACTATGGGTATTTTGCACCGCGAAGGTCTGGCAATGTGAGTTTAAATGCCGGTAATCCAATACTAAGCGGTACGATCCATCGGGTTTAGAAATCGCGAAAAAGGGGTTGTTCATAGGTGATACACAGGGTTCAATTACTCCCTGATATTCCAACTGAGTCAGAATTTCGGAAACGTGGCCTTTGGCGTCACGTTTTATGGGATATTGGGGTTGCGGCTGCGGTAGTGACCGTAAAGGTATTTCATGGGGGGGAGAATCTTCATCCCAACCCACGTGATTGCGGAATAACGCCGGAGCCAGGGACACAGCCCACTCTGCTGCTAGAGCCTCCGCTTTGTCCTTTGGGACATGTCTAGAAAAGCTCGGAAGGATTACCTCCTCCCTCTACGTGCTGCAAGAACGAATGGGGGTGGCCAATCCGCCTCCGCTAACAAAATGTCATATGAAGAGGTCAGATTTTCCCAAAAATCCCTTTAATTATACGCTGTATATCACCTTCAATTTGGATGACAATATTAAACAGTCTGTCCGGGGTGCCACTCTGGTGTCTGCTGTTTCAACAGTAATGAATGTTTCAGTTGCTGTCGCCTCCATATGAGGACGTAGCGCCTCCCGCACTATGGTAACTTCTGCGGCGCTGTCTAGGAGGGTTACTGCCCACGTCCAATTCAGGAGTCTCGTTCTCACCGTCTGTGGCATATTTCGCTGTTACAGCGGCAACTTTCTTCTTCTGAAATTGTGGTCGAAAACGTTGAGCGTCTTCCTCTTTTCCTCTGACTTGCTGTCGAGGCTGGTCTCGTCCCTGTGGGGCCTCACGGGCCCTTCCTCTATCCTGGCGGTCTCCTCCAACGGCCTGTGAAGAAGTCTGTGCCTGTGAAGAACGAGGAGAACGCGTATCAGGGATTTGAAACCTATCCGGTGACTTAATTCTCGCTCTATCGCGTAAATCATAAGTTCGTTCAGAAGAAACTGAAACCGGGGATGCGCCTGCGACCCCGGTTTTTGTTGTTGCTTACCCTGTTTTTTCAGCCTCCAGCTTTTTTTGTGAAGACTGGTTTCTCATCCTTCTCAGATTGAGATTTGGTTTGTTGCTGTTGTGGTTGCGATTGTGTTTGCTGTTTGGCAAAGGCTTGTTACCCAGGCTGTTTCTACCAATAGTTTTATAAGCCTGGGTAATAATTTTCGGTAATTCGCGAGGCTTGTCCAATTCTGGGACTAAAGCCAAAGCGTTAGCTACTTGAAAGTTCACTGCATCGCCCTTGACATTCGCAAGGATCAGCTCAGCTACTACTTCAAACACTCCCACCAGTCTCATCCCTAATTCCACGGCCGCTTCAGGGCCATGTTCGTCCTGTACTTTTTAATTACAGAGGGGAGAACAGTCATGGAAGGAGTACCAAAACATTTAGAATATACTGCTGCGAATACCTTACCCCAGTTGTCACATGCTGTCAACTCGGGAATTAAGTCTTTTGGCAAACTAATCGTTAAAATACGATGTTTATCCACTGGAGTTGTATGTGGAAAAACTGCCTCCAACTGATCAAACTTTTCTGCAAGCCAATAAGGAAAATCATCCTTATTTTGTGGCCGTTTGCCTATCACAGAATTCACCATGACGGGACTTATGGTCACTCCGCCTGCAGCAGCTGGTTGGCCGGCAACTCCAGGAGCGGCTCCATGTAGGCTGCCTGTAACATATCGCACTAAAGCTCGATGCACCTGCACCAAGGCCGCATACATAGTGCGCAGTTCCGCGACTGGTATTGTCATATAACGCGGATGTGGGGTGTACCCGGCCAAAACAGGCCAAGTGGCCCCCTCAATTGATAAGGGGCCTAAACGAACCGTCGTTGTCGGTTGTGGGAGGGCGCCATTAAACCAAACACGGTGTTGCCAAGCCGTGAGCGGTACTTCAAGATTAGTATAAGGTCTATATACTGCAGGAACAGCGGTGGGTTCATATGCATGGAACAGATTATCGTTCGCGTTCACCGCTGGAAAAGTGATCCAAGAGTAGAACACTTCAAAGTGGAAAGCCGGATCGGCTTGAACCACAAAGACTAATTCAACTCCCGCGTCTGGCACTCCATACACCCGTAAGTGATCCCGGAGTGCTGTGCGGCTATGCGCCGCTATGTCTATACCCGCCATTACTAACGGGTCGATTCAACAATCTTACACGAGGCAGCACAAAAGGGTTATATTTAAGAAACCTTTTTTAATAACATCAAGCTTGAAAGAACCTACAAAATCTGTAATATAGGAGGTATTACCATCACACACGCTTCCGGAAGCGTACGTGAGGGGTTTGTGGACAAGCACAAGTACTACTCAAGCGTCTCGCAAGTAAGCTGCCCCACTCGTTGGTCGCGCCATGTCATAAGGTTTCTGCACATACAGAGCTATGCACAGGATAATAGGACCTTGGAATATAGTGGTGAGCCAACTATAGACCTTAGCACCCAAAAACCCAACCCAACTAGCCTTAGCGTCCCATTAGCACTAATGTACCAATGATTAGACAACCTAGAACACGGTATCTCTCTCTCTCACCCAGGACTCGCAGAGGCAAGAACACTCTTTCGTCACACTCGTACCTGTCCACAACATGCGTAAGAAGAGACACTGTATAGTTCAAAATATTTATTTCAACTTACGTGCTCTAAGATACAGTACACGTGTCAGTACTAATAGCATAATACATATGAATAATATAATCAGCATAGTTACTACTCCATAGAATACGAACGGGAAAGCATCTCATAAAGCAGTGGATATATGTCTAACTAACATTACCACCCTCCCGTGCTGGAAGCCAGTTTATTATGATAATAGAAGACCTTTGGGCTTTGACTAACGAACCCCCATACCTCAGTCTCTAGATGCAAAACTACATCAGCATACAATCACAGCTCTTCTCTCTGGAAAGTTCGTCTCTAAGTGCTCACTAGAGCAGGCGACCGCATTATTAAAAGCACACTAATTTCTCAATGGCAGCTGTACATGGTGTTATGTCTAGGTGCGAGGGACGGGCCAAATCAGTAGGAACCAGGGATTTGTTATTCGACCTTGTAACTGTTGTTCAGACTGAGCCCAAAAGGGAACAGGAGAAAAGGTGAGAAACAGAAAATGCAGACAGCTGCAAAACAACTTGGCAGCAGCAGAGGGCGACAGAACAACAGCTTAAGAGCAACGTGCGCAAAAGTCATCATGGCAGCTCAGGCCTGCGCCAACGTAGCCAGGCAGGCCATGAGCCACAAGACACTGCAGATTGGGTTCCTGTGTTGGAACTCTCTTTTCCCAGTTTCTGCAACTAGACCGAGCAATGAGAGGCTTATCCTGAAGATTCATAAATACCAACAACCTGAAATAACGTGTAACATTGACACAGTGGTTGCTTGTCTCAAGGTAACTCACTTTGCCTTAGTCCTTCCCATGACTACAGATCTATAAGGAGGTATTCCCACCCGCAGTCCTGCTCTAGCGTACCTTTTTATGAGGACTGCTTTTTCTACTGAATGCTTACATCTATTCTCTTCACTTTCTACCAGAGTGGCTAGTGATTTCTTACTACAAAAAGTAGTTGTAACCTTTTCACAACACCTTCATAAGCTTTTTCTAAGGATGAATTTGCCACTCCGACTATTCTATAAGTGTACCTCTGGGGACTGAACTGTAGATCATGGCCCAACAGTCTAGTATCACAGTTATTTGATGTTAATATTTATTTTTAAGTGTGGACATTCACTGAATTTTCTTGATGCTGGAGGACATAGACAAGATCAGAGCTCTTTACAGGCAGTTAAAATTATCCCCAAAACCAGTGGCTAAAGATCCAAAAATCCCAAAGTTGCAAACTGAAGGCTAGTCCTTCTCTTTTGTTAACAATAAAACACTGGAATTCTCTTACTCTGTTTCTCCTCAGTCAGTAAAACTAGGTTTTTATGACAACTTCTTAAAACCTGCCATTTTTAATTCCAGAGGTTTTAGTCTCCTTCTTTTCGGCTTCCTAATGTGATGCTAGTATCAGGATGCCTGTTGTTGTAGCAGTGCGCTCTATAAATTCTATTCATTCATATGTCCATCTGGTATCAGGCAGACCTCCTCTGTTCACCCAGTGAAGACCTTCCAGTCTTTCAAAGCTAGGGAGTCCCTTTTAATAGACCTTTAAATCCAGAAGCCTAGATGGATCTGCCCTTTTCTTGAAAGACAGGCAGTTGAAGAGGAATCTCTTAAGGGGAAGGACATGCTTGCTCCCCGAACCTCAGCCTCAGCCAAAAAGTCCCAGTGACATTTTTTTGTGCCCAGCTCTCTTCCCTGCACCATCTCGGAAGTCCACTCCATACCACTTGGGGTTGTGGCAAGGTTTTCCGTACACTACCATTGCTTTACACAGATACCCGAAGATGCACAAGCTGGCGTGACTTTGGTGTCTAAGCAGTGCTGCCCCAGTCAACATCCCAACGACATCTGTAGGAGGTAGAGAGGGACCTCCATTTATAGTAACTATTGAGTCATTCCTGCCCATAGAAAGTGGGCTGGGCTACTACACCCACTTTTTCCTTGTAAGGAAAACGTGTGGAAGGGGGTGAGGGCTAAATTGTATCTTGAATCTTTACTATCCCAACCACTTACCCAACCCGCAGAAGTTCAAAATTCTGACCGTTACTCAAGTTACTGACAGGTGTGAATGCAATGACTGTACATTCTCAACGGACCTTCAGAAAGCCTACTTTCATATACCCATCCAAAAGGAGCACAGGTAGTGTCTTTTGTTTAATGGTTTTGTTTTGTTTAATTAACTAACATTACCACTACTGGGCCCTAACATTTGGTCTCTTTTCCCCTCCCCCCCACTTTGGGGTGTGCCTAGACCTTCTACTAACGCAAAAAGCCTCTTCAATGGTGGTCTCATTGTGCCAGCAGAAGGTCCACTGCTGCTCATACAGAGAGAACGGTCTCATTCGGGTGACATCCACAGGGTGCAGAGTCCACCTGTGGGCTTTCTGTAAACTATCATTTTAAAGTCATGCCAGAAGTATTCTGTTTATGGGGATAGTTTTAGACACTGTGGCATTTCTTAATGAAGGAGACTGTCACAGCTTGGAGGCTCCAGATGCTTCTGAGACCACAAGCGCTTTGCATAGTGGTGGCACACTTAGCCAAGCTCCACATGGGAGCCACGCAATTGTATTTTGTATAACTTTGAAACCACCTTTGAGAAGACAAGTCAAAGTTAATCCTAGTCAGTGGTGTAACAAAACCTTACCCCTGCAAGAAATGGTGAGAGGTGCACTCACAATACCCATACCCTTGAGTCGTCAGCCACCTTGTAAAAGTACTTCGCGCCTGCCACCTGTATCCACATGGCATTGGCAGGAGTTTCTGTGGTACAGTTAGCATTGTAGAGAAACCAGTTATCCAGGTCAAATCTGCATGCTTTGTATCAAGTTGTGTTATTATTATTATTATTATTATATTTAAATTTAGGATCTAACTGTTTAAGGACCACACTCACGTTTAAATAAGTGAGTACGTTTGTAAGGGCTGTGCAGATGCAATGGGGAGAGAGCTGACACCCTGGGAGTTGGAATAGGGGGAGGTTGAGAACACACCCGAACGATAATATGACACCGCCCCCCCCCCTTTTTCTATTGGGGCAGTTGCTGGGTACCCCTCCAGCGTCCCTGGAGGGATTTATGTTTCCTAATATGTGTACCCCGATTTGTATCTCCCAGATGTCTCCTGTTTGCTATTAATCACCATGGGGTTGGTATATACGGAGACGTTTCTATTACTTGGATTATATGTGCATACATTACTGGTTGTCCTCTGCCACTGTATCGAATGCTGATAAAGTTTGTTTACGAAAAAAAGGGATGTGCAGAAGCTACAAAAAGGTGAATTCTAATGTGGTCATTTATAGCGATGAAGTAAGTTGTTGATAAATTGGTGGAAATCCTGTTCTGCTGTATTGGCTTCTCCATACCATTTAAAGTCTACTTCTGAGTGCCCCATCATAGCACCTGGTTATTCTACACGTGAGGAATTAGCATTTTTTCAGTAAATAGAAGTCTGATCCTTAAATATTACCATGGCACATGTGAACAGATTTTGCCTTGAATTCATATATCAAAATCACACACAAAAGTCATGACGAGTATTTCCACCATCTTTATGCCATGGATGCCCAGAATATGCCAAGAATTACCACTATTGTGTCCCACCATTATGACAGAAATAGCATTGTTCTAGGCTAGATCATAATCTTGGCTACAGTTTGCCAAGATTAACGACCATTATACCAGTGGCAGCATTATGGTACGAAGGGGTTTTCACCATTGTGCCATGGATCCTAACATGCCGAGAAGTTTCACTATTATGCTGTGGCCGGTTTATGAGGGTTGGGCACCAAAGTGTCATTGATACTCACAATATGCCACAAATTGAGACTTTTATACACAAACTTTGCTTAATTACTAATGAAAACCCATGAGTGTACACATGTTGTGGTTTTAACTTCATGATGTAAAATTTGCAGAGTTGAGCTCATGAACACTGGAAGAGTGGGTAGAGACATACAACACAATAGGCTAAAGGGATGCAAAAACCCCACTAACATTACAAGAGAAATATGCCATTTTAATAAACAAAATGTCTATTTGGAGTTAGGATTCCTTCCCAACTCCGGGGAAGGTTACCGAATAGTAGGAGAATTGCCAGGTGAAGAGGAAAGCACACAGTCTCTCTTAGATGCAAATGTACAGATGCACAGATAAAGACATGCACTTACACATACATAGAGGATATTACTCTTACATTTAAACAAGGCAGAGAGAGGATTTGGAGAGGAAAACCTTTTCTTCCCACAGAGGGGGCCACTTGTCAACATATTCTAGTTGATTAACACAACCATATCCAGTGCAATGGAACAAAGGAAAGCAAAGTGTGGGCAAATGAGTCAACTACCGGTGGATGCACATTTGATGTGAGAAATTAAGAGAGTGAAATGATTTTTGGTTTGTTTTATTACAATTTACAGTAGAGACATGGCATCCCTCATGCACAGGTTAGTGACTTGCACAAGTTTTTCAGCTTTTTCCCTGTGGTCTTCAAGCTCAAATCTCATGCTCTTATGAATATTTGCTTTGCAAGTGGGGTTGTTGTTGAATGTTGGGTATTGTCAGGAAGAATCTTGCCAATCATTTGAGTGTAAGGATTGTGAGAAGTAGTACCAAATTAATAATAATGAAAATGAACATTTGTATAGTGTACAACACACAGAATTATCACTTGGCTGTTAAATAGTACTGGCTATTACTATCCAGCTGAATGGTGCTAACAGGATCATCATCGAAGAATGACATGCTGAGGATAATTTACAGTACTAATTTTTATTGATTTCAGGATGCAACTTGAGTCTAACCTATTCCCATCAGAATACACAGGGATAGCTGCAGTTGTTTTCCTATTGAGTGAGGAGTAACTGAGAGCAGCCTGAGACATATGAGCAGTTGACAGGGGCTCATGTAGAGGGTTGTATGTGACAAAGTAGACATTACAAATAAGTGAATGAAGAAACAGAAACGTTTAAACACTAAAACCACAATGTTTAACCTTTTTTTTGTTAGGGTGAGGCCCATCCCTTTTGTTCATTCTTTTTAGATCTCGCCTAAGACAGCACATGCAGTGTCTGTTGTGACACATATTGTTAATTTACAGTGGGCACAGTATCAACACATTACTTACCATTGGTTGGCTTCATTGTTGCTTTCATTTGCTTGCTTCTAATTTGTTAGCTTCACTAGAACCTTTTGCCAAGTCAGTAGGTCCAAAAGGTGAAACTGAGTGGCTTTGCCAATGCTTATTGTAAACAGGACCAGACTCGCATTTCTTCTGAGGTTTGCCATATGTCATCTATAATTATCTTCTTTCAATATTGTTACCCTTGCCTCCCCAACAGAGTTTAGTGTTTTTCTGAATTTTCTGTCCCAGTTGTGTTTCTTTTGAACTTATAAACACAGAAGAACAAAATAATATCCACTGACCAACATTGTGGCAAGCTTTGGGGCTCAAGATCAGACAGTATGGAATAGTTTGTCCTTATCATATAAGGAGATTAGAACAGATGTGGTCTAGACTTTAGGTTAACTAGACCAGAGTTCTAGTCCTAGCTTCCTTATTTTACTGACTGGTGTGCTTCTGGGCAAATCGTATCATCCCTCTCTGCTGTTAGGAATTGTATGACAAACTGGTCATTTACATTGTGAATTAAAATAATTAAAGGACATCTATTCTTTTTTGTGCATTTATGACAATTTCTGGCAGCCGTGAGATAGTTTGTATTCTGTGGTTAATAGCAGGAATAGGAGAGCATTTGAGTGCAGTGTAACCTGGTATGTGTCAATGAGATTGAATATTGCTTTAAAATAGGGCTCTTGGTACTGAACAACACATGACTGGATGTATGTTTCATGGAAAAAAAATAGTTTATTCTTACTTTCACCTAGGCTTGTTCTGGCCCTTAACCAATATTCACAACATGTCAAAGCAATTAGATTTTTTTTAAATGCGACTTTTTTTTCTCCAAATGTTTATATTTCTGGCCTAGCTCCTTAACAATAATAATGAGATATTGCTAGTCAGCCTTGTTCATTTGGAGGCTGTATATAATATATATTACTATTACAAACTCAGGGGTATTTTTTTTTATCGACCACACAACGGTGTAAAGCTGAGCCTACTTCAAAATGGTGATTTCCAGACTGCACCTGTATGTCTACACCCAATAAACTGCCTTAAAGAATAAAAGCTGAGTGGGATTCAGGTAAATGTCCACACAATCTTGCATTAGCATTTTGGATGACTTGAATTCTCTTACTAGCGGACTTGGCCTTGGTAGTACCAAGGTACAAGATGTTACCATAATCCAGGGGAAAATAATGAGAGCCTGAATGATCACCTTCTGGATAGAAGAAGAAAAGCTCCACAAAATGTTCTTCAGACATCTTAGAAGCCGAAAGCAGCAGTTTGTCACTGCCTTAATTTGCGTATCGAATGATAGTTTATTATCTAGCCAGACGGTTAAACCTTTCACTGCTGGCTTTGGAGTAGAATGCTTTCCCAACACATTAGGGTCCCACACATGAGGTTGTTTGCCCACTATTAAAGCCTCTGTTTTATGAGCATTAAGCTTAAGGCAATTCAACTTCCTTCAGTCCTGCCTCTGGGATCATGCAGTTGAAGATAAAGACAGAATCAGTTGAGTGTCGTCAGCATATGGCGTAAGAGACAACCCACGGGACTCAACAATGTCTGCTAATGGGCGGACACAAATGTTAAAAAGAGTACAGCTCACAGAGGATACTTGTGGAGCCCTAAACACTAGCTGACAGTTCTTAGAAGAGAACGGGAGGCGATACCACTTGGAAAGAACGCCCTTTCAAAAAGGCCTGAACCAAGTTAGTGTTTTGTCACAGACTGTATTGAATGCTGCACTGAAATCCAGCAGTATCGGCGCTGCTGAGCTTCCTTTATCCACAATCTGGCAGAGCTCTTCTATAACTGCAAGTAGTTCCGAACCTGTGCTGTGAGCAGGTCGGAATCCTGTTTAAGAAGGATGAAGTAATTGATGTTGCTCCAAATATTGCAATAGTAGTCTATTTATTAAATATTTCCAGCACTTTATCCAGAATTGGCAGAAGCAAGAATCTCTGGCATCTTGTGGTCAAGAGATGTTTTTCCAACAAGGTTAGAACTACTGCATGTTTCTAACTAGATGTAACCACCGCAGTAGAGAGTGAGAGATTAAGAAGTTTAAGAAAAGTGGGATAAAGGTCCGGCCCGGCTTTAATTAGTATGCCCGGTATTTCTAGGTCTGTCGGAGACCCAGATTTTATTGTGGAAAAAGGTGTTCAAAGATTTCGAGATTCATTGAGTTAAAAGCTGGTAGGTCTTGATCAGTGGTTATCTCCAGGAAAGTCAGCATAAATATCTGACACTTTTTTAACAAAAAAGACTGCTAGCATATTGCATTTGTATTCTGATGCATCAAGCATGGAAGTTTTATCAGCCACTTTCAGCATTGACTGAATCTCCTTGGCCGTGATCGGAGCACCCTCGATCTTAACAGCATTACATTTAATGTGTGTCTTTTTAACCATTTTATGATAGTTTTTAATTGCAGCTGAGTATATCTTTTTAGCTGTAAGATCATAGGATTTACCCCAAGCACGTTCTAAAATGTCCATCTTTTTTTTTTGATAGCCACATTTTTATTTTGCAATGAGAAATATAAAACAATTGTACCCCTTCCCGATTCACACACCAGATCCCATATTCGAAGAAATAGTACAGAGGTTGCCTCCTTACCCGATAGAAGCAGAGCTGCTGAGTCCGGAATAAGTCCACCACCAACCCCATATCTTGGCGTGATTATGCTTGTAGCCCCTGGCCTGGTAAATAGGCTCCTCCATTTTGGGGTACAGTCCATTACCCAGTGCCAGTCTGCAGTCTTGGGAGGATGTGTGGTGCTCCAGTAGCATGCAATGTCTTGTTTAGCATGCAATGTACCCAAGCCCACCAACGCGTGTTCTCCTCGGGCCCTCCAAGATTCCCAGCATTGCCAGTTTGGGAGAGAGTTTCACTGGTCTCTCCAGTACCTCGGTCAATATCTTGCCTATGGTCGACCAGTACTGTGCAATAATGGGACACAACCGTACCACATGATAAAAGTCTGCATCTGGAGGGGCACACCGGTTAGACTGCAAGGTAGGTCTCCTAACCGCCTTCCAGAGATGCATCAGAGTTAGGTATGTGGCATGCAAATAATGAAGCTGGATGTGCCGCAGGCGTGAAGAAATGGCAATCGCTCCTGGGGCCATTCGCACATCCCTCCAATCTGCATCATCTTGGGGGCCAACCCAGGCTTCCCACTTTTGGTTGAGGGGATCAAATTTATTGGAGGAAATAATGACCAATGATTTATAAATTTGAGAAATCCCTCCTTTACCTAGGGGGCCCTGAAGTAGTTTGGACGCGAGTGGGTTATATTCAGGAGGATTAGGAAGTTCCTCTCGATGGGAGTCTAGTGCATCTCACAGCTGTAAGTACTTGTGGAACTGTGTAGTGGAAAGTGAGAACTGTGCCTGCAAATCTTGAAATGTTATAATGGACGTTCTCCTCCACACATTGCCCAGGTAGATAATACCAATGTTATCCATTTTCTGGAGTCGATCTAGGCGTGACTCCTGGGCATGTCTTCGCCCCCTCCACAATGAGGTCTGTTTAGTGATTTTATTTTCCCACCCCAGTCGTTTCGGCACCATGTGGAAATCACCATCCTAGTAGGCTCGGGGAGGAAACGGGAGAGAGGACCCCATAGATTAAGTGATGGACATTATCCAGACCCAGTAAGGAAAGCTCCAATTTATATGCTGGGTCCCCCTAGCCCCCATTCATCTAGCCATTACCCCCTCACCTCCATCCTCCTCGTCCCAGTCCTGACTTGTGAGGCGTTTAATCCCCCCGAGAATGCATGTGCAACATCAGGGCTCACATATTCATTCAGGCATTTTTCAATGAGAAGTAGGACATCTGGTTTATAGTGCACAATGAAATAAAAACTTTCTGTTTTATGTCTAACCAGTGATTAGTTGATATTTGTGAATTTCCCTTACCCCTGACGTGGTATTATTCCCACCCCAGGTTCTGAACACGAAATTACAGTGCTTACAACCATCAACTGGCTTAATGAGGTTGATAGGGTGTCTACATATAGTTACATTTGTAGGGTGGGAGTCAGTCCTGCAAGTGCCGGTGCATAATTGATAGAAAAGGAAGCCAGGATGGTGCCCACCCCATTTCTGCCCTTCTGCTACCTCTACATCTGTCACCCTCCCCTCATACTTCAGTTGTGTGAGAGATTTGTTATCTCCCTGCTCAAAGGTGCAAGTAGAAAGCAATAATTTTCATGACTGAAATAGTTGGGAGCCAGGCACAGGGAGCTGTGTGAAATGAAACTGTAGCCGGAGCTGCCACTGCCCCTTCGGCCCCCGGCTCATAGCTCCACCAATGCCTGTCCTTACAGTCATCTACTTTTTTAGGTCTCTGCTCCAGACAGTGTACATGCCCTGTCTCGAAAAGAGACCTGTTGTATCTACTTTGTGGACTTCAGCTTGCCCATAGGCTTCCGATTTGCTGGTTCCATCGTAGCTCTATTATTCGTTCTCCCCATTTGTCCGTGGCATGCATACGTCATGGCTTTTCCAGGGTTTATCCTTCCCTGACAGCAGCAACCAACTACTCCTAAACATATGCAGCGGACATTTTAGGGCATTGTTTCGGGATTACTTTTTTATTTCTTTAAGAACGCTTTAAACAAACGCTTCTTTTTTTTTTACTTGCACCTTTCTCAGTGGCAACATCGGGCGAACTTGAGTGGTTTGTTTTCCCTCTGATATCACGGGTGAGTTGGGGGGGTTCAAACAGATCCTCTGGTTCCTTGTTTTAGGCAAGACATTACAGCTCTTTACAACACGAGGTGCTCAGTGTTTGCTCACATAGCCATCTCCCTTGAAGTCTGACGTGTCTACCCCCCTCCCTGCCCCACTTAGAGTAACCACCTCTGGCCGGCTCTTTTCTGCAAGAATCCACCTCCTTCTGTTATGAAATACATTTCCCCGGCATCTGAAAGGTTACCCTCCTCAGCTGACAATCCATCACATATGCGTGTCCGTGTGGTGCGTGCACCTCATCCGCAGCACTGCCACTCCACCCCTTTGTTTTCCACGTCAAGCAGCTGTATCACCACTGTGAATATCGCTCTTACCTTCAAGACCAATTCCAAAAGCACTGGGATAATGCCAGTGGAGGCCGAGCGTTGGTTCTCTGCCCACCACCCTGTTCTCAGACAGGCAGAGTACCTCTTACCTCCTTCACTGGCCGCCCAGCATAGAACCAGCATCAGCACTCCTGGGGCTGCCATATACAAGAGCAGGGAAGCATGTATCTGAGGATCCGCTTCCCCAGTCTTATTAAGCTTCCTTCTTCACGCTTTGTTCGGCGAGCGCCGGAGGTATGGGCCGAGCACAAAAACTGATTGACGGCCCTTTCAGCTCTCCCAGTTCTAGTCTTCCCTCCCCTCCTATCCCCACCAGGTGTCATTCACCCGCCATATTCCCCCACCGGCAAAGGTTCAGGAGAAGGACCCTATGCACTACACATGTCTAAAACCAGCGGCCACATTAGGGTCAGGCAACATGCCAAGTGTACTTATTTTAAACTACACTAGCTTTCATTCAGCTCTCCGTCATTTACAACTGTGGCCAGTCGTTGATGCGGTTTATGTGATTTTTTTAAGCAAAATTAGCCTCTTGTTTTGTGCTAGTCACATCCATTGCATCCTGCTTTGAGAGAGAGAGCAGCTGAGATGAGCGACCAGGTAGCCAATAACAAACAACCTTTCGGCGATCTAGACCCTTTGTTGGTTGCACATATAAAGGAGAAAACATTCCTCCAATCCTGTACAACTGCTATTGTCCTATCGCTAGGTTTCAAAACAATGTTAGTAAAACAGCAAGCTTTGGCAAAGCCAGAAGGTCTCGGCAATTCGAAAGCTATAGGCGTTGTCAATGTTAATGCATTTGTGTACGGCTCTAGGGCTGGTTTTATAAATATACACAAATGCATTAACCTTGCCAACATCTATAGCTCTCCGATTGCCGAGACCTATTGGAATTGCCAATGCTTGTTCTAGTCTAGTGCTGGGGTACACAGTGGTACATAGTAGCCGTGTTGTGTCTGACTGAAGGGAAACAAATACATTATTTTGTTTCTCTTCAGTCCTGGATTTAAGCGCGGTACCAGATCAGAATATGCCGCTGCCTTAGAAAGGCAAATATATTTAAAACAGATGCAAACTAAGGGGAGCCCCCTATATGCATAGAAGACAGCCCTCAATGCTGGGACTGCAGGGGTTTTCGTAACACCCCTGACTTTCCTTTACTCTGGCCACAGACTTGTTGAGACATGCTTCAAATCTCTGGTTGCTTGCCTCTTTCACCTGTTTTGTCCACAGTATGTGGAATTCTCCTGCTCTGAGTATTGATAGGGACACACTGGAGAAAGTCTCCATTAGTGGCTTGTGGGATTTTATCATTTTTACATATTTAGTAAGTTAACTGAATCAAAAAAGAGTTGCTTTGTATTTATTGGTCGAAAGCTCTGACTTGGATGATAGAATGCTCACACCTCAGGTGGGAGGTCAACAATTACCTGGGACGATGATAAAGGTAGCAGAATGTCTCATTTATAGATCTATTTCAGCAGCGTCACCCAAAATGATGCCCCCCCTCCTGCAGAATGGGATGAAGGGCCCCCTGAGTCTCCGATGTCTTGCAAATATTCATGGGCCTTGGGCTGAACAGGAACACCCCTTAAGGGTTGGGGACCCCCGAGCTGCAGGGGCCGGTGTTGGGCAGCGAATCCATTTTTCTGTAGTGATCCTTGTTCCTTTGCTATATGTTCCTGCACCATCATTAGAGTCAATAGTACCAGCAGAGACGGCTTTTGCTCAGAGAGCAACCTTGCCAAAATCAAATTTGTGAACTCCTTCAATTCGTCCACTTTAAATGTCTATGCGTTGAAAAGAAATCTGAAGGACAGGGGCAAGGGGAGGGGGACAAGAGAAAGGAGAGTCATGAGAAGAAACGCAGTCAAAATGTAGACACTATTATCAACAGCCTACAGAAACAGTCTTTTAATGTACTTTTGTACTTCTTTTTGGAGCCACGTCGGAAGAAGACTGCTGCACACCACTACTATCTCTAAAGGACCATACTCTGTGAGTGAGCTCAGCTCACACATGCTATAGGCCAACTCTAAGCACCAGGAGTTGCCTAGATTTTCATCTTCTGTGGTGAAATAGATCCCAGAGATGCAAGTGCCTCTTGAAAGAGCTGCTGCTTGTCAAAGTGTTTTTGCCTGTTTCTTCAAGTGATGTTTCACCCCTTTGCCGTCTTTTAAATGAAGGCATAATTTCAGACAATACAGGCAATACAGTGATTAATTTGTAAAAGAATGAGCGCCGGTGCCCACAGCTCTGCCCCAGCGGTGCTATTAAAAATAGACAAGCCAAATACCAAGGCTGCATAATGTTGAATTCACTTCAGGCCTCTTTAATCCACTACCAGACACTGCCTGCCCTTTATCTCACTCTTGCTGTTCCCAGCTTTCTTCATTTGTGCCCATTTCCCGTCTTTCTCTTCCTCCTTCTTTCCTATTTGTATGATTTTCTCTCTCTTGCTCCTGGTCAGCATCTGATGGAGAAAAAAAAAGTGCCGGTCCCCAAAAAAGAGTGGTGGTGTGCCCCACCGACAACCGCCGGGTCAAATTGAGCACTGATGCAGACCACATACAAGCACATGAGGTTTAAAAATCATTGGACGCATTGCTACTTCATTAATATAGTAACATTCATTTTGTTTTATTTTATTTTAGGCTTTTAAGAAGTCTTATTCTGGCTCTTTTCCTAAATTGGATTTTTCATCTGGACCTCTGGGTGTGACTTTATGTAAAGTTCAGTGGTTTGGCTCTTCTGGAAGTCGGTTGGAGGATATCAAAGAGAGGAAAGAAATTAAGCAGCCTACAGTTAAACGTCATTTTGAGAAAGAAAATGATTTGCAGAAAAACTATGAAGAAGTTAATTTTAAGGAATCCCTGGATATCCAGCAAAAGCATCACCTCGCTTATGTTTTGCACACATCTGGGACAACAGGATCTCCGAAAATAGTGAGAGTACCTCATAAATGTATAGTACCAAATATTCTCCATCTTCGGTAAGTTAATTTATGGCTTGTTTTTGCTTAAGATCTGCACATTTCAAATAATCTGAGTAGTAATACTGGGCTATTTCTTTTCCTGTTCTATGTCTCTTTTCATCACTTTGTTTTTCATATCTATATGTCTCTGTTCAAACTAGAGACAGGAAGCTTTGCTTTTTGAAATGCCTTGTGTGATTCTAATGTTTAGTGCAACAGGAGAGATCGTGGGTGATGGACTGACTCACTCTGGGGATTGACTGGAACTGTTCCATCTGAGCTGAGGTATCACTCTATTACGCTCTCTTTGTATGCTTGCGCCCAGCTCAGGCCCTGTGGATTCAGTCCAGATCAAGCAGGTTGACCACAGTACTGCTGGAAATGAGTGTTCGAATGAGAGGCACCTTGACTTTCGCACTGGAAGCTGACTTAAAACAAGCATTTGCAATGTAATAGGTCTCGCATTATTAAAGTTTGAGCTTTTGGCATTGCTAAATAATGCAACACCAATAGCTCAAACTTTAATAATGCGAGACCTATTGCGGTTTTCCTTTATGCAACATTCCCTAAGAAGGAATGGGCAAGGAGCATGCTTCAGGCGGTGAATTATAGTGCCTCTAGATGGCACCAGAGCTTAGCAAAGGGGCACTGGTCGTGTTTTTCCACAATGAAGGCATAACACCTGATCTTCTAACGTGGTGGTTCACGGTAATCTGGTACCCTGAATTTGAGCATTACATCTAGCTTGAAAAACGACGACGTTCCTTCCCTTGTGCGCTCTAGTGAGGGGGGTGAAGGCGAATGAATGACTGCGGTGGCAGGGACGGATGAGGAGAGAGTACACCGGATAGCTTGAAGAGCTAAGGGAAGGGTGGAGCTGATAAGGCAAAAGAAGGCGCTGCCGAGGAGAAAGGCGGCCCGCACACGGGAGGGCTGAGCCAAACTGGTGTAAACAGAGGAAAGGCAGAGAAAAAGCAAGAGTTGCAGGAACGGCTGAGGAAAATGGCGACCGAGGAAACGCCGGAATAGTACGAGAAACAAGGGAGCAGCGAGGGAAATCCGACTGCTGATGAGACAGGGGCAGAAGGTAGAAATTATGAAAGCCTACCGGGGCGGCAGTCGGGTGAAAATTTGGAGCGCAAAAAAACTGCTGAGGGGAAAGAGCGACGTATGTCCGAAAGAATTAGGGAGAGCAGAGGATGCCGACTTTAAGGAAGCTAGATAGGGAAATGGAGGGAGAGAATGATACAGAAGTAAAATAGGGACACAGCAAAGCAGAGAACATGCACGTGTAAGAAGAAAAGGAGGACGTACAGGGAAAATTGTGAAAGAGCCGAAACTGCAGATGAGAAGTAGCGCAGAGAGAAGCTGAACAGAGACTGAGTAACAAGCGGCAGTGAAATCGCTATTGTAAAAAAAACGCCCGCGAGTGGTGCGCGCACCACAGCGAAACATGTGGTTTCAATTATCGCGCCCGTGTCTGGGCACGATAATTAAAACCACATGGCCTATTGCTCTCTATTACGCGCACCAAGCGCGTAATAGACACCAATAGGCCATGGGCGGAGGAATGCGCCCGCCTTTGGCCAATTGCGTGCAGTCTTTTATAAAAAGACGCACGAAAACGCCAATGGGGTAGCACAAAAGGAATCGCACACGCACGAGCGTGTGCGATTCCTAGGTCAGTGCTGAATCCCCGTTTTTCACCAACTAAATGTCTTGCGCTGCGCGAGCACTGCTGCGCAGTGCAAAGCTAGGCGCGAGACCTAAAAAGAGTGGCTCTGCAATTTTGTCAAGGTAGAGCCAGAATTTAAGGGGATATTTCCTCTATTTTACTGGGAGATTGTAGAGAATTGACTCCCAGTATCCCATGAGCACCTCAGGTTCTCATATTGTAAAGGATTTTGAACCGCAGGTATGTGGTGAGATGTTTCCCAGCATAGCATATCTGCTATCTCCTGAATGGAGCAAGAGAGTTCCCCCCCCACCCCCATCGTATTCATAGATAGGGTGACAACCTCCATCCGGTTCATTAGACACGGTCTCCAGTCCTGGACTTTTGTGTTATAGCCTAATGAATTCTGGGTGATGTAGTCTTTCTAGAGTAATACATATTAAATCAGTGATTTGTAGGCGAAAAGTTCAGGACTGTAGACCGTGTCCATAATGACTTGGAGCGAGGTGGTCATCCTATCCAGAGTATAGGACAGTGCCTGCCATCCTCACTGGGAGAGTCTAGTGCATATATGTGACCCACAGTAGTTTTAGGAACAAGGTCTGAGTATGTTGTGCTAACTTTTTGAAGGGGCAACAAGCTTCCAAAGGGATATTTCCCAGCTGGAACTGGACTAACTGGACGTTGTAATGAATTGTCTTAGATTTTTGTGACATGTGGTTGGATAGCAGAGACTTTAGTGACCCAGAAGTGTAAAATGTCTCACTTAACATGCTCATGAGGCGGTGGCCAGGCTGTTCCTGAGCAGCCACCCTTGGCACTGGGCTTGTGATCTAGGATCTAGAGAGAGGTGTGGAATTCTATTACTTTTCTTCATTATGTGTCATTTCCCAAACCACACACAAAGTCCATTGCTTGCCATTGTCCCCAGTATAGATACCTGGTCTTGACCAGGTCTGTTAGTGGGTTTAGCTGGATCTGAGTAGTCCACAAAGGTGTAGATTCAACACTGCCTGCCTCAGATCTATCTCTATTCATGCCAATGCTGTGTGAAGAAAGAAGGGGAGTCAAATATTTAAGTTGCTGTCCTGCGGATTCAGGACCCTGCAACGTTAGGTTTAGTTTTGTGTGCTCTGTGGACCTAGATTTGCCATGCAGCTTAGGATGATGTACTGAGTGATTTTGCTTGTATCAATATATTTTGTTTATTTGCTGTTTGACGAATGAGCCACCGGATTTACTGTGGATATGCTGCAGTTAATGCGTTTCTTTGTAAACACTCAGGGCCTGATTGACAAAGATCAGTTACACTTTTGAGTAGGTTTACACTTTGTGGTAAATTTGCTACTTTCATTATTCACAAATCTGAGTGTAAGCGTACTACAAAACAATCAGTAGCATGCCTCCACCCCCAGAGTAAGGCAGTTAGCTTAGTCTTGTGTGGGTGGACGACGTCCCTCCACAAAAACCTCCCTCACCCTCTGTAAAGTCCTCTTACTCCTCTCTTTTATTAGAAAGTGTGAAGTTTTAGACGTGCGCCAAAGTGTTAGTATCATGTCTGCCCCTTATCTAGGCTGTCATTTTTATTGTTTTTGTTATGGACGGTGCCATAACATCATCGAAGTTCATAGTGGAAGCTGACATGTTTTTATTGTGTTAGTTATTGAAGTATATGTAAATCGAGATGATGCATTTATTGCCATATTTGTTTAGTCTTAATGAGACTTTAGTGTCAGCAAGTACTGTTTTATTCTTATAAACATGAGTCAAAATCAGTTATCTGCCCATTAATTGGAGGGGCTTTACGCTAGAATGATCACATCCGAGGTCACGCCGATTCACAGCAACAAGCCTCAGTCGGAGGCTGTTTTGGGAGCGGTGCACTTAGGTGATCTTCAACCTTGCACTGCTTATCATTCCTGAGCAAGAGATCTGTTAGAGGATAGCTAAACTGCTATTGTTTGCAGAGAGAATGTATGTTGTGCAATCCATCTTAAGAAACTCATTTTATAGGCTTGCTACTTTCTGCTTCTGCTAAAGTAGCGAAAGGGTGTTTTGGATTCTAGGAACTTGTTAACCATGTTAGGAATGTTCATAATTTTTTCAGCTGGCCATGTCGTAAATTGCTGCGTTTATTTTCTCACTCTGCGTGGTTAGCGTTCATATATATTTTATGCACTCGACTTGTATTTTAGATACAAATCATTCTAAAATACATTCCCTGTTTCTTAGTGCTATTTTGAGTTTGTTATTCATTTATGAAAGAGGGTTTGGAGTTCTACTGTGCTCCTAAACTCATCTATTGAGGCTAATTGTGACCAGAAAAGACTTACTACACACAGCACTGCTCATTGGGCTGTGTGTGGGTCACAGGCCAACTGGATTTATAATTGGTATTGGAGCCTTGAACGAAGAATCCTTGCGCTAGGGGCTTAGACATCCGGCCCCTATAGCTATGAAAGACCCTAGATTGTGACACTGCCTGTTATTTTGTTAGTGGTGTTTTTCTAAGTAAGCTTTTCTCAGCAAAGGAATGTTTAGCTTTTAAAAGAACTAGTGTTGCAGATTAGGAAAAGTCTTTGATGTCTACACAAGCTCGCAGTGCAATTTGTCACATCCGTGGCTATCTGTTGAAGCTACAGATGTTCCAGCAGCCTGAATTGGATATATGATGTATAACACATAGGAGCCTGTAATCCCTGTATAAAAGTATGCATCAAATATTCTTATTGCAGTCTAGCTGAAACGATTATATTCCACTATAATAAAGAAATGGTGTAGGCTGCTCAACTGTAATAAATCATTACAGTTAAGTTGTGACTTAATAATGCATGCTCCAGCAGCCGAGGTGAAAGGGAGGCCACAGAGCACACCTACCACTGCAGTTTAAGCAGTGGCTTTTGGTCTTCTGATTGGTTTACCTAAATGAACAGTGATCAGGAGAAAGGAGATGTTTATGGTAACATGTTTGTTTCTTCCAAACTCTAAGCCATTACAGGAAAGGCTGAATCACTGCAGGTTTCTACAATTTCTGAGATACAGCATTTTTTAATCTGATTTACATTAAAATAATTCTAATGTATTTTTTTCAACAAATTAGTAAATGCTTTTTGATGCGTTTAATTTTGCACCAAAGTTTAAGCTTGAATTCTTCACGTTAGCAACTATGCTGTTTCTTTCATATGAAAAAGCAGCAAACCAAGGATTTAAGTGGTTTGTGGGAGGAGCTATAGTGTGACTATATATTATTAGGAATAAAATACAATCTGTCATACTCGAACATTATATTGCAACGGAGTTCAATGACCTTATAAAGGAAATCAACCTTAAACCTCTTTCCTCTATATTGTCGTGGAACACCTCTTTGATTTTCAATAGCTTTATGATGTACGGCAAGGGTACTGCATCCCATATCTCACTGTTAAATAATTTATTGTAGCAAGTTAAAAGGACTAATAATATTCCTACCCACATTGTCCTTTTACGGAATAGATAGTCTACCAATTTGTAAACAGTTTTGTGTTGCAACTTTTTATACAGATACATGTAGAGTATGTGGATTCTGTGTTTTTAATAGGTGGTGATTTTAACTGGAACCTACTGGGGTTAAGCAGAACCGAGGAATGGAAACAATGTGAGAATACATATTGGAACATTCCCCCTACGTCCCAAATAGACCAGAAAAACAGATGTCTTTGGTGCACTTTTGGTTAAGAACCTGGAATCCCTTGGCCTTCGGTGCCTGAATGGCAGGATCAGAGTGACACTCCGGCAGCCTATATTCATGTCTCCCTCTTACCATTAGCCACCCCGGATTACATCTGGATCTCCATTGACTATTTCTATCTCATCAGCGTCTTTCAGATGACACCTAAAATCTCCAGCGATCATGCAGTATTTATTGTGCCCTAGATTACTGCTGATAGGCAACCAAAGGGACATGGTCCCCCCTTAACCACATCATCTGGAAGTGGGATGAATCGAATAGAAATAAAAGGGGCGCTATAAGTCGAGCTTACAGAGTAACAGCGATCTATGAGGAAAACCCCAATCCTATAATAGGGTCGGAATGAGTGATAACCTTCTTCCAAGGCAGCTCAGCTAGCTAGGGAAAGACCCCCAGGCTCGATGAGCTCTTCTGTTGGGGGTGAGAAGCCAGGAAACTATGGATTGAACTGAATAAAGCCTTGCATAACTGTAGTAGAAAAAGGGACTCCGTCGCAGAGTTGAAAGAAAAGATCAAAATTCTGAGGCTATCCTACATAAAGCTAAGATGGGCAATGCAGTCAAAGAATGATGAACGAAACTGGTTAAGACTCCAGGCGGCTATGAAACTAAAGGATTCGAGGAAATTCTGGGGCCTTGTTAATAGCCTCACTCAGGGTAAAAATAAAATACATTCTAATATCTTGGCAAAAGAATGGGCAGAATACATTCACCAGCTATATAAGCCGCACCCGACAACAAGTGAATCATCATCAATAAGTGAGGGTGATGAAGCATGGCTTGGTAAACTTTTTTGGCATGGAGAGAGAAGACTCCACAATCATCCGCTACATCAAAGAATGCTCCAAACGTATTGGACTGTATGGCCCAAGAGGTACCACAGGGTCTTCCGGAAAGGAGTACCCATAGTGTTCCCTAGTGTATGTAGGTGTTTTCACTGTATTCTAAGTGTGTTTTCAGCATAGCACTGACCCAGGGCCTGGTTAGGCAGAGCCCAGGGACAGTCAGAGTCAGTTACCACTAGTACCAGTCATCAAAAGAAAATGGGGGCGCCCAGGGCACAAGATTACTTTGGAACACAACCCCTTTTCTTTTTATGTCTCGCCTACTAGACAGCGCATGTACGGTCTGTTGCGAAACATAGTGCTAGCTTACAATGGGCTTTCAGCCCATCCGTTGCTTACCATTGCTTGGCTTCGTTGTCACTCTGATTTGGGAGCTTCTTATTCATTAGTGTGTGAGGGCTTTCCTTCCACTTCCTGGGTTTGTCCCTTCCCTGGAGCATGTACGCATTACTGTGTCCTTACGCTGCTCCCTTTTTGTCAGGTGCTACTTTTTTCTCTTTGTTTAAGCACTCTTTGAGAGTGCATGTGCTTTCCAACTTCCTCCCAAGTGTGCTTCTCTTCCACTCTCTACGCTGCTCTTTCTCACCAGTGTGCTTCTCCCCCACCCCTTCCACGATGCCCTTGCCTGTGTGTGCTCCCCCACCCATGTTGCTTTCTCGACAGTGTGCTTCTACCCCCCCTCCCAGCTCCAAATGGTCTCTTCTATTTGCTTTTCTCCTCCAAACTCTGGCTCCATGTTGCTCTCCTTTTTTAGGTCTCGCCTGAGCCAGCGCTTGCGCTGCTCTGTGCGAGAAATTTAGTAAGTGGGTTTTGGAAGTGCTAACAAGCCACTGGCTTTTGCTGCCCTCCAGCTCGCGTTCACGATGGCGTGCACATGCACAGCTGCCATCTGGGTTTCTGTAATGGCATTCCTCGCATCGCCGGCTTTCCTCCCCCTCCCTTACCCGCTCGGAAGTGCTAACAAGCCACTGGCTTTTGCTGCCCTCCAGCTTGCGTTCACGATGGCGTGCACGTGCACAGCTGCCATCTGGGTTTCTGTAATGGCATTCCTCGCATCGCCGGCTTTCCTCCCCCTCTCTTACCCGCTCCTCCCCCTCCCTCACCACAGAGCGCGTCTCGCTCTCCCTTGTTTTGTTGTATGTGCTTGCTGAGCGCGGCGCCCCCTTCACGGACACCGCGCTCTGTTTATTTATTTATTTTTAAATTTAATTCGCTCTGTTTGTTTGTTTATTTTTTGTGCTCTTTGGTAATTGCGCAGTATATTAAAAACACTATTTCTGTGCACCTCCAACCGACAGCATCTGCTTCAACCAGCCGAGCACACCCTACAGTGCAGTGTCCCACCAGCCTGCTAATGCGCTTCAGTGCCTGATTAGGGTCGTGTCACTACATACATTGAAGTACAATATGCGGTTAAAAAAAAAAAAATAGAGAATACACACAAAAGGTAACAGACATTCCTCAATATTTCGGTAATTAATGTAGGTCCCCAGTAACACAACGTCATTCACCATTCGCAGGTTGCGTACCAGAAGTTACAATGCTGCGCCTGGATGCTGGTTCTTTGAACCACACCTCACGCTCCCAGGTTCCCTTCACGGCAGAATTTCACCGGGGGACGTTGTAATCTAAGGCATTTGTCGTCTAACTCAGCAAATTGGAAAAAAAAAAAACATCAACAAATACCCGGGAGGGAGACTTTTTTTAACGCCATGTCAAACATGTACTTACAGAAATGCATTATTTTACAAGTTGACTACGTAAATTCCAAACCGAAACATTACACATTAAATACAAAGCATTGAATCGTAGCTACAAGCTGTTCTCTTCAAATGCTACATTTACTAGGGCTAAGGAGGGAACAGACAAGAGGCGCCACTGGGGCAGAAGCCAGACAGAGCCATCCGGCTTGATTAATGGCTTGGCATTTGCACGTGTTAGCAGTAAACAGACCGCGGGCGCCAGTAGAGCACAAGCCACACAGACACATCCTCCTTAATTAAGGTTCCCACTCTCATGCGATTTCGTTTATGCTTAACTACAAACTTATTTATGCATCACAAGGCTGTACTTTTTAAACATTAACGTGGTCAAATTTGAAACACAATTTGATGGGCTGATTTCAGCATTTTATAGTATTTAACTTCAAATAGGAATCAGCCGCCTTACAAACACGCACACTGGTCTTTGTAAAACACACACTAGTTGGGCCATGTGTGATAGTCTGGAACAGGTTCTTTATACCATAGTGCTGTGGTCACTTCTTAAGCTGCACTAAGCCGCTTTAAGGCGCTTGCTTCAAATGCTGCTTTGCCGTGAACACACTCCTGACACTGCTACTTCTTTTCAATAAAACACAGGGAGTCTTGTTCAAGCGCTCCGCTCACATGCCTCCAGCAAAAACATTCGCAAAAGCAGGTGCCGTCCCTCTAAAAAATTGAGTTTTTACAATTTAATCACAAAGTGCGCAGTATATCACAAACACTACTTCTGCGCACCTCCGACCAAAAGCATCTGCTTAAAAAACATTGGAACTTTAATTACATATAGTTTATTACATTTAAAACACTCTTTCTGCGCACCTCCGGACGCTAGCATCTCATTTAAATCTAATGCAGCTTCCACAGTCCACATTCTCTTAGAAGTCGGGCCTTTAAATCACATCCACTACCTTACTGATCTAGTCTTTTCATCCAGCATGTTATAGTGCACATTCTCATAACAGACACTGAATTGGGCTCAGTAGTTCCTTTGTTATGTTATCTGTCTAAGAAAAATATCTCATTGCCGGTGATGAAGGCCACCTTGCCCCATGGCAGTGCTGAAGGAACCCCTAGAATGGGGTGTATTGTTTCTACCTTCAATTGTCAGCAAACATTCCATTAATTATTTTGTCACATCAGCTGTATATCATAACAAGCATTGGCATAGCCAATAGGTCTCACCTTTGGAACCGTATAAGTGTTTAGTCATGCAACCGTTGCTGTTGTTGCACCAAGAATTTTGTGATGCATAACCAAATACTTATAAGGTCCCAAAAGCATGACCCCTCTAGCCCTCTACTACCCCTCTTCTACCCCGCTACACCTCAAATACCCCTCTAGCCCTCTACTACCCCTCTTCTACCCCTCTACTACCCCTCTTCTACCCCTCTACTACCCCTCTTCTACCCCTCTACTACCCCTCTTCTACCCCTCTTCTGCTCCTCAAACCCTCTACTACCCCTACACTACCCCTCTTCTGACCCTCTAGCCCTCTACTACCCCTCAGCCCCTCTACTACCCCTCAACCCCTCTACCCCTCTACTAGCCTTCTACCCCTCTACTAGCCCTGTACTACCCCTCTTCTACCCCTCTACTCCTCTTCTACACCTCTACCCCTCTTCTGCCCCTCTAGCCCTCTACTACCCCTCTACCCCTGTACTACCCCTCTATTACCCCTCTTCTACCCCTCTACTACCCCACTTCTAGCCCTCTACCCCTCTACTACCCCTTTACCCCTCTACTACCCCTCAACCCCTCTACTACCCCTCAACCCCTCTACTACCCCTATACTACCACTCTTCTACCACTCTACCCCTGTACTACTCCTCTACTACCCCTCTTCTAGCAAACACTTAAAGAGTCAACAGGCCAATACAATTAACTAAGTTTGGCTGTGCTTAAATGCATTCATTTTAAAGTCTCGATAAGTACATAGTCTGTCAAACATCTTCCCCTTCTAGCTCAGCCTTGCACATGCTTGTCGCTGTGCAAAAGGCAGCATAGTGCAAATGTCCTGCTTGGGTTTCTGGTGCTTACACACCTGGGAGAGGGCAAATCATAAGAGGTCAGCAAAACATGTCTCTGGCGCACTGACCAGCACGTCAACTCCTTTCAACACAAACCTTCCTTTACCTGTACACAACTCATGAACTCAATGTGAGGTGGTCAACTTCTCCTGGCCCCACCTAAATTTGGTTTATACTCATTCAATGGCTGTAGGTAAGTTGGGGCGGGCATTGGCATAGTCAATAGGTCTCGCCTTTAAGACCTTATAAGTGTTTAGCCATGCAACAGTTCATGTTCGTGCACCAATGATATTGTGCTGCATAACTAAATACTTATATGGTACCAAAAGCGAGACCTATTGGCTATGCCAATGCTTGTTCTTGTTTGTTCCCCCACAGCGCCCTCCATGTTGCTTCCCCCCACCCACTATTCAAGTTCCTTCCAGACTCCTGTGTTACTTGAGCCACAACTGGCCCCCGGTGTTGCTTTCGTGATACCCCGGCCCCACGTGTGTTGTTCCCCCACCCGCTTTGCCCCCTGTGTTGCTTCCACGACCTCGAGCCCGTACTGCTTCCCCACTACCAGCTTTAAAAATAAAAATTGTTTCCTACTTTTTTCTTTTTAATTGCTAATCCAAGTAGGATCGGCAAATAAAAAGAAAAAAGTGGCTGTGCCATTTTGTAGGTGCACGCATGTGTGGTGACGTGCTTACAAAAGGACACAATAGGCTTTTTTTTTTTTTTTTTTAACTTGCCCATACCGCACAGCATAGCTAAAAACCATTGACAAAGCTAATTGGTCCCAAAGATGAGACGTAACAGCTTTCCAAAGATTGTTTCCTAAGCTTTCATGGAGAACCACTGTTAATCTATAATGAAAAGAAGATAATAATCCAGAACTACGTCAGTGTGTGTGGAACACACTTGGGGCTGAGTAGAAATTATGTGTACTGTTGCCATATTTAGGGGCTGAAGGGCTGAAAAATATGCCTGAATTGGAGCATGGGTCTCAATGAGTATGATGTTTGTATGAAAATGTAAGGCATACTCAATTGAACTTAAAAGGAAAAGAGTGAAGGGTGAAGGAGAGGCAGTAAAGGAGCAAATAGCAAGCCCGAGGGAGCTAGCAGCCACAAGTAAACTCTGAGCACTAACTGATGAGCAACTTAGAGACAGTGAGAGAGTGTGATGAAGGATGAGCCACTAATGAGTGAATTTTGTTTTTTTGAAAAAAACCTCTGAACACACGATGAGGTGTGTGAGCAAAAAAGAGAAATGAGTAGTTCAGCTGTTAGTGCAGTAAGTGTAAAAAGATCAGAGATTGGTGTAAGAAAGGATATTCAGTGTGAAGGTGGGTGCTTTCATTGTGGGCTTGTAGGACACATGGGTAACAGTAAAGATTGTTCTGCAGTGAAGGCAATGCATAACAAGTGTGGCAGGAAAGGCCATCAGATAAAATGTTGCAGGAGTTCAGTTCAAATAAAGAAATCACAGATTGTAAAGGAAGTGTGCGATGAGATTGAGTTGCAACTGGTTATTACTGGAGGTGGCAATCCGTCCAGTTTAGGGTGATTTTTTATTATTATTTTATTTGATGGTCAGGCACATAACAAAATTCTCAATGCATATCACATTTCGGATAAATAATGCGGTAGACTAATTTAACTTGTCATTAATTCACAGAGCAACACAATTTTGCTGACCGGTATCTTGGGTTGGTGGGGTTATACCATTATTCATTATAACACATCAGAGCTGATAGAGCGTCATGATTATCTCAATCACAATATTTCGCAAGGAATTTTGAGCTTCTATTCCATTTTTTCCTGCAGTTGGTATCTGTCACACCTTCTGTTCAGTCCGTAAATATTGTATAAACGGATCTCAAAACTCCCTTGGGCGGGAGGCCTTCTGTAGCGCCTCTGCGTAGACTTCAAGCTGTGGAGCAGATTAATTAATAACCTGCTGGTGCAGGGATCACCACTTCGCCACGGGTTCTTAACAAGTAAGGAGGAATCGACACTGGAGCGAAGTCAAACCATAGGTTATTTATTAAGCATTCATGAATGGGTCTTCATCCGACAAGTACCATCAAGATACCAAAGGAGAGAGCACACTGAACGATGGTTACATGGGTTTTTATAGCAAGAGATCACAAACAAGGGACGCCCAGAGGTAAATAGAGCTTTGGGAAAAACACACAAATGAGGTAAGGCAAGAATCGACAGCCTCGGTGTCTTGTGCAATTGCTACGTCCTAAGACTGAACAACAAGAGTTGTTATCTGAGTAGACTTTACTTGTGGATTAACCATTGCCTGAAAACCCTCGAGCAGATTGCTAGCTGTTCTTTTGCGCTGACTCTGCATGTTTACACAGCATACAATGTCCCAACCTAAATCCTTTACTCATGTTTATACAGATGCGGTGTTAAGGATAGAACCAGGCTGAAAGTAGGGCAGGGGTGAAAATGAATGAAGCACAGCTTAATTAAAAAACGAAAGAATCAGATCTTACATTTCCACAAAGCTGTTCCTTACAGTATGTCATGTCCGCTATCCAGTGTTTCATTCGTGGCACGTGCTTGCTTCCCCACCTCATGGCAACCCGTCTTTTGGCCAACAATAAAGCTACGGCTAATAATTTATGTCTGGGGGGCTGTTTTATTTGATATAGGCCTAAAAGGCAGACCTGTGGCGTGTTAGGGATTGGCTCAGCCAGCATTACTCCCAAGGCATTTGTCACGTCCTATATCTTAATCAAAGGGGAGAGGGAGGAAAGAATGTAGACTAGTTCACATCCCCTGGTACAATTGGTAAGTATCAATGAGAACTAGCTCATTAGTAGAAGCTAGATGTCAATGTCTGGGAGAAAAACCTTTTGTTTTTTATGAAGACCCTCACCCCCCAACCTAGTTGGTGGCATGCTTCATCATCGGGTCCCACCCAAGGTGCCGAGTGCACCCTGGGTGTGCTTCAACGCCTGACTACAGCGGAGCTCGTTTTTGTGTTGTGAGAGTGAGGTGATGTGAATGAGTGTGAATTAAAAAGCTGTCCAATGGGTCCCGTATGACTAAAGGATTTTAATGATGGGCCCTTGGCAGTATTAAAAACTACAAGGCGGATATATGAGGTGGTACAATTATGTCTCCAATATCCTGTAAAGAAATTAGGTCTACATGTTTCAGCCAGACTACTATGTATGCTGGCTTTCGTCAGGACCTATGTGTAAAGTGGATAGGTGATGGTCAGGTGTGGTTTGTTTGAACATAAGTGTTGTCGCACATGCTAAGGTGCGTTTAATGTGGGAGGACTTGTTCCTCTATTTGCTCAAAACCTGTTGAAAGAAAGCGACAAACAAAACAAACAAACACAGACATTTAATATTGAAAGCTTCTCCTATTTGCACACTGATCATGTGACTGGATGAGCGCCGTGTCCGTACACTATGTGGTAAATATCGGTAGTGAAACGGGTGAGAGAGTGGCTTGCATTTACGGCCGATTCATATGCGCTACTGTGCCTTTTTTAAAATGGGGTAGAATCATCGATATGCTCATGGTTTAAATGACATCAAAAATAAAGAAGAACAATGCTTACGATGAGATTTTCATAGTGAGCAACATGAATCCCGGGAGGGGGCTGGACCTGTAGTCACACACTAAGTGTGAGATGGAAAAGAAAAACGTTTAAGGGGGAGTTCCCTCTGAGCGCGGGGAGCTCCGTCCATAGTCTGGAAGCAGGACCCAATTCCCCTACTTACTTCGTCAAGATCACTGGCCCGCTCCTCATACCTGCTGCGGCCTGCAACCGGGATTCCGTCGGTGCAGGTAGGTATCTGAGGGCCGGTTTAAGTACTTCCTTTCTCCCGCCAGGTGCCGTGAATAATTGGGAACGTGCGCGTCATGGCGACGGGCGTCCTGGTGTAGTAGGGACTGAAGACAGACTATAAAGTTATGTTATGTTTGGAATGTGCTCAGAAAATCCAGGTAATTAAATGATAATCTGTGGCAATTAATTAGCGTAGCACCGCATGTTCGTATGAGCGGTTGTGTGGGGCATAAGGTTCCTGTGTCAGGCATTCTGTGATGTAATTGGCTGGCACGTGCTGTGTATTAATTATAGTGACTCAAGTATGTTAGCAGTAGCGCTTAAGTACGGTTGACAGCTTGGTGTGAACCTCGGAGGTGGTCCAGCATGCTTATATCACTCAAGGGTGGTGTCACGAGAGATGTGGGGGTACAGGCTGAAGGGTAGAACAAGTCTGACTGTGAGCATTGTCATAGGTGAAATCCTGGTTGTCCTTATGTGCACATGGGACACGACTTGTGGCCTCAGTGTAGTGCCTATCTGTGGTATCTGGGATTACCCGTTTATGTGGATTGCGGGGGTAAGTTTAGTGTATGCTGAGTGTGTTACTCTGAGGATGAAGTCGGTGGCACTCACATCAGGGTAAGGGGAAGTCGCCATGGTGCCGTGTTTGCCTCTGGGGTATTCTGTACAGCCCCGTCTCAATTGGGGATTTGATTTGCCTATTACCATAGGCTCCAGGTGTTGGTGACACCTGGATTTAAAAACTCTCCTGTCCCCACACCAGGTCGGTGTTGTATATTTGGTTGCGGTATGTTCATCTGCCAATTTAGCATCCTATCTCATGTAGTGGGTGAACTGGGTACATGTATAGATAGGAGGATGCTGCATTAATTCAGCGGTTGCTCAGGGTGTTCCAGGGAATGTCGTCATTGAGCCCTGATATGTGGGTAGACAGCCGATAAATCCAGCGTTGTTCTTTCTGGAGTAATAGCTTGTCATCTGTCATGTTGGTAACTCCAATTTGCTCAATCACGGTCCATCTGAGGTCGTTGGGTGTGTGTCCCCTCTGGATGTAGTGTTCCGTCATCCTTGTGGTATTCCTCTTGCAGCGTATATTGCTCCGATGTTCACCAATTCTGGTCTTGATTTTTCTGCTGGTCATTCCGATGTAACGGAGGTTACAGGGGCATTCAATTAGATACGCTACATGTGTCGAGTTACAGTTTGTGTGTTTCCTTAGGTGCCATGTTTTGCCCTCCTCGAGGTCAAGTGTCTTTGTGGCTCTGGTTAGATGGCAGACGCAACAATTCACGCATGGGTAATGACCGACTACATTGGGTAAACCCCATGCATTAAGGACAGTGTTGTCCTCGGGGGGGGGGTGGGGTGTGGGGTTTCCTTGGGCGGGTGGATACTAGTCGGTCCTTCAGGCTGCCCGCTTTTCTGTACGAGAACAGTGGCTGTTCCCATTTGAGTGTGCCTGTGTTGAGAATGCGCCAATTCTTGCGGATTATTTTGGCTACTCTGTTTGAGACTGGATTGTATGTGGTCACACATGTGAGGGGGATGGTGTTGTCCCCGTTTTTGTTGTCCTCTAGAAGTGCCTCCCGGTTTTGGTTCCGTGCTCTCTTTTTCGTGGTGTGGATGATTTTCTCAGGATAACCTCTTTGGCTGAGCTTAGTAGCCAGGTCGGTAGATTGCTTCTAGTAGTCCTCAGTTCTGCTGCAATTTCTTCTGATTCGGAGGAACTGGCCGTAGGGGAGATTTTCCCTAAGTGGGCAAGGGTGAAATCTCTCGAAATTTAGAAGAGAGTTTCTAGCCGTGTGTTTATAAAATGTGGTGGTCTGTAGTGATCCCTCTTTGGCTTCAATTGTGAGATCCAGGAAAGCCAGCCTGGTGGCACTCACAGAGCTTGGTAGGGATCCCGGGTGTTTAGCCACGTCATGAAGGTGGCTAATGAGTCCTCCTTGCCGGTCCAAATCATCAGGATACCGTCGATGTAACGACGCCGGAACTTGATGTTGGAACTGAATGGGTTGTGGGGGGGCAGGATGTGTGTTGTCTCAAAGTGGTACACATACAGTCCTGTCACACTGGGGGCGAAAGTACTGCCCATTGATGTCCCGTTCGTCTGGAGGAAGAAATCCCCCTCAAACTCGAAGTAATTTTCTTTGAGGGCAAGTGTGGCGCACTGTAGGATACATTTTCTAGGGGTGATGAACTCCCATGGGGTTCCTTCCAACGTATGTTCAATAACCCGCAGGGTCTCGTCCTGTGGTAGGCTAGTATAAAGACTCTTTATGTCTAGACCTACCAGGAGCTGCGTGTTCGGATCGTTTTGTGTGTCCTTGATAAAGGTTCAGTAGGTGTTTGGTGTCCTTGATGTATGTTGAGGATTTTTGCACTAGGGGATTAAGGTAAATATCTATATGTCCACTTATCTGATGCAGCCATAGTTCGATGTCCCATTATTCAGGGTCATCTAGTCCTGAGGCGTGTTCTTGTTCTTCAGCTCTGCCTCTAGATGATTTTCTTCTTGTGTTCGGTTGCCCTCGATGTTGCAGATACTGTTGCAGAGCTTTAGGGTCACTGAAAATGTTAGTCTTGCCTTCCACAGTGATTTTGAGGCGGGCCGGATACAGCATTGCATATGGTATTTTTAGATCTTGGAGTTTCCTTTTTGGCGGTATAAATTTCTTTATCGCCTCTTGGACTTGGACTGTGAAATCCGGGTATATAGAGATCTCTGCGCCTTCATGTCTTAGGGTCTGTAGCACCCTGGAACGGCGAAGTGAAGCACCTTGATCTCTATAATTGAGCAATCTTGCTATGATGGGTCGTGGTCTGGCTCCTGGAGGTGGAGGGGGTGCCAGACGCCTATGAGCTCGCTCCACTATGAACATTTCCGAAAAGGTCTCCCTACCCAGTAGCTCGATGATGAGTTTTTCAACATGCTTCTCCATGTTTCCGGTGCTTGTTGACTCCGCAATCCCCATTATTCTAAGATTATTCCGCAGGGAGTGTGCCTCCAAGTCGTCTGCCTTGGCCTGGAGCAAGGCTAGTGTTCTCTCTATTTTCCCCTGATTTTCAATAGCCGTGTGCTGAGCATCTTCAGGGTCGGACACTCTACGTTCGACCATATCTATGCGTTCTGCATGTTTGTCCAGTCGCTCCGACATGCAGTCTACACGAAATGTTAATGCATCCAGTTTGCCGTCTATGTTGGTTAGGGTGGTTTGCATGGCAGTTAGGATATGGCGAAGGTCCCCCCCCTATCTCTGTTTCCTAGGAGGGTGTGGCAATATTTTAGGCCTCCTGATCGTCAGTGCGCGACCCCACTGCTTTGCGTTGGTCAAATTGTAGTTTAGACTGCATTTTATCCATCTTCCCCATAGCTGATGGAGTGAGAGCAGATCTGGCATCCAGGCAGAAGGGTGTAGGGAGGAGCCAGTTGGTAGTATAGCACTTAGGAGGCACGTGACTATGTATATGAGCCTATTTTCTGGTTGTATCCACTCAAGCCCAGACTGAGAGCTAATTCATGGGTTACGCCACTCTATGCACGTTGAGACAGTTTGCATTCGCCCCCCCGTTATGTTTTTGGGGCATACAATAGTGTTGTACCACCAGGGCCTTGACTTGTAAAATTGGATAGGCTGCAACGTTTCCTACAGTGTCCAGTGGGTTCTGTGTCCCACCTGTAGCTTCCACGTGCAAGCACCGCACCTCTCAGCGTTCTCTCGCCGAGCGCGCCCAAGCACCAAATATGCTCCTCGTTATGATCTCGTGCTGGAGCGGGGGAGCTATCCTGCCCGACTCTTGTGAAGGGGCTGGGAGGGTGGAGAGCCTCCGATGTGCCTCAGGTCAATTAGTATAGGACCCCGCAAATCCTGGCAACGGTTCGCGCTGCTTGTGTGCTCTGTGTTGTTTCACGCTTACTGGTATTTCCTCGGGTCCTGTCTCAACCGGCGCCGTGTTAGGCTAGGCCGGTGCTACACCCTTCTGCGTGGGCCTGTCTCGCCGGATCCACCTTACCGGCAGTAGCTGCTGTTGTGGCTGCCAGAGGCAGGATACACTCCCGCCGCTTCTGCGTCTTAGAAGCAACCCAGATTCCAGCCTTCCGTGTTTCCTAGTGTGGCCGGGCAACATTGAGCCGGGCCCGTGCTGCTCCCCCTCGTGTGGGCCCTGCTCACAAAGTCCTCCTGCGGTATTGATGGCGTCTCTTTGAGTGTCGGGCACTAGTTCTTGCTTCCTGCTTCTGCTTTGTTACCCGGCGTCTCCAGGCACACGCCGAGAGCTCGGACTCCCCTTGCGGGTGCGGCCTCACCGGTGCACACGCTTCCACAGCCCCCGTTATCTCGTGCTCTGGACCCTATGACAGGTGAATCCTCTCCACCTTATATACTCGGCAGAGTTACGTAGTGTGCACCTCCGGAGCAGTATCAGGGGTTTGCTTGGTGCTATGGCTCCTGCGTCACGCCTGGGAACCATCGATTTTTCTTGAAGGCTCCGCTCCTTCTGTGTTCTCTCGCTGGGTCTTGCCTCGCCGATGTGGGCGGTGCAGTCGACTCCCATGGCTACACCCTTCCGCGCGGGCCTGTCTCGCCGGATCCACCCTTACCGGCAGTAGCTGCTGTTGTGGCTGTCGGAGACAGGATACACTCCCGCCGCTTCTGCGTCTTAGAAGCAACCCAGATTCCAGCCTTCCGTGTTTCCTAGTGTGGCCGGGCAACATTAAGCCGGGCCCGTGCTGCTCCCGCTCGTGTGGGCCCTGCTCGCAAAGTCCTCCTGTGGTGTTGGTGGCATCTCTTTGAGTGCCGGGCACTAGTTCTTGCTTCCTGCTTCTGCTTTGTTACCGGGCGCCTTCAGGCACACGCCGAGAGCGTGGACTCCCCGTGCGGGTGCGGGCTCACCGGTGCACACGCTTCCATGGCCCCCGTTATCTCGTGCTCTGGACACTATGACAGGTGAATCCTCTCCGCCTTCTAGACTCGGCAGAGTTACGTAGTGTGCACCTCCGGAGCAGTATCGGGGTTTGCTCTGTGATATGGCTCCTGCGTCACGCCTGGGAACCATCGATTTTTCTGGAAGGCTCCGCTCCTTCTGTGTTCTCTCGCTGGGTCTTGCCTCGCGGGCAGTGCAGTCGACTCCCATGGCTTCCTGGTATGTTCTCGAGGCACAGGATATTGAAGGATTTTGTTTGCGGCCCAAGGAGCACGCTCAAAGAGCGGCCATCTTCAGGCTTGGCAAGCTCCGCCCCCCCCAGTTTAGGGTGATTGATGGAAAGACTATAATGTTGATGTTTGGTTACTGTTCACATTTGACCTTTGTTTCTGAGGGGGTTTATAATGACTAATTTAAGGGAAGGGTGAAGTCTCACTATATAACAAGGACTCGATTGCTTTGAAAACTCGAGGTGCAATCCCCCAGCTATATATCTTTGTCCACAACCGTTCCCTTGGGAAGTTGTCACAGGTGTTAGTGAAATCAATGATTGTCCTCAATGTGGCAGTTTCTTTGAAACTCAGATTGGAACCATGGGATCAATTGTTTCTCATAGGCCCGTACTTCTAGTACCTCATCCAGCAGTTTACCAAAGCAATTTCCCTCTCTGTCTAGTAGCACAATCATTCAGTAGTTACTCTGTGATTGCCGGCATCCCTTCTTAAAGATTGGAACCAAAATGGACCCCGCCAACTGTCAGGAACCGAGCTTGTGCGGAAGCAGCTAGCATAAACCGACATTAAAATGGGTCCCACAAGAAGACATTAGACTAGAGAAGAGCAGCAGACACTCCATTTGGACCAGGGGGTCCTAGACCCTTTTAACTTACTTAGTACCCTCTCGATGTTTCTTTTGCTGGGCCGTTGACTGTTTGCTTCAGCGAGCGCTTCATCACTTACGGGGACAAGCAAACCACTGCCCTGGCATAGGTAAGCCACCCCTCTAGCTGGGTGCACTATACCAACGGTGAGAGTACAGGTGCATGAGTCCTGTACCCCTACAGTGTCTAAGCCAATTCTTAGACATTTTAAGTGCAGTAATGCGATTAAGAGTATATGGTACTGGGAGTTTGTCATTATGAACTCCACAGCACCATAATGGCTTTACTGAAAACTAGGAAGTTTGGTATTAAACTTCTCAGCACATTAAACCCACACTGATACCAGTGTGGGATTTAATGAAAAATGCACTCTGAGGGCGTTTTAGAGATGCCCCCTGAAAAACAACCTGTCTAGTGTACTGGCTGAGTGGCTGCTCGCCAGCTACCACCACCAGACATGTTTCTGGACCCCTGGGTCGAGAGTCTGCCGCTCTCGGGGTCCGGAACAATGCATATCTTGGGACGAGGTGCCAAGCCTCCTCCCCCAGGATAGGCAGGGTCCACGAAGGGGAAGCTTCAAAGGCTTGCCGCCTTTGAGAGCTACCCCAGCTATTTGCTGCTCCAGGCAACTGGCCCCCACCGGTTCTGACCCCCACTTTGGGCGGGAGAATCGTCAGGAAAACCAAGTTAGGAGGAGAGATGTTCCCACCTTTGCCAACCCCACCCCTCAGGTGGGGGAGGCGAGGTGAAGCACAACTCTCTGTCCCCGCCATCTTGCAGATGGGGGGGACCCAGCCAACCAGAGTGAGGCATATGCCCCCCTCCCACTGGAGGGTGGCATAATAGGGGGTGTACCCACCCCAAGGAAGGGACCCATTGGTCCTACCTGTAACGCCCCTAAATTTAGTATTTAGGGGCAACCTTGAACCATGCCTCCTTAGACGAGAAGAAGAAGGACCGAAGAAGCCATGCTGAATTAAGAAGAGGAGGACGCCCACTGACTTGGCCCCATCCCTACCAGCCTGTCCCCACCTCGAACCTGCTCCAGCGAAATCCCGGCGTGTTCTGCAGCCAGCAGCCTCCAAGAAGCCGGAGGATCTGCCCTGCCTTCCCAAACAAGACTTTGTCTCCCGTGAGCACTGGATTTGCTCACCCACAGACTCTGGCTCCGGCCAAATCCGCGAGTCTGCACCCGTAGCCCACGGCCCGAGTTCGAGTGGCCCAACACCACGAGGAGGTCTCCCCGGCGATCCTGACCTGAGATCTGGTGATCTCTGAGCTGCCTCGAATCTCCAATCAACACCTGCAGCCCCTTTCTGGTGGATCCCCATGACCGCGACTGGAGCCGGTAAGAAAAATCAGACCCCTAAAGTCACCCATGCACCCGACGTCCCACCGCCTTGGGTGGCCCAACCGACGGTGTCCCACCATCCCCAGACATCCCAACTTACCTCTCCAACCGGTGGTCGCCTCCAGAAGATCTTTGTCCCTGAGCCTGCAGTGTTTGTTGCAACCGGAGAATCCCCATTCAAATCAACAGGGCACCCGACGCCAGACCAGCACCCGGCCGCCCCTATGCCGTTGTGGGTGCACTTTGTGTGCTAAAACGAATCCCCCTTTGCCCTGAGCCTAACTCCAGGAGCTTTGCTCCCACAACCTTGTGGTCTGCTCGTGAGCAACGGCCAACAGGAGACCCCCTATCCCTCATAGGATAACATTGGGCCTCAGCACTCTGCACCCGGCCGCCCTAGTGCCGTTGAGGGTGCTTTGAGAGTGCATCCTTAACCCTGGGTGAACCCTGGTTCTAACCCTAGAAACCCAACTCCCACAACCAAGTACTTACCTGTAAACCGATAACTTCATTTCCTCCCATCGAATTGCATTGACTGCTTTTCTTTGAAAATTCTTCTAAGTGTGGAGTTGGTTTGTATGAAATCTTGAAAAACTGCAAATATACAAAAACGGAATTACTTACCTTTTGTCTAGGAAATGCCCCAGTGTGATATCTAGGCATATCACACTGGTTAGCAAAAGTAACTTGAAAAGTAATCCAAGAAGTAAATTGTACAATAATCTACAAAGTAACTGAAAAGTAATCTTGACTGTTGACTTACCTGCAAATCAACCCACTGCATTTGAACCTGCATTCAACTGTAATTCACTGCATAAATCTTGCAAAGTATTATTTCACTTACCTGCACCAGGCCTGGCTTGGTTCTAGAAATAAAATAACTAAATAATATTTTTATACAAACAAATTGGTCAGAGTTCAGTCTTTGAGTGTGTGACATCATTTCTTGCCTGAGTTTGTACAATAAATGCTCAACACTACCTTCTGATAAAGCCTTACTGCTCGCCCACACTACCACAAATAGAGAGTAAGGTATTATCTACTTTTACCTCTGCCTACCTTTGGGGTTCCACTGGACTCTGTGCACAATATACCTTTCTGTGGTATAGTATAAACAGAGCCAGCTTCTTACAGCATGGCATTAAGTTATTAATTAATAACTAACACTAGGGATTGAAGGAAAATATCATTCAAGGACTTGGAAGAATGGTATTGATAAATTCAACAACACGCTGTTGTTGAATTTATCCTAAAATGTACAGTAAAGAAGTTATAAGACTTTCTTGTCTGTAAGTCATAATTCAGCCTTCCAGTGGTGTGCCCTGATTTGTCAGAGTTAAGTGGATTAGCGAGGCTGCTTTGATGAAGTGATAAGTGGCACCTGGGGTGAGGAGCCATCCTGGGAGGAGAGGGTTCTGCTACTCAGGAATGCCAGAGCAAGGGGAAGGGGTCGTAAACCATGATCTTCAAAGGAAGAAGGGGAAAGGCAGAAGAAACCAGGTCCATTAACCCCCCCTACACCCTCTTTGAACCCAGCCAGATGGCAGGCTTGAGGAAAGAATGTGTACATACGAGGAGGAGGGAGACTATGGAGATGAGCCATCCTGGAGGCTGGTTTAGCTAGCTCTTACCACTCTGCTGAGAATTTTGGAAGAAAAGTGCTGTCTAGGAGACTATTGTGCCATACTTTGGAGCAGGGGTCTCCAACCAGCTACCTCTGAGTAGCCCACCTGTATGCATCCCAGCTAATTAAATTAGAAAGCTGTTGCTTGGTTAAATTATTATACATATAAAAAAAATGAAATTATACAGCACTAATAGCATTAGTACCTGTCAATGCATTTCATCGAACATATGTAGCTCTCAGTACAGAAAAGGTTGGAGACCCCTGCTTTGGAGGAAATGGTCATGCTCTGGGGTGTTGCCCTGCATCTCATTGGACAGGAGTGCCCTCCGATTGACCCCAGAGAACACAATAAGTATCTGAGAGGGGCAGTGCCTCTCAGATCTGCTGCTTGAAACAACAGAAGAAGTGTCCATGCTGTAAGTTTGATTTGCACCAACCAGACCCTGCACTCTGACTGACTGCGCCTGCTGCACAATCTGGAACTTCAGCCCTGTGGACCTAACTTGCTCCAAAAGGACTAAAGAGTGGTCTCCCTACAAGCTACAGGTTACTTGAGCTCACCTGGATCATCACCACCACGAATCCCCAGCCTGACTCCAGTGGATTTGTAAGGGTTTTGTCCAAGTGGGTTGTGGGAATTGAAGTCCCAAACTTTCAAGGACCATCTTGGAGCTTCCAGACCTTTGGAGTAAGTTTTGCACACTTTGAAACCCTCACAGGGACTTGGGAAGAAGCTCCAGAAGTTTGGAGCAACTTTGGAAAAAAGCTCCATAAGTGGACCGACTCGACCTGGCCAGCCAAGCCAGCGACCCTCAACCGCGAGCTGGCCTGCCCTCCAGGTTTGTCCTGCTGAAAAGCTCCGGAGGTTCGACTTCCAGAGTTTGACCAGGAGCTGGATGAAACCCAAGCTGGCAAACCCTCCCCAAACCTGGCCTGGTGAAGAGCATTGAGGGACCCCGGTAGAAAAAGCTCTGTAAAAGTTTCTAAGTCTGAAGATAACAGACTTGACCGGCCCCAACCACGAGAGTCAAGCCACCCACTGTCAACCCCGAGCCGACCTGGATTCTTGGTTCGTCCCGCTGGAAAGCTCCGGAGGTCTGACTTCCATAAGTTTGACCGGGAGCTCGTTGAAAGGCAAGCCAGCGAACCCTAATCAAATCCGGACTGGTGGAGAGCTTTGAGGGACCCCGGCATAAAAAGCTCCAGAAAGGTTTCTAAGTCAGAAGGTAAAAACTTCGACCGAGGGCTACCGCGAGGGGTAGCCGCGAAGGGCTCCATCGCGGTCAGCCTGAAACTTTGACTGTGTCCCGGTCTAGCGCGACCAGATGCCCCAATAAGCACTATGGGTTTCTCTGTGCTATATTGTGCTAAATCTTTAAAAATTCTTTTCTCCGGTTTCCTACACTTAATTTTTTTCATTGTGGTGTCATTTTAAAGATACAAATATTTCCTATTTGTATAAATTGGTGTTGAATTTTTATTGTGTCTTGTGTTTTAATTATTTACTGAACTGGTGTTTTTAAATGCTTAACGTACCTGTCTCTGAAGTTAATCCTGCCTGCTCGCAGCCAAGCTACCAAGGGCTGAGCATGGGAATAATTTTATGAGACCTATTTGGAGCCCTAGACTGTGTTAGTGGCCTTATTGCCAGTGGTAGATATATATTTACCACTACTAATAATCCACTTTCCAACAGGTTGTAATTACGCTCTCCATATCTGCTTCTAGAGTAATGGAATTAATACAATATATAGGCTAAGTTCTAAATACTATACACCTCCTTTAAGCCTTCAAATACGATACCATTCATACGAGGAATAGTTAAAAAATGGCCAGATATATCTCAGTGCAGATACAGTGTCGGTAGCAGTTTCCTTTGAGTACTGTTCAGAATACCCCACCATATTCCAGATGTACTAGAATCTGACGGAACCAAGGTATTGAGTTCCCTGAATGGCCTCCTTCACACTGGTTTGCTATTCACTATTAATGATCAGCACAAACTCTCACAAGAATGCTTTACGTTATTGTCACTCTAGACACCCACCCTTGCATGCGGGTATACATACAAGTATGCCATAACTGTGTGCATTTAACTGCCCAACAAATTCTACAACAAAAATGTAGGGTTGGTTCAAAGATGCGCTGTGAGCTGATAATTTCAGAGTACTTTATCACCTAAAACTACCAGAATGGAAATGCTGCTACAGTTTTTTAATATATTTTTTTATTCAATTTCAAGTTTTTAGAAAAATGAAAAGTTGCAGCTAGAGTACAGACCAAGAGCAAAATTGTGCTGAAAAGTACATATTGGGATACAAAGGACTCAGGCTCATTTAGGGGGTGAGCCGCCGCATCTGCTGATGCTGGGGACTCTATGTCCCACAATCCCTTGTCTCCTCAACCTGAGGCTCGTTAGCGCTATTCAAGCGCGTAGCAGTCCCGCTGCGTGGGACACGTGCGGGCCACGCCCAGGCCAAGGGCAGACCCATCTGCACCCATCAGAGCACAGGGGAGGATGGGCTGGGCCACCTCTCATGAGCTCATAAAACTTTCAACTTGGACAGCAAGGATACTAGTTATTTATTTTAACTGATGTTTTAATCTTTTATTTCTTTTTTATTCCTCAAATTTGCATGTGTTCGTTTGGCTTTAGGGTCTGAATTTATAACAATATCCATGTAGCCTTGGGTTATCATTTGCATTTTTGAGGATTTTGTTGTTGTATTGTAATTTACAAGATTGTTCTTAATGGATTAGTTACTATTTGAGCCTAGCATTTCACTTCACATACTGCAATTATAGTATCTTGGTTTTTTGACCTTGATATGTTTACCGCCAAATATTTAAAGGGCTCCACAAAACCTGATAACTGTACATTAAAGGAAATTGACCTTCAGATAAAGGAGGCCACGTCCTTAATTGGCACTGACACACCTCCTCAAGTGGAACCAGGAGAGGACACAAATCGTACACACACCATTGCACCTCATGCTGAACCGGGAGCTACACCTAAACGGAAACGATGCCAGGATTCAAAAAGGCATAGATGCCCAGCCCTTAAGAAAAAACACGAGGCCCCCAATATAGCGAGCTATTTTAATGGTCCCACAAGAGAAATGCACGCAAAGGAAACTCATACTTTTCAAGATACACCAGACTCTGAGCTAACCGATTGGTTTGGCATTAAAAAACTGGCTACACACATACCCTTGATCGCGTGCAGCAGTCTCTTCCTCCCGCTTGCCGGACAGGCACAGATGCCCTGGCAACAATTGATACATGCAAGGCCCCACACAGAAAAACCTACTCCCTTGATCACTACGGATGAATCTGCCTTTTTATTACAGCAAATTATTGAATTTAGGAATGTGGTAAGGGGTCCTAAGATTATGATAACGCGTCTATCCCCTCTTCTAAACCAATTAGTTACTCAGCAAACGTCCAACTTTGGCAAAGACTCTAGCATCACATATGGCCGGAAGAAAATGTCTACCAACACTGAAACTTGTAAGCATGCTAAACAAATCATCCCAAAGAACCCTAGGCCTGTGCCCTCTCCTCTTGAGATAGCAAGGAAGAATGAGGAACATGGTCCTACTAAGACAGCCCAGCCAGAACGTGTTAAATGTTCGTTTACTTCTAACTTAGAGCTCAGAGAGGGAAACATCCCATCTAGTGGGAGCCTTCTGACCCCACTAATCGGCAACACCTTTAAATTGCCCCATCCACCCACCCACCGCAGATGTTCAATTTTCATGACCATTGTGCCCAAACTCGGGCAAACCTTGCACTGTGAAGGTGAAGGCATCCTTATTTACAAATGTATATATTGGATACGGAAGGGGAGAGGCTGCCCCTCGCTTATAAGAGATGAAATTTTGGGAGCCAGAAGGCACCCACAAATTGGCACAAATTTTGACACTATTGAATTGATCCTTACCCAGTAGGGAGGTAGTGGACGATCTAGTGGCATATGATATGTGCACATCCTCGTTGCTTAAGACCAACATTTGTTTTAAATATAGGCACTGGGAACATGACCACTATCATGATCGGCATGCTCCCTCCACTCATAATATAGTGGTCATCCCCACTTGCACAGTTGACTAACAACTAGTGCCAATGACACCTTCCCCTTTTTCTGATGGGTTATTACCCATGGATAATATAGAGCAGTGTAGCATGATTTCTCTTCTTCCACCAAACGACGGTTCCATTGTGGCTTTCCGCACTAAACACCCTGAAAGGCAATCATTATCAGCCCACCTTCCCCCCCAACTGATGTTCTATCAAACCAAGTGATCGTGTCATTTAGTGCTCAGGCCACAGACACGTTTTCGATTATTTCGTGGAACGTGGCTGGCCTAAAATCAAAAGTCACCTTCACTGACTGGAATGACTTTATAGCTCAAAGTGACATCTGCCTTTTCCAAGAAACTTGGTCCCTGGCACCTACCTATACGTTGGGGTACATCACTTTCTCTACTCTAGCAATTCGTGGTTCTATAGGGCGCCCAGCAGGAGGATTAACGATCTGGATCTGACAAGGATTAGATGTGAAAATCAAACGGCTCCAAGTAGACTGTCATAACATCATGGTTGTCCGATTCGATAAAGGCAAATTGAGATTCATTGACATTTACAATGTATATGCCAGAGGAATCAGGGGAGGCCTGAGATCGGAAACTGTTTCGATCCTAGAGGACTCCCTGAGGAAACCTTGCGACTAATCCTTTTTAGGTCTCGGCTAGGCAGCGCATGCGCTGTCTCGTCGAGAGATGCTGTATACAGTATTGTGGGGGGAAGCTCCGCCCACTTTCCGTCTATGTTTTTCTATGTTTTCATTGGCTTCAATTTTAAATGCTGCCTTGTGATTGGTTTTCCACGTGTTAGTCCCTCCTCCCGACGGCCATGGCGTAATTTGTGCACATCCGAGGCTATTGGCCCCTTTACTGAAACATTATTTTATGCCCTATGTCCCCCCCCGTGCCAGCTCCCGCAGTTCGTCAGTTCTTGCCCCCTGATTTTATTTATGCGTTTTTATATAGCGCGGACTTTACCCGAGGGTGTCAGAGCGCTTCACAACAGGATCAGCAACATTACATAAGGAGGAGGATACAAATGAGCATAATACAAAGACAAGCGTTACATTGCATGAGGAAAAAGTGACAATTGTGCAAAAACAAACAAACCAAATACAAAAGAGGAATGAGTTCCAATAGGAAAAAGTGACAGATGTGCATGAAACATGGGATACCAAATACAAATGGAGGTATAATACTGCAATAAATGGCAGTCACACATGACACACTGGGAAGGCGCTTCTATAGGCTTGGAGTACAGAATTTCCTATAGTGGAAGAACTTCCTTGAGGTAGTAGAGAGGGCGTGGATTCAACAGGGGGTACATGGGGTACAAAATATATGATACATGGGGTACAAAATACACTAAAGGCAAAATACTGTAATAAGTGGCAGTAACTCGAAGCACACTGAGAAGGCCCTTCTATAGGCTTGGAATACAGAATTCCTATCATGGAAGAGCTTCCTTGAGGTAGTAGAGAGGGCGTGACTTCACAGGGGACTTATAATGGGGGGAACACGCACATAAAAACCAACACAACACATAAAATAAGGAATGAACAGACACAAGTACAACTTTATACTGACGAGCGGACTTCCTAGAGGGGCCTAAGACCGAACGTATTAGTTCTGGAAGTGTCTTTGGAATAGAAGAGACTTGAGGTCAGCTTTGAAGATCCGGGTAGAGGAGGTGGCACGGAGCAGTGGGGGAAGCGAGTTCCAGATTCTCACCGCATTGCCCGAGAAGGATTGAGCCATCGATCTTTCCCTTTTGAAGACGGGGGCTCAAGCAGAAGCTTTTCCGCATTGCGAGAAGGGCGAGAGCCACCGGACAATTTCAGTTTATTCGCCAGGTAACGAGGGGAGGACGTGTGTAAGGCTTTGTGTGTGATGCAGGCAGTTTTGTAAATAGATCTTGCCTCGATCGGAAGCCATCGCAGAGAGGACAGGATAGGAGTGATGTGGTCGCTTCGTTTAGACCCTGAAATGAAGCGAGCTGCTGAATGGAGGATGGATTTGAGAGGGGAGAGGTGGGATTTGGGTAGGCCAGTCAGAAGAGAATTGCAGTAATCCAGTCTTGAGAGAACCAGAGATTGAACCAAGGTTTTTAAGTCTTTCTCCGGGAAGAACCGACGGATCCCCCACAGAAGGCGCAGCTGGTACCGTGCATTCTTAGCAATAGAGTTGATGTGGGCGATTAGGTTGAGTCTTTTGTCGAGAATGACACCTAGGGATTTAGCGCTGTCAACAATGATGGGTTTGTTGTTGAGAAGGTTCAGCTGATCCATCCAAGATTGAACAGGAGGAGGTGAGAGAGAGGTAGAGAGGAGGAGGAATTCAGTTTTGGCGGGATTCAGAATGAGTTGGTGAGCAGACATCCAGTTGTGAATAGAGTTGAGGGTAGAATTGAGTAGGGAGAGATCGTGTGCGGAGGACACCTTAAGGTAGATTTGCGTGTCGTCCGCATACAGATGGTAAAGGATCCCAGATTTGCTTAGGAGGTTCCCTAAAGGTTCCAGGTAGAGATTAAACAAGGTGGGTGCCAAGATAGAACCTTGAGGGACGCCTTGACCTACGGCAACAGGAGATGAAAGACTGTTCCCTATCTTGATCATTTGGGATCTGTCCGAGAGGAAAGAGGCAAACCATTTGAGCACTGTGCCATCCAGTCCCATTCTCTGTTGAAGAGTGTTGAGGAGGGTGCTATGATTAACCGTGTCAAAGGCTGCAGAGAGGTCTAGAAGAATCAGAAGACATGAATCCCCAGCGTCGAGTATATGCAGCGCATCGTCAATCACTTGCAGCATGGCTGTTTCAGTGCTGCAGTTTTGGATGAAGCCCGACTGGAAGACGTCGAGGAGGTTATTGTCCATAATATGTGAGGAAAGTTGTTTCGCAACACATTTTTCGGTGATTTTCGACAGAAAAGGGAGGTTGGAGATAGGGCGGAAGTTGTTGAGGTCGTTCGCATCCGCGGCGGGTTTTTTAGAAGAGGGGTGACCTGACCTGATTTGAGGGTAACTGGGAGGGAGCCTTGACTGAGGAAGAGATTGACTAGCCTGGTCCAGTAAGAGAGAGTATAGGTATAGAAATCGATGGCGATGTCGCTAGGGATGGGGTCGGAGGAATGGTTGGAGGGTTTAGTTTCGCGGATGCATTTGAGGAGGTCATCTTCCGAGATGACGTCAAAGTTCTGCCAGGTGACCAAGGATTTCCGCTCCTCCATGGGGGGGGGTGGGCGACCTTATCCACCAGAGCTTTGACCTTTTCATCGAAGAATATAGCGAAATCTGCTGCTTTCTTTGAGGAATCCTCAGGCTTAATGGTTGGAGGAGAACAGTTTGGGTTTTTGAAGAGGTCAAAAAGTTTTTGGGTCTGTTTTTAGCCGAGTCAAGGAGGGATCTGAAATGTGATGCTTTTTCCAGGAAGATGTGATTGTGATATATGGATCTTGCTGAGCGTAAAAGAGAGAGATTAGTGGTGGAAGGAGATTTTCTCCAGTGCTTCTCCAGGAATCTAAGGTTTTTCCTTTCATCGTAGAGCGCTTTATTGAACCAAGGTGCTGAGGGGTGGGTCTTTTCCTTTTGCTTTGGAGAGGAGCAACAATGTCGATTTCGACTGCTAGTACTGAGAGGCACTGAGAAGTGAGATCGTTGACATCCACGCTAGGGTCTAGTCTAGGAAGTGCCTGCATAGCGGAATCACAAAAAGTGTCAAGATCAATGTTCTTAGTGTTACGGAACCAGGTAGTAGCTCTTTTAGGTTGGCCGAGAGTTATAACGTGCGAGAGGTGAAAGCGGAAGGGAATGAGGAGGTGGTCAGACCAGTCTACATGGATGGGGGGAGCAGTGGTCAGCAGGTCTTCTTTGGATATGACAAGGTCCAGAATAGAGCCCTTAGAATGTGTGGTTTCCGAGCAATGTTGGAGGAGATCATTGGCTGAGAGAAAGGAGGCAAGCTTGTTGGCAGCCGAGTCTTCCAAGGAGCCCCAGTGGAGATTAAAGTCACCCAGGAAGATCTGTCTGTCACTTTGAGAGAGTTGGTCACTGATGAAGTCAGTCAGTTCCTCCACAAAGGAAGAGCAGTAACCAGGCGGGTGGTAGATGGCATGGAATCTAAAGGGTGAGCCGTGATGTATTTGAAGTTCTAGGGAAAGGCATTCGAATGTATGGAAGAGGGTGGTTGGGACCGCTTTAATTTGAAGGGAGTTTCTGAAGATGATAGCGACACCTCCTCCAGTTTTGTCTGCCCTGTCATTTCTGAGGATAGAATAGTCAGTGGGTACCAACAGATCAAACAAAGTATGAGAGGAGTCATTAAACCAGGTCTCAGTGAGGAAGATCATGTCAAGATTTTGGTGAGTGATAGTATCAGAGATTTCCACTTTGTGTTTGACTGCAGATCTGCAGTTGTGGAGCAAACAGTGCAGCTCTGACGCAGATGTTTTGGTGAAGGGGGTGTTAGGGTTGTTCAGGGAGATAGGGATAAGATTCTTGAATGAGGGAGCCCGGCAAGAGGGAGGTTGGTGAGGTCTGACAGAGGAGATGACCTGAATAGGAAACTGCGTAAAATTCTTAGGAGAGGAGGGCGGAGAGGGAGTGACGTTGGTGGTCTTGAGGCTGGCCCGTAAATTGGTGATGTCTGCAGAGGGCAGACTGTGATTGGTTTTATTGGGGTGCGGGAGCAAGGGACTCCTCGGGAGGGTGTTAGGGACAGGGGATAACTTGGCGCTTAAGCGTGAGATGGACGCTACCAGCTGGGAGATGGAATAGATGAGAGAATCCAGTTTATTTTCCAGAGAGAGGAGAGCTGAGCATGGAGTGTTAGGTGGCTCGGTGGATAAAGAAGGGAGTGCAGAGGGTGAGGGAGGACGGGGAGGGGTGGGGGAACGAGTAGAGGGCGTTGGTGCAGAAGGTAAGGGAGGACAGGGCGGGCTGGAGGAGCCGGATATGAGATGGAGTGCAGATGGTGAGGGAGGACGGGGCGGGGTGGTGGAATGGGATAAGTGAGGGAGTGCAGAGGGTGAGGGAGGGAGGGGAGGGGAGGGGGAATGGGTGGGGGGTTGGGGAGCAAGGGAAGAGGGTGAGGAACGATGGTGAACAGAGGGAGTGGAAGGAGAAACAGTGGTGGGAAGAGAAATATTTTTACTGGAGTTGAACAGAGGGGAAGAGAAGAGGGCATACGTCCGAGGAGGAAGTTGAGGAGTAGGAGGGGGATAAAAGAGGGCCGGAGGTAAGGGGAGAAGAGGGGAGACGAGACTGACCCGGGCGGGGTGGGCGGGGGACAGATGAGGTCCGAATGTGCGTGGATCCGAAAGAAAAGGGGGCTGTAAAGGAGGGGGAGGGCAGGGGGTCCGAGGAGGGCCAGAGGAATGGGGAGAAAGGAGAGGATGGTGCAAGATAGGTACTGTAGGCTATGCAAGGCGAATGTAGGGGGACAGGTACCAGGTGGAGTGGGGGGAATTGACTAGAGGGAAACTGAGGGAGAAGCAAGGGACTGCAACGTCGGAGGGAGAGACGAGGAAGGAATTGTCAGGGAGGGAGATAAGGTTGGGAAGCAAGGGAAGAGGAAGGTGGGGTTGAGGATAGATGGGAGGTGGAAGAGGAGAATTTAGGGTACGGGGGACGGGGAAGAGCGGAAAGGGATGAGGCGAAAGGGGGAGGTAAGGGGAAGGTAAGGACAGTTGATGGGAAGACCAGGTTGTAAGAGAGGTGAATTAAGAGGGGGGCGGAGGGCAGATTTAGTGGGATTAGGGGGCGGATAAAATGTTGGAGAATCGAGCAGGTGTAGGGTGGGGAGGGGGGTGGAGGCCAGAGGCCGGAAAGATAAGATAGGGTGAGGGGCATTTTGGAAGGGGGGAAGAGAGGGAGATGAGGGAGCAGTGACTGGGGGAGCAAAGGGTAGACCTGCGCCTCCCGGGATAGCGGCCTGCTGGAGTATCGGGGGGTCTGGGGGGAGAAAGGGAGAAAGGAGAGGAGTTCAAAGAAGAGTTGGGGGAGATCATAGTTGTGTGGGTTGGACGAAGGGAGTGGAAGAGATGGTCAAAGAGGGAGAGACAGGAGTCTGTCGCTTGAATCATGACGGTGCCATTGTTGTAGAGTGTTATGGTGAGCGAGCCCTTAAAGCTCGTGGAGGGGGAAATTTTTAGTCGCTGTCCATGCGGGATAGGTGAGGAGGAGGAGACGTTGAAGAAATTGAAGAAGCTGGTGGACCAGGAAGGGATGTCATGGGTGAAAAAAATTAAGTCATTTTTTAGCTTCCCTAGGTGCCCATTATGGAATTGATCAACAAAGAGGGAATCAGGGAAGTGTTCAATGGTGTTGTGTTTGAACCGTTTTGCTGCTGCTTTGGACAGATTGGGGGATAGATGACTTTGAAGCAGTTAACTCCCGACTTAATTCGAATGGAAGCCATGGTAGGGAGAGGAGGGCCACTAGGGTAGCGATGGATCAGAAAAGAATAATATGAAGAGGAGGGCACATAAGCCGGAAGATGAGTGAGGATAATCCAATGAGAGCGGTCAGGAGGCTACTAGACATGCAGGGCCAGGGCCTCTGGTCTTACTCCCTAATAAGACATCGTACCGGTGGGATAGAAGGCTGGCTTGTCTCCAGCAGTGGAGAGGGTGTGGGATCATACCGGGGCAAACCCTACCACCCGGGATTGGGACCTCCCAGTGTGGAAACCCGCATGGAAATGGGAGTCGCCTATAGGATCGCAGTGATGGGGAGGGACATTCTTTGGCTCCCCAGGGAGGAGGCCCAAATGGACACCATACCTCAACCAAGAGCACAGTTAGAGGAGAGCCAAGTGAACGACAATTATGTGCATTACTCATCCCATGGGCCACCGATCGAGCCAGGACAGCCCAATCGGAAACTGGCAATCTCAAAGAGGGGCTCAAATGTCCTATGACCCAAAAGTTCCGGGCGCGCTGCCTAAGCAGCGAAGGTCAAGGGTGCGCAATCTGCGCAGGTCTCAATGTTGCAGCTGGCACTATGTGCTGCGCAGCTGTGAAGGACCAGGGCGCGCTGCCTAGGCAGCGGAGGTCAAGGGTGCGCAATCTGCGCAGGTCTAAACGTTGCAGCTGGCACTAAGTGCTGCGCAGCTGTGAAGGTCCGGGCGCGCTGCCTAAGCAGCGAAAGTCAAGGGTGCGCAATCTGCGCAGGTCTAACTGTTGCAGCTGGCACTAAGTGCTGCACAGCTGTGAAGGTCAGGGCTAAAGGAGGGCATCTCACTTCTAACAGCCAAGGTATGACCCCCAACCCAGGTCTAAACGTTGCAGCTGGCACTAAGTGCTGCGCAGCTGTGAAGGTCAGGGCTAAGGGAGGGCATTTCACTCCTAACTGCCCAACTCAACATTAGCCTAAACGGTGCAGCTTCCCACTACTTGCTGGGCAGCTGTGAAGTGAAAAGGCCTGGCACTAACCGTGCCTTACTAGCCTCTGCAGCCACAGCATCGCCACCAACAGGGGCAGAGGGGCTGCAGCAAGTCGACTCGAGATCATGAGAGTAACAGACAGTCTGTTGGTCAGTGTGTGAGGAGGTACTCTGCTGATGTGTCTGCCTTTTCGCCGCTCCTATTGCTGGTCTGGCGCTATAATTAAATTTAAATTTTCCCAGTGTTGCCCCGTACTCCGCTGTAATAAAGTGTCCTGCCTGGGCGCCATTTTAGGGTCAGGCAGCATGGGGCATCTACTTCGGCCCGGGAGGCCCCATTGTCCGTTACTTCTCAGGGAGGAGGGGGGGCAGGTAGAAGGCAGCGATAGGAGGGTGGTCACTCTCCCGCATGGCCGGTTCCCCCGCCTCCGCGCTGTAGCTGGAGCACTCACCGGTTCAGCCGATCGTACTCCCGTTCACTAGCGCTGCTGGCCCAGAAACGAATTTGTACCGGCCGCCTTTATCTGTGGGGCGAACTGGGACCCAGTGAATGCAAGGATAGGTAAAAAGCGATGTATTCTAGCAGGGTACAGGATCACTGTGATCGCAGCACATTTGGCATCTAAACGTTTGGAAGAAATGGAGCCGTGCACAATATAATGAGGCCAAACGAGGTGGCGTGGTTAGCGTCGGAGAAGGGAGCCTCCACTTCCCGTCTAAACAGGCAAAAAAGAGCGTTGTTCCTCACCCCGCATAGTAGGAGGATGTGTCTCGCGGGCATTCGGAAGCTTCAGGCTCGATCTCCACTCGGTCGCGGTGGCATTCGCAGTCAGTCGTAGCGCGCGTTCCGTGCCCCGCCCTCAGTCTTACCCGAGTCCCCTGTTGACTCGGGGCCTCCGAGGGCCGCGTCAGGCCCAGGCACATCGCGGCGCCGATCTCGGTATTTACAGCAGTATAGCGGGGTATCCGTAGCTCATTCAGCTCACCGGGATGTCAGGACCTCGCGTCGCTGCAGCAGGGCTGAAAGTACAGCGGCTATGCACGGTGCGGCGGACTTCGTTTTGTGGTGGCTCCGGAGCTCCTCACACAAGCAGTAACCCTCCAACAAATAAACTGGCGTCTGAACGTTCTGGGCTGCGGCCTGCTGTAACCTACCTGCTCAGGGACACAGAGGGATCACCCCCTCCCCTCCCGTTCTTGCTTTTTTAAATGCCCGCACTCTCATTTATAATGCAAAACGTCTCGCGTAAATGCGAGCCGTATTGCATTGCAAATGCTTGTTTTTAAAGTAGTTCGTGCTGACACAGGATCGTACAGTGTCTGCAGAAGCATGCGCAGTCATTTAAATTTAACATGCGCGCGATGCCCGGTCGCTAATTACAGCGTACGCATGCGTGCCAGAGTGTCACATTCCTGAGTCTGCTTTAGATGCGATGCACGGAAAATATTTGTATTATTACAGCCAAGACGAGAGTTGTGACCCGCTATGGCAGCCTTCCGGAGGCTTGTGTCACTAGAAATGTATGCTGGTCCCCTTTCTATTTCCTTTCAGAACAGGAAGTTCTGCCCATGTATCGGAAGCTGCGCCTGCAAACGGGACTGCAGCGAAACATGGGACAGCGAGAAAAAGTTACTGTGCTTGGTGGAGTGCAGGTTCGGTGCTGAGCTCCTAGACGAAAGGTAGGAGGCAGGCGCATCTCGTGAGTGTTTATTTAATTTGTTTATCTTTGTTTTATCTTATCGGGTGTTATTTTTGCCTTTTCTTGCCTTATTAGAGGCTCGGCATAAAGCGCCTAGATCAATCTTAAGAAGCGGGAGCCCACCTGTCTAAACATGTGTGACTTGACTGCTGGGGTTTATTTTGGAAAAAGATACATTCGGGAGCCCGCTTCTCCCTACAGGATTGTTTTAATAGTGGACGAGCACACCCTCCAATACAGCAGACCGCTGTGAATGTAGTGCTTTACAAAAGCGAGTGGTAGCTGTGGAAATCTACCAGGGCACAGAAGCATAAAAGCTAAATGAAATGGGCTCAATACAGTAGTGATCGTCAGGTTTAATTTGTTTAATTAGCACATGAATGTGTGAGAATAGATGTCACACAAATATGCTGACGCCACGTTGTTGAGAGTAGATATACTATAAAGCAGTTTACTGCTTGCACAAAGTGTTCGGATAAATATAGCCACTCACTTCCATGGCTCCCGGAGGCTCGTTTCTAAACCGCTGTGTGCACCCCTCAGTCAGCACGGGCAGTAATTTAATGACTAATAGCAGGGAGGAGTGTTAGAACAGCTACCCATTACATGATAACAAGCAGTGGACAGGGTACCCACACGGCGTTTGAGTGGGATCATGATGATTGTGTCCACTGTTAAAAGGTGACAGTTGGACAAGAGAGGTAAACACTATGGTGTATGTACGATGCTCGTGTGCAAACCGTGGTCAGTGTGGGAGGAAAGGATAGGCATGAGGTGCGAAATTTGAATTGACTTATTTAAGATTTTGTAGAAGTTGAATGAAATCCTCAGGAAGATGGGGGCAAAACAATTCTCAACACAACGAGATTCAAACGAAAGTCATGTTTTTAAAACTCGAATTTAGTACAGAGGCGATCACTCACGTAGGGGGCCGCAGACAGTTGAAAGTGTATGAATGAGACTGTGGCAAATAATTTAAATGCAAGGAAGCCTTGGCATTGCGATGCACGAGTAGAAATGAGAGAAAAGTACAAGAGAAGCTGCAACATCGGGAGGCCGTCGTGTAGGTTGCATTTGGAAGGCTGGTAAACAAGAGATAAGCAGTGAAAGTAGAGCAAGAAGTTAGAAATCAGAAGACAAGAGAACAAGTTTGTTAGAGAATAATAGGACATTTTAGAGCGCTTGAGGTTTTGTGGCAGTGGCATTGCAGCATCACACTTTTGGTTTTAAACAGTGCCGACTTCAAAAGCCAAGTTTTAAAAACTCTGAGACTAAGGAGCCTGGACTGCATCTTAAGTTCCTGCTGTTGTGCAAATTCTTTTAGCAATAAGCAAATTAGTGCTACAGGAGTTTACGTACTTATAAATCCCTTTCTGACTTCCCTGACGTCTGTCGAGGGTTAGCAGTGCAGCCTGGGCTTCACTTGCTCATGCAGGGCACTTCACAGTGGTGGTGTAAGCAGTCAACGAAATCCATATTTCTGAGTGTCAAGTTTGGACACTTCTAACTGTTACTGCTCTTATTGTTCTGGAAAGAACGCCAAGCGTAGATTTTCTAAGGAGTGTTAATGTTAATGATTACATCTAAAAGGCATCTCTGCCCTCTCCCCCACTGGGCTGCATAACCCTTCATTGCCTATGAGAAAGAAACGTAAGAAAGCCAGAAACTAACATTTATTTAGCATTTCACAACCCCATTCTTTGGTTAGAGGACAGAGGAAACCATCTTTTATTTTAGATTTCTTCAACCATGTGCTCGCTGCATTGTGGGCTTTGTAGTTTGGCCTTTTAACAGTTTCATCATGGGCCCAAAAATACATTTGTCTTTCTTACGTTTCTTAGCACCCAGGATAATATGCTGCATAGCTAAAAACCTATAAGGTCCCAAAGGCGAGACCGATTGCATTGCAAATGCTTGTTAATATTAGCAGGGAACTTTAATTCCACCTTTGAGCCCCTTGAGAACAATGATGTCAACCTGGGGATCGAAGAGGATGAGATCTTGGGTGTCCTTCAGCTCTGCCAAAGTAGTGTGCTGGCTCCCACTCTATTTTCTCTGTTCCTGAATCACATTGTCATCTCCCTGTCTGGCCTATACACGTATACCCCTACCTTAGCTGGCAATAACATTTCTATATTATTGTTTGCAGATGACACTCTACTAATATCTAAGACACTGAGTGGGTTTCAGCGAGTGTTATCTCATTTTGAAGAATTTTGCAACAGCCACGGATTTGTGATCGATTCCGCAAAAAGCAAGCTTATGGTCTATAATAAACACAAAACCTTCAAGGGTAGGCTTGAGTTAGGAGGTGAACCATTAGAACAGGTTTTCACTTACCTAGGTGTAACACTGTCCTCGAATTTCACCTGGAAGCCATAGGTGGATCTTGTATCCCTCAAACATAAGCAGATTGCTGTTTCCATAATTAAAGAGCACGTTACCTCCTACTCCAAACCTGTTGCCCCAGCTCTACAAATCTACGATGCAAAAGCAGTTCGTTCTGTGTTGTATGGCTGCGAGTTGTGCGGCTTTGCCAACATCTCTTCCCTTATAAGGTTTGAGAATAAATCTCTGAGAAGTCTAACACATCATCCTGTCAGTACCCGATTGACTTCGCTAATGCTTGACATATGCAGAAGGTCAGTGGCTGATAAAGCTAGACTTCAGCCACTGTTATTCTGGAGAAGGCTATGGTCCAACTCTGAAGTAATCCACTATAGATTGGCCATGGAAGACGTGATTGAGGCTGACATATTTAATAAAATCCCATGGTTTCAACATATTAAAAAACTTTTAATAGCCATTGGCCTCAGATCCCTATGGGATAATCCTCTGCCTGCTTCATCCTAGCAAGTGGCAAAGTTAAAAGAACATTATTGGCTGTGAGTTGGTCAATTAGAGGTCCAACGTGTTGACAACTCATCCCTAACGGGAACATTCCTTGATTTTAAATCTAGTAGCCTCATGGAGCCCTACTGGGATGCCATTACTGTTCCTCTCGACAGGAAATTATATTTACAGTTCAGGGTCGGCACCCTTCCCGTGAAAACATTTGCGAAGAAGTGGGCTCCAAATGGTGATCTCTTGTGTCCAACCTGAAAGATAGCTACTGAATCAGCTGGCCATGTTTTTTCCGTCTTTCTGGGTTATGAAATCCGCCGTCAGAAATGGATTGAACCAGTATGTAGATTTATAGGGACCCAAAGTAGTAGATTTTCACTCGGAAACCTTAGCTCAGACCCAAACCTCACATGTGTATGTTATGTTATGTTAGCCAATTTGTAAAGCGCAAAGTATACCCAGAGGTGTCTTGGCGCTGGTTCCATGAGCAAAAATGAGGAGAAAAGGAGAGCCGACTGATTGAAATGCCATGTTTTCAGGTGCTTCCTGAATTGGAGTAGAGTGGGGGCTGACCTTATGTCGAGTGGGAGGAGGTTCCAAGATTTGGATGCTCCCACCACGAAACTGCTCCCTCCCCATTTTGATTTCTTAAATCTGATAGAATTAATTTTGAACGAGCCTGATGATTTTAGATTTCTGGTTCGGGACCCATCTTCCTGAAGAAAGCCCTATCCTGGGCTTTCTTCAGGAAGATGGGTCCCGAATCGTGAAGGGCTTATAGGTAAGACAGAGAGCCTAAAACTTAATTCTGTTATTGACCTTCAGCCAGTGGAGATCTTTGAGCGCGAGACAAACTGAATGGTGTCTGGGCAGTCCCAGTAACAATCTAGCTGTGGAAATCTGAAGCACTTGGAGTTTGTTCAGGTATTGGGCCTGCAGGCCAATTTATAGGCCATTGCAATAGTCTATTTTAGATAATATTAGTGTGGAAATAACTGACTTCCTAACGGAGGTGGGAAGAAAGATTAATATTTTCTTACGTATTCTTAAGGTGTTGTAAGAAGAAGAGACCACTGTATTGATTTATTTGCCTAGGATTAGACGATCATGAATGATCACCCCCAGACTTTTGGCTTTACTGGTAGGAACAGGAAGGGGTCCCATTTCTGCAGGCCAGCAAGGAGCTGACCAGAAGTTAGGGTTATTGCCTAGCAGAATCACCTCTGTCTTCCCAGCATTGAGCTTGAGACAATGTTTGCTCATCCTTGCGTTGATGTGTCCCATACAGTTATGAATGCGATGACTGGTATCGTTTGCATTGTTAGAGGCTGAGAGCACGATTTGCGTGTCATCCACATATGAGGTAAGAGAAAAGCCGAAGGATTGGACAAGTGGGGCCAGTTCTGCAACGTACACGTGAAAAAGGGTGGGACTGAGCGAAGATCCCTGTGGAACACCACAGGGCAGATGAAAGGAGTTCGAAGAGAAGGCATCGATATTGATGACATTATCCCTATCTGACAGGAAGGAGGAAACTAATTTTAAGGCAAGATTATTATTACCTATTGCTTCCAAACAGTGGATCAGGGTGAAATGATTCACTGTATCAAATGCTGCGGAAAGGTCCAACAGGAACAGAGCACCTGATCCACTGTCGTCCAAGATAAACTTAAGTTGGTCAGTAGCCTTGATCAGGGCAGTCTCTGTGCTGTGTTCCGATCTAAACCCGAATTGGGTGGAATCCAGGCGATTATGGTCCTTGATGAACTCGTTTAATTGGGTGTTCATCACCTTTTCGACTATTTTAGCGGGGAATGGAAGTCTAGAGATTGGCCGGTAGTTGGCTGGGTCTTCAGGGTCCAAGTTTGATTTTTTTAGCAGTGGCAATATGGAGGCTTGTTTCCATTGGGATGGAAAGATGTTCTGTTCTAAACCTGGTGTTAAAGATGTCAGAGAGATAGGATGCAATAATATCAGGGACAAACTTGATAACTGAGGGCGGGCAAGGATCGTCCGGGGAACCTGATTTAGTGATTAAAATAAGATCTTTTATTTGTGTGGTGGTCACTGGAAGGTACGAATCAAAAACGTCCATTGCCAGGTCATTAACAGGTAGACCAGCCCTTTTTTCTGGATGATCGGGCAGGAGATGGTTGCTGGAGTGATCAAAGGAGCCAAAAATTTAATCAATTTTGCTCCTGAAGTGCAAGGCAATCTTGTCACAGAAAGACTGGCTAACCCAGTCCCCTTTGTAATCAGGTTGTTTAATAATTTTGTTAATCACTTTATTCTTCTTTTGCAGAATTTTTAGCAGATTCAATTTGCGATGAGAAGTAAGATGCCTTTTTTTTTTACCAGAAGAGACTTGTATTTAGTTAATGAGTGTTTGTATGTTTCTCTCTCATGAGAGTCATATTGGGCTCTCCATTTCCTCTCTTGGCGTCTACAGCATTGTCTTTCTAGCCTGAGGGCATCTGAGAACCAAGGGGTGGACGGACGAGTCCTGCCTTGGCAGACCTTTCTTATAGGAACTGTTTGGGAGAAGGCAGAATTTAGCCAATTAGAGTAGTTCTCTTCTGCTAGCTCCAGATTACCAACAGCTGATGGAGCCGAAGAAATCAGCAGTTGCTATAATTGATTCTGATCGATTTTAGCCCAAGCTCTATGCTGAGCTGAAGAGTGCCGCTTATTAGGAGCTGTATTAACTGCCGGGCAGTTAAGCTTGAAGAAGAGGGCTGAGTGATCAGACCAAGCCAGGGGAAGCACTTTAACAGTAGAGATGGCTTTATTGTTAGAGAATAACGCATTATATGTATGTGCTATTCCAAAGTTTCTAGGATCGGTATGATTCATTAGAGCTAGGACCATTGGTATTTCTTAAGGAATGTCAGTGCCCTAGCTGCTGCACACAATATCATATGCTCGTATGATTCCTTATTGCCTGGAAACTAATCACATCTATTGGTTCAAAATCACATTGCTGTACCTCCAAGAGTATTGTCTTGTTTGTTCCTTAAAAGTAGACCCTCGTTAATTAACATTGCATGCTAGCACTACTGTAGAGCTACGGAGGTTTCGCGGTTTTAAAGCATTGAGTTATACTTTCATTTCCATAGAGGGCTTTTAGCTCCTATATGCATCTAAACTTTCTCTACCTATTGGGGGTTTTAAACTCAATGTATTATTGTTTTAAGAAATGTTATCCTTGCATGTTGTTTTGATGCCTTGGCTCTTTTAATTGACTGTAACCTTTTCTGTATTTATTAGTTTTTTATGTGCTTTTATGACTGAATGTCAAATAAAGCTTATCAAACGCTAGCGCATCATGCTCAACGCCTGCTCCCTCTGCAAACACGCCATGGAAATCTGAGACACCATCACCACCCTCTCCCCCAACATTGCCTTCATCACCGAAACATGGCTCAACCCCACCTCGAACCCCGACATCGCCACTGCCAACGACTGCAAGATGATACACTGAGACCACACCAACAAACAAGGCAGGGGCATCACCATCATCCTCGAGTAAACCATCTGATGCAGTGTCTCCATCGACGACTCAATGCCTCTCATGGAACACCTCAACTTCTAATTACAGAACGACGCTAAGACCACGATAAGAGGCACTCTCACTTACAGACCCCCAGTGCCCCAACCAGCTTTTTGCGATGCCATCTCCAACCTCATCACCCCCCTAGCCATCGACTCCCACCACTATGTCCTACTCGGCAATGCCAATTTTCATGTCGCCGACCCCAACAATGCCAACTCCATCATCCTCCTGGAGAACCTGAACAATATTTGCCTCATACAACTGGTCACCGAACCCACGCACAAAGCCAGACACACACTTGACTCAATTTTTACCTCTGCTATTTCACTGAACTCACCTGGACCAACCATACCATCGTTCATTTCACCATATCTGACGCCCAGTACACCATCACCAAGCACCACAGCTTCTCCCACTGCAACTGGGGCAAGTAACCAGGACTCAGTGGACACAGGCCCTCAGCTCCACCCAACTCAAAGCTTCAACAGACCTTAACCAGGCCGTTTAGAATTTCTCTGCCTGGATCACCAAGGGCGCCGATAGAGTTGCCCCGCTGAAACCATCAAAAGCCAACAAAACCTCAAAACAAGCCAGCTGGTACACCGCAGAGCTCACAACCACCAAGCGCAACTGCTACCAACTTGAGAAGAGATGGCACATCACTAAGAACCCCTCCGACAGAGCCGCTCACAATGCTGCCCTCAGCAACTACCACCTGCGCAACAAGGAAGCTAAAAGAGCAGCCATCAGTGCCCGCATCAATACTGCAGCCAACCACACGAAGGAACTCTTTAAAATAGTCAAGGAATTCAACAACCCAACAGCCACAGAGACACCATCCACCCCTCCCAAGATCTCTCTGACTCCCTCTCGGACTACTTCCTCAGCAAGACTGCCACCATCTACAACAACTCCGACCCCCAACCCTCCACTCTCAGCCTTGACAACCTCAACCAACCAGTGAACACCAACCGAACGATCACCACCAGATCTATGCTCACCACTCCGACCACTACAGCCATCATGTCGTCCATCCACTCTGGGCGCCCACCAACTTCTGCCTCCACCATCTCTTCAACCTCAGAACCAACCCAATCAGCACGAAACTCACCACCATCCTCAACAGCTCCGTCTCTACATCAACCTTCTTGGACAGATAGAAACATGAAGAGCGGAGATCAGACCCCTCTCAAAGAAACCCTCTGCCGACCCAAACGATCTCAAAAATTACTGACCGATCTCCCTGCTCCCCTACAGTACTCGAGAAAGCCATCAACCAACAGCTCACTGGATACCTGGAACAAAACCACCTATTTGACACCTCACAATCAGGATTCTGTGCACTGAGACCATGCTGATTTCGGCGACAGATGATGACAGAACTCTCCTTGACCGCGGAGAAACTGTGGCCCTGGTCCTCCTCGACCTCTCTACTGCATTCGACACCATCTCCCACCACTCCCTCATTGACACTCTACAACATCAGAATAGAGCAAAACGCCCTCAAGTAGATCACCTCATTCCTTACAGGACACACACAGAGCATCCGATTGCCTCCTTTCACCTCTGCACCCAAAGACATCATATGTGGCATACCCCAAGGATCTTCCCTCAGCCCCTCCCTGTTCAAAATCTACATGACCTCCCTCATGGACTTCGTCAGATCCCCTGGACTCAACATAATCTCCTACGCATACAACACTCGACTTATCCTCTCGCTCACCGAGGACCTCTCCAATGCCAAAACCAGTTTCTGCAATGACATGACCAATGTAGCCAAATGGATGAGAGATAACTGCCTCAAACTCCACTCCTACAAAACAGAAGTGCTGATCTTCTAGAAGAACACTTCCATCTGGGACCACAGCTGGTGTGCAGCAGAACTCGGACCAACACCCACGCCTACAGACCATGCACACAACCTTGGTATCATCCTCGACAGCCACTGACCGTAAAACGACAAATCAACACAGTCGCCTCCTCCTGCTTCCACATCCTTCGCATGCTCTGCAGAATCCTCAGATGGATCCCAATCAACACCAGAAAGACCGTCACGCCTCAAATATGGCAATGCTCTCTACGCCGGAATTTCCACCCAGCTCCTCAGAAGACTCCAAGCCATACAAACACTGCAGCCAAAGTCATCTTGGTCCTACCCAAGCGTACCCACATCACCCCCCACTTCAGAAACCTTCAGTGGCTCCCCATCCAGAAGAGATGCCAGTTCAAGATTCTCATGCCCACCTACAAAGCTCTCCTCGATCCTACCTCAACCATCAACTGAAATTCCATCTGCCTGCAAGACACCTGCGCTCCTCCTCTCTCGCCCTCGCACACACCCCCTTTCATCTGTTACCGCTCCTTCTCATACATCGCTGCCAAGACCTGGAACGACCTGCTCCTCCACTTCCCAATAGCACCCTCCTTGGCGGACTTCAAAAGAAACTCAAGACCTGGCTTTTTGACGAAGACCTGGCCCCCTCAGCGCCCAGATACCCCTAGGGGTGATAGTGATGCACTATACAAATTCTAATTGATTGATTGAAGTACATTAGTACTGCTCTGGCTGTTCTAAAACCTTACAGTCCCTCTATTGTTGACCCGTGTACTCTCCTAATTGTATTGATCCAGTCTGGGTTTCACTGTTTAGCCTTAATTCTTAACATCCTGCCCTTTATCTCGTGAGGTTCCCTCGACTTGTGTCTTCAGTTTCAGTTGTGTTTTCTGTGGGTGACTGACTAAGTTCTCTCAACCTATGGAGATATATATTTCTGAAATTATTGTAGGTATACTTGCCTATTGCCAAAAATGCTGCCTTGCTGCAAATGTTGCTGAGACTAATCTCAGAAACTGTCTTGAAATTTCCCAATAATTTCATGCCCAGATCGACCGCCACAGCGTCTTCAAGCTCTTTTTGAATTTGCTTCATAATCTGCAGTACTCCTGGTGTAGGAATCCAATGTGTAATGGTGTCTATATTAGTAATTGCACTTGCCCCATGTAGAAACTTCCGAACACCTGGTACTATTCCCCTAGGAAGACACAAAGGTCCCAATTACGAAGTTGCTGGATTCATATGGAGGGATACAGTAAAACAGAAATGAACGTTTTGGCCTCTATTTTCACACATAAAACCGGTTAAGTGTATTTGTCACTGAAATGGGGAATACGTGCGGACCCAGAACTACCTCATCCAAACCTGCATGTAGTGTCCCAATTCTGAGGAGAAATCTGCTTCTGTTTTTCACCTTTTTTGAGCATGTGATAAATGTATGTGGGGGGTATCAATGCAGGCGTGGATAGAATGTCGGGGCAGCAAAGGCTCTGTGCTGGCAATGGGGAGTGTTTCATGCTCTCCCATGCAATGGCAGAGCATCAGGTGAGATCTGTGGGCCACTGCTGGTCTGCGCTTATACCCTGGGGCTCAGATGTTCCCTCAATAGGGAAATCCAGGTGCAGTAAGACAGGCCCGGTTACAATTGGACGGAGTGGTACCAAGTCGGGAATATCTTTCTGGCCAACTTATTGTCCCATAATCAGAATTCTCAGATTTTCTTAATGGGATGTCTGAGGGTGCACTGGCTCCAATTGATTCGTTTTAAACGCAATCCAGAAAGGCACCTCATTCCGCTAGTGGGCCCTTTTTTCAGTACCACATTAATGACTTGTGGGTTTATTTTAGGTGTACAGGGCAAAACAACTGCGTATCAACACTGTTAATATGGCTTTCAACTGACCTGTATTGAGGTTGCATGCTGTGGATGCAATATGTATCCCTATAAGACTGGCCCATGAAGAAACTTCCCATTAACCCAGTGCATGTCTTTGGGAAATTTTTGGGGCATCTCCTAACTTTTGTAACATGTATGTCTAGCAACATGTTGCATGTGTTTATCCCTCATACTGTGTCCATGGGCTCCTTCTATCGGGTCAAATTCTGCCCATGAGTAAAATGTATCTGTCAAACAAGCCGAACTAGTGGTAACAACCAGTTTTACTTTGCCTCCTGTTGCAGGGAACCCTTGTGACCTCAAATATTCAGTCAATGTGCTCTGCACATTAGCCCTTAGTACCACATTCCCATCTGCTATTTTACAACAGATTCAGATTATGATTCTAAGCTCAGGAAGAATTTCCTACCAGTGGTAATCAGACATCTCTTTAATAATATTGTTTAGGGCTTGATCGGATATTTAGGTCATAAGGCCACACCGAAGTGCGCCATTTCAAATTGCCAAACTAATCCGCCGGTTAGATTTCCCTTGGTCCACAGGTAGTTCAGGTATACCAGCCTGTCATTTGGAGTAGGGAAAGCTGATAGGTGTCCCTTGAACCTCTTCCAAACGTACATGAGAAAGGATCCACGTTAGAAGCAGACCGACCTGGCAAAGGCAACAGGTATATTTTTTCTAGTTTTCTTACACCGTTTCCCCAGAGGCCTGGACTATCTGTATTAGAGAGTTTTATTAGAAGCAAAACTAGTGTAGAACACATGAAGAATAATGGCAGCAAATGCCACAGTTACAGTGGCACTAGAGAATATGCAGACCCTAAATTGTTTTAAAGGAGATAACATTATGTTTTTGATAATTTCCTTCCTCCTAAGGGCCTGATTTAGATCTCAGTCGACGGGTTACTCCGTCTTAGCGGTGATGGATATCCCGTCCTCCAAAATATAAATCCCATAGGATAGAATGGGATTTATATTTCATTGGATGGGATATCCGTCACCATTGTGATGGAGTAACCCATCCACCGAGATCTAAATCAGGCCAGAGTCTCTATTAATAAATTGGCACCTGAAAAGTCTCCCATGTTGAGAGGTGGAATAAATCCTTACATGCCTGTTTGCTAAGGGCAGGCAGCCTTGTACTTGCAAGGCTAGACACTGTCTTATCAGAACCCAGCTGGGTTATTAGCTGATGCCCTTTGAGCAATAAACTCCCTTTATGTAAGCATGTGTGCTTCTGTCTCAGAGCTCAAGATGTCTATTTCTTGCAAGGAGACTATGAGAAGGTGCCCGAGTGAATTGATGCACTATGTGAGCAAATGCATGGGACTTCTGCAGTATTACATGTGACTATATGCATAAGAAAACATTAAATGCCTGATTTAGAGTTTGGTGGATGCGGGCCTTCGACCTAAGAGTTCCGGGTGTCACTTTTGATCTATTTAGAGTCCATAGACAACATTGCCCTCTAAATTGGGTGGACAGAGCATCCGACACTTTCTGGCAGTTATCCTGCATCCACTACACTCCAAGTCAGGACTTATGTCTATGAATATATGAACCTAAAGCACGCTATCCTCATATGTAAAACATAGGCAGTTCATCACTATGTAAACATTTGCATAATTAAATAATAGCAGGCATCAGTAGCAATCATGGAGTTTAGGCAGCAGGGGAACGGTGGGCTCCAGTTCAAATTTAGAACAACACACAACAAATTGAATACAGAAGGGAAAATATAATTTCCGTGAGTCAATGTGATTTGCTTTTCCTGTCTTGACTGTGTGAATATATCTATCAGCTCCAGTCCGAGCCATTCAAACATTTGCAGCAAATACAAAACATTGCTGTATGATTCTTATGTGGATTGAAAAAGTATCCCATCAGCCCAGCTCTCAGGTCATTTCACTGAGTTCCGATTAAAAATAAATAAATCAAAAGATCTATTTCAAATCATTATGTGTAGTATATAAAACCTTATGCAACAATGGACTATCTCCTTATTTGCCTCAGTACAAATTTTCCAAGATATACATCTGTGAAATTTCTGGTGCTTTTCTAGATAAGGACAATGTGGAGTGAAGATTGACTGCACTGTAACAAGCAAACATGGATTGCAGAACTCATGGACACCTTCCTTTTCCGAACAGCAGAACAGATTTAATTAGATCCTTGAAAAATCCCCACGGCAAGGAGTCTCAAGGGATATTTAAGGGATTGTAATGAAATTAAATACCCAGTAGGTACCAGTATGCTGATGAGCACTATCCTCAAGCTTCAGATGTTCAAGGAGATAAAATATATTTGGATATATAATCTGATGATCAAATACTTGAATGTCTAGATTTCCACAAGACTGAATAGTCTTCCCAAGACAAAGTATGAATGAAAGAATGTATGAATGAAGGAGGTATTTCTAAAGTGCAAACAAATATCCAAAGGCTTCATGGAACGAATTGACTGAAATATCATAATCAGCCAGGAAAGGCGTGACAACGATACTGATGGAATTAATGAGGTTTCAAAGTCTTCCTAAGAGAGTATAGGTTCACTTTTATTTGAATTTGTTTAGGGAAAGAATTTCACAGTGTGGAAGCAAAAACAAATAAGTCTCACTACCCATTCTTTCTTCTGTTGCACGTGGGATAAATAATAAAGGCAGGTTGTTAAAGCCAAGAGACCTAGTGCAGGTATTCCTAGAAAAACTTGAGACTTTTCCTAAGATAAGCCATTTAGCAGTAACAGAGGGCTATAAACTGCCTCTCAGTTGGAGGCTATAGTAAGTCTAAAAAATCTTCTGATATGTGATCAAATATACGTAAATTTAGCAATCATTCTTACTGCCTGATTTTTAACTCTTCAGTATAACAGATCTGTCTAGGAGTCCCAGATAGCATGTGTTTACATAAATAAGCATTGAGCCAATGGCTGAGTTAACCACCAAGGCTCTAAGATATTTAGGAATACATTTTAAGATCTCTCTTTACACCGTAAGCTTGTGAAAAAAGACTTTTACAACAGAGTTGATTTGAGGGATTAAACTTAATTCTCTATCACATACAAAGCCCAGACTCTTTAGTTTATTCTCTGGATCAGGTAGAGGCCCAAAATAAATAGGCCATAAAGTAGGAGATTGATCTAAATGCAGAAAAACCTGAGTAGCATCAGCGTAAGAAACAATCCAAACCCGGACAATATTTGCAAGGGGGTGGAATTAAACATTGAACAACATTGCCAAAAGAGCTGAATCTTGAGGTACTGCACATTAAGAAAAAGATTTTTGAACAGTAAGATAAAAGCATCAAAGCAAATTCCCTGTTCAATGAAAAGGAATTCAGATTATTTACAGCAGTTCCTGTAATTCCTACCTCCTCAAGACACTTGATGAGGATCATATGTTCCACTGTATTCAATTCAATATAATGGGAAACCCAATCTACCCTTGAGGGCTTGGGCAATTCAAATAAACGGGTAAACAACGCCTTCAAGGGATTTGTTTGAAATACTCTGTTCTATTGCTTTTGATAAATATTTTTTAGCTGCAAGAATTGTTGATAAACTTGCCACAGAAATGTTATTCAAACATCTTTTATCTAAAAAATAATAATTTTGTTCCTTGTAAAAACATAAGGACCAATGAATCAATCACGGAACAAGGAATATTCAAAACACGGGTATATATAGAAAACAAATTTTTATCTTTTGAAATTTATCAAGGGTACTACACAGTTATATAAACAATGTAACACGAGGAAAATAGATGCAATTGTATGATCCTTCAATGCCACTATTGTAAACACTTCTTCTCATTGTACATTATTTTCCAGAAGAGAGTGTGAGTGTCGACGTTTCAGTCTCTATGCATTTGTCCATGAGACCATCTTCAGGACTACCATAAATATAACAAATGACCCCTGAATGATGTTTCCAAAGATTCAAGAATTACAATTGACACACATATGTCAAATCAATCGTCGTTCTGTAACTTTTGTTTAAGGTGAATAATCATCAAGAGATACAGGTAAATGATATAGGTAAATGAACTCTGGTACTTTATTGGACGGTGTAAATAAATTTCCAGTCCTCAGCCACTTCTCAGTTGAAAGGGTTTATTCTGTTAGATTTTGTAGCGCAGCCAAAGTTCAGCAGTCAGCAGTTGGATTAATCCAACACCGTCTAATAAAGCACCAGAGTTCATTTACCTATATCATTTACCTGTATCTCTTGATGATTATTCACCTTAAACAAAAGTTACAGAACGACGATTGATTTGAAATATGTGTGTCAATTGTAATTCTTGAATCTTTGGAAACATCATTCAGGGGTCATTTGTTATATTTATGGTAGTCCTGAAGATGGTCTCATGGACAAATGCATAGAGACCGAAACGTCGACACTCGCACTCTCTTATGGAAAATAATGTACAATGAGAAGAAGTGTTTACAATAGTGGCATTGAAGGATCATACAATTGTATCTATTTTCCTCGTGTTACATTGTTTATATAACTGTGTAGTACCCTTGATAAATTTCAAAAGATAAAAATTTGTTTTCTATATATACCCGTGTTTTGAATATTCATTGTTCCGTGATTGATTCATTGGTCCTTATGTTTTTACAAGGAACAACATTATTATTTTTTAGATAAAAGATGTTTGAATAACATTTCTGTGGCAAGTTTATCAACAATTCTTGCAGCTAAAAAATATTTATCAAAAGCAATAGAACAGAGTATTTCAAACAAATCCCTTGAAGGCGTTGTTTACCCACTGTATTCAAAGCAACTGAAAGTTCTAGCACAATGAGACAGGTAGAAATTCCTTGATCAGGGTCAGTTCTCAGAATTGCCTAAGACACCAGCGGCCTCTGTAGCAATTTCTGACCTGAATCTCATTTTTCTATTGTCTAAGAGCTAAGGCTCCTCTAAATGTGTAACTAACCAATGTGTTACGTCTTGTTCTTCTAACTTCTCAACTGCAGGAGAAAAATAGGTATGTAATTGTCTTCCTCCATTGGATCTAATTTAGAAAGGTTTAACCACTGATTTCTTCCAATATTGAGGCACAATTCCTCTATTAAAGAAGTAATTTATTATCTGAAAAATGTCAGTGCCTAAATGTTTTAAAGACCTTGTTGGGAAAATATAATCTGGAGATCAGGATTTCAAATTATAAAAAATATTTCCTCCTCCTTACATCTCAAAGATTAAAGGTATCAATAGTACATTTTCCATCAGAAGCCAAATCTAGAACTTGGTGGGCTCTTTATTAATTGTTTCTTATTCAAACTTGAATTATGAGAAGCTTCTTTTGTGGTAATGAAGTACATGGCTAAATTATTATAACATTCCTGAGAGCTGAGAACAGGTGGTAGCAAGCAGTTAGGTTTAGTAGCCGAGGCCACTGCCAGACGATCTCAATAAGGAAGTAGTCCCCTTTTAGATGATTTGTCTTGACCATGTGAAACCGCTTCTCCGGACACTCAGTATGAATGTATTAGTTGGAGTTGATTCATTGTCTTACTTCATGTGGTTTGGCCATACAGTCAAACTTTCGCCTAACAAGTCATAAAAGACCTCCTGTGGCTTTGTAGCAATGAGTAGTTTGTGCAGTTCACTTGGGCCAAGTGTAATTTTTGCCTTCAAAGCTTTAGGAGGAGTTCTAAATATAATGAGAACGCAACTCCAATTTTCTAATGCATTCAAATGGCTTACTAGAAAGAGTGGCTAGCATGCTTATCTAGGCCTTGACATTGAGGGTTTTAGGTATTTATGTATCTTGGTTACATAACCAAAAACAACCTGTACAATACCCAGAGAGCTTTTACTAATCTGCTGAGAAATGTAATGCTGAACCACACTTCCTATGAAATGTTATATAACTTGCAGTATTTGTTCCGTATGTCCCAATGGGCTCCGATCTGCAGGATCACATCTCCATCTGTTGTAGGATTTGAAAGAGACCAGACAGCACCAATCCAGTGCCGAAGGGCCTTCCTGCTCTGCTCAAACTGAAGGGGCATCTACTGGTTAGATACCAATGCTGTGAGAGCTTGTGCATGAAAGGATTCCAGAGAGAGAACCTTTTGATGTACCCTTGATATTCATGGTGCTCTTTCTCATTTTTGTGATAGGTAGCACCAGCATGACAATCATGGAAACTGTGATACCTGTTAAACATTGGTCTTCTTGAGAAATTTCAAATTCTTTCCATGTGCTAGATAGTTCTGATGGTCAAAACGGGCTAGTGAGAGTGGTATTGCCTTTTGCATCAAAGGAATCAGACTTGATATCCAACAGCCTATTAGCAAGTTAATTGCACTGTGTACTTCAGTGGCCTTCACATTTATTGGAATTTTGGAATTAGATTTTTCATGGAGCCATAGCTGGATTTTATTTTTTTGGGGAGTGAGTTATAATTTTTCTTTTCCAAATATTATTGGGATTCTGTTTCAGATTTTCTTGGTAAAAGAAATTCCCTGAATAGTTTACTTTCCTGCCAATGTCATTAAGAGAGGCATTTAGTATAGATTTTTATATGCACTTGCATTCTCAAGGTTGACTTATTATATGGGTAATTCCACTTCGTATCTCGTTCTATACCAAGTATGGCTGTGGTTAATTTGCCTCTTTCTACTAAGCTGTTTGTGGTAGTCCTCCTCTCCACTCGAACATAGGAGTGCCCTCTAATATTGTTTACTTTTGCTTTTACCACTGTGGGCCTTATTATGAGTATTAAGGTGTGGGACCGCCCCGCACCCGCACCACCAAGCCCATGTCTGAACTGCCCGCCAGAGTAGGAGTTTTCTCCTGTCTGGCGGGCGGTTCTTTGGCGTTCCCACTGTGGTGCCTATAGAATAGGTACCGCAGTGGGAACGTCAAAATCAGTACCTGCATGGCATGGACTGCTGCAGTCCAGTTATGTGCCCCCCTGTGTGCATCCACATGGCACAGAGGCACATGCGGTCCCTTAGGGCCCCCTGTGTTTCCTCACCACCACACTTTTCATGGTAGTGTTCCACTGCCATGAAAAGTATGGCAATGAGTAAACTTGTAAAATGCTCGGCGGGGCTGCTCATATTGTGGCCTCAAGACTGCAGCACCACTGCCAGGGATCAATGATCCCTGGCAGTTGTGGTGGTTCTAGAGCGGCCCGACTGCCCTGGTCATAATAGGGCGGTCGGAAGACCGTGCCCACGCGAGTCTGGCGGTCCGTGGACGGCCAGACTCATAATAAGCCCCAATGTCTTCTGCTCCTGGGGCTTTAACTTCCAATACTGTTGGTGAAGGAACATCTAACTTCTGTGGGTGTACTGGTTATGGTTCTTGAAGAAATGTTCCCGTGGCATTAGAGGACTCTCAAATAACCATCTTAGTTTTAATCCCTCAAACATCTAGCAATATATGTATGAGACCAATAATAAATTGGGTAACTAGTCACAATATCGAAAAAAAATATCGACTGGACAGAATATCGAGTTTTTAATATAGAATGGACAGAATATCGAATTGCAAAAATATAGTGGTGCAGAATATCGAAATGCAGGTAAGAAATATCGAGTTCCACAATATCGAAGTCAGTAATATCGATTTTTTTTTTTTAGTGTTTTAAGTGTTAGGATATGTGTTAAAAGTATGTATTATTTTTGTAATGTATGTTTGAATTTTGTAAAAGTAATGAAGTTTATGTTAATTAATTTTTGTGTAATTTAATTCCGTAGCGGGTTGTGGGTGTATAGGGGAATAGGGTGGGAAGTAATTTAATTATAATATATATTTTTAGCATTATTTAGAATTAATTAATTATGTTATTTTTTTTTTGCGTAATTTAATTCTGTAACGGGTTGTGGGTTTATAGGGGAATAGGGTGGGAAGTAATTTAATTGAAATAAATAAATAAATTAATTATTTTATTGCTTAATAATTTAATATTTAATAATGTATATTGTTAATTAAGTTAATTAATTTATTAAGTAATTAATTATAAATTGATTAATAATAATTAATTGGTAATTATGTTAATTGTGTAATTTTTTCATTAATTACCAATTAATTTGTAAATATGTTAATTATATTGTTAATTGTAATTAATTAATTGTTAATTAATTGTTAATTTATTAATATGTTACAATATTGTAGGTGATGTTTATAGGGGAAAATGGTGGGAGGTAAATACATTTTTCCAAAATAATTAATTGTTAATTAATGTTAATTGTATTGCAGGAGTGGGTATATTAAATTATTCCCCTACGCTATCCAACACTTTCCTTACTGTTGCACTCACTGGAGTGGGAATAGTAATTTTTACCCTCCCGCTATCCAACGCTTTCCCTACTGTTGCACACACTGGAGTGGGAATAGTAATTTTTACCCAGTCGCTATCCAACGCTTTCCCTACTGTTGCACTCCCTGGAGTGGGAATAGTAATTTTTCCCCTCCCGCTATCCAACGCTTTCCCTACTGTTGCACTCACTGGAGTGGGAATAGTAATTTTTCCCCTCCCGCTATCCAACGCTTTCCGTACTGTTGCACTCACTGGAGTGGGAATAGTAATTTTTACCCTCCCGCTATCCAACGCTTTCCCTACTGTTGCACTCACTGGAGTGGAAATAGTAATTTTTACCTACCCCCTATCCAACGCTTTCCCTACTGTTGCACTCCCGGGAGTGGGAATACTAATTTTTACCCTCCCGCTATCCAACGCTTTCCCTACTGTTGCACTCACTGGAGTGGGAATAGTCATTTTTACCCTCCCGCTATCCAACGCTGTCCCTACTGTTGCACTCACTGGAGTGGGAATAGTAATTTTTACCCACCCGCTATCCAACACTTTCTCTACTATTCCACTCACTGGAGTGGGAATAGTAATTTTTACCCACCCGCTATCCAACACTTTCTCTACTATTCCACTCGCTGGAGTGGGAATAGTAATTTTTATTTACCCGCTATCCAACATTTTCCCTACTGTACCATTTGTTGGAGTGGAAATAGAAATTTTATCTTTTACGCTATGCAATTTTTTTAGTATTGTTATATTTAATGTAGTGTAAAATATTTATTATTTTAAAATTAATTTTAATGTTTTAACTTATTATATATAATTTATTTTTATATTTATATTATAGGTTTATTTAGATATATATGTAATTATATTTAAAATTATGTTTTTAACATTTAATAATTAAAAATATTGATTATTTTTTAATATCATTAAGTTAATATATATGTAATAAAAAATAAAAATGCATGTTTTTTTTTTTTAACTTACATTTATTATTTATTAATTTTAATGTTATTTAAGTATTTTTAAGTATGTTTTACTTAATTATAGTTATAATTTCATTAATTTTACATTACTTTTAAGAGATTTAAAAAAGTCGATATTTTAGCAAACTATATTATTTACAACAATATTTAGGGTTCAATATTTTTGTACTTACATGTTTGTAGATAGGAATTCGATATTCTGGTAGTCTATATTTTGTCAGCGATATTCTGGCAGCTCGATATTTTGATCGTCGATATTCTGTCAGTGATTCAATAAATTGCTCTCTGCTGCCCCTACCTAGGCTGTTTTCATGTTTGGTGTGACCATTTGTTACATGCGCAATTTATATCTCCCCTCCTCCCTGATGGCCTCAAACAGTTATTCAGTCATTGAGTAGAGTTTAACTCTCCATCTCATTATGGTGGCTCTGGGACATTGTATTATAAAGTGGATATTGCTTTTCACCTTGAGGTGTTGCAGTGTCAAGGTCCACCCATGTGTCAGCTCGGTTTTTCCTCCGGAACGGTTCGATGCTCAAAATGGGTCCACCTCTCGATAGTCCCATCCCTGAATAACTGTCATAGCACAGGTATTTCGGATGATCAGGCGGGGGAAGGAAAGGGTAGGGATCAGCTGGGAGGGAGACCTGCAATGCAAATAGTACAGATAAGTGTTGGTTTTCAATTAACCTAAACCACCTGAGAAAACATGTTCTGGCTTTTGTAGCTGTAAATATAAATAACAACTCTACCGTCCTATATGGAGGAAGGAATAAACATAATTTCTAATTCTCCATCATTTTTAGGATTTTCTGAAAGAATAGCAAAACAAGATGCAGTCTTAGGATGTATTTTTCCGTATCACACAAGAAAGAAAACTTCTTTAGCACGTCATATATATATACACACCAGTAAGAAAACAGTGGATCACTTCACAGGGGAAGAGCACAATGACACCTCTTAAACCCGCTGCTAAGAGGAAGCAAATAAACAATCACCATAACGCAATAAATGAAATGTTATATCCCCTTTTTCCAGTAGAAACAATTTAGAGAATTATCCACATGTTGCATCAATTGTCGTAAGGCTCAATCCATTATTAATGTCATGCCATGCATTTATTATCCCAGGTTAATTTTCACCACGGATATCCTCAGCACATGACAAACGCTGACCAAATAGTCAGAAAACAGTCCCCACTGTGTCGAGAATAAATTCTCAGAGGAAGGCGGGGCTGTAAGGTTCCAATGCGGTCTCTGGCTGAGCCGAACTCGGCACTACACGCCGAGACCGCCGCAGGCTGAATACTTCAATATCGTTACTAGAGTTTGTTCGGAATGTTGCAGCTTCCGTAGTGAGCTGCGAAAAACGAATAATCCGCAGCGTTCATTAGCACTGGGCATTTAAATACTGTCAAGCTCTTCCGGGTGAACGCTTTCTTTTCCAGGGATACGCGGTCACGTCCGCTTTGCCCCATGGGAACTGTAGTTTGCCCAACGTGATTCTTCTTCTCCGAGCATCGGACGCCGACCCCATCGGAAGAAGGAAGTTTCATATTCTTCTGTGGGGCTAACTGTTCCTCTCCACCACCCTTCTAGCTGATGAAATATCTCTCCGTACTCGGTGAATACTGTTTGAAAGTCAAGAGACGCCCATATGTTTGTTTCTATGGGAGTGTGTATTGCTCTGGCGATCGTGTGTGTAACACCATGATAGGAATACTAAAAACACTTACAGTGAAGAGTAAAACCCATCCTTCCGGTGCGTGCCAGTCAGCATAGTCCCAGTTGACAACAATCACCCATTCCTAGATCGCAGTGAGATGGCAGCAGGTTGGCCAAGGCAAAACCAAAGGGGATGATGGACGGAGTGTTGAACATTGCAAGCACTCAACCCCAGTCAACTGATCTGGGTTTAATCCATCCACAGTCTTTAGTTCACTCCGCCACCCCAGTTCAGACATGGCCATATGCAAATCAGTCTGACCCTGTGCCTCATGGGAACAGTCCAGCCCGAACTGCCAAGCCATGTCTTCCCTGGACCGGAAACAAGCATCCTGGGACCGGTTTCTGGCTTACAGCCGTCATCAGCCAGGCTATCTGAATCCAGTGGCAAAGTGATCAAGGGACCCACGTCTGGGCATACCCTGCCAACTTAGGGCAAACATAGCAAAACCAAAGGGGATGATGGACGGAGTGTTGAACATTGCAAGCACTCACCCCCAGTCAACTGATCTGGGTTTAATCCATCATCATTCTTTAGCTTACTCCGCCACCCCAGTTCAGACATGGCCATATGCAAATCAGTCTGACCCTGTGCCTCATGGGAACAGTCCAGCCCGAACTGCCAAGCCATGTCTTCCCTGGACCGGAAACAAGCATCCTGGGACCGGTTTCTGGCTTACAGCCGTCATCAGCCAGGCTATCTGAATCCAGTGGCAAAGTGAGCAAGGGACCCACGTCTGGGCATACCCTGCCAACTTAGGGCAAACATAGCAAAACCAAAGGGGATGATGGACGGAGTGTTGAACATTGCAAGCACTCACCCCCAGTCAACTGATCTGGGTTTAATCCATCATCATTCTTTAGCTCACTCCGCCACCCCAGTTCAGACATGGCCATATGCAAATCAGTCTGACCCTGTGCCTCATGGGAACAGTCCAGCCCGAACTGCCAAGCCATGTCTTCCCTGGACCGGAAACGAGCATCCTGGGACCGGTTTCTGGCTTACAGCCGTCATCAGCCAGGCCATCTGAATCCAGTGGCAAAGTGAGCAAGGGACCCACGTCTGGGCATACCCAGCCAACTTAGGGCAAACATAGCAAAACCAAAGGGGATGATGGACGGAGTGTTGAACATTGCAAGCACTCACCCCCAGTCAACTGATCTGGGTTTAACCCATCATCATTCTTAAGCTCACTCCGCCACCCCAGTTCAGACATGGCCATATGCAAATCAGTCTGACCCTGTGCCTCATGGGAACAGTCCAGCCCGAACTGCCAAGCCATGTGTTCCCTGGACCGGAAACAAGCATCCTGGGACCGGTTTCTGGCTTACAGCCGTCATCAGCCAGGCTATCTGAATCCAGTGGCAAAGTGAGCAAGGGACCCACGTCTGGGCATACCCTGCCAACTTAGGGCAAACATAGCAAAACCAAAGGGGATGATGGACGGAGTGTTGAACATTGCAAGCACTCACCCCCAGTCAACTGATCTGGGTTTAATCCATCATCATTCTTTAACTCACTCCGCCACCCCAGTTCAGACATGGCCATATGCAAATCAGTCTGACCCTGTGCCTCATGGGAACAGTCCAGCCCGAACTGCCAAGCCATGTCTTCCCTGGACCGGAAACAAGCATCCTGGGACCGGTTTCTGGCTTACAGCCGTCATCAGCCAGGCTATCTGAATCCAGTGGCAAAGTGAGCAAGGGACCCACGTCTGGGCATACCCTGCCAACTTAGGGCAAACATAGCAAAACCAAAGGGGATGATGGACGGAGTGTTGAACATTGCAAGCACTCACCCCCAGTCAACTGATCTGGGTTTAATGCATCATCATTCTTTAGCTCACTCCGCCACCCCAGTTCAGACATGGCCATATGCAAATCAGTCTGACCCTGTGCCTCATGGGAACAGTCCAGCCCGAACTGCCAAGCCATGTCTTCCCTGGACCGGAAACAAGCATCCTGGGACCGGTTTCTGGCTTACAGCCGTCATCAGCCAGGCTATCTGAATCCAGTGGCAAAGTGATCAAGGGACCCACGTCTGGGCATACCCTGCCAACTTAGGGCAAACATAGCAAAACCAAAGGGGATGATGGACGGAGTGTTGAACATTGCAAGCACTCACCCCCAGTCAACTGATCTGGGTTTAATCCATCATCATTCTTTAGCTTACTCCGCCAACCCAGTTCAGACATGGCCATATGCAAATCAGTCTGACCCTGTGCCTCATGGGAACAGTCCAGCCCGAACTGCCAAGCCATGTCTTCCCTGGACCGGAAACAAGCATCCTGGGACCGGTTTCTGGCTTACAGCCGTCATCAGCCAGGCTATCTGAATCCAGTGGTAAAGTGAGCAAGGGACCCACGTCTGGGCATACCCTGCCAACTTAGGGCAAACATAGCAAAACCAAAGGGGATGATGGACGGAGTGTTGAACATTGCAAGCACTCACCCCCAGTCAACTGATCTGGGTTTAATCCATCATCATTCTTTAGCTCACTCCGCCACCCCAGCAGGTTGGCCAAGGGCCTGCACAGTACTTGTGAAGGTGAAAAAGTAGTGGACATCCTTCTCTTGATCTCCAGATCGAGAAAACAGAATATGCCAAAGTCCCTTTATACTTTGGCCATATCCCAGCTGATTGGTATCTAGGACACATAAGAAGCACAAACATAAATACCGGTTCAGTGGCAGAACTCCCTTATTACTCCCTTTGCTTATTACCTCATTCTTTAGATACATTGCAACACAACACATGTAATATCAATCCATTTGTATGATATTTCTATGACTGTAAAAAAAGTTTGGCTGTCGATGCATCTACCTACCTTCTGTGAAAAAACTACCTTGAAAAATATGAAACAGTGGTATGTGGCAAGTATTTATCTACAAATAAACAGTAAGCGGCGTAGCCTTTATGTAGAGTGAGGATATCTCCTTAAAATGGGTAGATAAAATAGAAATACTATATTTGATAAAAATATTTGGATAGTGTAGGAAATTTGGTTACTGGTTGAGGGGGTTGAAACCCTACTCAAGCAGCAACCACAATTCTGGTCAGGGTGAAACACATACAAACCCCAAATTAATCTGTGCTTTACCTTCTGGTAGCTTTGTACAAAAGCAGTAAGGATTAAATTAGAGTTAATATGTAAAATATTCATGCAGCACACAAACAGCAATAAAAAGGAAAACAGAGCACAAGAAAAATCCCACACTAATTTACAAAAATAGAATAACATTTTATAAATTCTTTGAGATCAAAACAACAAAAATCCAATTAGTAGAACCAGAAATATGTCATTTTAAAGGTTTTGTGGAAAAAACGCTAAGAAGCAAAAAACTCAAACAGTGGTTTTATAGTTGTGGTAGACCCGGGTCCAAGTTGCAAGTTCAGGCCAACAGGCCGGGTCCAAGTCTCAAGTTCAGGCCAACTGTGATAGAGTGTGGGCCGGATACTGGACTGAGTTCAGTCTGCTGAAAATTACCTTGTGGTCCTTGGCGTTGAGATGTGAAGTCCTTGCGTGGAGCTGCGCGGGCTGGAGTTAAACCGGCAACAAGGAGCTACAATGCGCAGTCCGGCGCCGAGATACATCGCGCAACAGCGGAGTCGATGACCGGCGACAAAGGTCTGTGCTGCTAGGTCCTGCGTTGTCATTGAGGGAGCCGGTGGGGCTTGCCAAGACTTGTGCTGCGATGCATCGGTGCACGGGTGTGAGAAAGTGCCATCTTTCTTACATGGTATGCCCCCACTTTTTGCTGAATGGCTGATGTACTTTGACTGAGTGTGCCCTGGGCTCCTGCCAACCAGGTACCCAGGGCCTGTGTTCCTTCCCTAAAATTGCATTGATACCTACACCCAATTGACATCCCTGGCCACAGGTCAGCCCCTGGTAAATGGTACCATGGGTACCCAGGGCACTGTGACCAGGGAAGGCCCCTAAGGGCTGCAGCACTTGTTGTGCCACCCTTAGGGACCCTGCACCTTTACACACACACACTGCCTTTGCAGGCTGCGTGTCTTGGTGCAGAACAAAAGTGAAGAGTCGACATGGCTCACATCCCTGTGTGCCATGCCTACCAGCCACTGCCCTGGCCTAGGTCAGCCACCCCTCTAGCTGGGTGCACTATGCCAGTGGTGAGGGCATAGAGGCATGAGCCCTGTGCCCCTACAGTGCCCAAGTCCATTCTTGGGCATTGTAAGTGCAGTGCTGCCATTAAGAGTATATGGTGCTGGGAGTCTGTCATTACGAACTCCACAGCACCATAATGGCCCCACTGAAGACTAAGAAGTTTGGTATCAAACTTCTCAGCACATTAAACCCCCACTGATGCCAGTGTGGGATTTAATGTAAAACGCACTCCAGAGGGCATCTTAGAGATGCCCCCTGAAACCAACCCGACCTCCAGTGTCCGGACTGAGTGGCTGCCCAGGCTGCCACCACCAGACATGTTTCTGGACCCCTGGGTCGAGAGCCTCTGCTCTCAGGGGCCTGAAACAATGCACATCCCGGGACGAGGTGCCAAAGCCTCCTCCCCCAGGATGGGCAGGGGGAGCTTCAAAGGCCTGCCGCCTTTGGAGTTTCCCCAGACCATTTGCTGCTTCCAGCAAACTGGTCCCCACTGGTTCTACCCCCACTCCTGGCGGGAGAACCGGCGGGAAAACCAGAAGCAGGAAATGGGTTGTGCCCACCTCTGCCAACTCCACCCCTAAGGTGGGGGAGGCGAGGTGAAGCACAAACTCGAGTCCCCGCCATCTTGAGGATGGGGGGACCTGACCAACCAGGGACAGGCTCCTGCCCCCTCCCACTGGAGAGGAACAGAATAGGGGGTGTACCCACCCCAGGGAAGGGACCCATTGGTCCCTGCCCTTACCTACCTGTAACCACCCCTAAATTTAGTATTTAGGGGCTCCCTGAACCTTCCTTCCGGAGTTCCCAAATCCGAAAACAAGAAGAGAAGACGAAGCAAGAAGACCAGCCGTGCAGCTGCTAAAAAGGAGGCGACAACAACTGACTTGGCCCCAGCCCTACCGGCCTGTCGACCTCTGAACCTGCTCCTGCGGAATCCCGGCCTCAGCAACCTCACAAACCCCGGAGGACCTGACTTCTGTGCTACAGCCTTCGACCCAGGGACTCCCACGAGCAGTGGTACTGCTCAAAAGAAAACCTACCAAAGACCCGGCCCTGGCACGAAGCCGCGAAACCTGCACACTCTGCACCCGCCGAGTCCAGCCTGTGCCTGAGTGACCAAAGACCTCGAGGACGTCCCCCGGCGATTCTGACCTGGAATCCAGTGGCCAAGGACCCTCCTCGACGACCCAGACGACGCCTGCAGCCTCAGGACAAGGGACCCCTCCAACCGCGACCAGCAGGGGGTAAGATTTCCCGACCTCAAAAGACACCCCTGCACCCGGCGCCCCACGGCCCCCTGTGCCCAACTCCTGGGTGTCAACCTATCCTCCAAGACCCCAACTTACCTCCTGAAGTGTTGGTCGTCCCTGAAGAATCACCGTCCCCGAGTCTGCAGCCTTTCTTCACCTTTCACGACCTCTATTGTTTAACATTGAGCGCCCGACGGCTCAAAGCACCCTGCACCCAGCCGCCCGAGTGCCCCTGGAAGTGCAACCTCTATCCTAACCTACTTCCCTACTTGCCCTGAGCAAGTGACCAGGAGCCCAGCTCCCACAGTCGCGTGGCCTGCTTGCCAGCAGCCACCAACCCGGGGCCCCCCGCCTGCCATAGGATAACATTGGGCCTTCTCACTCTGCACCCGGCCGCCCCTGTGCCGCTGAGGGTGTAAAAACTGTACTTACCTGATCCTGGGGGACCCCTGAGTCTTACCCAGAACCTTAACCCTGCCAGTCAAGTACTTACCCGAAATCCGATAACTCACTTTTCTTCCATAGGGTTCCATTGACTGGTTTTCTGCGAAATTTCTTCTAAGTGTGGAGTTCTGAAACTTTAGAATATTCACCAAAAATCAACCGAGTCACGAAAACGAAAATACTCACCTAGTATTAGGAGGGGCCTCAGTGCTGGACCCGAGTGCCCAACACTGGCCCTAAAAAGTAATCGCAACGTTACTTACCGTTAACTCACTTTTCTTTCATAGGGATCCATTGACTGGTTTTCTGTGAAATTTCTTCTAAGTGTCGATTTCTGTATTTTACAAATATTCTTTAAAAATCGAACAAACTACAAAAACGTAATTACTTACCTGTTTTAAGTAAATGTCCCAGTGCTGAACCTAGGAGTCCAGCACTGGATTACAAAAGTAACGTAAACATACTTTGCTTGCACACTGTATTTCCTTTCATAGGATAACATTGGTAATTTTACCCAGAAAAGTTTCTAAGTGTCAGCTTTTGAAATATAGTAATATTCTTCAAAAATCACTACAATAACCAAAACGCTTTTTCTTACCTGTTTACAGGAAGTGTCCCAGGACTGAATCCAGGATCCAGTCCTGTGGTTAGAAAAGTGCTCTGCAAAGTAATCAATTGTAATTAAGTATAATTTTCCATTGAGCTCAATGTTGCATTGAATTTGACCCTGTGTTGCCTCTTGCACCAACTGTGATAACCACTATCAACAAAGTCTATTGCCTATCTGTAAGGTGAATAACCAAAGCATCTCATACTGAGAAAGTATATTTTGATCCTATTGTTGGTTCTAAAATAAAACAAGCATATATTTTTTTATATACAAACCATTGGCCTAGAGTTCAGTTCTTGAGTGTGTGGCTTCATTTGCTGACTGAGTGTGTACAACAAATGCTTTACACTGTCCTCTGATACTGCCTTACTGCTCGACCAAGCTACCACTTTGGAGAGTAAGGTTATATCTAACTTTAGCCTCTGTCAACCCTCTGGGGACTGTGGACTCTGTACACCCTGGACCTTACTTAGGTACAGTATATACAGAGCCACTTTCCTACATTGGTGGATCAGCGGTGGGATACAAACTTGCATTTGTTGGACTACTTGGTTACCATCTGATCACACGACAGAACTCTTAAATTGCCTTTAGAATTCTGATTTTTTTAATTGGCATTTTTTTACCAAATTACTAAAAGTCTTGTTAGGGCCTTGCTTAAGTCCCTGTAGCATCTTAGAAAATAAAAAGTCACTATAGCCAAGGTTAGAGGGGTTAGAATTTTTTTTTTTAAAAATGTCTCAAGACAAGAACCCAGCTACTAGTGAAGATAATAATGACATACAGGAACTGGTTGAGGAGCTCGACCTCACCCCTTATCTTCATTTGTCTTTCAAAGAGATAAGGTCCTTATGCAAACTTAAAGATATACCAATGGGCCAGCATCCAACCAAACAAGGGCTCCAGGAGCTCCTGGCTGAGTATGCTAAAGCCCACCCCTCTGAGCATGGTGATGACCCAACAGAGGAGGAAAGGAATGAGGAGGATGGGGATGGTAACCCACCTCCATCCCTTCCTAGGGAAGATAGGGTCCCTGCACCCTTAACTCCAAGAATAGACCTCTGGGGACCTAGGGGCCACCTAGGTGGTCCTGGTCCCAGAGAGGACACTGAGGATAGCCTCAGTGAGGAGGACAACTTGTTAGCCAGGTTGGCCAAACGACTGGACCTAGAGACCAGACTCCTGGCTCTAGAGAAGGAAAGACAGGAGATGGGTTTAGCACCCATCAATGGTGGCAGCAATACTAAAAATAAGGATAGGGAGGAAACTTCTGAACCTAAAATCCCCAAAGGGATTGTCCCTAAGTTTGAGGAAGGTGATGACATCACCAAATGGTTCACAGCCTTTGAGAGGGCTTGTGAAATAAGAAGAGTAAAGAAACCTCTGTGGGGGCACTCCTGTGGGAACTGTTCTCTGGTAACTGCAGAGACAGGCTTCTGACCCTCTCTGGGCCAGATGCAGGGTCCTATGACCTCATGAAGAGTACTCTGATTGAGGGATTTGGGCTCACTACTGAGGAGTATAGAATTAGATTCAGGGGGCTCACAAAACCCAGACCCAGTCCTGGATTGACTTCGTGGACTACTCAGTAAAGACACTGGATGGCTGGTTAGCTGGACATAATGTGCATGATTTTTCTGGACTTTACAATTTGTTTATGAAGGAACACATACTAAGTAATTGCACAAATGAAAAGTTGCATCAGCATTTGGTAGACCTAGGTCTAATTTCTCCCCAAGAATTGGGAAAGAAGGCAGACCACTGGGTCAAGACTAGGGTGACAAGGACAACCACTGGGGGTGACCAAAAGAAGGTGGTCACCAAACCCCCCAGGGGAAAGGTGGTGAGAATCCCCAAGATAAAAAGTCTGAGTCTTCCAAAGGGCCCCAAAAACCTGTTCAGGGGGTGGGTCCCAAACTACTCCCTATGTGCCTCAACCCTATAGGGGGAAGAACTTTGATCCCTTGAAGGCCTGGTGTAATAACTGTAAGAAGTCAGGACACCTCACTGTAGACAAAACTTGCCCCCACAACAAAGCCCCTAAGGCACCCAGTACAGCTACTCCTGGGGCAGCAAGTTTACAGATGGGATCAGAAGTGTACCCTGAGCAAATCTGGGAACCCACTGAGGCAAGTCTGGTCTCCCTAGGGGAAGTGGAATTTGCCACTGTAGCTGTGTGGCCACCCAACTTAAAGAAGTATTTGCAATACCCCTGGGTGAATGGAACTAGAGTAGAGGCTCTGAGGGATACAGGTGCCAGTGTCACTATGGTGAGGGACACACTGGTTTCCCCTGAGCAATACTTGATTGGGAAAACTTACCCAGTCACCAATGCTGACAGTGTCACCACTAGTCATCCCATGGCCCTGGTGACATTAGGCTGGGGGGTTACTGGCCTGAAGCAGGTAGTGGTCTCTCCGAAGTTACCAGCTGCATGTCTGCTAGGAAATGATCTGGAAACCTCAGCCTGGGCAGAGGTAGAGCTAAAGGCCCATGCAGCCATGCTGGGCATCCCTGAATTGGTGTGTGTAAAAACAAGAGCACAGAGCAAAAGGCAGGGTGAAGAAATAGTGTTGGAGCCTGGAATGATGGCCCAGCCTACCAAGAGAAAAGGAAAGAAGACTGGCGGACCAGCTTCTACACAGTCACAAGAGCAGGACCCCTCTCCTCAGGGAGAGAACCTGGAAGCCCCAGAGGGAACTGAGCCCCTAGAGCTTGACCCTTACCAGGTTGAACTCTTGGGCCCAGGGGGACCCTCTAGGGAAGAGCTGTGCCAGGGACAGCAAGACTGTCCCACTCTTGAAAGCCTGAGGCAGCAAGCTGTTTCAGAAGCCAAGGGAGATGTCAGTGGTACCCACAGAGTCTATTGGGAAGAGGGATTACTGTACACTGAGGCAAAAGACCCCAACCCTGGAACCACCAGGAGAGTGGTAGTGCCCCAGAAGTACAGGGAGTTCCTCCTAACTTTGGCTCATGACATCCCCCTAGCTGGACATCTGGGCCAAACCAAAACTTGGGAAAGGCTAGTTAGCCACTTTTACTGGCCCCAGATGCACCAAAAGGTGAAGGAGTTTGTCAGCTCCTGTGTTACCTGTCAAGCCAGTGGCAAGACAGGTGGCCATCCAAAGGCCCCCTGATACCACTACCTGTGGTGGGGGTTCCCTTTGAAAGGGTAGGTGTGGACATAGTGGGTCCACTGGAACCTCCCACAGCCTCAGGGAACAAATTCATACTGGTGGTAGTGGATCATGCCACTAGGTATCCTGAGGCTATTCCCCTTAGGACTACTACAGCTCCTGCAGTAGCCAAAGCCCTCATTGGTGTCTTCACCAGGGTAGGGTTTCCTAAGGAGGTGGTTTCAGACAGAGGTTCCAACTTCATGTCTGCTTACCTGACCCACATGTGGAAGGAGTGTGGGGTGCAGTACAAGTTTACTACACCCTACCATCCACAAACCAATGGCCTTGTTGAGAGGTTCAACAAGACATTGAAAGGCATGATCATGGGGCTCCCTGAAAAACTCAAAAGGAGATGGGATGTCCTACTACCATGCCTGCTTTTCGCTTACAGAGAAGTGCCACAGAAGGGGGTAGGTTTCTCACCCTTTGAACTTCTGTTTGGCCATCCTGTGAGGGGACCACTCTGTCTTGTAAAGGAGGGCTGGGAGAGACCTCTCCAAGAACCCAAACAAGATATAGTGGACTATGTGCTTGGCCTAAGGTCCAGAATGGCTGAGTACATGGAAAAGGCATCCAAGAACCTTGAGGCCAGCCAGGAGCTTCAGAAGCACTGGTATGACCAAAAAGCTGCACTGGTTGAATTCCAACCTGGGCAACAGGTATGGGTTTTGGAGCCAGTGGCACCAAGGGCCCTCCAGGACAGATGGAGTGGCCCTTACCCTATCCTAGAGAAAAAGAGTGAGGTCACCTACCTGGTTGACCTGGGCACCAGCAGGACACCCAAAAGGGTTATCCATGTGAACCGCCTAAAACTCTACAATGACAGGGCTGACATCACCATGCTGATGGTGACAGATGAGGAACAGGAAGCTGAGAGTGAACCTCTCCCTGATCTCCTCTCCCACAGCCCAAAAGATGGGTCAGTAGATGGAGTTGTCTTTTCAGACACCCTCACTGCCCAACAGCAGACTGACTGCCAGCAAGTCTTGCAGCAGTATGCTGGGCTCTTTTCCTTGACCCCTGGTCTGACAAACTGGTGTACCCATGATGTGGACACTGGTGACAGTGCACCTGTCAAAAACAAGATCTATCGTCAGTCAGACCAAGTTAAGGAAAGCATCAGAGCTGAAGTCAGCAAGATGCTGGAGCTAGGGGTTATTGAGCCCTCTGAGAGCCCCTGGGCTAGCCCAGTGGTTCTGGTCCCCAAACCTCATCAAAAGGGTGAAAAGAGAGAGATGAGGTTTTGTGTGGACTATAGGGGTCTCAACTCTGTCACCAAGACAGATGCACACCCTATCCCAAGAGCTGATGAACTGATAGACAGATTGGGTGCAGCCAAATACCTGAGTACCTTTGACTTAACTGCAGGGTACTGGCAGATTGGCATGGCCCCAGGAGCCAAACAGAAAACAGCATTCTCCACACCTGATGGGCATTTTCAGTTCACTGTTATGCCCTTTGGTTTAAAGAATGCCCCTGCCACCTTCCAGAGGTTGGTGAATCAAGTCCTTGCTGGGTTGGAGTCCTTTAGTGCAGCTTATCTTGATGATATTGCTGTCTTCAGTTCCACCTGGCAGGATCACCTGGTCCACCTTGGGAAGGTTTTAAAGGCCCTGCAAACTGCAGGCCTAACTATCAAGGCATCCAAATGCCAGATAGGGCAGGGCACTGTGGTGTACTTGGGCCACCTGGTTGGTGGAGGCCAGGTACAACCCTTACAGCCCAAGATCCAGGCTATCCTGGACTGGGTAGCTCCAACAACTCAGACCCAAGTCAGGGCATTCCTTGGCTTGACTGGGTACTACAGGAGGTTTGTGAAGGGATATGGGTCCATTGTGACTCCCCTCACAGAACTCACCTCCAAGAAGATGCCAAAGAAAGTAAACTGGACAGTCTGTTGCCAAAAGGCTTTTGACACTCTGAAAGAAGCAATGTGCTCAGCACCAATTCTAAAAGCACCAGATTATGCCAAGCAGTTCATTGTGCAGACTGATGCCTCTGAGCTAGGGATAGGAGCGGTCCTATCCCAGACCAATGATGAAGGCCAAGACCAACCTGTTGCTTTTATAAGCAGAAGGCTTCTCCCCAGGGAGCAGCGTTGGAGTGCCATTGAGAGGGAGGCCTTTGCTGTGGTCTGGTCCCTGAAGAAGCTGAGGCCCTACCTGTTTGGAACTCACTTCCTAGTTCAAACTGACCACAGACCTCTCAGGTGGCTAATGCAAATGAAAGGAGAAAACCCAAAACTGTTGAGGTGGTCCATCTCCCTACAGGGAATGGACTTTGAAGTGGAACACAGACCTGGCACTGCCCATGCCAATGCAGATGGCCTTTCCAGGTTCTTCCACTTAGACAATGAAGACTCCATAGGGCAAGGTTAGTCTCATCATCTTTCGTTTGGGGGGAGTTGTGTGAGAAAGTGCCATCTTTCTTACATGGTATGCCCCCACTTTTTGCTGAATGGCTGATGTACTTTGACTGAGTGTGCCCTGGGCTCCTGCCAACCAGGTACCCAGGGCCTGTGTTCCTTCCCTAAAATTGCATTGATACCTACACCCAATTGACATCCCTGGCCACAGGTCAGCCCCTGGTAAATGGTACCATGGGTACCCAGGGCACTGTGACCAGGGAAGGCCCCTAAGGGCTGCAGCACTTGTTGTGCCACCCTTAGGGACCCTGTACCTTTACACACACACACTGCCTTTGCAGGCTGCGTGTCTTGGTGCAGAACAAAAGTGAAGAGTCGACATGGCTCACATCCCTGTGTGCCATGCCTACCAGCCACTGCCCTGGCCTAGGTCAGCCACCCCTCTAGCTGGGTGCACTATGCCAGTGGTGAGGGCATAGAGGCATGAGCCCTGTGCCCCTACAGTGCCCAAGTCCATTCTTGGGCATTGTAAGTGCAGTGCTGCCATTAAGAGTATATGGTGCTGGGAGTCTGTCATTACGAACTCCACAGCACCATAATGGCCCCACTGAAGACTAAGAAGTTTGGTATCAAACTTCTCAGCACATTAAACCCCCACTGATGCCAGTGTGGGATTTAATGTAAAACGCACTCCAGAGGGCATCTTAGAGATGCCCCCTGAAACCAACCCGACCTCCAGTGTCCGGACTGAGTGGCTGCCCAGGCTGCCACCACCAGACATGTTTCTGGACCCCTGGGTCGAGAGCCTCTGCTCTCAGGGGCCTGAAACAATGCACATCCCGGGACGAGGTGCCAAAGCCTCCTCCCCCAGGATGGGCAGGGGGAGCTTCAAAGGCCTGCCGCCTTTGGAGTTTCCCCAGACCATTTGCTGCTTCCAGCAAACTGGTCCCCACTGGTTCTACCCCCACTCCTGGCGGGAGAACCGGCGGGAAAACCAGAAGCAGGAAATGGGTTGTGCCCACCTCTGCCAACTCCACCCCTAAGGTGGGGGAGGCGAGGTGAAGCACAAACTCGAGTCCCCGCCATCTTGAGGATGGGGGGACCTGACCAACCAGGGACAGGCTCCTGCCCCCTCCCACTGGAGAGGAACAGAATAGGGGGTGTACCCACCCCAGGGAAGGGACCCATTGGTCCCTGCCCTTACCTACCTGTAACCACCCCTAAATTTAGTATTTAGGGGCTCCCTGAACCTTCCTTCCGGAGTTCCCAAATCCGAAAACAAGAAGAGAAGACGAAGCAAGAAGACCAGCCGTGCAGCTGCTAAAAAGGAGGCGACAACAACTGACTTGGCCCCAGCCCTACCGGCCTGTCGACCTCTGAACCTGCTCCTGCGGAATCCCGGCCTCAGCAACCTCACAAACCCCGGAGGACCTGACTTCTGTGCTACAGCCTTCGACCCAGGGACTCCCACGAGCAGTGGTACTGCTCAAAAGAAAACCTACCAAAGACCCGGCCCTGGCACGAAGCCGCGAAACCTGCACACTCTGCACCCGCCGAGTCCAGCCTGTGCCTGAGTGACCAAAGACCTCGAGGACGTCCCCCGGCGATTCTGACCTGGAATCCAGTGGCCAAGGACCCTCCTCGACGACCCAGACGACGCCTGCAGCCTCAGGACAAGGGACCCCTCCAACCGCGACCAGCAGGGGTAAGATTTCCCGACCTCAAAAGACACCCCTGCACCCGGCGCCCCACGGCCCCTGTGCCCAACTCCTGGGTGTCAACCTATCCTCCAAGACCCCAACTTACCTCCTGAAGTGTTGGTCGTCCCTGAAGAATCACCGTCCCCGAGTCTGCAGCCTTTCTTCACCTTTCACGACCTCTATTGTTTAACATTGAGCGCCCGACGGCTCAAAAGCACCCTGCACCCAGCCGCCCGAGTGCCCCTGGAAGTGCAACCTCTATCCTAACCTACTTCCCTACTTGCCCTGAGCAAGTGACCAGGAGCCCAGCTCCCACAGTCGCGTGGCCTGCTTGCCAGCAGCCACCAACCCGGGGCCCCCCGCCTGCCATAGGATAACATTGGGCCTTCTCACTCTGCACCCGGCCGCCCCTGTGCCGCTGAGGGTGTAAAAACTGTACTTACCTGATCCTGGGGGACCCCTGAGTCTTACCCAGAACCTTAACCCTGCCAGTCAAGTACTTACCCGAAATCCGATAACTCACTTTTCTTCCATAGGGTTCCATTGACTGGTTTTCTGCGAAATTTCTTCTAAGTGTGGAGTTCTGAAACTTTAGAATATTCACCAAAAATCAACCGAGTCACGAAAACGAAAATACTCACCTAGTATTAGGAGGGGCCTCAGTGCTGGACCCGAGTGCCCAACACTGGCCCTAAAAAGTAATCGCAACGTTACTTACCGTTAACTCACTTTTCTTTCATAGGGATCCATTGACTGGTTTTCTGTGAAATTTCTTCTAAGTGTCGATTTCTGTATTTTACAAATATTCTTTAAAAATCGAACAAACTACAAAAACGTAATTACTTACCTGTTTTAAGTAAATGTCCCAGTGCTGAACCTAGGAGTCCAGCACTGGATTACAAAAGTAACGTAAACATACTTTGCTTGCACACTGTATTTCCTTTCATAGGATAACATTGGTAATTTTACCCAGAAAAGTTTCTAAGTGTCAGCTTTTGAAATATAGTAATATTCTTCAAAAATCACTACAATAACCAAAACGCTTTTTCTTACCTGTTTACAGGAAGTGTCCCAGGACTGAATCCAGGATCCAGTCCTGTGGTTAGAAAAGTGCTCTGCAAAGTAATCAATTGTAATTAAGTATAATTTTCCATTGAGCTCAATGTTGCATTGAATTTGACCCTGTGTTGCCTCTTGCACCAACTGTGATAACCACTATCAACAAAGTCTATTGCCTATCTGTAAGGTGAATAACCAAAGCATCTCATACTGAGAAAGTATATTTTGATCCTATTGTTGGTTCTAAAATAAAACAAGCATATATTTTTTTATATACAAACCATTGGCCTAGAGTTCAGTTCTTGAGTGTGTGGCTTCATTTGCTGACTGAGTGTGTACAACAAATGCTTTACACTGTCCTCTGATACTGCCTTACTGCTCGACCAAGCTACCACTTTGGAGAGTAAGGTTATATCTAACTTTAGCCTCTGTCAACCCTCTGGGGACTGTGGACTCTGTACACCCTGGACCTTACTTAGGTACAGTATATACAGAGCCACTTTCCTACAACGGGTTGAGGTGCGTTGCATTGGGCCGGTGTCAGCATTGGGATATGTCAGTGTCGAAGAAGCCACTGGGGCCTGTGAGGACTTGCGCTGAGATGCGTTGAGTCAATGGCCGGCTACGTCAATATCGAAGAAGCCTGTTAAGCCCATGTGGCTTGAACAGGAGGCCAGCTAACTGACCTTTAATGATTCCTTAGAGTCCTGGGTCCGTACAAGCAGGCTGGGTTCAACAGGGCAGTTTACAGCAGCAGAAGAGTCCTGGTGCAGAAACTGCAGGCCTTAGGTAGCAAAGCAGTCCTTGGTCAGCAAGCAGGGTAGACTTCACAGCTGGGCAGTCCTTATTCCTGTCAGATTCCACAGGCCCAGAAGTGATCTAAAGAGTTTGGTCTGAGGGTCCAATACCTGGTGCCCATCTCGAAGTGGAAGAAGCTTCCAGAGTCTTTCCCCTACAGAGGTATCTGGAATATCCTGGCCCCAGCTTGTTTGGGGCACAATAGACTGGGGTGTGAAACCCTTCGAGAATGTGCTGAGGCAGAGTCTTTTTGATGTGCAAGTGTGGTAGGTGATAACTCCTCCCCCTCATCCTGACAGTGATGGCTCATCCTGCCAACAGGTATTCCCGCTATGTTTCACTGTCTTAGTGGAATACACAAAGACCAACTACGAGCTACACCTAGTCATGTGATGCGGGAAACAGGCTACAGGGACCAAGTGATTAGGACAAGAAAATGCTAACTTTCCAAAAGTGCCATTTTCAGAATTGTTAACTTAAAATCAGACTTTACCATTAAAGAGGGTTCTAATTCACAGTTCTTTAGGCACTACCTGCTCCCAATTGGACGTTATCACTTATTAAATGTAATAAGGTAACTCAATATTATCCTATGGGAGTTGTAGGCCTTACAGTAATGAAAAATGCATTTAAGAGTTTTTCACTACTAGGACATGTAAAATTTAAAAATAATTGTCCTACTTTTTAAATACACTGCACCCTGCCCTCTGGGCTGTTTAGGCACTACCCTATGGGTGACTTATATGTATTAAAAAAGGAGGTTTCGATCTGGCATAGTGAGTGCTGTAGGCCTGCTAGTAGCATTTAATTTACAGGACCTGGGTAACAGTAGTACCACTTTACTAGGGACTTCAATGTAAATGAAATGTGCCAAATAGGTTTAAGCCAATTTTAATGTTTAAAGGAGACAGCACAAGCACTTTAACACTGGTTAGAGGTGGTCCAGTCAGAAAGGCCAACAAAAACAGGTTCAGAAAATAGGAGGGTTAAGGCAAAAAGTTTGGAGATGACCCTGCAGAGAGCGCCAAGGGCAACAGATAGATTTATCACAAATGTAACATTTGGAGGTTAAATACGCATAATATACTTTCTGTGAAATGCTACCTTCTTTCTGTGTTATATGCTTTTAACACATTGCAACAAGCATTATTTCTTAAACATGTTTCTGATCTATACTTCTTCCTACAGATTCCTACCTTTTGAATATCTGAGGCCCTAGTCTTGAATTGGAAACTTTCCAAAGCTCCTCTATGCCGGTAGTTGGTGCTGGCTCCGTTTTGATGTCACAAGCGACGTCAGTTTGACGTTGTTGAAGCCATAAAGCTCCCACCCCACCCAAGCATATAGACATTAGTTTCCAATCCATATTTTCCACGCCAGTGAGGTGAAAGGTCGAGAACAACATCAATCAAGTAAAGGTGCAATGCAAAACATTTGTGCAACCTTATTTACAACCATGAGTGACCATTCTTCTACAGGATCTTAGTAAATAAAAACATATAGATCTAGCCATCATTCAAGATGTGGAGGGTGAGGTTGGTGAGGAAATTCTAGGTAAGTAAAGTAGCCACCAGAAAGAGTGCTAACGAAGGTAAGTAACTTTTGCTTCAGATGGATACTTCTTCCTACGGATTCCTCACCTTTTGCATAGATAGGCAAGCAGTACCCCACTTGGAAGAGAGACTAGAAGGGATGGTTAAACAACAACTTCCTGGAGAACAGAACGGTCAAAATGGCCATCCCGTAGCACTTCTGAATCTAAGCAGCAGTGCTTAGCAAAATTATGAAGGGATGCTCATGTAGCCTGCCTGCAATATTTGAGCCACAGGCACTCCTATCGCTAAGGAAGAGGTGGAAGATTTGGCTCTGGTAGAATAGGCTTTTATTCCTTCAAGAGGATCTTTCGTGTTGAGATGTAATGCACCCTAATGCATAAGGTTATCCACCTTGTCAGGATCCTCTTTTGGACAGGTTTGTCTTTCCTGTTCCCTGCATTCTCTATAAACAGCTGGTTTTCTGTTGAAAGCTATGAAACATTTCCGGATGCAATCTAGCACCAGGGATGTTCGAAAGATGAGGAACCTGCAGGCAGATAGAGGTTCCACTAGAAAGAGCATTAAGAAAAGTAATTAACATTTTTATTTAAACTTAATGCATTCAACATTTAATCATTTCCCCAAAAACCTTCTCTTTTAGGTCAATTTTCAACATCACTGAGCATGATCTGCTGTTCCTGGCCTCACCTCTTACATTTGACCCATCGGTGATTGAATTGTTCGGTGCTCTGACAAGTGGTGCTTGTCTACTTATTGTGCCCAAAACCATCAAGATGATGCCTCACAAGCTATGTGATACACTTTTTCATCGTCACAAAGTGACAATCTTGCAGGTAGGAAGACGTAAAGAGTTTCAATTACAATTGCAATTTGGTTATTGCTTTTCGCAACTAGTGCCTATTGCGAACAGAAAAATTAAAAATAAAAGCAATGTACTGTGGGGCAATTATAAAATGGGTGCAAAAGGTCCTTTCAAGGTCTCTGGTGCATACACCATCTTCATCCAGTTTAAATATACCTCTCCTTTCCATGGTGTAAGTCACAAGTTGCAATGCAGGAGACTGTGGCATTCTAGATTTTTATCCGAGCTCTTCGATAATTTTTTTTCTGCTGCAGTGGATGATTATTGGCGTCGGGAATGCTGATAACTGCAGGTGTCGTAGGGCCTCAGAGCTGCGGTGCAGGCCAGGCTGTGCGTTGTGCGCTTCACAAGCAGTGCCCCTGGCCTCGGTGCATGTCGCGGGGTAACAGCAACGTCGCTTTCGGCGTTGGAGACAGGTTTTCTTACTTCTCTTAAGTTGCTTCCAGCTCCCAACAGCAGAAAAAACCTCCAGAGGCCCAAAACTGGAATAGGCACCCCCATGACAGGTCAGAATTCTCAGCAGTAGAGTTCAGGGGGACTGGGAGTGAAGTCTGTGTGTCCCTGAGACTTCAGAACAGGAGGCCAGCACACACAGGCCCTTGGAGATTCTTCTTCAAGCAGGTTCACAACAAAGTTGCAGTCTTTGTCTTTTCCTTAGCAGAAGCAGCAACTGCAGGCCAACCCCACACAGCACACAGCAAAGGGGCAGAACTCCTCCTCACAGCTATCCAGCTCTTTTCCTTAGCAAAGGTTCCTCTTAAGTGCAGACGTGATCTAAAGTGCTGGGATTTAAGGTCTACTACTTATACCCCATTTTGTATTTGTTCTCTTTGTGCAAGGGTCTCTGAGCCCAGTCCAAACCAGTTCTGTCCTCACTGTATGACCACAGGGGGGGAGACCCGATTGTGCAAGGGAGACAGGCCTATTCAGGAGCAAGGAAAACTCCTCCCACTACTCTAAATACAGCCAAGGTCTATTCATCTCAGCTCTGAGTCATCCAGGAAGGGCCAGGCACACCTCAATCCCCCAGTGTCTGTCTAAAGTGAATGCACATCCCCAGCCTCTGTCACTCCAAAACCAGACAGTCAATACACAAACAGGCAGAGGCACACAGAATGGTTAAACAAGAAAACGCCTACTCTCTAAAAGTGGAATTTTCAAACACACAATTTAAAAACCCTCTTTACTAAAAGATGTGTTATTAAATTCTGAGTTCAGAGAGCCTAAACTTCATTTCTCTATCTTGTCCCAATGGGAAGTTATACTTGTAAGATGTCACAAAGCATTTCCCATTCTATCCTATGGAGGCAAGATAGCCTTTCAATAGTGAAAAACAAAATTGGCAGTATTTGTCTTTCAGGACATGTCACACTCATCAGTACATGTCCTACCTTTTACATACACTGCACCCTGCCCATGGGGGTACCTTGGGCGTACCATAGGTGTGCCTTACATGTAAGAAAAGGAAAGGTTAGGGCCTGGCAAGTGGGTGCACTTGCCAGGTTGACATGGCAGGTCAAAACTGCGCACAGACACTGCAGTGGCAGGTCTGAGATACCTTTTCAGGGCTACTCAAGTGGGTGGCACAATCAATGCTGCAGGCCCACTAGTAGCAATTGATTTACAGGCCCTGACACACTCAGTGCACTTTACTAGGGACTTACCAGTAAATCAAATACTCCAATCGGGGAGAACCAATTGTAAGAACAATTTACACAGGGAGCACTTGCACTTTGACACTGATCAGCAGTGGCAAAGTGCCCAAAGCATCTAAGCCAGCAAAAACGAAATACATCACAGCATCAAAAATATAGGGGGTAGAGGCAAAAGGTCAGGGGAAACCACACCAAAGATGGCAAGTCTAACACATAGTGCCTGGTTTATTGATATTTATGAAAGTTTTGCCCTCTGCACAGCCTTTTTAATAGTGCCCGTTAACCTCTCCACCATTCCATTCGCCTAAGGCCACACAGGAGTTATTCTTCTGTGCATTATTCCCAAATAGTTCATATATTTCTGAAATTCATTTTTACCAAAGGGTGGCCCATTATCTGTTTTCAGCACATTAGGTATTCCCCACATAGAAAATATTTCATCAAGAACAGAAAGCACAACTGATGTAGATGTTGACGACGACTCTTTTACTGTAGGAACCAGGAATATTAATCTATTACTGCTAATGGATAACGTCCCGAGTCCAAAGGTCCCTAGAAATCCGCTGTTACATTGGACCATACAACATTTGGCAACTTAGACATGTGCAACTCTTCCATTGTTCTCTTTTTGGTAGTACATTGACATAAATGACAAATTTGGACCACTTCTTCTACCTGACAGTCTAATCTGGGAAACCACATTTTCTCTCTTAAGAAAATGGCACACCTTTGTTGACTTAAAGGAATAATCAATCTATTACCTCTTAACAGTATTCCAGATGAAGCCACAAACAGTTCGGTTTGTATATTCTGGAACGGTAACACATCATGTTTTCTTGTATTAGATCGAAGACGAGTTGCATTATTTATTTGCCTCCAATTATTTTCAAGTATAATTTTCTTTACTTCTTGAATTGTTTCATTATTTTGTGATGCTTCAATTAAATCGTTCTCCACAATAACTCCTGGCTCTGCAAACCTAATTATGAAACATATATATTCCTCTGCCTCCAATTGTTGTTTGGTTTCATTTTTAAATGGGTGCCTCGACAAATATTCTGCTGATTGTACTCTCTTCCTGGTTTATAAATGTTCTTAAAATTATAATCCATTAATCTCATTCCCCATCTTTCAATGCTTGGGAGCATTTTCGTTTTTGGATTTCCAAAAATGAAAGTAAGTACTTGATGATCTGTTATAATTACAAATGGCTTTCCATAAATGAATTCATGGTAATGTTCGCCGGCCCAGAAAACTGCCAAACTTCCTTTTTCTGGCTGAGAATATCTTTGTTCAACATCAGATAAACATTTACTGGTACTAGAAACCACATATATAGGAGTTTCCCTCCCAGGCTTGTGTTGTACCAACCCAGGGCTGGCATCCACTACCAATTCCGTGCACAATTCCGGCTCAAAGTACTTCAAGTTCACGGCAGTTGATGTCTCTTGTTTTATTTCTTTAAAAGCATGATCACATTTATCAGTCCAACAAAACTTTCGCCCTTTTTTTGTTAGCTCCCTGAGCGGAGTACTTATGGTTGCAAAGTTTTTAATATATTGCGAATAATAACGAGCCATTCCGCTAGAATGTGTGTAACTCTGGTACATCTTTAGGTCTGAGTATTGCATTCAATGGCACTACTTTGACTGGGTCTGGCCTCATTCCTTCCCAGGAAAATATGTGCCAAAAAATGTTAACTCAAATTTATTTATTTCACACTTTTTAAAATTAAGCATCAATCCAGCCTTTAGAAGTTGTTGACATACTCCATCTAAAGACTGATCATGCTCTGTTTTTCCAAAAATTGAAATATCATCACTGTAATTCATAGTATTTTGTCCTGGCAATATAATCTTCTTTAGAGTTTCCTGGAAGATCTCAGCAGCTGAACATATTCCAAAAGTAAAATCTTTTATATCTAAATAATCCTAGGTGTGTAGAGAATGTTGTATTATCTTGATTGATCATCAGTTTCTAATTGATGATATCCTTTGCACAGATCCAACTTTGAGAAGATGATAGCACCATTGCTATTACTAATCATGTCATTTAAATGAGGACCTGGATACCTTTCTCTCTCAATTGCTGTATTAGGGACTCTCATATCAACACAAATTCTGATATCCTCATTGTCTTTCTTTGGAATCACCACAATGGGTGATTCCCATGGTATTGGGCCAGTGACTGGTTCAATTTTATCTTGTTGAAGTTATAATTTTATCTCTCTCTCCACTTTAGCTTGTACATTTATTGGAACCCTTCTAAATGTTTGAGCCATCGGCTTCACTGCTTCATTTATATGTAGCGTAATTGTTCTGTCTTTTAACTTGCCCAGTCCATTGAACAATTCTAGATATTTTCTCAACTCGGGATTTTCGGTCATGATATTACAGATCATTGTTAACAAACCCATGACTTGAGCAGTCTAGCTGCATTTGTAGCCCCCCCCCCTTTCAGTTAAACCCCCTGCCCTAATGGAACCGGCAAGCTATCCCCGCCCTGCTCAACCGAATATCGCCCCATGCAGGGGGCGCCACATGACACACAAATGGCACAGACGAATATCGTAACCTGGAATGTGAGGGGCATACATACTCCTGCACGCAGATACTCCGTATATGCCTACCTGCAGTGTAGACAGGCACACATCGGTTTCCTTCAGGAAACACATCTTACCCAAGGCGAGGCAGACCGCTTATGCAGGCGTTGGCGCTGCCATGTATACAGTACCAATTACTCTTCACAGGCACGAGAGGTACTGATATGGGTAAAAGCGGGGGTACCACATCCTGCAGAGGAGGTGGTCATAGACCCAGAGGGGAGATACGTTTTTGTGAGGGGAAGGCTTAATGGGCAGGAAATGCTGCTGGGCGCCATATATGCACCAAACACTGACCAACCGGCGTTCCTCAGAAAACTTACAGGTGTGCTCACTAGATGGAATGGACTTCTGTGGCTACTGGGAGGGGATTTTAACGCTGTCTTAAGCACAGAATTGGATAGATCATACCCACTCCTCACGTGCACAACAGCAATTTCCAATGCACAAGCCTTAACAGACTGGCTAGCAAACTGGGCGCTAATGGATATATGGCGCGCGCTCAACCCCACGCTGCGCGTTTACTCGTTCCATTCCATAGTACATGACTTACACGTCAGGCTGGATCGCTTTGTAGGGTCGTCTGCCCTCCTCCCTCACATTATACATACAGAATATTTAGGCCGCACGCATTCGGACCACCACCCTCAAATCATACAGCTGGAGTGGGACGTCCCCCGATTCCCACATGGCGCTTACAGCCAGCAGCCTTAGAAGACCCTGCGTTCCGCGCTTCATTAGGTACCACAATACTAGAACACTTTGAGGTTAATGACCAATCCACTGATAACCGTCTCCTTGAGTGGGACGCATTTAAAGTCACCCTAAGAGGATATTGCTTGGGGGCCACCTGGAACATTCGTAAGCAGTTACATTCCTCGCTCAGTATAGTTGAAAAGAAGCTGCAAGGCCTGGAAGCCCAACAAGCGGAGGGGACTGGTAGCGATAGGGGGTTGGCGGACGCAAGGGGGAAACATGCTGACTTGATGGAGCAACTTCGCTGCCACAACTATGCAGCACATGCAGCACGCACACACGCTACTGCAGACTGGGCGGGCAGAATGTTGGCTTGGCTGATACGTCTAGAGCATTCACGCCAACCTATAGTAGCCCTAAGAACTGAAACGGGACTGACAGTGTGTACGCAGCGTGAGATACACGAGACAATGACGAAGCACTACGCCGCGCTATACCAGTCTAAAGGGCTACATGCGCCACAACGACTTAACTCATTTCTAGAACCGTTGAACTTGCCAGAGGTCACAAGTGAGCAAAGGGAGCAGTTGAATGAAGATATCACAGTAGAGGAGATACGCAGTGCAATCATGGCGCTGGCGAGTAGGAAAACCCCTGGGCCGGACGGATTCCCAGCGGAATTTTATAAGGCCTACGCCGCCACGCTCACCCCTTTCCTGAATGAACTATATAAGTCAGCCATTGAGGCAGGGCGCCTCCCTCCTTCAATGAACGAGGCCAACTTGGTGTCGCTACCCAAGCCTGACAAAGATCCTATGGACCTGGGTTCATACAGGCCACTGGCACTTCTTAATGTCGACTATAAAGTGCTGGCGAAGCTGCTGGTGGACCGATTGGCACAGGTAGTTCCCACCCTGGTACATCCGGACCAGAACAGGTTCGTGCCTTCGCGAAGCACATCTATGAACCTTAGGAGATTCTTCAGAATTGCCACCTATTCGACCGCCCAATGGCCAAGAGCGGGCTGCCTGGTACTGGACCTTGAAAAGGCATTTGACTCCCTAGAATGGGAGTTTCTCTTTGCAGTGTTAGAAAAGTACAAACTCGGGGACTCCTTCCTGGGGATGGCCCGGCTGCTTTACAGTGCTCCCACGGTGAGAGTGAAAACAGGCCCCTACATATCGGAACCATTACGTGTCAGGAGAGGGATGAGACAGGGATGCTCCCTTTCCCCATTGCTCTTTTCGCTAGCGATTGAACCATTGGCGGAAGCGATACGGGCTGGGGTGAACGAGGGAATACCTTTAGGAGACAGTACGCATACAATATCGCTGTATGCCGACGACCTCATGGTATATGTCAGGGATATCAGTCACATCCCCCAGAACCTGGCAATGATATTAGAACACTTTGCGGCCATATCTGAGTTGCGAGTAAATGCATCCAAATCCGGTCTCTACCCATTCGGCGAGCAGTGTGAAAACCCCGGCTATGTGCTCGGTGGGACGGAGGTCTGCTGGTTCCCGGACACATTCCGTTACCTCGGGCTCCGGATATACCGGAACCCAGTAGACTTACAGGAAGGTAATCTTTGCAGGGCCCTGACTATGATCAGAACACAATCGGCCTTTTGGAGCATGCTTCCGTTATCAGTGACGGGGAGGGTAGCCTTAATAAAGGTGGTGATACTACCCCGGCTGCTATATTATTGTACAAATCTCCCACACTATATTGTACCCTCCTTCTTTCGTCCCTTGGAAAGGCTAATCAAGGACTTCATATGGGACAACTCCAGGCACTGGGTAGCTATTTATAAGCTTTACTTACCTACAGACCAGGGGGGCCTAGCAGTCCCGCACCTGGAGCAATACTATCTAGCAACACAGCTCCAATGGATATCTAGATGGTTGGCGGGACGCCACACTGGCGACAAGGCAGCCATACAGCCACCGTTAACAACTGCAGAACTAACGATGCTATTCCACCCATGCTCAAAAGCCAAACCGCCAAATTCACCACTAATGACAGTAGCACATAGAAGCTACCGTAGGACGCTATACATCACTCGGAAAACAGTCCCATATGCACCTGCACTACCATTGGAGGGCACACCCAGGGGCATCAACACCACAACAATAACAGAACTAAGAGATTGGCACGAGGCAGGGGTACAAACTGTAGGAGATCTATACAATGAAGGCACACTAACGCCGTATACTACACTCGTGACAGAAACTGAAGTGCCCCCAGGTCAGTTCCTGCTCCACCGCTCCCTAATAGCAGCACTCACAGTAAAGTGGGGTGATTTAACAGCCAAACCCGCCACACACCTTACAATACAATATTTGCATGTCATGGGCCAGGGGGGACACCTCACTAAGTGGTTCGCCGCATCGCTCCGGCATCACACAGCTATCACTCTAACGCCCCTCCGCCAGCACTGGAAACGGATCTGGGTCGCCCGCTCACAGAGCCAGAATGGGTCTCAGTATTAGAAGCCCCGACAAAGATCCCTCGGAATGCGCGCCAAATCCAATTTCACATATTACACAGAGCATATCTTGCGCCCGCAAAGATTAATCAGTATTTCAAACGAACCGACTCGGCATGCCCCAGATGTAAACACGTAGATGCAGACATATTACATATGCTGTGGGGATGCCCGCGACTAACTAGCTACTGGTCAGATGTGGCAGAAGCGTTGGCTCAATGCACTAGCCGCACTATCCCATTTGAGCGGCACACCTACCTGCTACACTTACACCGCAGGAGTCGTAGTAATAGAGTCACATCCAGATTCTTAGACTTGGGGATGGCAGTTGCAAAACGCTTGATCACTAAGCGCTGGAAACACCCTGATCCCCCAAACATAGACATGTGGAGATATTCAATGCGCACCTGGGCCAAAGCAGAGAGTGTTGATTTTAAGACGCGAGGACACATTAGGCCTGCGTAAGGTACCCCTAGCTGCACACTGGGATGTAATACTGGCAGCTTTAACCCCCTCCCCCCGCAGGATGCCACCCTTACCTCATGTCCCGGACGAAACTGAGACCCGACCCCCAGAGATGGCACTCAAGATAATACACATCCTAGCGTGTGCCCTACACTGCACCCGTAAGCACTGCTGATGCAGAGTCATTCCTAGCGACAAAGGGGAGGATGGGTTTGGGAAGCATAAGTGCCGGTCCCCAGTTTCACACCCATTATGTATTAATTTGTCCCGGTTTAGTTAACACCCGCCTCCACGGTTTTCTCTTGAACCAGGCAGTAATTGTTGGTATTTGCAGAATAGCAAAACATGTGAATCTCACCGAATAAATCCTGTTAAATCCTGATGTAATAACATGTAACCACATGGGCAACCTAACAGAATGTATAGAAAAATGTACAAACAAGCTTCGAATGTTGGAAAAGATTGTTAAAAATGTAAAATCAATAAAAACAGATTTAAAAAACAAAAACAAACCCATGACTTGAGCAGTGCCATTGCTTAATAAACATGGTCCAGGAACTTCATCCTTTAATTCATGTATTTCTTCCTTACTGGTTGTATCTCCGTATATCAATGTTTCTTCAAACTTCCCTAAACAAGAAACAGGATATTTAGCTCCCCATTGAAAGACAACGACATTTGATGGACTTAAAGAGGGCTGTTCTTTCATTTTCCTGTATTCTGTGATACACATTAGATTGCATGTCGCTCCACTATCCAGAACACATGGAACTTTCTGGAGACCAAACATTAAATCCACAGATGTTGTTTTCTATATATTTTTCCTTTTTATCATATCAACTTGCTTGACCTCATTTTCCTCACACATCATGTACAGTCTTTCAGATTGTTCGGATTCTTCCTCAGAATCCTCTTCTACACCTTCAATTTGTCTAATATATTTAGTGTTTACAAACTTTTTTTTTAGTGTCAAATGTAGGCTGTTTGTTCCAATTTTCCTTTTTGTTCCAAATTTCTTTTTTTTGTTTCTTAAACCTATAGACACTTGCAAAGTGATTTGGCCTCCCACATTCTCTGCATTGTTGTGCTAGCACTGGACATATTCTCTGATGCAGAAATTGGAATCCACACCTGTAACGTAGCTTGTGTTTCTGTTCTAGCCATGCATAGAATTTCCTGAAAATCATATGTTTTTTCCAGAAGCTTTTCCTGAGCTTCACTGAATTACATCTTTGTATTATTCTCAACCTTGTTGGTTCTTCATTGCTAAATCTCTCAAATTCACAGAAAGTTACTAATTTCTTTAATCTTGTTACATACTCATCCATTGTTTAATTTTCCTTTTGGAATGCCATATTAAAATCATACCTTGCAAAATCCAGTTTTCTTTGTGGGCCAGATATTTCATTTAGACATTTTATGAGCCCTTTGTAAGTATTTTGTTCCAGTTCAGGAAATGTATCATCTCCCACAAGATTAAGTAACAAATCTTTTGCCTATTCATCAGAGTATTTTTTACATGTTGCTCTTAAGAAATGTTTAAAACTTCATCTCCATTTTTCCATCTTTGCGCAATATTTTGTTGATCTGATGTTTTAAAAGGTAGTGGCCTTCGAAAAATCATACTTGAAACACCTCCTATACCTTCTTCCTCATGATATATTTCTTTATCCATATTTATTGTTATTTCAATACTTGTCTCCTCACTTGACATTACTTTTCACTTTTTGTCTTAATTTTATTGGCTTTTCTAAGTTTTTCTATATTTTTGCCTGACTTCATGATGGTTTCCTCTAGTTTCCACTGAGATGTCCTAAAATATGCCTGTTTCAAAATGGCCACTGAGATTTGACTGTAATCTCGCGTTATTTCGAATTTCTTTAAAAAAAAAAATTATTCCTGTTCTCCTTGTTATGATTGCCGTATCAATAATCTTTTATTTTTATACCCCAATGTCAAATAATCATTTGCTAACGCTCTGTCAGCCCAAGCAAACCACAGGAAATCGCTCCCGACACTCTGTGTCAGTGCCTGATTTAAAAATGGCGGCCAAAATGTCTGCGTCTTGCAACGCGCATGCTCGCACTTCGCAACTAACTCCTTTCTTTTTATGCTTTCACTCACTGCTTGGCTTGCTTGTATGACTGACTCATTCCGCAGTCACTGCGCAACTCGTGGCCGACTTCCACACAAAGTGCAGCACAGGACAACAGTTCCTCAGCAGCTTCCATGTCTGTGAGTGCTGGCAGAAAATGCTGATCGGCTCACTGCACTCTACACACATGGGACTTCCTCCTCGTCGCCATTGTGACAGGTTCGTTGGGGGCCAATAACCCCTATTGTTGCCACCAGTTAGTCCCACACAGCGGAATTGCTGAGGCCTTGTCAGAGGCCCCACCCCCTTTCTCAACCACTCTGCAAACGGGCCTCCTGGCGCACTACTTGTTGAGGAATGAAGTCTAGGGGTGTGTGCACCAGTAAACTCCACTCCACCGGTGGTTGGTGGAGTTTGCGGAACTCCGCATTCCAAGCGGAGCACAGAGTGACAAAAATCAGCTGGCGGAGCGGAGTGTACCGCCCACCTCTAGGAGGAACAGCGGCCTTATCCTATTCGACCTTTCTGCAGCCTTCAACACCGTTTCCCACAAAACCCTCATCAGAAGACTCCTCAAGTTTGGCATACAAGGATCTGCACTAAATGGATCTGCTCCTTCCTCACGGGAAGAACCCAAAGAGTCAGACTGTTACCCTTTGCTCAAAAGACCAAGAATCTGATACACGTAGCCCCCTAGGGAACATCCTCAAACCCCACCCTCTTCAACATATACATGACACTGCTCGCTAACTTAATCCGATCACAAGACATCACTGTTGTCTCCTATGCCGACGATACCCAGCTCATCCTCTCTCTGACGGATAAGACAACCAATACCAGAACCAACTTTAACAAGTGCATGATCATGGTAGCAGATTTGATGCGAACCAACTGCCTGAAGCTCAACTCCGACAACACAGAAGCACTGGTCTTTAGCAGCAAGACCTCCCTATAGGACTCTACCTAGTGGGCTTTGGATCTAGGACCAAAACCCACAGACCAGGCAAGAAGTCCAGGATCATCCTAGATGACAAGCTCAACATGACGGCAACGCAATGACACATGCTGCTTTCACATCCCTCCAAATGATTGCTATAGAACAACAGACGTACTGTCTCACAAGCACTCATCACCAACAGACTTGACTACAGCAACACTGTCAACGCCGGAATCTCCAAACAACTACTACACAGACTCCAGACCATCCAGAAAGCCACAGCAAAATTCATACTCAACCTCCAATGCCACACCCACATCACATCGCACCCCAAAAAGGTTCACTGGCTCCCCATTCACAAGCGCAGCCAATTCAAACTTCTCACACACACATACAAAGCCCTACACAACACAGGACCAGAATACCTGAACAGTAGCTTACAATTTCACCATCCTGCCAGACACCTATGCTCTGCCTCACTCTCACTAGCACACACTCCCCGCATCCGCAAAAGCAGAGCAGGAGGTCGCTCTTTCTCATGCATTGCACCCAAACCATGGAGTGACCTCCCAGAACACATCAGAGCCACCTCCTCACTTCTTGAGTTCTGCAAGAAGCTGAAGACCTGGTTTTTCGATTAAACACTGAGGGGACTACACACCTAGTCAAGTGCCTGAAAACCCTCACAGCTGATTAATGAGCTATTCAAATCAACATAAAATTACACACCATTTTCTCTTTACTGGTTTCGTCTCTTTTTTATACCCAAAATTGTTAATCAGACATCCAGAACATTTTAGCAAGAGAAACAGATTCATTGCACAAATCATTATAATTATTACAAGGGTTAGTATAATGTGTAAAGCTCCCCGACCCCAAATTATCAATCTATTCACCAACCTTGCTAAAACCCTTCCCTATCTCACTAACCCAGGAACCTATTGTTTCTCATACACCATGCTCTCCTAAAGATTGAAGTTCACAAGAGATATTTGTTCCACTCATATAATTAACTCTAGCAAACACGTAAGGCAAGATAACAACAGCCAACCCAATTACATGTCAAATTGAAATAAGCAATCTTACCACACATATAATACATTCCGCTCAGAATCAGCTCCCCCCAACCAAATAATCACCACTTACAGTATAACTTATTTCACAGTCACTCTTTCCCACATATTCAGCCTTGCCATCTTTAAAAGTTTCCTGACGCACCATACACATTTCTCCTCTCCTGTTCCATTCTTCTATTTTAAATGGTTATTATCAGCATTTATCTGATTTACATACCATCACGGTTTTCGAACAAGACATATGTCAAATTATGCAAAATGTGTTGAGGAATGACGTGGCCAAAAGAACAGGTTTGTATAGAACTACAGCTTGTGGGGATGATGAAGCACAGAACAGTTATACATGCATAGGTCCACCAACTAAGCCACTGAAGTAGCAACAAATAGGGTATCCAGCATTAATACAGTGCTCATATAGATGGGACCTGCTGGAAGGCAAAAATATCTAAATTGTGATAAATTGCAATAAGTATACGTATGAGAACAAATCCAAAGGAGAATTTGAATATACAGGTAACCGATAAACATATAGAGAAATCAAATAAAGAGCTACACTTGCTCGTAAGTACAATGAGGATAATATGGAAGTAATGAATCCAGGGGGGCTGAAAAGGCTGGATATGGTGTCAGCAAATGATGAGTAGGGCCTTGATGTTGCTGTCGGTATACAATGCAACAAGGGAGAGGAGAAGGGGTGTGTGCCACAAGGGTCGCCAGGTGGGGTGTGGGACCGCTGGTTCTCCCTTCCGTAATTTGTCTAGAAGAGCATCCCAGGTGTCAGAGATTGGATATTTATGAAGTCCCCTCACCTCCTCCCTTTGTAGCAGAGCACTTTCCACCTGGGCCCACGCCAGCATGGACAAAATCCATGCAAAGAGTGCCGGAGGATTTGCTACTTTCCACTTACGGGTAATCAGCCTCTTCGCCAATAGGAGGGTGAGATCTGCAAACCACGCTGCCGCCCTGTATTTCTTAATGCGGTGATAGTCCCAGGATACACACCTCCCAAGTATGTGTTAGAACAGATCCCGTGCAGCGTGTCATGTGAGATTACTTCATTCCAGTAGCCACTCTCTTGTTCTTTTCTTAATCTAAGATGCAGATCTGACAATCTGAATTCCTCTTTAATTTGTTCTCTTCTTGCCTTTTCATCTTTCCAATGTCTCACAATCTGTGTTCTCCTCTCATTGTATTATTTAAGAATTCACCCAAGCCACACATATATCCCTGTTTAATAATTTTAATTTCGTGCTTAATTTGTGCAATAATTTTGAATAATTACCATATTTAATACCATTATTCATAATATCTGAATATTCTTGTATCATTTCAGTATAAATGTTAAAAAATAATCTTTTATTTTTCAAAAATTACTTTCAGTTTATACTCTTAAAAATTTATTATTTAATTTATTTCAATGGGAAAGTTCACTTCAAATTGTTCCTTACAGTCCTATGAACCCTTTCAAGACGGTTCTTATTCCTCTTCAGATTCAATTTCAAAGGTGTATTGGCAACGTTTTATTGAGCTGTAAAACTCCGACTGTGATTCTTCTTCTTTCTCTGACACTGTGACTGGATAAATCCATCCAGGTGATGCTTACTTTTGATTTGGTGTCCTCTTTTTTACTGGTCTTTCAGTAACAGTTGATTCATTGTCACTATTTTTTTATCTAATTCAAATACTTCTGAACTTTCATTGATTGGCTTTATTCTATCTTGTTTCTCTTCTTGAAAATGCTTTCTTTTGCAAGTTCTTTTCAATGACTTATTTCCCTCTGTTCTCTCTTTTTTACTTGCTTCTCCACTCACCGATGGACTTAAACCCTGATCAATCCAGCTTTCCTCTTCAAGGGGTGGGGGTTGTTCTTGTGACTCAAATTTTCAACTGAAGTATTTCATTGTGTGAATCACAGACTACTTTTTGCTGCCACTCATGCCTTTGACTTTAACATTGCAACAGCTCTTCACTCTGATCTCGACTTTGAAACTGGACAACAGCACCACTGGTAGAGGTGCCAGGATTTTCACCAGAATATTCACTTTCCCTGATCTGGACTTTTATGACTTCATTTTCTTCATCAGGTTCAAACTGTGCACCCCCCTGTAGATCCACCCTGCAAACTTGAGCTTGACCTTGAGTATGAGTGGTTATTTTCACTACTTAATCTGCTGAACTCGCTCTTTTCGTGTGAGTGGCGTGGTTCCACTTCAGGATTCTAGCATATTTCATCGCAGTGTTGGTCATCAAGTTAACCTGGTAGGGACCACGCCATGTATGTTCGGACCACTACCCAGTCTCCAGGTTTCAATCCGTTGCACTGTATTTCTTTTGTTGCTCCTGTTGCAACATCCACCTGATGAGAAACCGATTTCACCATATCAGCCAGACCTTTGCATTAATCGAGCACGATGTCATCAGTTGTTGAAACTAGTGCAGCTGAGGGAGTATAAGCCAGTCTCATTACTCTACCCGTGATCACTTCATGGGGTGACAGACCTACAGGTTTTTTAACCTGACAGGGGAACCAACATATTAAAAAACCTTTAAGGTATCCCCTAGCCAGTTTTAAACATTCACTCACTCACCCACCTTTCACAACCCCTCTACACAAAAAACCTCACGCATCATACGGCATAATTAAAAGATCTCCGCCAAAGAGACCCTTCGGGGGACCCATAGGGCATTGCAGCGCTGGCCCAACGAGGAGCAACACCCAATGATGAAGCATGACATCCCCTTGGGATGTGTGAGGGCAACAAGAGACAAAATCTGTGATTGTCTCTATCTGTGAGAACAGAACCTAGACTCCTCTCCTCTCTTCCCTTCTCTTTCTTTTCTGTGCGGACATTAATTGTGTCCCCATAGGAACAGTAACCCACTTCTTGGATTCATACTACTACGTGGAGCACGGGTACTGGACCTCAACTAGCTCCAAGTCCTCCCCCTTCTCTTTGATTAACAGAATGTATTTGCTTTCAGAATTGAATTTCAAATCTTGATGATTTTTCATGTAACCTAATTTTTCCAACCTTCTTTTTCATCTTCTTTAACTTCCTTTTGAAGGGCTCTGAACTCGCTCGAAGAAGTTTTAATTGATTTCAATAAGGAACAATTCACATTTTCTGCATTTTGCATCATGTTTATTCTTGATGTCATCCTCAAGTGCACAATATCTGGCTAATTGATAAACATAACTATTTCCAAGAGTAACCAAATCCTTTTTGTCATTATGGGCAGCACACGTGACTGCAGCAATCTCTTTTGGCTGCTGTATTGCTTTCAACAGAACAAGTATATAGAGACTGTTAATTATGAGAGCTCCAGAACCAAAGTTGCGACCAAAGTTGACCAAAACCATGCACCACACCAAAACCATACTGGCTATCTGTATAGATTGTCGCATTTAAATTTTCCTACAGCTAACATGTTCTTGTTAATGCAACCAACTCTCCCACTTGTGCTGAAGTTATGATCGGCAGATAGGATGTTTCAAGAATTTCAGAAATAGAACATACTGCATAGGCAGCCTTCAATGCTCCATATTGGTCTCTCAGACAAGAGCCAACAATAAAGTCAGATCAGCCTTTCCCAGAGCAGTTTCTTAATATCTGGTCTTAGTTTGGCACATAATTCAGTAACTGCAACACAATCATGTTCTTGTTCGTTATCAACATCATCATTTTCATCAGTGTCATTGTCTTCACAACTTTTGTCTGGAATAGGAAGCTGTGTCGCTGGATTGAGTGAATTTCACCTCTTAATCGAGCCCTTCTCTGCTACCAGTATGACTTGCTCATACTTGGTTAGTCTACTCATACTTGGTTAGTCATGTGCTGAGTTCTTGTACGTGTCAATAGGATTTCAACTGAGTGTGGCACATATACAATAAGAGTATGCACATCACTATTGCCTTCACTTTGGTCAGTGGCAGCACAAACAACTGCAATCTACTTCAGACAACCAGGAAAACTTAAAGCCGTTGAATTTAACACAGCCGAATGGTAGACTACTGGTCTCATAATTCCACTACGTCTCTGTGTAAGAACTGATAATGCACACCCACCTCTCTCATGACAGTACAAAAAGAAGGTCAAATTATAGTCAAGCATTCCAAGTGTGTGTGCATTGCATAAACTCTCTCTCAATACCCTGAATGCCTCTGAACACTCTTTGTCAAATTGTACCGGGTTCTTTATTTCACTGTGAGTCAACCTTATTAAAGGTTTTGCAGTCAAGGAAAAGTTTTGAATCCATTGACGACAGTTTCCAACAATTTTCAGATACATCCTCGCCTCACTCTAAGTGGTAGGAGGATTCATTTTCAGAATTGCAGAAGCATGTTCTTTAAAGACTGTCCTTGCACCTTTCTCAATCTGGTGATCAAGATAAACGACTTCCTTTTTACAATATTGCATCTTCGTTGATGAAATCTTGTGACCACTGTCAATGAAATGATTCATCAAGGCAATTGCATCAAGCTTACAATTCTCTTTTTTGTTTTTGATGTGACCAGTAGGTCATGAGTATATTTCACAAAGAATTGGTTACAGGGCAAACTAAACTTTTCTAGATCTTTCTTCAGAATTTGACTAAATCTTGAAGGGTTTTGAGTATACCCTTGTAGGACCTTACACCAAATAAGAACTTTATTTTGGAATTGAAATGCAAAAAGAAATTGTCTCTCCTCATAAAGAGGGATAGAAAACAACTCTTGCCATAAGTCAATGACTGGACACCATTCTACATCTGAAGGAATATGGAACAAAATCAGTGCTGGATTCAGTACCACCAGACAACAAGGAAACATAGAATAACATTTGTACTTATTTTTCCTGGGTCCTGCACAATACGCTATTTCCACTAGGGTTCTTTATCCCCATCACAGGAGAGTTGCAGGGAATGGATTGCCTGCTCAATCATTTTCTCAATAACAGGTTACATTCCTTCTTCCGCCTCTTTTGAAAGTTTATACTGTTTAATTCTGGGGAAAACTGCATCAGGCTTTACTCTAATTTTAACTGGTTCAGCACTTTTTATCAGTCCTATCTCTTTTCCAGACAAATCCCACACCTGTCTTAAATCCAGAGGTAGCTCATCTTTTGTTAGAGCTGGAAACAATTGAACCTTTGAATCTTGTAGTTTAATTTTGAACACTTAATCCTCATTTTGTGTTTCAATCGCAACCCCATCCGGTGTGAAGTAGATCACACACTTCATTTTCCAAAGCAAGTCTCTGCGCAACCCATTCACAAGACTTGAATCATACAAAAAGAACTGATGTCTATACTCCATTTGTCCTATTTTAACTGGCACGTTTGCTGTAACCTGGTTAACAATGTGTTTATTACTAATCGATATAACTTGGACTACTCTTGAGGGGCACATTTGCAACTAACACAGAACAAACCCTAGAAGGGGTGGCCCCCATGTTGGTTAAAAATGAAGCTGAATGGCTTTGACTTCACCATCAATACATGGGCTACTTTGGTATGCCTCTAGGACTGCTCCAAGTATGCAGTACTCCTCCCCACCCAGGCACCATCATTGTGACTTATTTATTGAAGAAAACTGAGAGGATTCATTACCCAGAATCAATGGATTCTGAATTATATGGCATTTTGTTAATATTTTGCTGCAGCACTGAAACTGAAGGCATTGTACTGCGGAACGGTTTCTGCTCATGCACACCCTGCACGGGACTCGGATGGGTTGGTACCATTGACAACATATTTTTCTGCATTTGGGGAACAAATTAATTCTGGATTCTATCTGGATTTTGTCTACATTCTCGCTTCCAGTGCCCGATTGCACCACAGAAGTGACCAGCAGTGTTACTCTTCAACATATCAATATTTACATTAATTCCAAGTTATTCACCAACCCTCTTCCACCATCTTGCATTTGCATTAACTCATTTCCCATTCTCACACATTGCATTTGAGTCATTCCATTCACTCCAGTATTTCCATATTGCACATAACCCATATCTGAACCCATCAACTGATTGTGGGCACTCCTCTCAAATTGCTTTGTCTGGGCAATCATCAGCTTGTCTTTGATTCTCTTCTCCTTCTCATCAAACCAATCACAACTGTATTTTGTGAGCTTCAAAATCTCATCTTTACTCTTTGTCTGCCTGCACATTTCACTTTGCTGTATATAATTACTCAGTTCTTGACGCAAACCCATAACAAAAGCAGAAACAAAACCACCAACACCATCTTTCTGTGGCTCATAGACTGCACTGTGCTTCTCAAAAATCTGCATGAGTCTCTCATAAAAAGCATGCACTGACTCTTTTGGCTCTTGTGAATTTCAAAAAATCTTTGCCCAATTAATATACTTTTTTGGCACTTTTTTTTCAAATGTTCAATCGCCTATCTATATTTGTTAGCTACCTTCTCATAAACAGCATTATTAAGAGCAACCCTAACTGGTTTTTCAGTTGGCCAACCGACAACAACCTTACTTTCAGACCACAAGTCACTAGGAATTACAATCTCAAATAATTAATTCAAATTAGTCGACAGCCTTAACGAAATCATGGTCTACCTATGAACCTCCCTATACCACCTTTCAGGCTCCTCTGCAATTTTGGAAAATTCATAGTAAAAGCAAAAAGATCAGCACTCGTCCACAGCACATGCACTAAATTCCATCCACGTGCTTCTCTTAATGGAAACTCTAAAATCATTCCTGCTCCTCAGGCTGAATCATTGGCTGAACCTTCGCTTTACTTTTTGACTCTTGAAATTACTTTTTACTCGCTGTCCCTCTCTTTCACCTTTTTTTATTTCTTCAGATCACTCCATTCCCTTGTCTTTTCAATGAAGTCTTTAATGTGAGCTCTTAAGGCCATTAAACCTAATTCCTTTATTTCATTGAGAGTCAAATCAATTTTGGAATTCTTTCCCACATTCTTAATTTTACTGATGCCAACCTCACATGCATCAGTTAATTCCTCTAATTTATCATATGCTTCTGTGGCACATCTCGCTGCTTCTTTGATCAGGTACTACAGCTCATGAACATTGTATGACAATAGTCCATTGTCCCTTGTTACATATCTCCAAATTCAGTTGTTAAAAGACCAACATTAATAGTTTTCTCTTTAGGAGTTTCTTCAACCACAATTGAAATGACAGGTGGATCAATTTGAATTTGAGAAACAGCTGGGGTATCTCTGCTAGTGCTCGACTGTGCTGTCACTGCAATTACCAGTGGAACACTTGCTGTCGTGCTTGCAAACACATCTGTAAATTGACTCTGTATTTACATTGCAGCACTATCTCCTGCTGCTCCCTTAACTGCTGCTCCACCAGTACCTGCACCAGTTCCCTGTATCCTGTCAGTATAAAAAAGAGTTCTAGAATTCAAAAGATCATTTAGAAAATGATCCTCCTCATCTGAGTCATGATTTTGTTTTTCTCTCTCATTAAATTTCTATTTGTCATCTATTTCTTTGACTATTGCAGGAAAACTCTCAAACCCTCCACCGTATCCTCCCACCAACATTTCCTTGTGGACCTCACTTTTTTCTAACAACTGCCTAAATGAACCAATCACTTTCTTTGTCATTTTCTTTCTTTCATTCTATGTGGCTATCTGATCCCATTTGTTCAGCGCCTCAAGCTATGTAAGTCTAGGTAACGACTTTCTGTCATTCACAGTTTGTCTCAAGAAATCTAACTTTGAAATGTTAAAGCTACCTTCTAAAGGGGGGGGCGTGGCTTGGACGGCAGAGTTAATGGCTGCCTGATCCCGTCTCTCCGTCCGATCGGAGAAAAGAACACTGATCCCAGATGGGTAAATGAACGAGAAAGGCACAGCGAATGAAGATTCTGACCATCGGAAGGACCACTGCCAAGAAGGATACCATCACGACGACCTCCGGTGCCCGAGGAAGGAAGAAAAGCGAACTTATACCTCGGAAGTGAGAGCGAGACGCGGGAGCAAAATGGCAGCGAGCCAGCGCTTTCAAAACTGAAACCAAGTGAAATCACACCCGTAAGCGCATCGCACAAGCATTTAAAGCACCTGCCTGAAGTGTGTGAGCATCGATCAAAGGTACGCTAACTCTTTGGCTCATTTCGGTGGGGGGCTCGAGTGGTCGAGGCGAGAAAAGGCTTGGTCTCAGCAACGGCGGCTAATTATAGACTGCTCCCGCACCGGAACAGTCTGGTGCTGGGGAATGATTTCGCCAAGGTAGCAAGCACCGCAGTTAGGAGTGTCTGTGAACCAACTGTGCAGCCGAGGAGTTACCGAGCGTGCACAGCCTAACCCTAACTCCACCCGAAAGCATGTAATGGCGGGCAAAATGGCGACTACGAGCGCTGAGCTCTGCACCGCTACGAGGAGCTAACGGTAGCGGATATATGAAATATGTTTACAAGTTAACCGGGTCAGTAAGAGAAACTGCGCAACTGAGTTCAGTGAGTGGTTAATGTTTATTAATGTTTATTGTGTCCGGTTACGAAAGTGTCACAGCCGCTCGTCGGGGTCTGAGTCTCAAAATGGCGCCTGCCAAACAATAACAACGAAAAGGACCGGGCCTCCAGACATACCAGCTCACGGAAGGGACCGCCGGTTTATTAACAGACTGGCAAGCTGTAACCTGATCTGACGACTAAACAAGGTAGCGCTAGTTGGGCACCCCTTGTCTTCTCGATGCCGCGAGCACGCCTGCCTGAGGCCTGACTCCAAAATGGTGGCCGCTATGCCATACTGACCGCGTATCACATCGGGATACTAACATTACGCAAGAGCGGTTGCTCCAAGGGAAGAAGCGTGGGTGCCACTATAGCAGGCTGGCTCAGCACCATCCCGGGAGCCTAAGAGGCTAGAAAGCTGATGCTAACTACCGTTGCCAGAAGCTTCCCCGCCAAGCGTAGTACGCTGCAGCAGATCGGTGCTCCGCAGGGGTTCCGAGGCAGCGATCCCCAGAAAAAGCCGCCAAGGGCCTAAGCAGACAAGGGGTAGCCTGCGACAGAACACAAGCAAGTATACGAGATCCAGTCTATCACGGTGCCGTCTCAGGAAGATACTAGCAGGAAGGTATCTGGGCCCAGGAACACCAAAAGAAATCCCACAAAAAAAATGGTGGACAGAGAATCTAAACTACATCAACAAAAAAGGAGTAAGGGAGAGCCAGTACTTTCGGACTCCCCACTCAAAATGAAACCGGACATTAACAGCACCCTTGACATGATACTAAAAAAACTGGCGGACGTCCATGATTTAGCTAAATCCACAAAGCATACCACTGACGCTATTCAACTTGAAATAGCGGCCGTCAGGGCTGACCTAAACACAGTGAATATTAGGCTAGCAGCGGCCGAGCAAAGAATCAGTGATATAGAGGATATCTACGTCAACTCAAGTCGAGAGGTGAAGACCTTAACAAAAATTACCTCTACACTACCAAGACAAACAGCGGAGTTTGAAGACCGAAATCGGCGGGGGAACATTCGTATACTGGGGGTTCCGGAGGGCGTGGAAGACCAGGCAGGCTCATGCTTAGCCTTCCTTGAGGATTGGATCCCAAAACTCACCAATGTAAAGTTTGACCGTCAGTTTGAACTAGACCGTGCGCACAGAGTACCCACTTATAAATCCATGGCAAGGCAAGCAGCCCGGCCCATTATCTGCAAACCACTGAGATCCCAGCACACTGAAGCTATCTTTAATCATGCACGGAAAAATCACCAAATTATCTGGAAAGGGCATAAGATCATCTTCACACAAGACTACTCTAAGCCTACTGTCGATACCAGGAAGGGATTTCTTGCCTTGCGTGACAAACTGAGGAGCAAAAACATGCAGTTCTCCTTCGTCGGCCCTGCCAAATTCAGGATATCCGATGGTGGTAGACAACACCTCTTCAATGACCCTAAGGAGCTGGCGTCATTTCTGGAAGGCCTAACAACTCAAGACATGGAGGCTTCCCAATCCGCCTCTGGCAAAAGGAGATCTTCTCCAGACCCGGGCACGGGATGAAAAAGGAACCAGTACCCCATTGATCAGCCTAAGCTTTATAAACCACTATCAATAAGGAAAACTAAACCTTTATCTACCTCAGTATCTACCTCATTATCTACCTCATGTTAACATACATCCTGTGATGCTGGCATCACTACAAGTGAAGATGGAAAATATTTTATGGGCCTATACTAGTATCCTTTATAGATGTTACAATTTGACTATGCCTATGGACACGGGAAATTTGAATGTGTCTAAGATATGTAGACCAATGGCTAGTGCCTTGCAGTAACCAAGCCAAGTATACTCATAGGGAGATTTACGATATAGTCTATTACAACAGTTGATCTCCGTGAGACGGAATGACGATCCTGCCGTCGCACCTCCTACATACGAGGTTTGAAGGGATGGGAGGGGTGGGAGGGGCAGGAGGGGGGAGTGGGGGTGGGGAGGGGGGAACCCCAGAGGTTGAAGAATGCACCCTGTAGTGACTGGATATCCGCCTCGGGGTTTCTCAGTCTTTGCTTTCTCTATTTTCTAGCTTCTTTTCCCTTTTTCACCTCTTTTTCTTCTATAAACGATGTAGGGCAATACTTGACGCACAACCAATTAGTGAGTTCTGGCACTCAAGAGTATCCGAAAAAGCTGTTTAGTCTGTATACAAAGTACATGAAAAATGCATTCGAACTATGCCTTGTTGGCGGGGGTATCGGTCAACTTTTGTCACTTTTTCCCCTCCTGGGTCCTGGTAGCGATTTTTGGTTCCTTAAAACTAGAATTGATGTATCTGCCACATAACATTAGATCTGATGACCTGCAATAACACACACACCCTGGCAACTGATCTCAACATAGTGTCCCTAAATGTCAAAGGTCTTAACCACCCAATTAAGCGCCGGAAAATCCTGGACTACTTAGCCAAAACTAAGGGGGATATCATCCTACTACAGGAGACAAAGCTGTCTTTGGACGATGCCAAACTCATTAGAGGTAACTGGATCTCACAGATGGCTTGCTCACCTGCTGATAAAAAGAAACAGGGGGTAATTACTCTAATATCAAAAAGGTCCAACATCTTGCTAGACTCCCAGTCTCACGATAACGAGGGCAGACTCCTAGTCACACATCTGAGAAGGGGGGAGGAGCTAATTCACGTAGCAAACATATACGGCCCCAACGCTGATGACCCAACCTTTTGGTCTGAGGTGTCTGGCACGCTGGAAGGGTTCCCCCAAAATGACCTCATGGTAGTAGCAGGGGATTTTAACATCCCATTAGACCACATAACGGACAGACAATCCACCTGTCAATACCACCCTACGAACTCACATGCTGTACTCCAAAATATCTGCTCCAAATTTAACCTTAAGGATGTGTGGCGCCTCCAACTTCCAGATACTAGAGACTACACTTTCTACTCTAATCCCCACAATTCATGCACCAGGATAGATTATATCCTCATCTCAGGCTCCCACACACGACTTATTGAACACTCAGACATAGCCCCAAGGCTAGTGTCGGACCACTCGTGTATTAGTCTAAAATTGACTGGGTGTCACATAGATTCTGTGCCTAAGAGATGGCGCTTTAATAGCGATGTACTTTCGGACCCTGCAGATAAAAAGAAGATTGAGGAGGCTATAATAGACTACCTTAAACATAACGACACCCCGGAGACTAGCACTAATACACTCTGGGATGCACTGAAAGCCACCATCAGGGGCACATTAATTAACCCAGCTAGAACAGGAGATCAAAAACTTAGAGCTGTCCCACGTTACGTCCTTACTTGATAGCAAGCTTCTCGCATTACTAACACAAAAGAAATACGAATACAACAAAATTCTAAGTGAGAGGGCAGGGTTGTGGATTAATAAATATAATGCTCTTAACCTATGCAAAGCGAACAAAGCGGGGAAACTTCTTGCTTCCTATCTCAAACACAACCAGTTTGACATCTCATCCATTAAAGACTCTAACAATAAAACCCATACCAAACACAAAGACATCCTTAGGACCTTTAAAGAATTCTATCAGGAACTCTATAAAAATGATCGGACCCTTAACTTAGAAGATTGTACCAAATACCTCAAAAGACTCAACTTACCACAACTAAATAGAGAAGAGACAACCAGGTTAGGACAAGAAATTAATTGCACTGAGATTGAAATGGCAATTAAATCACTAAAAGACAACAAAGCCCCTGGCCCGGACGGGTTTACAGCCTCTTTTTACAAGACCTTCCTAAACCACCTAAAACCAACCATGAAACAAGTTTTTAACTACACAGCATCTAAAGGGACCACGCCATACACTATGTCGGAAGCTAAAATAATAGTCATTCCAAAGGAGGGGAAGGACCAACTTTCACCGAAAAACTATAAACCTATATCCCTTATTAACGTAGACTGCAAAATATATGCTAAGATCTTAGCGGTCAGACTCAACTCTGCTCTCCCAAAGCTAATAAGTAACTCCCAGGTTGGCTTCCTACGCACTTGCATGTCTAACGATAACACCCGACTACTGTGCCACATTTTAGTGCATGCTGCCATTAAATCTGAATCGGCTGTAGCTATCACGTTAGACGCCGAGAAGGCCTTTGATAGAGTTTCCTGGGCTTTTTTGGAACGATGTATGCAATCTTTTAATCTAGGCGAAGGCTATATACGTATGGTTATGGCCCTTTATGGGAACCCATCAGCCCGTATTGTCGTAAATGGTTCGCTCTCTGTGCCTTTCACATTGCAACAAGGTACTAGACAGGGCTGTCCACTATCTCCATCCTTATTTTTACTGGCATTGGAACCACTTATCCAGGACATCAAAGCAAACTCTAACATTAAGGGGGTGGATATCAATGGCGTCCAAATAAAATTAGCCGCCTACGCAGACGACATACTAATTGTAACAGAACAACCGAGGGCATCAATTGCAGCATTGATGGATACAATAACAGAATATTCCGGCTTTTCAGGGTATAAACTCAACAGAGAGAAATCAGAACTCAAACCATTAAACATCCACTGTACGAGGGATATCCTGGGAGAGTCGGGACTAACATGGCAAATAGGCTATATCAAATACTTAGGTATCGAATTTGGTAGCAACTTAATAGATACCATACACCAGAATGAGAAAACAATTCTAGAAAAAATAAAGAAGCTCTTGGACTCTTGGTCACCAAAATTCATTACGTGGTGGGGCAGAATCGAAACTATTAAAATGATGATCACCCCGATGGTTAACTACCTCATCAGTATGCTCCCGCTTCTTCTTACAGATGACTTCCACCGCAAACTATATATCCTCATCTCGAAATTCCTCTGGCGCGGGAAGAAAGCAAGGATCAGTATCAAAAAATTAATACTGAATAAAACTCTAGGAGGGGTAAATTTAGCGGATTTCAGACTATACCAGCTGGCTTTCCTGGCGAAACAAGGCTCATACTGGATTTCTCCACCTCCCGGTTACACCCCGCTCTGGCTAGAGGTGCAGAGGGCCATCCTCAATAACCTAAGCCCTCTTGCACTCCTAACAACAAATAGACTATGCCCACATACTTCCAAGTCCATTTTTAAAAACACAAAAATTGCACTACTCAGGGTTGATAAGAACCTGGAGAACAGTATTAAAGGCTCTAAAATGGAATCACTCTGGGCCAATAGCAAGATATTATATAAAGGCAAAAGCCTATCCCTTGACACGTGGATTAAAAAGGGATCCTTTTCCCCTATCAACTAGAAAACGCCTCATATCCTGTTACATTCTCAGACCTCCAATCGAGATATAGCCTAGATGACATTGAATTCTACAACTTCTTGAAAATTAGAACGGCCCTTTCAAAATCCAAATTATCCACCATCCAACCATCAATTGCAATGTTTGTGGCAAACATTAACAAACTGGGTCACCAGGTCTCGCAGATTTACAAACTCCTCCGTCCAAAAACTTCTAAACTTAATGACAAGACTATAGCCTTTTGGGGGCAACAGTCCACACATCCACCAAATGAACAGGAATGGTCCACACTATGGAATTCTGTCTCACGTAATAAGATCTCCCCTGTCCTCTCCCAAACCAAATACTGGCTACTACACAAGGCATTTTGGACCCCTGCCCGATTATTCTCATTAGGTCTACGAAAGGACGTAACATGTTGGAACTGTAACCAAGAAACAGGGGACTTAGCCCATCTTATCTTTCAATGTTCACTACTTAAATCGTTTTGGGATAAACCTTTTGCCATTTTAAATGGTTTGTTTAGGGGTAATTTGGTCAAAGAATCCTTCAACCTACCCATGGCCTTTATGAGTACAAACTTGAGAACTGATTCTGACAAAGATCTACTTGACCTGTAACTAACATCTGCGGTGAAAATGGTTCTTGCCAACTGGAAGGACACGAGTAAGACATCTTATAAGAGCTGGATAAATTGGATCATCCATCTCAGAGGGGCAGACAACATAGCATTACAAAACTCTCCCTGGAAACCTTCAACCAGGATGATGTGGAACTCTTTGGACACATATCCAGACTCTTACGAACCTCCATGATCTAAATGTATACCATTGACTCATATCCTGTGCCTTTACTGACGGACCATTTGAATATTTGTACTTAAGTGTAATAACCACTGTTGCCTGTACTAGGCTGCTGCTGTATGTTAGAACTGCCAATATCAGATTGCTCTAGTGCCAACATATACATAGAATGTTGGAAGTGATTGATACAGCCCGAATAGCCGTTGCTCTTCCTTCCCTTCTCTTCTTTCCTTTTTTCCCTTCTCTTGTCTATCCTTTCTTCTTTTACTATTGAACACTTGGGTTAGTCTCATGTTACCCATATAGGCGCATTACCCTCACTTTTTGACAATATATGTTTAACTTTGCCTTAGATATCACATGCTAACCCTGTTACAGGCTTTCTGTCTGACCTTGTGAAAATCAATAAAGTATTTTGAAGAGAAAAAAAAAAAAAACCTACCTTCTAAAGGGAACTGTAAGTCTTTATCAGAAGTTGTTAAGTCATGCCATTCAGAAATTCAGGTTCACCTATATAACCTAGTGTCCATTATCCTTTTGCATGCAGGCGTTCTCTTGGTAGGCAATTCTGACCCTCAGTAGAAGTTACAAGAGAAACCTTAGTTTTTTCAACACCACACCCATTATTTTTGCTCAAAACAATCTCTAAAAATTACACAAAACAAACAAGCGAACAACAACCAATTCCAGCGCGGCTTTGTTAAAGGTCAACCTATCACAGCACGGCTCTGTCAACAGCCATCCAATAACAGCACAGCCTTGAGGTAACGTATCATCAGTCCCAGTGAGGCTCCCTTGCTGTTTGACCATTCACAGTGCAATTTCTCAGTGAATGAGGAAAACAATTGCAAAAACTTCCTCAACAAATCGACTAAGTAAAACAAAATATACCTTGTTTGTTCAATCTAAATAGAAAGAAAATCAGCAATTAAGGCAAGGCAAATCCTACAAACAATAGTAACAAGAATGGCACCCTTAGTGGTATAACCACAATCCACAATAGGCAGACCCCTGTCCAGAGACTTCCTTGGTTAATGCAATTACTTCTATGCACTTAGGAGCAAAATGCACCAACCTAGATTAGAGATGCAGTCCTGAAAAGGAAAACTTGTTAATTCAGAAACCCCTATAGAGACAAATGAACCACAATATCTTGAGATCTAAATAAGAATCATATTGCAAAACAATCATTATCAAACCACCAATTGAGCCCAAAATCAGCATTGCATAGCCAAACACTTCACATATAATATAGAAATCCTTCTCACAAACTCAAATTTCTGCACACACTACGGACACTTCAAAAAGACAGCAAACTTACAGAATCATTCTGCCCGATTCATACTTATACTCCAATCGTTCAGGAAAAGTACTTTGAGTCAGACCTCTCGGCAAAAATTTTACACTGGGAACATTTCCAGAAAATCCACCATCTCCCAGAACCGGGCATAAAAATAGAAAGGAAACCTAGCAGTGTCTCTAGGCACAAGGAGGTTCTCTTTAATGTGCAACCATCCTCTGCTACTAAGATTTGTAAGAGCAAAAACCTTACCCCAAAATTTGGACGCCCTAAAATGTAACTCATTTGGTTCTCCCACATTTTACTGGATCAGAGATGGAGTTAAACCTCAATTTTATGAGACAATGTGTCCTTGAATTAAGGGACCTCCCAAAGCATCAAATTAGCAGGGTAAAGCAGCTCATTAAGTAATGGGGTCTACTCTATAACTGAGTTTCAAATTAATGAAAATTTAAATGCCATGAACGCTCTCAGATGGAAAGTTATACAGAGTATGTAAAATCAGAAAAATTCTGAATCACAATGGGCAGCAACATCAATTCATTGACAGCAACCCTTGTAGAATAGGAAAGTCTTCTGGCTCATCCCCCAAAATCAAGGATCTTTATACACAATTATTGCATATAAAATTAGTCAAATTGCAAATCCATTGTGGTGTAATCAAAAATACAATTTCTTTAGCAAATCAGAACACAAGAATAATAATACACGTTAGACCTAAGCATCATTTCAGTTCTTCTAAATTTATTCAAACACCATCTATGCTAATATCATCCAGAGACGTTCTAACAAATATGAAACATTTAACAATAAATCTTTCTCTCAGTGAATAGATCCTATGAAAGAACGAATGAAATATACTTGTTGCAATCTTACATATGCACCATAGGACGTTCAACACAAGCAAGACCACTACCTCAGTGGAAATAAACCATATGTCATCAGCTACTTTCTCTGCGAAGCCTGTGGAGAGAGGAAGTGTGTAGGGGGGGAAGCAGGAGTGAGTGAAAGAGATGGCGTTTTACATAAAAATGTGGCATAACTAAAATACATTAATAAACAGACTTCTTCATAGGAAATGTGTTTCAATTGCAATTATGTTAATTCAGTCTATATATGTATAATCATGTGTAAAGAGCCATATTAATTGTCATTATTGATGCACAAAATATAAACCCGAAAAACCTTTCCATACAGGCACCTAGTGACAACTTTAGTCCCCATCAGACTTCTGCCAGACTTTCCATTTGAACCCGAGTTGGGGTGGGCTGTTTGATGCATTAGTCAGTGGGTATTAGGCCCGCTAAACTTCCATGGAAGCCACACATGAAAGATTCTTCCATGTGGAGCCATAAGGAGCGGGAGCACCCAGCTCACTTTTTTGTAGAGCTGCTGATGGCTATGTTTACTTGCTACTCAAAGTGCAGGTACCAACACGACCCTGAGTTGCCTGACATGGGGGCTAATGGGTATCAAAGTATGAGACCTTGAACCAATATCCAAATACTTCTCTAGAAATGTAAATATTTACAGCTAAAAGGCACCTGCACATGAATTTCTTCTCTTGAATTGGTGTCTTTCTTCCTACATTGTAGACACCACTTATCACAGTGAATTCCTGAAGCTTCCTAGTCTAGTTACTTTTTTCATTTGCTTGTTTTCAGTTCATTGTTTTCTTTAAGGAACCTTACGTTGAATGTCAACTATGTGCTGTTTTTCTTCTACTTTTTCTGTTATATTCAAGATTTGTTCACTTCCAAAAATTTTATTTTGAGCTTTCCACATGTTTCATCCGTCTTTTTCTGTCTACTCCTCTTTTGAAGAGTATTGGCTCATCTTCAGCTCCTTTCTTTTAATTAGTTCTTTTTTATCACTTTCATAGCAGGCTCGTGACACTATAAGATATCTAATGCTGATGAAGGAAAAGTTACTTGACTCAATGGTTCCCGTTACGACTTCGATAAAAAGGATATTGTGGGGAGGGTTTATTAGGGAAGGACCAGTGTTAAACTTGATGGACTAGAAAATGATTCTTCAGACAACTCTTACTAATAAAATGTGATAACATAATTAGACAGTGACTCTAATGCAGCACTTGAGACCTGTTTTATAGGTGGATATCCTTTGTTTTTACTGATACAGATGATGCCTTTAATATCTGATATGATTATGAGATTTAATATAGTAAAAAAATATTTACTATAATTTTCGAAAGTCACTCTTTTTTTTTTTTTTACTGCCTGTGGTTTAGTCAGTGCTTTGAAATTTAAAATATATTTTGATTGAATGCAGTCTTCCAACTGACGTTAACTTTGTTTTGTAGACTACCACTTATTCAGAAATTATATCAAATTGAAATGTAAAGGATCATCATTTTACATACATTTGTCTTCTCAATGTACCTGAATTCACTGAATTTTGCACACTTTTGTTTTCTTAATGCATAGGCAACACCCACCCTTCTCAGAACATTTGGTAGTCAGTACCTTCGCTCTGCAGTCTTGTCTGCCAACACTTCACTCCGTGTCTTAGCTCTTGGAGGTGAAGCATTTCCTGCATTGAGTGTCCTCAACAAATGGAGAGAGGAAGGAAATCAGACACTTATTTTTAATCTTTATGGTGTAACCGAAGTGTCTTGCTGGGCAACATATTACAGGATTCCAGAAGAAGTATTTAGAGGCACTATAAGGTAAAAAAAAAATTGTGTGTATTATTATGTTAAAAACTTTGCATTTTGATATATATGCAGTACCTTACATTGTTTAATTACTTAAGTGTAAATTTATTCTCATAAATTAAGGGATTATGCATGAGCCAATCTGTTCGATAGTTGGTTGTCAGAGTACTTGGAGCGGTGTTCACCTGCCTTTTTCCCCCGTGGAGAAACAAACAAAAAACTATTACAATTGCGCATACACCTGTGCGGCACATTTGCACGTGGGCAAATGTACACTTGTCAGATGTATGCTTAAGAAATGCTTTTGCATGGGAATAGCTTCAAATTTACATATATTTCCAGAACACTTTTTGGCGTTCTGTGACTGTCACAAATTCCCATGAGGAATTCTGGAATACTTTGTAAGTTCAATGACTGTTATACCTTTAGTCCAAATATAAACATAATCCGACTAGAGTGTATTCCCATCCAAGGCTTTTGAATGTGGCTCAGCATAAATAAGTTATGTGAAGTGCGGCAATGGACCAAATAACCTTTGGGATAGTGACGCTTTCGATTAATTTTTTATTAAATATTACTTTTATTCATTTGATCATCAGTGGTAAATTGTACATTCCAAATGTGTTCATGAAGAAACTGGTTCTTTTGTCACTTTAACCTTAAGAAATGTGTCTGAGCACGTTGATTCATAAATCACTTTGAACTTCAGAAATCACACACTTAAAGAGAATATAAAACAAGCAATGGTAGAGCTTCCTATATTTGCATGCTTTAACACATTCAAATCATATTGGTTGGCTTTGCAGATCCTTATTTTTTTTTTAAACAATATATTTTATTAAGTTTTCATGGTACATGCCGGGCCGTGGCCCCATGCATACATTTTGAAGACAATATGTATCATTACAAACATAGAAGTGTAACCCCTGCATAACCTTCTGGTTCAACAACAACAACATTGCGCAGTTAGTCTCAAATCCCACAAGTCCATGATTGTCAAATTGCATGAACACACTAATAGTTTTGAATTGTAGTCTGGGTTGCTCAGTGATCCATACTATTAGGGGAACATGTCCTATCATGGGTCCAGAGATGGTAAGGGGGTAGCTCTATGCCCCGGTAGATCGCCCAACGGGACCATATTTTCCTGTGCTTCTGGGGCAGCCTCGAGCTTGGAATACTGCGATCTCAGCACTCATGCAATCGTCTATGGCCTTTTTCCACCTACTGATCGTCGGGGGGACTCACCCTTCCACAGCTGGGCGATATCACGTTTTGCAATGGTGATGGCTAGAAATAGCAGGTGCTGCTTGTATCGGTTCCCACCTATCCCTTCGGTGCTATGCAATAACAGCATTTTCGGATCAAATGGGAGATCCCACGACAGCACCTCGCCCAAACAGGCAGCTATCCTCCGCCAGAATGGCTGCAATGCCACACAGCTCCAGACAGTATGAATGAAAGTCCCCTCCTCCATCCCACATCGCAAGCATATAGGGGACTGAATAGCGCCCATCCTCCAAAGACGGGATCGTGTGTGATATATGCAGTGAATATATTTAAATTGCGTGAGACTGTAGCGCGATGACACTGCCGCACCTCGGGGACTAGCCAAGGCTTCGGCTCCGTCATCATCGGTCATGTCAGGTATGTCCTCTAACCATGCCCTTCTGGTCTTGTGCAGAGTTGTGTGGGAGTGCGTTGTCAGTGTTTGATAGATCTGACGGATCTTATGGGCTCCTAAGTCACCCATCAACAAGCGTCCTTCCAGAGGATGAAATTCAGGCAGGTTATCAATCGACTAAATTAGGGGAGTGAGAGCATGCCTCAGCTGGAGATACTTATAAAATTGAGTCTTGTGTAAATGAAACTCTGTCTGCAGATGTTGGAACGATTTTAAGGCTGTGCCCTGTACTACGTCGCCCAAAGTGGATATACCCACCAGGTCCCACCCTCGAAATCCCGCTAGGGCCTACACCGAGCGGAGATGTGCACCGTGCCACAGCTGGGTCGTCTGCGTCAAGCGGCCACGCCATCCCATCTGCTTGACCGTAGACTTCCAGAGTCGGACCACAGTGCTGCTGGCCGGGGGAAGAAAATCCAGGTTCTGCCCACTATATGAGAGCTGAAGGAGGGGGATGCCGTCCATTGCCATGTGTTCAAGCGCAAATGCTGGATCTGTTGGCGAGTTATACCACCACTCATTTATAATTAACAAATGGGAGGCCGCGTAATATGCATATACGTCTGCTGCTGCAATGCCGCCGCAATATGTCGACTGCGTGCACGTACTTGGTGCAACCCGGACAGCACGGGCGCTCCAGAGGAACTTCAAGGAGGCTATGCTGCAGATTTTAAGAGCATTTCTGCCTTCCTCTGGAGTGCCGTCGGACCCCATGAAACTGCAGGGGCCTTTAGTCCGGTTACCGCTGGCCAGTCGGGTTACCGCTGTCAGTCCCCTTGGGACTTGTTACTGGGCTAAACCGATGCTCTACCTCTACTCCAGCCCTGCCACCCCAGCGCCACTGACACCAAAATATGATCTGTGCTGACTGCCGTGTAGGACTTTGAACAGACGTCACAAGAGCACAACTGGTCATCATGCATCCTGACTCCTACCCATTCCCTCTGTCACGTTGCACCTATCAGCAGAACTTCCATTATCTTTTTGGTACTGACTTCAGGCCCTCTTGGTCGAGCTGCTTTATTCCACCTTTTCTCCAGATAAACTGGTATTGAGATGCCGAGCTGTGTTCATGCCGAAGGTAGTGACTCCTTTTGGTTTTGGATAACCTATTACCATTCTGACATTCTTTGTTACACCTCTCCCCTCGAAAGAGTAAAAAAGACTTCCTCAGATGGATCTCAAAAGAGCACTCGGTTTCTACATTGATCGTATCAGAGACCATCGGGTGGACAGTCAGCGTATTGTCAGATACTAGGAGTACAGAAAGACAACAAAGTGCAGAAGTGGACCATTTAAAGGTGGATAGTCCTCTACATTAGGATCTGCTATGCACTGGCTAAGAGGCGGCCTTCAGAAGCTAGGAGGGCTCATTACACCTGAGCCATGGCTGTTGCCACTGCACTGGCACTCAGAATGCCTGTCCTGGATATCTGTCAGGCTATCTGGGCATCAGTACACACATTCACAAAGCACTATTGCCTTGACAGTCAGGTCAGTTGGGATGGGTATTTTGCAGGTTTTTGTAATCTGTGCCTTTCCACAGACCCACCACCTTGGGAGGTATTGGTTTGGTATTTATTCACAAGAAGAGGAATCTGCGGTTAGAAATATCAATCAGTAGAGCAAATTACTTACCTTTGGTAATGCGCTTTCTGTTGGATACTCTATCTAACTGAGGAGTCATAATGCCACCCACCACCCCATTCTGTGCAAGGTTCCTAATTTAGGAATCTGCACACCGGTCCTTCCAATTTGCTGATGAGCTCCGCATTTGAGGGTGCGGACAAGCCTATAAAAGAAACTGATGGCAGCACACATGGGTGGCGCTTATATGCTGCTTAGTTCGTCTCGTACAGGGATGAGCAAAGTCGGTGTGGAGTCGCACAGTGCCACCTACCGCCACACAGGAGCACTGCTTTGTGAGTTTCTGGATCCAGTCTGTCTCCTGAGAAGATTGATAAGGTGAGAAATATGTGGTTAGATAGAGTAGACACCAAAAGAGCATTACAAAGTACCTTGTCCTTCTTCTACATCGATGACGGCTACTCCAGGCTGGCTCGCTGCAGTCAGTCACAGACCACCTCCAAAAAACGGCCGTTTGCTTGATCTCCTTGTAGTTTTTCATCAACAAGCTGAAGTCCCACCTGAGCCCTACTCAGAGAATTTTATCTATATAAATTATACTTGACACTGTAGTGTTCATGGCCTTCTCACCTCCACAGGAAGTCTGGGAGTTTCTGGATATGACCCCTATCTTTCGGGCTCAATCCTGGGTTAAGCAAGGACGGATCTGAGGATAAAGGACTCCTGGTCTCATACATCTTTCACATCCTATATGCCAGATAGGACATGTGGACCCTGCAATGGAGCCTGAGATTTCAGAGGACCCAGCATTGGATTTGCCGATTTGACCATTTCCAGATCTCGAAGCAACAGCTCAGGACCTCATGTAGTGACAGAGGATCACCAGCCTGACAAATGGCAGGCCCTCTCCCTGCCTACCCAGGATGCCACAGTTGTTACAAATTATTCATTATTGGGCTGGGGAGGCCATTTGGGGAAGCTGGAGATCAGAGGCCTCAAGTCTCCAGAGGAAAGCTAGTTCCAAATCAACCTTTTGGAGCTTTGGGCAAACCACTGGGCCCTTAAAACCTACCTATCAACCTTCAAGTGGTTCTGCAACAGGAAGGACGTGGAGGGTTTCTGGACCCTATGCCAAAAATGGTGATTGTACCGGCAGACTATCTTATTGCTAGCCAGTCACCTAGTGGAGTCTCTGAATACCAGAGGAGACGGGCAGAGCAAGTGTTGATTGGCAGACCACAAGTGTCATCTCTATCCCCAAAAGGCCAGGACATCTTTAATCAGTGAGGCATACTCTGGCAAGATCAGTTCACAATCTTCGACATGTGTAATATCAAAGCTTCTGGGAACTAGAGTTTCCTTAAAAAAGGTGATTGGGAAACACATTCCCTCTGCGTTGGGTCACTAGTCTCCTGCCCGTGTGTCGGTCACTACCTTTTCTGCCTGAGGAAAGTCCTATACTATGGGCCCAGGTCATCTTAATAGTAGTCCTAGACTGGGCAGAAGAGTGGGGTATCCAGAGCGTCTGAGCCTGAGCGTTTACCCTCTGATTTGGCTACACCTACTGGCTTTGAAACAGGAGAGTGCTACACCCAAATTTCCCAACTTGCACTTCCATGCGTGAAGATTTGGCAGCAACAGTTGATTTTTTTTGACTTGCAACTTGAAGTTGTAGATTTACTTGTTTCAGCCAGATGGCCATCCATGACATTCATCTAGGCTAGAAATTCATCAAAGCTGGATGCTGGGATAAGTTTGTGGCCTGGTTTGCGATTCCTCACCTTGACCCTCTGCACGCCACTTTTTGATGTGTTGTCGTTTGTTTTGTTATTGGCACAGCACGGCCTTGCAGTGGGTACACTTAAGGGTTACTTGCTGGCCCTTTTGGCCTTTTATGCTTGCCAGATTAACTCTTTAAATCATCTATTGTTATTTGTTTTCTGAAGGGCCTGGTTGACATGTTTCCTCCAAAGCCCTTCATCATGCCTCATTGGGATTTGAATCTGATTCTGACATTTCTGATGCACACACCATTGAAGTGTATGCACATTTGCTCACTATGACTTCAGATGAGTAAAACAGTCTTTTTTTTATTGCCATCTCTTCTCAGCACCGTGTGAGTAAACTGCACATCCTCTTTCATTGTAATTTGGTGCTGAGAACTCAGAAGGAGAGACCATCTTTTTGATGACCATCTTTCTGTGGGTTTTCTTAGACCAAGAGAGGCAAAGCTGTTAAAAAGAGGACTCTGACGTCTTCTGCATTAAAATCTTCTACACACTGGCCTAGAAAGAACTCCCAGAAGGCCACCAGAGCCAAGGCTGCTACAACAGCATTGGCACGGTTTGGGTGCCTGCTCTGGACATCTGCCAAGCTGTGTCGTGGGCATCAATGCACACATTCATGTGGCAGTTCTGCCTCGACAGGTCTGACTGGAGGGCCATATTGCTCGCTTCATACTACAAGACTGTCTGATCTGATTGCCCTCCTCAGACCCTCCTTTTGAGAGATACTGCTGTCCTTTCTAAAGGTGAGGAATCAAAAGTTAGAAGTATACATCAGAATAATGAATTACTTACCTTTGGTAACTCTCATTCTGGTGGATACTCTTTCTAAGCACAGATCCTCACTGGACTCTTGAACATTGAAATTCGGTCCCAAGTTAGATTTTGGCACACGGTCAGCTGCGACTTGCCCCACGCCTGAGGGTGCTGTAGGAGAAAGATTAAAAAACTGACTTCACTGAGTAAGGGTGGCACCTGTATGCTGTTCTGCTCGTCACCTCAGGGATGGGATGAAGTCACCATGAAGCCATATCCTGCCACCTAGTGGCTTGCTGGAGCATTGCTGAAGAAAATATCCGGATCCAGCCTAGCTCCTGGGAATGTTCCAAAGGTGAGGAATCTGCAGTTGTAGTATCCTCCAGAAAGAGTGTTGCTGAAGGCAAGTAATTTGTTCTTCTGACTTATTTCCGAATTGGTAATTGAAGCTGAAAGGACGATTGTGTAGGCCTTTTTTATTTGCCGTTTAGGTTTATTATTGTAAATGTGGCTGAGGTGGTGATGCCACTGGATCGACTACAAGTTCGATAAGGTCACTCAGTGAGTTGAGTGCTCACTGCTGAGATTTTCTATGTGACCTGCTAATCATGTGGTTATCCTTGCATGAGAATAAAGCCTGCATCCTTCTGAATTTTATTAAATATAATGCCATTGATTGGGTAATAGCAGCACCTGTTATTTGCATTGCTATGAATTGGCAAATTGAAGTAGAAACTGTGCTATATGAAAAGTAGGGTTGATCTCTTCTGTAGCTTGTGCCGCTTTGGATCCTTTTCTTTTTCTATGTGTAAGCATGCAAATGGGGCCAGGGCCTTAGTTGAAAAGGGCATTGAAGGCTGTTTTGCTGAAACGCCTGCCTTTTAGGATACTTAGAAAAACGTGCGTGTCCAGTAAACTTTGCTGAGTCACGAAAAGAGCAAGAGCCTCATTTAGAGTTTGGAGGATGGGTTACTCCCTCACAAACGTGACTGATATCACGTACACCTCATTTCAAGTGCATAAATACTTGTAATAAGGCGATGGGAAATCCGTCACATTCGTGACGGAATACGTGGCCGCCAAACTCTAAATCAGTCCCCAAGTCTACTCACTACCATAGGCTTAATCTCAACTCATCTTAGCCTTAGCACACTTTATTCTCCCCTCAGTTTCATGCTCGACCATACTTGGTCTTTTTTTAACCTTTTTCTGCCGCGTTCACAGAGACAAATCACTAATATCTCTGTGCCACCATCTAACTTCCTCTTATCTGTCCTTTTTGTGCTTCAGCACCCTAGACTCCCACACTTCGTCAACACTTTTTGCCCCACTGCTTTCATAGAAACTGACCACCCCCTGTTAGGCTACTCTTTCCTGGGCCCTTTTGCTCCCCTTCAGGAGACAATACTCCTTTAATCAAATGCCAACTCTCAATTTCACATGATCTATAATTTTTCATTGCATATATCTATACTTCTACATTTCACTTCTTTCATTTTTCCTTACTGAACCATCCATGTAGACTCTCAATCATGTATTTTGACTTCCAGTCTTCTTTTAAGGAAAAGGGCGGGAAAATACAAAAACTACTCAAATTTCACACCCTCGGGTAGTATGAAGGAGAGGCAGATTTTAAGAGCATACGCAAGAGTACTTTTGCTCAGATTGCGAGGAACCAAAAAGTTTGGGAAGCCGACAGGTTACGCTAGGCTAGTGTCTTAGACAGCAGTAATGATTATCACTCAAATATCAGCTTGTAATATCTATTTGAAATAAAAAATGCCAGTTAATGATTAGACATGTTGCTATCAGAACTTTTTCATTTTGGAAAATAAACTCAACTCCCTCAAACTAAAATGTATTATTTAATGAAAACAAAATTGTAATGAAATACCAGATTTACATTTTTAGGAAATATGTCTGTGGTGCTTTCTAAAGATTTCTTTATCCATTCTAGGATAATCAACTGCATTCAGTAAAATCAGTCAGTGTTTGACCCTGCATTTTCTATGCTCGAAACTGAGTTTTATTTTCTAGTATTCTCCAAACCCCCCCTCTCGGTCCCCCTTGCCGCTTTCCTCCACGCTTGAGAAATTTCTCAGCCTTCCCACCTGACCTCTGTGCTTCTGCCCCCGGGCACCATTCACACATTTTCCTGTGGTTACCAGGTGAGCTAGTTCTCCATCCAAAACAGTGCCCTGCACCAATTCCTCTTCCTGATATTCACATTGTGCCACTGTGTGCCTCCACATCGAACAGTTCATCTGTGCTCACCAACCCCTGTACACCACCACTTTAATCTGCCTCGAGCATATATCAACTCTCCCTACCCTTTGGTAATCGCCAGTGCAGTGTCTCTTCTGACTAGAGTGACTTTGTAAATTGGACCAATGGTTAATTATGTATGAATGTAGAAATAAAGTTTTACAGAAAGATCAGAGGAACCTTGAATAACGTTAGTATTCGGAAATCCATCTACGCTTTTAGATATACAGTGTTGGAGAAACATAAAAACAAAGATAGTTTGAGAAACATATATGAATGTAGAAATAAAGTTTAACAGAAAGATCAGAGGAACCTTGAATAACGTTAGTATTCGGAAATCCATCTACGCTTTTAGATATACAGTGTTGGAGAAACATAAAAACAAAGATAGTTTGAGAAACATAAAAAAGAGAAGAAATATTTTGTTGTGTGAAATGCTATAAAACAAAAGCTTTGTCATAGCATGTGTGATGTATGCTTTGTGCTAAAGAAATTCTGTCTTCCAGGATGATAACAAAAAGGTTTTTTGTTTAATAGAGAAGAGCCTGCTGTGCCGCTGGGCAATCCACTTCTTGGAACAATAGTTGAAGTCCGAGATGCCAACGGTTCAATAGTAGAAGAAGGAGAAGGACAGCTATTTCTAGGTTGTATATTATATTTGTTAAAATGTCATGTACAATTATTATTTTGTTTGGAATATATTGCACTAATAATGTAGTTTTACAGACGTAGGGTTTACAACAATGATGTTTACATGCAACGAATTGTATATGCACCAGCACTTTAGAGTTACCTGGAGTATACTACCAAAATACAACACCCCTGCCAGCGTGGACATAGAGGACTCGCTGTGTTAAGTGGCAAATACCAACAACAGGGTAGAGAAATATGTAGAGGCAATTTAAACAATGAAAATTTTGGATATTATAAGATTTTAATTGCTGCTATATTTCATACAATTTCGTTGGTTTTATGAGGAAATCCTAAACAGAATTTTAAAGTATTTATACTTGGGTGCAATGTTTTTTAGAACCCATTTTATGTAAACGGATAGTATGTTTTCCATATTCGTGGTTACCTTACGAAACAATGCACTTGTCACTTTAAGGAAATTTTTTAAAAAATGGTTTAAAAGTTAATCACCAACTGTGAAGCGCGTCATGTGATCAAGGCCCCCCGGGGTCGAAACACGTCATGGCTGTTGTCTGAACGAGCGGAATAAAATAACTTACCTGCACCAAATTGTGGTCCGTGCTCCAGTCCTTAAAGCGAAATGAAGGAAGAGTGGAGTACTTTGCTATATGTAGCCGGTTCGGACTCCTCCGGCTAAACACGGACCCCCTCTTGATTCTGGGCTCAGCTGTTTGAAAAGGAGGCACAGCCTGGAAGCAGGCTGTATCGAAAAATCCGGGAGGATTACTGCCAGCCGAGCCCCCCAGCGACAAACACGACGGAAGCGGCTTCATCCAAAGTATCCTGTTAATTGCAGATCAACGAAAACGCTCAAGTAAACACAATGTCAGCCGACGCGCTGAGGGACAGGGAGGCGGCTGCGGCCGATATATTTGATGATGCGAAGGGACCCTAAACAAACTCAATTCCCCAGAATGCAATACCAGGGCTGCGAAACACCAACTTAAAAGATAAAGTAAAACAACTGGAAAAATTAATGAAAACAGAGCAGAGCAAATGGTGGGAGGCAAAATCCCTTCAATGTTACCTGGACGTGGGGAGGGTCCCGTGGACTCTGCGTATTCTAATAGTCCCCAGCTACGAGAATCCAGATCAAGAAATGATGAAGGAATGGGCAGAAACAAACCTCGAGTCATCTAGGAAACTAGTGACCATATTGGTCCGATACGCCGAAAAGGACCGAATTAAAATACAGGAGGAAATAGAGACACTAAATGAGGAATTGAGTGGAATGGGGCAAAATGAAGAACTGGTCAAACTAAAGGATGAAATGACCAAAAGACTCAGAAAAGAGGAGGATAAAATCCGTGAAAGAAAAGCTTTTAAATTCCACAGAGACCCTACTCACTATGAATGTGGGCGCATATTTACATTCGCCAGAGTGTATGATTCGCTAAAGGTATCCAAATACAGTGGATCACAAGCGGCCATATCAAATTCTGCAAGTGGGAGAACAAGACCAGTGATGGCATCCAATTCAGATCTCAGTTCGGCATTGGAGAGCGAGACTGAATTGGACCCCCTCAATCAGACAACCAAGCAAATACCAGCAAAATTATCGCTAGCTGAAGAGGTTGATTTTTTTATGTCTGGAGCGCAGACAGACGCTGCGCCCCAGAAATCAAATGAAACAGCAAGGAGGAACAGAACCACAAGGCGCCGCGAGAGGCGAAAAGCCAAGAGATGAAGAGCCTAAAAAGCGAACACAACAAACACGCCGAAAATGGAGACGCTAGAATATTGTGAACCAACCAAGTGTCAAACCATAATCAATCTGGCAAATGTGGATTTGAACAAAGCAGAGGAACAATTGCTATCTCTCGGACTCTCATACTGTCCTGAGAGCACATTCAACTATGCATCCACCAGAATGGACATCTTTAAGAGCGTTCGCAAGCTCAAGCTGAAAAAATATTTCCTACAGCACAATAAAACAACAGACATGATGGCCGACAGTCAGTTGGACCAACCCCCACCTATATCCCCACTGCTCAATCTCACGGCATCAGACATGCCAACTCTACGGGACCTACAGGACCTAATGAATGAAAACATCACTTCTACACCATACAACGAGGAAATTGAACCTATGAGCAACAGGACAGACCGAAGGACTGTAACAACACCGTTTAGGCCTCGCTCCACCTTCAATCCCATTACATCAAGGGACGCCATCTTATATTTTTCAGGAACAAACAGTAAGTGGCATTAAAAAACTAAACCACAGACTGCAAAGAATGACAAGACATAAATCCAACAAACAGGAACTCCAGTACCATCTGTTGATGACCAAACTTAAGACCAATACTGAGTTGGTAATTCGTAACTCCGACAAGGGGGGGGGATTTGGTTTTATGGAGTAAAGCTGGCCATATAGAGGAAGCAATGAGTCAGCTTTTGGATAGAGACTGCTACCGTAAATGTGATATGTTATCTCTTAAAACCATGTACAACAACTACCACATGAAATTAGTGGCATGGAAAAATGCAGGGATGATAACTTTGCAGGAATATAAATTCTTGCGCAATGACAATCCGGTGACACCTATCCTATACTTCATCCCAAAAATCCACAAAAACCCCAAAAAACCTCCATGGCGACCAATAATCTCTGCCCGCAACAGCTTATTAGAAAAATCATCCCAGTATGTTGATTATTTTCTGCAGGAACACGTGCAACAGCTTCCCTCCTACATCAGGGACATGGGGATTTTCTATCAAAAATACAGAACTTTAAATGGCAGGCTGACTTCATAATAATCACTTTAGACGTAGTAGCATTATACACGTCTATCAATCATCAAGATGGTATGAGGGCGCTGCAATGTTTTCTAGCTAGGAGACCGCCTGAATGTATACAACATAGCAAAATGCTAATCAATATGGATGAATTTTGTCTGTGTAATAAACTTTTTATGTTTCAGAATGCACTCTACCAGCAACAACGGGGCATAGCTATGGGGGCCAGCTTCTCCCCCAGCTACGCCTGTTTGCATATGAGATGGTGGGAGGAGCTGGTCTTGCAGAAAATATTTGAGGCATATATGACAAACAACATCAAACTTTGGCTAAGGTTCATTGACAACCTTTTTATAATCTGGCAGGGGACACAGTCAGAAGCAGAACATTTTGTAGAAGGTCTAAACAAAAATAGCCTCAATCTGCAATTCACGGCCACATTGAGCTCCGAGACTGTCAATTTCCTCGATGTACAGGTATACATTAGAGAGGGCAAGCTGGAAACAAAACTGCACCGGAAACTACCCGCGTAACTCAGTGCTACATGCTAGGAGCTCCCACCCACAACATTTAATACAGAGCATCCCTTTTGGTGAGATGCTCCGGCTTAGGCGCGTATGCAGTTGTGAGAATGATCTGAAGGCAGCACAGCTAGCAAGTCGAAACAGGTTTCTAGCAAAAGGATACTCAATAAAAAGTATCAACACTGCCATTGCAAAGAGCAATGCAATTAACAGAGATTCCCTTCTCAGCCAGTCTCTACAATGAGGAACTACATCTAGGGTCAGCAAAACTCAGGACGAAGCTGGAGAAACCTTCAGATTCATTCTCGGGTTCAGCAAACAGGAGAGGGCCATTAAAAATATTATCAGGAAAAACTGGCCCTTGGTCCTGAGTGACCCAGTTATAGGACACCTGGTACCCAATAGAGTTGCCATAACTTACAGTAAGGCACCCTCCATGAAGGACACTCTGGTCCGAAATGATCCAGGCATTCAGACAAAGGGTACATGGCTAGCCCAAAGGAAAGGATTTTTTAAGTGCAAGCTATGTAAGGCATGCCAATTTGGTGTCAACAAAACCTCCTATAAGACACCATTTGGAGATCAGGAACGACCCATTAATAAAGCCCTGACCTGCAAGTCTGATTACGTTGTCTATGTGCTGGAGTGCCCTTGTGGCCTACGTTATGTAGGAAGTACTATACTTCAGGGGCACAAGAGGATACTCCAGCACATTAGGGCTATCAAAAACAAAGACCAATCCTACCCAGTGGCCCGGCACTTTGGAGAAGCACATAATGCTGATCCACAAGATTTGAAATATTTTTTAATAGATGCCGTTCCACCAAACAAAAGAGGAGGGAATAGGGAGAAAGCCCTAAGGATGCTAGAGACACAATACATTCTTGATCTCGATTCTAAGCAGCCAGGGGGCCTCAATGCCACTGAGGATTTATACACTTGTCTCTAGATGGAATTATGTGACAGGCTGGGTACATACTCAGAGGCAGTAAAGACTATTGTAGTCCTCCAACATCAGACCACTGGGATCAAAGAGAAACCGCACAATGCCCCCCCTATTTTACCAACACAGTTTTTGTATATATGTAAATTTTAGCTTTTTTACACCATGGTGAAATTTGCACATAGCACTTTTTATCTCTCTTGCACTATTAATGTAGTTTTACAGACGTAAGGTTTACAACAATGATGTTTACATGCAACGAATTGTATATGCACCAGCACTTTAGAGTTACCTGGAGTATACTACCAAAATACAACACCCCTGCCAGCGTGGACATAGAGGACTCGCTGTGTTAAGTGGCAAATACCAACAACAGGGTATAGAAATATGTAGAGGCAATTTAAGCAATGAAAATTTTGGATATTATAAGATTTTAATTGCTGCTATATTTCATACAATTTCGTTGGTTTTATGGGGAAATCCTAAACAGAATTTTAAAGTATTTATACTTGGATGCAATGTTTATAGAACCCATTTTATGTAAACGGATAGTATGTTTTCCATATTTGTGGCTACCTTACGAAACAAAGCACTTGTCACTTTAAGGAAATGTAAAAAAAAAAAAAATGGTTTAAAAGTTAATCACCAACTGTGAAGCGCGTCATGTGATCAAGGACCCCCGGGGTCGAAACGCGTCACGGCTGTTGTCTGAACGAGCGGAATAAAATAACTTACCTGCACCAAATTGTGGTCCGTGCTCCAGTCCTTGAAGCGAAATGAAGGAAGAGTGGAGTACTTTGATATATATATAGCTGCGATTGTATAATTGTAAATATGCAAAATATTTTCATAAACTTTCTTTAAACGTTTACCAAGTGGAGCCTTTTCATGTTGCAACTTCTTGAAATAAAGTATTATTTTTTAGGTGTCACCTATAAACAGCATTGGAAGTTTTTAGTGGAAGATATGGTGACATTAATATATTATAATATATACATATTGCGAGCTTTCGATCATCCCCTTGGTGTTGATTATATGACTTTCTTGTCTATCTTATTTCTTATTTGATAGTTTTCCTCTATATTCTTTGTTTGTTCCTCCTCTACAGCATTTCTTTGTTACTATCCACTGGTTATATTCAGGGAACCACCTATTTCTTTTTCTTTTAGCATTTCATATGAGTGCACTTTTACTTTCTCTCTTTCTCACTCTCTTCTGTTCAGCTTCCCCTTTCACACCCCACCTGAGCCTGCTCTCTCCCTTTTGCGCCCCCACACCCAGGCTTTTACATTGTTTCTCCCTTCCTCGACACTACACTTTTTATTAAAAAAATGTTTTATAATTAAAACCTCCACACCTATGTTGTTCCACCACCATCATTTAACATCCGCTTTTAATTACTCCCGCAATCCCTTGTTACTCTGTTGCTCGCCTAACCCCTCATGTTTTTTTCTGTTTATTTTTTTCACTTTTTAGGAGGCCTAAGCCGCTGCAATTTGCTACTTCATCTCCTTTTTTGTAAAAGCACTCTTTCGCTCACATATCATTTTATTCATTTTTAATTTTCCACTCTGAGGATTGGTGTCCACCATCTTGGAATGGTAACTTAAAAAAACGAACACAACATGGCCACTGTGCCATCACACGTGTGCGCACGGGTGGTGACACATGCACATGATGACGCCAAGTCCAGTAAGTCTGCAATGACAAGGCTAAAAAGCAAGGCAAACTGATTTTGCCAAAGCTTGTTTTGTTTGATGCTAGACGAGCCTTGGCTTTATTACAAGGGCACTGGATTAGTATTACAAGACTAGAACCTGGGCATGCAGTTACAACGTGCTTTAATTTTGCCTGTATGTTGAAAGAGTGTGTCATACTGTAGTGAGTATTGGTGCAAATGTGGCACGCCAATTCTTTTTTTGTCTGCAGATTGGCTGTTTTGGCTTTTGTGATTCAACTCCCATGTTTGAGTTACCCCACGATATGTTCCACATGGAGCTGAAAAAAACTATGCAGCAGAGAAAAAAAAAAAAAAAGAAAATGTAGTGAGAGGCCAGCTCCAATTTACATCATGCTGCACTTCCATCTCCTGATTGTGGAACCCCTGTCGACTCTCCTGGGGGAGAATTAGGGAGTCATCACCAATCTGACTCCCCATGGGAGCGGAAACAGCCACCCAACACCATAGAAGTGGGGGGTCTGCCCCTTTTGGCATCATTCTCACCTCCAGTCGCTTAAGTACAAAGTTTCTTTCTGTTATGGCCTGCTGGAGGAGAAGGATGCAGCTGTTCATGAACATCTGCAGCACTTTGGGGCCTTACATTTATACAACACAAGAAGAATGGCAAGAAGGTGAGGCTGCACTGATCGGAGTCCTTTGCATGACTCGGTGGCTAATTTTCCGTGTTGACCGGAATTGCTGGAGGTGAAGGTGGGGGGAGGGGTGTGTGTGAAGAAAGAGCAAAGAGTGGGTGTGTATGCATGTTATTCTATGTTGCATGTGCGTCTGTTGTGTGTGTGTGTATATATATGTGTGTATATATATATATATGTGTGTGTGTGTATGTTTGTAGTGGCTTTCTGCTGATGGTTTGAATCCATGAGAGGATATAATTTGGACAGAAGAAGACCATACATCACATGTTTATACCGTTTTACCAATGCACACTTTTTCTATTTGTTGCACAGGAAGATCTTAGTAAGCAGAATCCCTTGAGTTTCTGTTTAAGTCACAAAGCTTGAAATTAATCCCAGATCTTCAGGTACAACGATTAGCATCTTATCTACTTGATCACACTGAGCACTATGGCTCTTCTGTGCTTGTAGGGGGTGGGTGACATGTTTTCTCTGATCAAGAGGAAAAAGACATGTGGATTGGTGAAGACAGTGGGCCTATTCATAACAGGTATTTTCTGTATGTTTTTATGTTGGTGGTAATTTCACTAGTAGATTTTCACCATTGGCGTTGACACAGATTCCATTTGTGCCTCTTCCACTGATACATCACAAAAGTATAAAGATCTAAATACGGTGGATATTGCCACTCCAGCAATTTGCCTCGCTGTAGCTCTAAAACAGGCCACACCTATAGAGTACAACTGTACTCGAATAGAACCTAGAATCAATTTTTCAATACAAAATGCTATTTGGCTTGTCCAGTAAATGTTCTGCCAACAATAAATATAGTTCTAAATGTTTGATGTTTTTTTTAGTAATTGCATACATTATTGATCAGTGGTGTTTGTGTAGCATAGACCTAGCCACATGGGTAGCAGAGCACTTCACATGTAATGAGTAATACAGCAGCAGCACAATAGAATATGACTTCATGCACGAGATTATGGAGGAGTGGTGTGTAGAAAAAAGAAAGGCGAGCTGACAAAGTAGTAATTGTGAACAATAAAGGAAGATTTGTTTGCCAAGTTGAGCATTCCTTGGGGGGGATTAATCTCATGATATTTAGGGATAATTCCCATTGAGAGACAACTCATCCTTTCTCTACCCATTAAGGGCAGGTAAAACTAGGCAGAGAAGAACAGCTCAGAGAGGTTCCAGTAGGGAATTCCAGAGTCGATTATATGCCTGCATATGCTTTCTGCAAGAGTATATGTACTTTGAATCTAGATTTAAGATACATTAGTAGATTGCCATAAACTGCTTTATGGACAAGGATCAGCTCCTAATAATTCATTTTGAACACTTCTGACTATCAATGCACACATCTCAGGGTTAGAAAAGTATGTTCTCTTTTTGAGATGTTTTCACTTGACTTCTGGAGCACCTAGAATTTCTGAGTGTGTACATTTGTGGCACCAAACCACATATATATATATACAACTCTCTGCTTTGATGCAATTATGGTTTGCTGTTGTGGCTCTATGTATTTCTCCTAGAAGATTACTGATTCTACTGGCTAGCTAAAAGCATTAATCTTTTTGTAAATGGAAGAGTAGATTCAAAACTGATGCATCAGAGTATTGTGTTGGATCGAATCCTGGAAGGCGCAATATTTCTGTTCTTTATGTGAAGAGCTATGTGTGCAGGAATCAACTGCTAATTCAGGAAGTGCAGGGCTAGCAAATTTTCCTTTCTTTTCTAAACATATGAGGTAGAGGTCACAGAGTTTTTCTGCATCTTCTGTCTTATGCAAGTGGCACGAGGTTTGCTTGAAGATCCCTAGCTAATTATCTGAGGTTTGCAGCTGAATCACATTGTTTGCAGAGGATATGTGTTATTCCACTACTTCAGGACCATGCCAGGCATTGCAAAGCATTCATAACTCTTATTATAACTTTTGAGATCCCAGTATATTGTTTCCTCATGCTTGGGAATCGGATTCCCAGCTGGGATGTGGAGTGCTTTTTCAGATATTGTGATTAATCAAGAATTAAATTACCTGTATTTGTGAGGTGCTCAGTTCGTCTAACAGGGTGTCCTAAAGCTTGCAGATATAAAGCATTGATGACATATATCAGAGAAAATCAGCAACTTGGAAAAAGAGGCTTTCAGCTTCTTTTGAAAAATTTGGTAATTCTAGGGAACTTTGTTGCAGTGCCTGGCTGCCAAATAGGAGCGACCACCTATTTGCCTCTGCTCAATAACAGTAGCCCAAGGAAAAAGACCAGTAGATGATCGTAGGGTTGTTGGAGGACTGTATGGCATCATTCTTTGCTGAATGAAGAGCGGTGCTTTCATCTAGAGATCATGGTGACTAATGCAGATTGAGTTCAGGACTGCTCGCTTGGCCACCTGAAACTAATTTTGGAATTTCAGATAGGGCATTATCGATGAATGAGGAGGGAGAGACCCAAAAGCTGCCTTATGGCAGTATTCTGGAAACGTAATTTGTGAGTCAGATAATTAGAGATGTCACCATTCCATTAATTGCTTTAATGAATTTGAGAAAACATTAATGATTGAATAACAGTTTTTCAGCAAACATAGAAAGAATTGGAATGATTTTAATCAGTATTCAAATTTTGTAGAAACAATAAGAGCAGACACTGCTAATCTGGTCTGAAAAAATGAGACCGTAGTCAGACATACCATCAAAATATCTAGTGGATTTGATTGGAATAGGAGAGTACCCAGCTCATCTGGCTTCCATTTCTGGAAAGACCTCCAAATCTTAGAACTTTTGTTTTGTCTCTGTTGGGACGGGAATGTCCCCTGTGAAGGAAGTGGCCCAATTCGGGTCACGGGGTCACTCACGACCATCACTCAGCCTTCCATACCAAATGAAGAGTCGGTTAGACAGTAGAGAATATAAACCAATATCTGTTTATTCAGGTACACTCAGAGTGGAGCCCAGTCTGCCCAGCTGCTAAGATTGATGCAGAGGGACTGAAATCAACAAGCATAAAGATACATTATGTACATTTCGTAACTGGGCTAGAACACGCCCATAATGGAATTTTCCAGGCAGGTGCTGCAAAGCAATGAAATACAGGAAATAAGTTTCGATTCTGAGGATGGGCACACACTATCTACTACTCAAGGTCGCTCTGCCCGTGCCTGCCACTAGACTAGTGGGAGAAGGCCTTATCTAGTGGGAAAGGTATGCGCTAATAAAGACCGTGTATTCATTAGTGAAGCAAAACTCGGCCTTGGAGAAATGCAACTCAGCAGAGGCCTTTTCTCAGAAATAGCAAAGGATCAGTTTCGATCACGATTCAAAATGGCGCCCAGATACAAAATGGTGCAGCGCATGCTAACTTACATATCGTTATACATAAACAAAATCATTTCTATTCTAACAGACCCTCCTTTTAGCATGAGCTAAAACATTTTCTAATAATAGCAAAGAACAGACAGATCAATAAAACAGAAAATCATGAGTACATTACTTAGGAACACTCCATACTTTCAGCATCAGGAAGGGAGACTGTGAGGAGGGAAGAAGTCTAAAAAATGCCCTTATCTATCTGCATCATGTCATCTATCTCTTTCTGGACCATAATCGCAGCATTGGTATCATGAATTGATATTTTTCTCTTAGGAGTGAGAAAGGTGGTACAATAAGAGCAACAGAAGGGGAAGCACTGAATAAGGGCACAGCAAAGCACTAGTACCACAATCAGGTAATTCACCTTTTCAAGAATCCAACCCCAACCACCAAAAAGAGACCAACTCCAATTTCCGCTTTCCATCCCCTTAACATTTTCTAGAATATCTAGAATATGTTTGGTAATATTCTTTTTCATATTTGTTATCCCGACTATGCACTGGTATCCAACTACTGCACACACCACCATTCTTAGCCAAAATGAAGTCCACTGCATATCAAATCTGTTTGGAATAAATCTGCATACTTTCTAACTGAGTGGTGATATCGCGCAGAGCCGCCACAGTCATATTGGATAAAATTTGCAACTTACACCCAAAGTATTCTCGAACCTTTTCGCCTCTTTCCATGGCTGTTCCACCTAATGTAAAGATATAGGACATAATATATCCAATGGTAATACCATTACTGTAATTATTTATCTCAATATCTGTGACTCCCTCACAAAACTCCTTCGTCAATGTTCTTTTCACCCATCTTACCTTAGGTCTTGCACTTTTACAGGGTAAACCCAAGGGCAACACCATTCCAAGGGCCACATCATTTGTCCCGTTATGAACATTAGAGTATGTCCCATTAGACAAGGAGAAAAACCCTGGGTGTGCATAAATGGGCCTGTCATAATCCACTGCAGAATATCGAGTATTCATTCCAACAGTACTTGGATCATCTGCTCTTACCAAAGGGATTGTCTCTTTATACATCACTAATCCAGAACAATTGATGTACAATGACGTGTCGGTACTGTTAATAATAGGACAACAGGCAGGATAATAACCGGCTTGCCTGGGGATCGTCAATTCTTTATAATGCCAACCTATCAACGTTATGTTTTGTTCTTCCATATAGAAATTATCACAATAGGTGTTATCACAGCCAGGATACCCCTCCCCCAGTGGCTTTTAATGGTACAAGCATGGTTCTGAATAACCAGATCCAAACCCTCCTTTTATCTCTACAAAGTCAGGGAGTTCAATATATGTATAATTTACTAAAGATAACGGATATGCAGTCCATAAACTAGTGACAGAATCAGTGGGGTAGCATGCTGTTCCATTACCAAAGAATCTCTTATGTGTCTCCAAGAATATATTACTTGAAGCTACTCTTTTATTTCTTTTCGGAGAAAGACCTTTACCTCCACTGCGTGAGGGTACACTATAAGCATTTTCCAAAACCTACAATACCCCACATATGATTGTCATCAACAAAAGTGCAGAAATCGCATAAATACATTTTCTTTTATCGGTCCGCACCACATTATGTTGAGTAACAAGAACCATCGGCTGCTCTTCCTCGGCAATCAACCTACCAAAAAGATGCATAACGAATGATAGAATGGGGCGATAAAGTACAAAGAAAATATGAGTTCCCAGTGTCCATCAGAGCCTCACTGGTATAGGCTCCTATTGTCCATCAAAACGTTGGCACTCTTGAACACCGGCGGTGGAGCTTGATCTGTCCTAAGCTCGTATCCCACGTCGATCACGGTGGTATACCATCGCGGTATACTTCGATGTATCCTGTCCAATGTTCTGACAGTGCACAAGACTCCCATCAACCTGAACTAACTCCGTTGGTACTATAACAAAGTACACCCTAACTTACACAGTCCATCCCTAACTAATCTTTCATCTCTTTTGGTGCACTGTCTCTCAGCCGAGGGCGCAAGGGGTACCTGGTGGTCCCGGGCACAGACTGATCATCAAACAAGGACTCCTGGATAGCTCGTATTTCCAGAGGAACCGCTGCATTCAACACGTCGTCATTTTTCTTGTCTGTTTGCATCCATGTCAGTTGGGCATCGCTAAACGGGACAAACCGAGGCACCTTCTCGCACTCTGAGTCCCCGATGCCGTCCTTTACCCACTGATCATAGGGCAGAGGCAAAGGGACCCTGCGACAATGGGTCGCATGGATCCAGTTCTTACGACCAGCGACTTTTACTGCGGTGCGAGTTACCAAAAGGACTTCCTCCGGCCCCTTCCACCGCGGCTCCAAACTCTTCTTCCGCTGAAAATTCTTAATCAAGATGAAATCACCAGGCTGAATCTCATGGCCGGGTCCCTCTGACATAGGAGGCAGGGAATACCGGACTTGTTGGTGAATAGAAAGTAAACTTTCGGTTAATAATAATAATAAAGTCATTTATAAAGCGCCTGGCTACACCTACTGGTGTGTCCCCGCGTTATAGAAGCAGTTACAGCGAGAGTCAGACTGGGAGACAAGGCTATAGCTGGTAAAGCCAGGTTTTCAGGCCTCTACGAAAGACGGTCTCAGATTTTTCTGCGCGCAGCAGAGGTGGCAAAGTGTTCCAATTTTTGGCTGGCAGATAGCCAAATGAGCGTGCACCCATCCTTGCCCTTTTGATTTTCGGTACTTTGAGCAGATGAGCTCCTGTCGATCTCAACTGCCGAGTGGGGTTATAGGGGGTCAAGAAATCATACAGGTAGCTGGGACCTTTCCCCTGTAGACTCCGGTGACAGAAACATAAGGCTTTAAAGAGAATTCTTTTACTAACTGGCAGCCAGTGAAGGGAGTCAAGGGCTTTCGTCGCCGAGGCCCGCTTAGGTAGATTGAGAACTAGGCGTGCCGCCGCATTCTGAATGCGTTGTAGGCGGTGCAGGCTACCTTTTGAAGCTCCCAAGTATAGGACATTCCCATAGTCCAGCTGCGAGGGCACCAGAGTGTGGACTAGAGTTTTTCTTGCCGATACGGGAAGAATGTCCAAGGTTTTCCTTAGCATTTTGAGGATGCCAAAGCATCTCCCTGCTACCTTCCTAGTGTGGGACTCGAAGGATAGTTTTGGATCGAACCACACTCCAAGATTTTTAACTTCTGTTTTAGGCGTGGGGATGGGCCCCAGCCTCTGGGGCCACCAAGCTGAGCACCAAATGGAGGGGGATTTCCCAATTACCATAACCTCCGTCTTACTACCATTCAGCTTTAGGCAGTTATTCGACATACATGAGGCTAGATCATTGAGACAGGAGGAAAACTGCATAGCTGACTCAGAGTCCTGTGCTAGGGTCACTACAAGCTGGGTGTCATCCGCATATGACACCATGGTGATCTTGTATTTAACCATAATATCTGCCAAAGGGCCGATGTAAGGATTAAAAAGAGTGGGGCTCAGAATAGAGCCCTGTGGAACCCCTTGTAGGAGTGGCAAAGTTTTTGATCGATGTGGGTGCTGTGCAACCTGGAAGCTACGGTCCTGTAAGAAGGACCGCATCCACTTTAGGGCTTCTCCATCCAATCCGCACACCCAGAGACGTTGAAGGAGAAGTTTGTGGGCTACCGTGTCGAAGGCTGCACTTGGGTACAACAGGACCAAGGCAGCCGTCTGACCGGCGTCCACCCGTCTCCGTAGAGACTCTGTAGCAAAAAGAAGTGCTGACTCAGTTGAATATGAGGCTCTAAAACCTGATTGTGTTGGGTGTAGAAGATTGTGTTGATTGATGTGAGCCACTAATTGTTTGTTCACCACCTTCTCTGTAATTTTAGAGATGTAGGGAAGCAGAGAGATGGGACAAAGATTTTCCAACAACTGGCCAAGATAGTCAAGTAACATAGGGTATGTGAGAAGTTGGCCTGGTATATGCTGTCCACTAATTATAGTGGGCACCTTGCACCAGTCCAAACAACCCCTTATTGGAGATAGGTTAAAGACAACCTTATTGAAAGCTATCCTAGTGGTAGCTATGGAGAGCAGCCTTCAGGCTAAGTCTTGAAGGAATGTAAAGCAGCTTGTTTTACCAGTCTATAATCTCTTGAGTGATCAAATGAAAGAGCACCACACCAGGTATATATTCAAAATATATGTATTTATTGCTAAACACACCCCTCTAGTCTCTTTATGAGGCTAGAGTTCGAAATACATAAGTTAGAAGTTATTTAAACACAGTAATAGCACAAATACACGTTTGGGCCCTAGGGGCGTACCAAACCATATACCAATAAAGTGGTATAAGAACCACGACTGAACTAGACACTAGGCCTAGAGCCTCTAGAAGTGCTTGGATCACAAGGAACCACCCAAGGTAGTGACACAGGGGACCCACGGGAGACGCGTGCAGTGTAAATACACAACCGCGATACGCCGTTGACTTCTATGGAGAAAGTCGTGATCGGGAAATTAGAGAAAGGGACACTTAAAGAGGACTTGGACCAAACCCTTTGAGATCTAGGACTTTGAAGAGTCTCTACCCACGGGAGCACCGGAGTACTCGTGTTACCTCACCCAGGGAAGCCGGGTGCATAGGTGCCTTTCGGGGTCGGGTTTCGTCGTCGATTTGAATGGCGATCTGCTGCAAAGTGCTGCTGGCGACCAAGTGAAAAGTGTCCGGGTGGATCCAAGAGTGGATCGGAGTTCTGAAGAACCTGAAAGCAGAGGGGACAGAGTCTGGGTCACTAGCCAGTGACCAGGAAGGCGATGGACAGATGCCCACCGATGTCGAGTGCTTCAGGTGCGTTGACGGTCGTCTTGTCTCTTCAGCCACGAGGTCCAGGAGGCGTTGTCGGCGACCAGGAGCAGGATTCGGGCTGGTACACGATGTCTGTCGAGTGCTGAGGTGTCGGCGACCGGATTGGACCCAACAAGCCTTGGCAACGGCAAGTCTCGATGCAGAGGAAGATCGTCGATGGTGCAGACCAGCAAGGTCTGGGGAACTCACCCAGCGAGGGTAAGTGAGGGCAGGCCTGGAGCAACCAGGATGCCAAGTTAGAAAAAGATTGGCCTTCGTTAAGGGCTACTAGCCAACGGGCTAGCGACCGCGAAGGAGCCTCGTGACGCCGCACGTGGATCTGGCTTACAGGACACTCGTGGAGTGGGGGCCAGTGATCTTCGGTGCAGGTGGTGCTGGAGGCTAGGGCTACTCGGAGCCCAAAGCACGACTTCTTGGGAGACCCAGAAGAGGATGCACTTGCAAATGTGCTCGGTGTCCAGGGGTCACGGTCTCAAGTCACCCACGATAGCCACGGGCCTCAGCTTTGCTGGGGACTCAGGGTAGCCTCGGGGAAGTCTGAGAATCCACCTCTGGTGATGCGATGACTTCGGCGTCCGACGGGAGCTTCAGAAATGCGAACCGGACAGATGCTTCTTTGGTGCCTGCCAAGCAGGGGAGTCACTCCTTGACCCCAAGGGAGATTCTTCTGTCCTCTAATCGTGAGTAGAGCGTCGAAGGTCCAGGATTCAGTTTCAGAGTTTCGTCCAGGGATAATCTAAAGTCCTAAGGACTGGGTTCCTATACTTATACTAAGGATAGGGGTTGGACTACTCTGTGGCCCCACCTATGGGTGGGTCAGGGCAGAGGGTGGCTACACCCCTTTCCCTTTGTCCAGTTCGCGCCAAAGCAGGGGCTGCAAGCCCCTGATCCGGTTTGAACTGGGGTATGCACTAGGGACACCAAATGTGCCCCCAGTGCAGGACTTCAAAGCACCCGAAAGTGCTCCCGCCCAGCCCCAATACACATTATCCTGTCTGGGGAGGTGGTCACACCTCCCTGGGACAGGAAACCTGTTGTCCAGGCCTCCCCTGCCGGAGTTTCGTCCAGCAGCAGGAGGCCAGACTCGTGTCTGTGGCAGCAGCATCCATTTTGTGATGCCAGGGCTTTGGAAAGAAGTTACCGGGCTAGCCAGAGTTAACATGTCTTTCCCTCTAGAAGGGTGGAATGCTACCCCCGCCGCCAGAGTTGGCGGGGGGTAGTATTCCAAGATGTTTGACACCAAACACGACATGTTTAGGTGCAGCCATTCCAAAGTTAGCATTTTACCGCGAGGTTATAATGCGCTTAAGAGTATATGGTCAGGCTGCACTACAAACAGCATCAGAGATGGTCTCCGAACGCTGCAGAGGGGCCCTGCTCATGCAGGGGCACCCTCTCACATAGGAACCATGCACTCTGCCTTTAGGATTGATAAGGCCTGCCTTAGGAGTGACTTATAGGTTTATATGTGTGTATGTATTTAGTGATATAGGTAACCTATATCACAGTAAGGAGTGCATGCACCACCTTACCCAGGCTGCAGTAGCAGACCTGTGGTGTCAGTTTGGATGGCCTTCCAGGGGTGGCATAATACATGCTGCAGCCCCTGGCAGGCCTCTGAGGTACCTATGCCCTTGGTACATAGTATACCATATACTAGGGACTTATAAGGGCACTCCAGATTCCAATCAGTGATGTGCCTAAGGCACATGGAAACCATTTTAGAGAGGAAGCAGCTAGGCTGGGGTTCTGATTAGCAGGGCCCCAGCCAGACTAATGTCGAAAAACAGTGAAGCATCAGCAAAAAGTGGGGGTACCCATGTGAAGCAGATCCTACTCTCCTACACAACCCCCCCAAACGTAGGGACATTAAACTAACCTTGCCCAGTTAAGTCTTCATGTTCTAAGTGGAAGTACCTAGAGAGTCCATCTGCATTGGCATGGTTACTCCCAGGTCTATGTTCCACTGTAAAGTCCATCCCCTGTAGGGAAATGGACCACCTAAGCAGTTTGGGGTTTTCACCCTTCATTTGTTTTAGCCATAAGAGGGGCTTATGGTCTGTCTGAACCAGGAAGTGTGTACCAAACAAGTATGGCCTCAACTTCTTCAGAGCCCAGACCACAGCAAAGGCCTCCCTCTCTATGGCTGACCAACGTTTCTCTCTAGGGGTCAGCCTTCTGCTAATAAAAGCTACTGGCTGATCCTGACCTTCTTCATTCAATTGTGACAGTACAGCCCCTACCCCCAATTCAGATGCATCAGTTTGAACAATGAACTTCTTGGAGTAATCAGGACTCTGTAGAATGGGAGCAGTGCACATGGCCTGCTTCAGGTCATCAAATGCCTTTTGACAGCTAACTGTCCACTGAACCTTTTTGGGCATTTTCTTAGAAGTTAAGTCATTCAGGGGTGTCACTATTGATCCATACCCCTTGACAAATCTCCTATAGTACCCAGTCAGGCCTAAGAAGGCTCTCACCTGAGTCTGGGTAGTGGGAGCAGTCCAGTCCATGATGGTCTGGATCTTGCTCTGCAAAGGTTGAACCTGGCCTCCACCCACAAGGTGGCCCAGGTACACAACCTGACTCTGCCCTATCTGGCACTTAGTGGCCTTGATAGTCAGGCCTGCCTTTTGCAGGGCCTGTAAAACATTCCTGAGGTGGACCAGGTGATCCTCCCAGGTGGAGCTAAAGACAGCAATATCATCTAGATATGCTGCACTATAGGCTTCCAGACCTGTGAGAACTGTATTCACCAGCCTCTGGAAAGTGGCAGGTGCATTCTTCAGACCAAAGGGCATTACCACAAATTGATAATGCCCACTAGGGGTTGAGAATGCTGTTTTGGGCTTTGCAGTATCAGCTAGTCTGATCTGCCAGTAGCCAGCTGTTAGGTCAAATGTGCTGAGATATTTGGCAGAGGCCAAAGTATCTATGAGCTCATCTGCCCTGGGTATTGGATGGGCATCAGTCCTAGTGACTGCATTGAGACCCCTGTAGTCCACACAAAACCTCATCTCTCTTTTTCCACCACTGGTGTGAGGTTTTGGTACAAGGACCACTGGACTAGCCCAAGGGCTATCTGAGGGTTCAATAACTCCCAATTCCAACATTTTCTGGACTTCAGTCCTGATACAGTCCCTGACATGGTCAGGTTGCCTATAAATCTTGTTTTTAATAGGCAGACTGTCCCCAGTGTCCACTTCATGAGTGCACCAGGTGGTCTGACTGGGTGTCAGTGAAAACATATGTCTAAACTGATTGAGAACTTGCCTGCAATCAGTTTGTTGCTGGAGTAGTGAGGCTGCCTGCCAAGGCTGCACCATCAACTGACCCATCGTCAGGGTTCTGTGAGAGCAGGTCAGGGAGTGGGTCACTCTCTTCCTCCTGCCCTTCATCAGTAGCCATGAGCAAGCCCATGTCTGCCCTGTCCACATATGGTTTTAACCTGTTGACATGGAGAACCCTGTGGGGACTCCTGGGTGTTCCTAGGTCTACTAAGTAAGTGACCTCACCCTTCTGCTCAACAATAGTGTGGGGTCCACTCCATTTGTCTTGGAGAGCTGCTGGGGCCACTGGCTCCAACACCCACACCTTCTGTCCTGGCTGGTAAACAGTCAGAACAGCCTTTTGGTCATGCCAGGCCTTTTGAAGTTCCTGGCTAGCCTCAAGGTTTTTGGTTGCCTTTTTCATGTACTCAGCCATCCTGGAGCGGAGACCAAGTACATAGTCCACTATATCTTGCTTTGGGGGCTTGAGAGGTAACTCCCATCCTTCCTTCACCAAGCACAGTGGACCCCTCACAGGGTGGCCAAACAGAAGTTCAAAAGGGCTGTAACCAACCCCCTTCTGAGGCACCTCCCTATATGCGAATAAAAGGCAGGGCAAGAGTATGTCCCATCTACGCCTAAGCTTTTCTGGGAGCCCTTTAATCATGCCCTTCAAGGTTTTGTTGAATCTCTCAACTAAACCATTGCATTGTGGGTGATAGGGTGTGGTGAACTTATAAGTCACTCCACACTCCTTCCACATTGCTTTTAAGTACCCAGACATGAAGTTAGCACCCCTGTCTGAGACTACCTCCTTAGGAAAGCCCACTCTTGAGAAGATTCCCAGGAGGGCCCTTGCCACCACAGGTGCTGTAGTGGTCCTGAGGGGAATAGCTTCTGGGTACCTGGTGGCATGATCCACTACCACCAGGATAAACCTGTGCCCAGAGGCTGTTTGGGGATCCATGGGACCAACAATGTCAATCCCTACCCTTTCAAAGGGCACCCCCACCACAGGTAGTGGTATCAGGGGGCCTTTGTAGTGCCACCTGCCTTGCCACTGGCTTGGCAGGTTACACAGGAGCGACAAAACTCCTTGCTGTCTTCAGACATGTGGGGCCAGTGAAAGTGAGGGACAATTCTGTCCCAAGTCTTGTTCTGGCCCAGGTGACCTGCTAAGGGAATATCATGGGCTAGGGTCAATAGGAAGCCCCTGAACTTCAGAGGTATAACCAACCTCCTGGTAGCACCAGGCTTGGGGTCTCTACTCTCTGAGTACAGGAGTCCATCATCCCAATACACTGTATGGGGACCACTAGCTTTCCCAGCAGCCTCAGCAGCAGCTTGCTGTCTGAGGGGTTCAAGGGAGGGGCAGCTCTGCTGGCTCCTGGCTCAGATCTGCCCTAGAAGGTCCCCCTGTCCCCAAGAACTCAACCTGGTCAGGTTCAAGTTCCTCTGGGACAGTTCCTTCTTCAGGGCTGAGATCATCCCCCTCAAGGGACTGATCTTCCTCCTGAGCCAAGGGGAAGGCACTGCCTTAACCCTACTACTCCTCCTCTTGGAAGGCACTTGGTCCATTCTTCCAGAATCCAAGGCCTGTTCAGTGCTAGACATTTTGGCTTGTGACCTGGTCACAGCAAACACATCTGCAGGGATCCCCAGCATTTCTGCATGGGTCCTGAGCTCCACTTCTGCCCAAGCAGAAGTCTCTAAGTCATTGCCAAGCAAGCATTCGACTGGTAGGTTTGCACTTACCACAACCTTCTTAAGGCCAGTTACCCCTCCCCAGGAGAAGTTAACAACTGCCAGAGTATGGTCTGTTCTGACATTGCTAGCATTGGTCACTTGGTACATCTCACCAAGTATAACTTGCCCAGGATTCACAAGGTCTTGTGTCACCATTGTGACACTTGCCCCTGTGTCCCTAAATGCCAAAGCCTCACGTCCATTGATTAAAGGCTGTTGTCTGTACTTGCCCAGATTACTGGGACTCACAGTGGAGGTCACATCCATGCCTCCATCACAGACTAACACAGCCTGAGTCAGTTCTCTGACTAGGTCAGAGCCCAACTCAGTACCCAGGGTGAACCCTACTAAACCCTTGGCTGGAGCACTCCCACCAACTGTACTAGGGGGAACAGGTGCCTTAGGGGCATTGGTGGGTGCTGGACTGGAGTCTTTGGACTTGGTGCAATCACTGGTCCAGTGGGTCTTTTGCTTACAGACCTTGCACCATGGTTTTCTTTGGCCTTTCCCTTTGGTAGACTGTGAATCCCCACCAGAAGAAGATTTTTGGGGGCCTGATGAAGACTTTTGATCTTTACCCTTCTCCCCACCCTTGTCAGAGTTCTTAGCATCTTGCTTCTTGGTTTCCCCACCTTGGTTCTGTACCTTCTGCTTCACCCTGGTTCTGACCCATTTGTCTGCCTTCTTTCCCAATTCTTGGGGAGAGGTCAGATCAGAGTCTACCAGGTATTGATGCAACAGCTGATTTTGACAGTTATTAAGAATCTGCTCCCTCATTATCAGATTGTACAATCCTGAGAAGTCACACACCTTACTGCCCATCAACCAGCCTTCCAGAGCCTTGGCAGAACAATCCACATAGTCTACCCAGTCTTGAGTCTGTGCTTTTTGGGTATCTCTGAACTTCAACCTGTACTGTTCAGTGGTTAGGCCAAACCCATCAATAAGAGCACTCTTCAAGACCTTGTAATTATCAGCATCCTCCTCTCTAACAGTGAGGAGCTTATCTCTACCTTTGTCAGCAAAGGAGAGCCACAAGATTGCTGCCCACTGCTCCTGAGGGACCTTCTGTACCTTACAGGCCCTCTCTAGAGCAGTTATCCACTTGTGGATGTCATCCCCATTCTGATAGGGAGGGACAATCTTGCTCAGGTTCCTATGGTCATAGGACCTTTCCCTATCTCTAGGGATATGGCTGCCACCATGGGACTCTAGTCCCAACTTTCTTCTCTCTCTAAAGAGATCTAGGGACTCCCTGTCTATGGCTAGTTGCTTCTTTTTGAGTTCAAGCTGAGCTTCCTCATATAGAACCAGCCTCTTTCTTCTCTCATGAGAGGATTCCCTCCTATGAGATGAGACAGAGCTCCCTATTGAGGTGCCAGAGTGGTTAGACTCCTGAGAAGAAGATCTAGACCTTCTGGGCACACTCACAATCCTTCCTGGGGGGACAAAGGGGGCATCATTCTGATCCTCCTCTTCATCTTCCTCAGGAGGGGTTGGATTATCCAGGTCAGGGCCATTGTCGCCCTCCTGGTCAGTTTCAGAGGGGGGCTGGGGGTACTGGTACCCCTGGTCCCATCCTCATCTTCTGCCCCACCCTCAGCTCCTACCCCTTCAGTCCCCAAGGGCTTACTAAGGTCATAAGCCACCAACAACTCCTTGAGGTGTTGGGTGGTGGGGCTTTGGCCTGTCCTTATTTTTCTCAAGTTGCATAAAGCTCTCAATTCCAAGAATGGGAGTGTATCATACTTGGAGGGTGGAAACTCAATGGCTTCCTGCAAGGATTCTTTAGATCCTACCCTTAAAGACATTACTAGTGTGGTGTGGTGTATGCACTACCTACTCTAGTGTGGCCTACTAAACTCTCTTGAGTTGTAGAAAGGGTTGTGCTATCCCTTAACACACAACTCTAAGTTCAGTAGAACTTACTGTATTCTAAGCTTAAATTATATGTACCTTAGGTACCTTTAGTGGTTTTCAGTTGATCAATTCAATTGAGATTATCTGGTAAAACAATAGCAAGCTGGAATCCCACACGCTGCACACCAATGTGAGAAGTTGGCCTGGTATATGCTGTCCACTAATTATAGTGGGCACCTTGCACCAGTCCAAACAACCCCTTATTGGAGATAGGTTAAAGACAACCTTATTGAAAGCTATCCTAGTGGTAGCTATGGAGAGCAGCCTTCAGGCTAAGTCTTGAAGGAATGTAAAGCAGCTTGTTTTACCAGTCTATAATCTCTTGAGTGATCAAATGAAAGAGCACCACACCAGGTATATATTCAAAATATATGTATTTATTGCTAAACACACCCCTCTAGTCTCTTTATGAGGCTAGAGTTCGAAATACATAAGTTAGAAGTTATTTAAACACAGTAATAGCACAAATACACGTTTGGGCCCTAGGGGCGTACCAAACCATATACCAATAAAGTGGTATAAGAACCACGACTGAACTAGACACTAGGCCTAGAGCCTCTAGAAGTGCTTGGACCACAAGGAACCACCCAAGGTAGTGACACAGGGGACCCACGGGAGACGCGTGCAGTGTAAATACACAACCGCGATACGCCGTTGACTTCTATGGAGAAAGTCGTGATCGGGAAATTAGAGAAAAGGGACACTTAAAGAGGACTTGGACCAAACCCTTTGAGATCTAGGACTTTGAAGAGTCTCTACCCACGGGAGCACCGGAGTACTCGTGTTACCTCACCCAGGGAAGCCGGGTGCATAGGTGCCTTTCGGGGTCGGGTTTCGTCGTCGATTTGAATGGCGATCTGCTGCAAAGTGCTGCTGGCGACCAAGTGAAAAGTGTCCGGGTGGATCCAAGAGTGGATCGGAGTTCTGAAGAACCTGAAAGCAGAGGGGACAGAGTCTGGGTCACTAGCCAGTGACCAGGAAGGCGATGGACAGATGCCCACCGATGTCGAGTGCTTCAGGTGCGTTGACGGTCGTCTTGTCTCTTCAGCCACGAGGTCCAGGAGGCGTTGTCGGCGACCAGGAGCAGGATTCGGGCTGGTACACGATGTCTGTCGAGTGCTGAGGTGTCGGCGACCGGATTGGACCCAACAAGCCTTGGCAACGGCAAGTCTCGATGCAGAGGAAGATCGTCGATGGTGCAGACCAGCAAGGTCTGGGGAACTCACCCAGCGAGGGTAAGTGAGGGCAGGCCTGGAGCAACCAGGATGCCAAGTTAGAAAAGGATTGGCCTTCGTTAAGGGCTACTAGCCAACGGGCTAGCGACCGCGAAGGAGCCTCGTGACGCCGCACGTGGATCTGGCTTACAGGACACTCGTGGAGTGGGGGCCAGTGATCTTCGGTGCAGGTGGTGCTGGAGGCTAGGGCTACTCGGAGCCCAAAGCACGACTTCTTGGGAGACCCAGAAGAGGATGCACTTGCAAATGTGCTCGGTGTCCAGGGGTCACGGTCTCAAGTCACCCACGATAGCCACGGGCCTCAGCTTTGCTGGGGACTCAGGGTAGCCTCGGGGAAGTCTGAGAATCCACCTCTGGTGATGCGATGACTTCGGCGTCCGACGGGAGCTTCAGAAATGCGAACCGGACAGATGCTTCTTTGGTGCCTGCCAAGCAGGGGAGTCACTCCTTGACCCCAAGGGAGATTCTTCTGTCCTCTAATCGTGAGTAGAGCGTCGAAGGTCCAGGATTCAGTTTCAGAGTTTCGTCCAGGGATAATCTAAAGTCCTAAGGACTGGGTTCCTATACTTATACTAAGGATAGGGGTTGGACTACTCTGTGGCCCCACCTATGGGTGGGTCAGGGCAGAGGGTGGCTACACCCCTTTCCCTTTGTCCAGTTCGCGCCAAAGCAGGGGCTGCAAGCCCCTGATCCGGTTTGAACTGGGGTATGCACAGGGACACCAAATGTGCCCCCAGTGCAGGACTTCAAAGCACCCGAAAGTGCTCCCGCCCAGCCCCAATACACATTATCCTGTCTGGGGAGGTGGTCACACCTCCCTGGGACAGGAAACCTATTGTCCAGGCCTCCCCTACCAGAGTTTCGTCCAGCAGCAGGAGGCCAGACTCGTGTCTGTGGCAGCAGCATCCATTTTGTGATGCCAGGGCTTTGGAAAGAAGTTACCGGGCTAGCCAGAGTTAACATGTCTTTCCCTCTAGAAGGGTGGAATGCTACCCCCGCCGCCAGAATTGGCGGGGGGTAGTATTCCAAGATGTTTGACACCAAACACGACATGTTTAGGTGCAGCCATTCCAAAGTTAGCATTTTACCGCGAGGTTATAATGCGCTTAAGAGTATATGGTCAGGCTGCACTACAAACAGCATCAGAGATGGTCTCCGAACGCTGCAGAGGGGCCCTGCTCATGCAGGGGCACCCTCTCACATAGGAACCATGCACTCTGCCTTTAGGATTGATAAGGCCTGCCTTAGGAGTGACTTATAGGTTTATATGTGTGTATGTATTTAGTGATATAGGTAACCTATATCACAGTAAGGAGTGCATGCACCACCTTACCCAGGCTGCAGTAGCAGACCTGTGGTGTCAGTTTGGATGGCCTTCCAGGGGTGGCATAATACATGCTGCAGCCCCTGGCAGGCCTCTGAGGTACCTATGCCCTTGGTACATAGTATACCATATACTAGGGACTTATAAGGGCACTCCAGATTCCAATCAGTGATGTGCCTAAGGCACATGGAAACCATTTTAGAGAGGAAGCAGCTAGGCTGGGGTTCTGATTAGCAGGGCCCCAGCCAGACTAATGTCGAAAAACAGTGAAGCATCAGCAAAAAGTGGGGGTACCCATGTGAAGCAGATCCTACTCTCCTACAGGGTACTCAAATCAGAAAACCGCCTAGGGCACGGAACGCCCCAGACATTTGCCGGGCGTCCAAACACGACCTCATACGGTGACAATCCTGTTCTAGAATGTGCTGTAGTTCTTGTTGACAAAAGTGCTAACGGTAGCGCATCAGGCCATTGTAACCCTGTTGTCTCCTGAATTTTTGCCAGTTTGAGCTTGAGAGTACCATTGTACTTCTCAACCAAACCTGCTGACTGTGGATGATTGGCAGCATGAAATGTTTGCTTTATGTGCAGACCTTCACAAATCAATTGAATCACTTTCGCATTAAAATGACTTCCGTTATCACTCCAGATCACTCGGGGCAAGCCGAAATGAGGAAAGAACTCCTTCAGGAGTACCTTTGCAGTCATAATGGCCGTATTGTCTTTAGTGGGGTAAGCCTCAACTCATTTACTAAATGCACAAACAACGACCAAAACATACTTCAAATTATTACATCTCTCGAACTCTATGTAATCCATTTGAAGGACCTCAAAATGAAAAGTGGGTGGTGCAAAGTTACCAGGCGGTGTAGGGGTAACCTTTCCAGGATTATGCATCATGCACACCATGCAATACTTCACTAAGTGTGCAGCTGTCTTAGAGATGTTATCATTCTGCCATACAGTGTCTAACAATTTACAAATGCCTTTAGCACTAATATGAGCTGGACCGTGGGCCATAGTGACTACAGGGAGAACATATGCATCTGGCAACATCCATCTCTGCTTCCCTGACTTATCCAACATCCCTCATCGTTCAATTGTGCTGTATTTTCCTGCCACACCGCTAATTCTTCTATCGTGGCTTCACTTTGTATCTCCTTTACACTTTAAAGAGTGTCTTCAAACATAACAATTTCAGGAACCCATCTAGCTGGACCTGCTACAAACATTCTTTTCATCTTTGTCCGGGCCGTTTCCTTAGCTATCTGATCTGCAAAAGCATTCCCCCTACCTACATCATCAGTAACCTTCCGGTGTGCGCTACATTTCACTATTGCTAATTTCTTGGGGAGTGTTAAAGCAGACAAAAGCCTCAATATGAGGTGTCCATGTTGGATTCTTGTGCCATGAGAAGTAAGGAACCCTCTCTCAGCCCAGAGTCACCCAAAATTATGGGCGACCCCAAAGGCATACTGACTGTCAGTATAGATATTGACAACCAGTCCCTCACTCAATTCACAAGCTTGAATAAGGGCAGCAAGCTCAGCAGCTTGAGCCGACTGATAAGGGACCCGTGATGTCTCTACCACAGTATGCAATGTGGTAATAGCATAAGCTGCAGTTGTAGTGCCATCTGTTAATTTGAAACAAGAGCCATCGACATATATTTCCCCTTGTGGGTCAGATAAGGGAACGTCAGACAAGTCTAGCCATCCTTTCGTCTCTTCTCCGGTCCGGAAGATACAGTCATGTTTGTCGACTTCATCACTCTCGAAAGGGAGGGGTAGTAATGTGGCTGGATTCAGAGTAGCACATCTTTTTATCGGGATATGTTTAGCCAACAATGTCAATTCATAGCCAGTAAGAAGTCCACTGGTGCGGTGCTGTGTCTTTGTCTTATTCAAGAGTGTGTCCACAGCATGAGGTACCATAACTGTGAGATCAGTATCCAATACCAGTCCAGCCAATTGTCTGATCGAAGTGGCCACTGCCGCGACTGCTCTTCGACAACTCGGGAGGGCTCTCACGACTGGATCAAGGACAGCAGAGAAATAAGCATACGGTCGTTGCTTATCCCCACAGTTTTGTGTTAGAACAGAAAGCTCGCAACCAGCCATATCATGGACATACAACACAAACGGTTTGCCATAATTAGGTATGCCAAGTACTGGAGCCGAACAAAGCGCAGTTTTAAATTGCTCAAAAGACTGCTGACATTCAGGCGTCCAAGGCAAAGGCTCATGCACTTCTTTCGTTGTTAGTGCAAGCAAAGGCTTAATTAGCAAAGAATAGTTAGGTATCCATTGGCGACAGTAAGAAGTGATACCTATAAAAGCACGCACATCTTTTTGAGTTTGTGGAATGGGCATCTTAACAATGGTACTGATACGCTCAGGGGTTAACCTCCTACCCTCCTTCGACAGTAGGTGACCTCCTGTCGACAATACTGAAATTTGGATAGAGAAACTTTATGTCCATGTTGAGCTAAATGCAACAATAACTTAACTGTACTGTCTTTACAACCTTGTTCGTATCGGAAGCAATAATGAGGTCATCGTCATACTGCACCAACACATTACCTGCGGGAAGCGACAAGGAATCCAACTGACCTTTCAATGCCTGGCTATAAATGCTCAGACTCTCTGTGTAGCCCTGAGGAGCTCGACAGAACCTAAAGTTCCTACCAGCTAGGGTGAACCCAAACAGATATCTGCTATCTGGATGAATAGGAATACTGAAGAACGCGTTTTTCAAATCAATGACAGAAAAGAATTTAGCAGTGGAAGGAATCATTGTCAGAAGTGTGGTAATATCTGGAACCACTGGAAACTGGGGAACCACTATTTTATTAACTTCGCGCAAGTCAATCACAAAACGGTAAACATCCTCATGATCATCAGAGGAACCTGAGGGTGTCCTTTTAAGAATCGGAAGAATAGGACTATTACAAATATTGGCAGACGTCTCTTCAACTACTCCTTTGCATATCAAATCCTGAATAATTTGTAGAAGGGCCCGTTCTCCTGCCTGGGGTATTTTACACTGAGGAATACGAGGCAAAATAGCATTATCTTTAACCTGAATCAAAACCGGTGGTATATGCAGCAGTTCCACATCTGTATCACCCTGCCGCCCATAGAGTGGATGGTATATCAGCAAATTCAACGGGAAGAGGAGGACACAGACACTGTTTAGTACTCACATTTGGGCCCATCGTCATATAAACACCTTCCGCGGAACAATAAATAGTAGCATGCAATTTCTTCAACAAGTCCAAACCCATCAAATTCTCACCACAATTGGATGTCAACAAAAATGGAGAATCCACAGTAAAAGGACCAATAGTCAATGCAAGGGGTCGTGAAATGGGGCTTACAACCGGTACACCTTAAAAACCTACCGAAACTTTATTATGGCCAGACAGAGCCGCCCCAGAGACCAAAGATCAAGAAACAGAACTCTTCGTTGCACCTGTATCCACCAAAAATTCCTTATTCGAGCCATGCAAATCTGAAGTGACTTAAGGACCACGCTGATCTACAGGTATCGGAACTAGTCCCTCACTCTGTCCCTGGCTGTCCTAGCTGTAAGACATTCCCGTCGCCTCATCCATGTCATAATCATCATGAAAATACTGGCCATCACGAGGGTCATCAAAGTAATTATTATCGGAACGACCCTGTGAGACCGCAGCACTCTGAAGCCTATCGGTCCCTCGACCTCGTCCCCGAGCACCTTGCCCTCTAGGGACTGCCACCTTTTGTAAAAGAACCGGACACTTGCTACACCAATGACCCTCTTCCCTACAATATGCACACTGATTCGGCCCCAAAGGAGTCATGGTGGACTGCCTACTAGTGCATGGAAGCTGTCTAGCAGGACCACCACGTCCTCTACCATTCCCTCTATACGCTTGCTGCAACAGCACCTTCGCCTTTAAAGCCTTATTCCTTTTATCTGTCTTTTCTTTCTCTTCCTGATCACGATGCTCATAATATTGAGCCATATTCAAATAACAGAAGGGGAAGAGGTGGTCCAAGTACTCTCAGACGCCTTCAAACGAGTCGCAATTTCAGGAAGTAAATTAGAAACAAACCGGTCAACAAACAATCGAACACCTCCTTCAATAGACATATCCTCCCCACTATAATCCAAAAACGTATCTTCAAACCAAGTGAAGAAATCAGACACACTTTCATCCTTCTTCTGTCGACAAGCCGTCAACTTATCCCAGCGTACCTTCTTTGGCGGAATAAGGGAGTGCATATATGTAATAATGCGACCTGGCAAAGCAAGTATCTCAGCTCGAGGCTTATCACCTGGCTTTCTTTCCAGATCCCATCCTTTAATCACATCCCATGTACCACCCATCTCTGCAACATGGTCTTGAGTATGAACCTGTTTCCAAATATCAACCAGAACAAGGATATCAAAGAACAGCTCGATATCAGCAAGACTCATTACGGTAGAAGAGGCAGCTTCCGTCAATTCTTTATAATAAGCAGTAGGATTCTTCCTAGGGTCGGGCAAATGAGCTTTAAGGGATAGAACCTCACTCCTCTTCCACGGAGTATACACCCATTGTTCCTGAAAACGGGCCGCTACACCCGGTCTGGTAACATTACCACTCTGGTCCGTTAACTCTGGTATTTCTGGGTGATATATTGGATGAACCTCTCGCATCGGAAACTGAGATACCGGGGTGGGACTCTTCTCATGCAATCTACCCCTATAAGCAATTAACGTCGTGACATTCCCGAAAACTTGGCCAGGCTCCATACCGCTGGCATATACACGATCTTTAATATCAAATCGAATTTGTGGTGCATCATCCCCAAAATGTTGCTGCCAGAGATTAATTAGCGTAGCAGACATATGCTTAAGGGCGTGCTGCTGTACAAAGGGCTCATAATCTTTCATCACACTCCAAACATCCTCCACAATGTAAATGGGATCACGACCCCATTGCGCAGCCTGATTGGCTACTACCTTCTTCTCCTCATCCCCTATTTCAGATCGAACAAGTGGGCCCATACGCTCCTTAAATTTCGTCAAATCTCTATCCTCAAATCCACAAACTGGCGTTTCACTACTTAAAGATGTCGAAGGATGAAAAACCATAGATGGGGAAACGACAGAATGACTAGGTAGAATTGTCGCGGGTGGGTGCACCGGAGGAGAGAGAACAGGAGATAAAGGTGACGAGACAGTAGGTGTACTAACAGTAACATTTGCCACAGATGGCGAAGACAAAGAAAGAGGAGGAGGTGCTGAAGCCGTCGAAACAATGGTAGTAGATACAGGAACAGTTGAAATAGTAGTAGGAGGCTGCTGCGATGGCAAAGGGACAGTGGGATATATTCTCTGCGGAGCATATGGGGGCGGAGGTCGAGTATCTAAAAATTCTTCCACAAAAGTATCATTTTCCTCCTGAGCCAAATACGATTTATCAATTTGCAACCGAAATCTCCTGTCTTCACATTCAACTCCTTTCTCTTGCCTTTCTCTATCATATGCTATAGCTTTCTGAGTCAGCGTCTACATCTTCCCTTTCCGTGCATCTTTTTCCATTTTCAATCGTCTGTCGAGCTACTTTCTGCCATGTTCTGAGGGAATCAAACCTAGACTGTCTACTTCGTCTCTTAAATAACTGTTCCTGTAAGAACCCAATCTTTTGTTTATCAAAAGTGACCGTCAACGGCCACTGTAACTCGGCATTGTCCCTCGTATATTTGTGCCATAATGTACTAAACATAAAAGGGCCAAGGCCATGCTTCACATACATATCAAAATTCTGAGTGCCTTCTGGAGGCGCCAGCTGTGCTTCTTCTAATCGAGCATCCGTAGAACAACAGCGACAACACAAAGAGAAAATCTTACTGAAGCCAGGCATTTTCAAAAGGAAAACAAGTTCACTATTTATGCCTGACAAAGCAATTGCAAATGTTTTTCACTTAAAAACGGTCTTCAGACCGTACCAAATTCAAACCACAATGGGACCATATCCACAAAGAACCAAAACAAACTCACCTGATATGAGTAGATCAAACGTACCAATTTTCCACTGCCAACTCTTCAGACCAAATGGTCACATCCAAGGTTTTCGCCGATCAGGACTCCAGTCGGGATGACCACTGGGCGAGGCACCGTCCGGCGGGACAGAAGGGGCAGCTGCGAGTATCAGGAACTCTTCGTGCAGGGATCCCTGGTCCGTCAGTCCGACTCGACGATAGCCCCGACCTCCCCCCGTCCGCGGGAAGTGGATGGGTCACTCACCCGAAGGAGTCCCTGTTCGGGTGCCGACTGAAGGAAGTGGCCCAATTTGGGTTACCCGGGTCACTCACAACCACCTCTCAGCCTTCCATACCAAATGAAGAGTCGGTTAGACAGTAGAGAATACAAACCAATATCTGTTTATTCAGGTACACTCAGAGTGGAGCCCAGTCTGCCCAGTCGCTAAGAGTACTGCAGAGGGACTGAAATTGACAAGCATAAAGATACATTATGTACATTTCGTAACGGGGCTAGAACACGCCCATAATGGAATTTTCCATGCAGGTGCTGCAAAGCAATGAAATACAGGAAATAAGTTTCGATTCTGAGGACGGGCACACATCTACTACTTAAGGTCGCTCTGCCCGTGCCTGCCACTAGACTAGTGGGAGAAGGCCTTATCTAGTGGGTAAGGTATGCGCTAATAAAGACAGTGTATTCATTAGTGAAGCAAAACTCGGCCTTGGAGAAATGCAACTCAGCAGAGGCCTTTTCTCAGAAATAGCAAAGGATCAGTTTCGATCACGATTCAAAATGGCGCCCAGATAGAAAATGGTACAGCGAATGCCAACGTACATATGATTATACATAAACTAAATCATTTCTATTCTAACACCTGCATGCTGCAGAGGTGTGTTCGCCTACCCTGGCACTCGAGTGCATGTGTCTGGTATCCTTTTGATCTTTGCCCCTTTCGTTGCATTAATGTAGAGTGTCTATAGAGGCCTAGGCCAGACCCTGACATGAGTAAGTCCTGGACTTGTCCAGGGACCTGGAGCAGTTCACTAAGCGTGCTCTCATGGACTGACATTGGAATTCTATCCCTGTTGTGGGTTTAGCATATAGAGCAGTGGTAGCAGTGTACTGTGTTTTGAGACTCCATAGTGTGACCAGACCATTTTATCTCAGTCACTGGAGTTGAGGCCTACCTATCCACCGTTTAAAGTTCTACTTCTGTGCGTTAACCCAGTTCCTTTGCACTAAAAAAACAAGTGCGTGTTTCACATGCTGATATAATTAACCTGAATGGTACAATAATGGTGTGAGTTAGCCAGAGTAATGGAGTTCACTGGGATCCATTTTCATACCCCTGCATGGCTTTGCACAAGATGGAGGGGAGCTTTGTGTTCCATGACTGGAAATATATTGCTTACATTCCTAATACTTAAAGAGGGAACCCTGAAGTGAGGAGTGGATATGGGGCTCCTTTAGATATTCAATGAGGCCTATTACTTACCAAGGAGCTGCTGAATAGTTTTCCTGAAAACTGCCATTGGCTGGATGGTAGGGGTGAGGGATGGAACTGCAGATTCAATTGTGAAAGGTGAGGAAACTTTTAGGTGAGGCTTGCCCTTTTGGCTTTCCCTGTTTATTCATTTATTTGGGCTGATGACAGCCAAGTCGGTGCTTAAAGGAGGATCTACTGACCCCAATGTGGGTTCCAGCAGCAAAACCCCAAAGTCAGGGACACCAACTGTCAGTCCAGTCAGGACCTCGCTGCATCAAGGCTACTGTCTCCTGCTGCTGAAGGACCTAGTGCAGGCATACAGTCATGTGCGGCCCTAGCGCCCGAGACAGGGAAGATGAGGACAGCCAACCAGGGCACCACTACTAAATTGGAGTGTATGGCGGTGTGCTGAAAGGGCCTGGGCAGGGTTCTATGATGGAACAACGAATGCCTTAACCACGCATGTCTTTACAACGCAAGCCCAACAAAGACCCTACCAGTAAAACTCATGTCTTTACCACGCATGTTTCTACCACGCATATACATAGGGATACATTGCACGTACCTTTACCACTCATGCCTTTTACCACACATACCGATATCACGCATATATTGAGCATAGAGTAGAAATGCACTTTTCCCCTCCAAAGAGTATGTTTCCACTTCCCACAACAAAGAACATTTTAAAAGTGCACTTAAATTTGGAGCAAGACTTCAATTCCCAACATTGTCAGTGAAACATGGCCCAATACACATTACATTTAGATAAACGGGTTTCCTGATAGAGGTCTATTACAGAGTAGTCCTTCCATTATTTTTATGACATAATACACGTACTCCCACTGTAAAATGGCTGACATTCTGTGAGTGGAACGCGATAAAACAATTTTCAGAAGAACAAAAAAATTGTATGTCCTGTCCCAATCAAACGCATGCTTTAAAATGCTGCCCAACACATATTTTGGTTTGAATTAAGGAACAGCAGACACTAAACATATATAAACAGCCGCCCACCATTTTGTGATCAGTGATACACGGACTTCTTTCGTGACCACTCACAGCATTCGGAGCAGAATACTGACAGCAACAGCGAGTTGGAATCAGTGCTATCTAGCTACCAAAGTAGGTATAAAATTATACAATGTGTTCTGCAATAACAATCGGACAAAAGCTATATTTAGACAGATTTTGTAAAAATATTTTACAGAGTTTGAAAATAACAACTACTGTGGGGAACTCAAATTCCATTACTTATCACAGACCACCGGAAGGTAAATAAACGTACATTTTTGCAATACTACTAATTGTAATACATTTTAGACAATTTTACCAATTGTGACAAGTTGAAATCATGTCAGCAGAACAGTCGCTCAACAAAAAAAGTGGGCTTTCAAAGAATAATTATAAGACACTCTAGAAGAGATCTCATAGCAAATGCTGAACACTGCCTAGAGTGAAAATTGCTGACAGAGAGTTTACCTCACGCCAAGTGTTGGACAGTGACTGAGAGCCAAATTACTATTCTGACTCCACTTGAGGGTTTACCTCGGGGCAGGTGCTGGACAGTGACTGACTGCAGGGTAAAATTACTATTTTGACTCGGCTGGGTACTTACCTAATGGGCAGGGGCTGGGCAGTGACTGCAGGGTAAAATTACTATTTTGACTCGGCTGGGTACTTACCTAATGGGCAGGGGCTGGGCAGTGACTGCAGGGTAAAATTACTATTCTAACTCCGCTGGGTACTTACCTCAGGGCAGGTGTTGGACAATGACTGGGGGCAAAATTACTATTCTAACTCTGCTGGGTACTTACCACAGGGCAGGTGCTGGATAGTGATTGGGGCAAAATTACTATTCTAACTCCGCCAGGTACTTACCTCAAGGCAGGTGCCGGACAGTGACTGGGGACAAAATTAATATTCTAACTCTGCTGGGTACTTACCTCAAAGGCAGGTGCTGGACAGTGACTGGAGGCAAATTTACTACTCTAACTCTGCTGGGTACTTACCTCAGGGCATGTGCTAGACAGTGACTGGGGGATACATTGTTTATTCTAATAATGCGGGTACTTGCCTTTAGGCAAGTGCTGGACAGCGACTGCAAGGTAAAATTACTTTATGAAATAATACAGAATGTAAGCAATTTTTCTTTTTCCAAAACAGAGGTTCACCTTCAACAATACAATTGGAGAAGTATCTGAAAACATAACAGATCTCACAGGAAATTTACAAAATACAATGTAAGCATAGCAAAAAAAGGAGAATAAAAAGAAAGCCATCTTATATTGGCATACGTTTCAAATAATAAAATTTCATTTTTACCTTTTTCCACAGAAGTAAAGAGTATCTAAAGTGCCAGTTTTATCCCAAAAACAACTAACAACTCGGAGAACGAGCCATCACTCCATTCCTTCAGCAGTCCACAATCCATTTCATCCCCGGGTCATAAAATGCACTGTAAATATTCAAAAGCCTAACCCAGATAGTTGGCGAACCACCAAAAGAGACAACTTACTATAACATTTTTAAGTCCAGCAGGTTTTTTTTTTAACTGTTCACTTTTTCCACAGGCTACAACAGTTAACAAAGTTTTCTCTTTCTCTTACCAGGCAAAACACCAGAAGACAGAAATGCATAGAAATAAAAAATATATACCTTTTTCTTTTTTCAACAGATCTACCAGCAATGGCTTTTGCTCATCAAGCAACTTTTGTAAAGTCACGTAGAGGAAACAGGTTGTTAAAGTATGGTGGCTATCTTTACTGAAGGAGAGGGTGACTGAGCCTATGAGTCTTTGGAGGTGTGTGCAATATTTATTTTCCGATTGCACAGGCAGAGCGGTTACTCTGGAAGACACCATTGTTAGGACAACTGAGCATAACCACTCTGTCTCAGCAATGGAAATTGAAGTACGTGAAAATGTACAGCAAATTAAACTACTTCCATACATCTACAGTGAGTCCTGTGGCTCAGTTATGTGGGAGGTTGCCCAAAACAGTCCCATGCACGTTGCTAGTAGAATGCCCACCATACCCAACCTTACTAGAATGATCCAGAGACAAAAACTGGCAAGTAATCCCCATCGTGTAACCCCCAAACCTATGGAAATATTAACATCCTCCCTGAATTAACTGTGACTTTCCCTGAAGAACCTTTCCTGCTGCATGACAATGAAAATCCTCGGAAAATAATCTTAATCTTAATTTTTAGCACAACCCTTAACCTGCTTACCCTTGAGAATAGTTACATTTGGATGATGGATTGGACATTTAAGTCAACACCCCATCCATTCACCCAAATTTACACTGTTCATGCCAACATAAATAACACAACTGTCCCATTAGTATATAGCTTACTCCCTGACAAGCAATCCTCAATTTACACTGAGTTTTTAACAGTGATCAAATCCAAAACAATGAATATAAGTCCTAGGAAAGTGATAATTGATTTTGAGTTGACAATGATTAATACAGTCATGAAATTATACCCTGAAACCCAAATTCAAGGATGTTTTTGTCACTTTCACATGCATATTGGCGAAAAATCCCAAAACATCCTTAGTTGGGGATTACATGACAAGCAGTAAACTACAGATGAGTTATGCTTTGTACCACCTAACAGTGTAGTTGAGTTCTACACTTCAATTACTGAATCAGGATTTTTTTACAGAAAATAAAGACAAATTAACCAACCTTACTAAATTACTTCAATGATGCATGGATTGGCTGTCTAAGCATGTCGCTGGCGGAAGCCATTGTTTCCCATTAATTAGTGGAACTGCTACACAACCTGTTTAGAGGGTGGTGCAAAGACTAACAATGCCATAGAGGGATGGCACAATTCCTTCAACAAATTAACATCACCCGAACCTATACAATTTCTTGGAAATTTTGGAGAAGGGGCAACGTTTTCAAGAAATGAGACTTACCCAGTCACTTGTCAGCTAGCCTGAAACCACAAGTGTCCAAAAAAAGTAAAGAAATATCCAAGAGACTATTGGGTAAAATGCAACAATTTTCATTGATGGTGGCTTCAGACTACCTAGACAGCCTTGCATACATATTACATTTCTAACCCTTACTAACAACTGCCTACATTACTGGCCAGTTTTTAAAAACATACTTCAATTCAATTGATATTTTTTTCCATCTTTATTAAAGTAATTTTGGGGATCCTACCTATAGCTGTCTTCTTTTTTTAACCCTTGGTTACTTCTTAAAATCACCTGTCGCCAAGAGTCTCCTTTAGTCCAATATTCCATACAGGAAAATCAGCATCCAACAAAAAAAACAAGTCCCCAAGGATATGGTTACTCCACTACAACCATCTTCGTTAAAAAAAGCAACTCCCAAAACCAAAGTTACTCAACAAATCCAAGAGTTAGCAAGACCAGTCGTCATTAAAAAAAACAATCCTTAAATACAAAAAGAATTGTATAATAACAGTCGACTTCTCTCCATTGGAAAGACTGCTTTTTGAAAAAGAAAAATATGGAAACCAAAAAAAAAAATTGCCACATTATTTCCCATATTAAAAAAACTTTAGAGATATCCAAAGCGTTGTGCCTACCAAAAAATGTCCGCTTGAATACGGTGTACAATTTTCCAACTCTCCCAAGCAGCTATGTGGTCTTCCTTTTCCAAATAAAACTGTAGGCAGTTCATTAAAAAATGCATCGCAAATAAAACATCAAAATGTTCTTTTTATTCGCAGTAGGGTTAAAAAAGTGATATACATTTCTTTACGCACTTTTTAAACCTACTTTTGAAAAAAAGCAACCGTCCCGACGTGAGTATGCAAACACAACTTTGTATGGGAATGAAAATGTGGGGAAAACAACACAGACATTGGTTTTCCTACTAACTATAATCTGACTTACCCCCCCACCCGTATCCTTACATTAGACCTAGCCACCTATATAATTAAAATTATTAATAAAATTGTTCGTACCTGACCGCAACTCTTCCTTGCTTCCGATCTTGACCGCGACACTGATGCACAACCGCATATGTGAGGCTTAACAGTAGAAAGAAAAAGAGGACATTTCTCACTATTGAAACGAACGTAAAAGTGTGAGAAACAACTTTATACAGTTTTAAAAAATATATATTTATTGTAATAAAATTTTGTTCTATTTTAAAAAAGTTTTATATTTATTTTTATTTTTTAAACTTTTAGTCAATTTTTAAAATTTGTTAATAAATTAAAAAATTATAGAACCGCTTATTCGAAAATAAAGTGTCTATCACTTATTATTATTTTTAATTCAAAACTGGGTTTTAAAATTGAAATAGACGTCTTTTAAAATAATCTCACTATTGTGTTTAATTTTTATTTTTCAAATAATACTAATTAGTCTTTGATAATTAATACACAGGTATTAAATGTAATACCTGGATATTAATACACATACCACCCATTAACCCTATATCCCTTGCATCCCGACCATAAAGGTGAGTGTTTCAGCATTTAAAAAATATATTTAAGTTTAGTGATAATATTAAATGTAAAGGTATTCCACCGCCTAGTAATTAATACCCGGGTATACAAATTAATACCTGGGCATTAATACACTTCCCCACCCATTGCCAATAAATCCCTTGCATCCCGTCCCTAAAGGCAAGAGTTGCAGAATTTTTTTAAATGTAAGTTTAATGGTAAAATTAAATGTAAATATATTTCAGCACCTAGTAATTAATACTCCGGTTTTAAAATGAATACCTGGGTATTAATTCACTCCCCCACCCATTACTCCTATAGCCCTAGCATCCCCTCCCTCAACGTGAGTGTTGGATTTGGCTAAAAATATCTTAAAAATTACATATAATATTAAATTTTAAAATATTTATATTCCAATAAATAAAAACCCAGGTATTAAAAGTAATACCTGGGTATTTATGCAGGTGCCTACCACGTAGTGCAGGGAAATGCAAAACTTGCATTTTTTCCATTGCGGCGGGTGCTGCAGCCAGCAGCACCCGCCGCAATGGAAAACATGGCACTACGGCGGCCGCATTGTAATGCCATATGTGGGACCGCCGCTGCCTTATAGGCGGGCGGTCCCCATCCCCAGGACTATGGCGGACGGACAGAAGTCTGTCCGCCATTGTAATCAGGCCCCTAGTTATTAATACAGAGGTATTAAAATGAATACCTGGGTATTAATACACTTTACCTACTTTACCTCCCATTACCCCTGCAACCCTTACATCCTGTCTCAAAAGCTTGGTTTTACTGTAATTTAAAAAAAACATGCAAGTGAGAATGGGTTGTACTTGGCTCAGTTTGCAGAGCCGTAGCAGAATGGACCCCGGGAAATCAGAGGCAAATTACCTCAACCTCCACTGTTGATCCCCTGCTGACTCTTCTTTGGCCCACCAATCGGTATAGGAATAATGATTTGGGCATTGTCTGAGTAGAACATGAGGGCAAAGCCGAATATTCTATCAAGAGTGAGTAGCGGGATTAGATAAAGATAAAAATGCACTGGCTCAAGGTTGAACCCTGTACAACCCCACAAGTAAGAGGTTTAGTTGTAGACCGAATTGGAGACACATGGGCTGTCTGGTTATGATTACTAAGAAAGGAATCTAGCCAGTTGAGGACTGTATTGCGAGGACCAAGTTGATGAAGACGGTTAATGAGTATAGGATGAAATAGTGTCAAAAGTGGCATTTAAGTCAAGAAGAATAAGCAAATAAGATTATATAAGAGATCTATTTGCCTTTCTTACATAGGGCCTGATTACAAGTTTGGCCGTCCGACCGCCTGAACACTGCGTCCGCGTCTACCAGTAGATCAGCAGCACTTGCAGTCTTTAGACCACCGTATTATGAGTTGACCACGGATCATGCGGTGTGGCTGCAGCGGTCTTGGGGCGGTGGGCGATGGTTTTCCATATCTATCGATGCCTGTGTGTACATTTCGGCTGCATATGTGTCGAATGCACACATATGCATGATACATGTGGAAAAATACCACCTACCCATTGCCGGAGTCCAGCCCATATGTGGCCAGTCCAGGCAATGAGTATATGGTAAAAAAAGGACTTGCCTTTAGATCAGGGTTGTATTCTTTGGGGTGCTGCTGTGAAGGGGGGACCTAGAGAAAGGGATCCACATCGAACTCTGATGAGTAGAACAGGAGAGGGGTGAGTATGCACCCCAAATACTTCATTTCCGCTGACTCAAAGCTGGCGGTCCCACTGCCGCGGTCAGCTCATCGGAAAGCCAACTCCTAATACGGAAGGCGGTGAAGCTCCTCAGGGCCCCCCTTTGGCACCTGCTTTTCTACAACGTGATCCTGGCAGTCGGCGGTGTGCTGGCGGAGTTGCCGGTTCACCCACGGTCTTTGCAATCGCAATACTCCCATCTCATAATACGACGGTCAGACTGTCGAGCTTGCGGCGGTCGGACTGAGACGGCGGTCCATGGTCTACCGAAGTCATAATCAGGCCCTTAGAGATGAGAAACCTATTTCTGTCTCTGTCCAAAATGCCTATGAGAAATTGTAGTGGGTTAAAGAGTCATTGCTGCACGAATCATTTGATGGTCTTTCCCCCTTTTGCATAGATGGGAGAGGGGAATGGGGAGGCATAACCGTATAGCATTTTTAACAAGATCCTCACCCCTTCCAGTGATACACAAAGGTAAAACACACCTGCACAACACCACTAAACTTGCTCATCTGGCACGTTGCAAATCTGGCCTCGGTGAGAAGTGGGCCAAATGATGAAGGATGCCAAATGCCGTTGGTGAAAATCCAGCATCCCTTTTAAAAAGAAATTGAGGATGGGAACAGCAAAACTCTCCCAAACATTAATACAGTTTGTCAGAGAAGATAATTTTGTGCGTTTGTGACACATCTATAGTATTGTTTGTATTAGCTGTACTATGAACACAAGTAGCCCCTCTTACAACCTTCTTGTGATGGATGAAGGTCTAATCCATGCCAGGTTTTCATAACCACCTACATTGTAGGTGAATTTCATTTAAATTCATTGTATATAAATATCTTATGTGGATTTCCTGAAAATCAGTTGTGTCCAGCCATCCTGGACTTAGATTTTTCAGCTGTGCTGTGGAACTAGGTGTGTTCAAAAGCCGCAATCTTCCTTCCTTACATTGTAGAGGTCTAGATCTTTTGACCACCTTATCACAGTTTCAGAAATATATCTAAAACTATTATAGAAGATCTTAACTGATTCCTAACCTAAAAGATCCATAAAATATGTATTGTATTGATACAATTTAGCAGTTCAAAAGTGAACGGAGAGTGCATTGAACTCCGTGATTATTTGTTGATTTTATATTTTAATGCAACATTACTAAACTCAGGCCATGCTTCACCCACAGGTGGAGAAGAGAGAATTTGTTTACTGGAAGATGAAGCTTCTGTCTCATCCACAACCATGCGAGAAACAGGTGACTGGGTTACTGTGAAAGATGGAAACATACTCTTTTTGGGGCGAAAGGACAATCAGATCAAACGTCATGGCAAACGTCTGAACATAGAATATGTGCAACAGGTAATGAAAAAGAATACTAATCTGTGGTATTTATGACATCCTTAATTTAACAGGAGTAGACTGAAATAGATGCTGCTTCAGAACGCTGTTCCGGTGGAAACACAAAGGTCCGACACACAAAAAATGTTTCAGTAGATAATCAACGCATTTTAGGTTTCATCCTGTGATAACTGTAAGGGAAGAGTCACAAACAATTCTCCACTAATCTGTAGGATTTACCATCGACTAATCTAAGTGTGCTGGAAATCTGCATCAGCACATTTAACTTTCTTTGTTTCCTCCACTCTTTCCCTTACACCTTCATGAAATACACCCTCTACCATCCTGGAAAAGAGTTTCTTTCCTCTGCTCCTAAACATAGGGCTGGAAGACTCATGAATGTCTGTTGATCCCCAGTCAGTCACAAAAGGGATTGGTGTTCCTAGACGTCTGCAAATACTGATTTTGTAAATCAAGTTTTTGCATGTCTGGTTCAACTTTTCTCACCGTTTGAACTTTGATGTGCAATATATCTCTCTGGGAGGCCAAGAACTGTATTTTGTTTAGCTCAAAATCTGACACATAAATTCAACAAGAGCCGCTTATGAACAGGAAAGATCAAACCCTGTTTAAGTAAAGAAATTGTAGAGTTTCCATGGATTACTTTATGTACTTTATGTAGGCAGTTGTGACTCAGAATGTCGTGCTTTACGTGAGTACCAGATTACATAATGCAAAGTTAGGCATGGTGAGATCAAATGATTTTTCCCAGAATCACAGGATGTTGAGCAGATGCCAGGACTTGAACCTGGTTTCTCAGTTCCAGAATCAGCAGATCTGGTTGTTTGGCCACGTTCTCCCTAGTGGACGAGGAGATGATAACTATCCCAATACCATCTTTATCCGTATTTCTACTCACAATCTGAAGAATGGTTCTGTTTGGTTATCTTTAAAGCGAATGGGAAATGTGAAGGCAACAAAAACTCAGGAAAGCAGACTCCTTAATATATCTGATTTCTAACTTCCCATTTAGACTTGTGAACCTTATTTAGTCTGTGAAAGCAATTTCAAGTCTACAAACCACTCTATAGCCCTGCCAGTGTCATTAGGATACACACACACTCTCACTCACTCCACACACACACTCTCACTCACTCCACACACAATATATACACACACACACACATCTTCATTATGACATAAAAATACCTAACATCCAAGAGTCTCAAGTACAAGTTAAGCGCATCTTAACAAGGGGGTGGAAGAAAGGGATGAAGCACACCTCCATGTTCACAGTGAAAAATATAATACAAGGTCTGCAAAAGGGTAGTAAGGAGCATATCATTTTAGCTTGAGTGGTTTATAAGCTGGCTCCTTTTTCATTAATCTTGCCCTAAATATATATTTTATGGGATGAGTTAAATATATATCTACACTTGGGGTACCAGCACACTCTAGAAAGATGGAATGTGCCTTTTTCCATGAAAAGGTTATATTTAGACTAAGGAGAGCCCCATTAACACTTTAATGAACTTGCCTCCAGCACACACAGAAGAACCTGACATTAGCCTTTTGTCACGCCAGACGTCTTGGAGTCCTGACAGGGGAGGGGAAGAACCTTCCAGAACCAGATATGGGAGTAGTATAGGGCATCCCTTACTTCAAAGGCTGGCACTCCAGAGCCACTCTTCAGCACAGTCCTGGAACTGTGGATATTACATTACAGAAGAAGGATTGCCTTGCCCCGCAGAGGACTGCTCTTCTGCTACCCGAGTGCTGCCCTGCTGCTTGAGTATTGCCTTGCTCTCTGATAAGGAAGACTGGACCTGCTTCCTTCATCCCAGGCTAACCAGAGTGACTCCAAGGGTCAGTTGGCAGACCTCTTGTCTGAGCTACAGTCACACAACAAGCTCCAGAGGCCTCCTGCAATTTTCCAGCTGACCTGCAGCACAGGACCTGCCTGGCCGTGCAACCAGACTTGCCTGAGCCCTGCTGGCCTCTGCTGTAGTGAGTTCTGATCCCCAAAAGTTGCCTCCTTAGATCCTGAACCCTTGGCTGGCATCAAATGAGCTCCTCCTTTGAATTAAGGTGAAATCCTGAAGTTTTGTGCTCTTCGTGACCTCGAACAGGTCTGAGTCTCTGCCGCCCACAATGACCACCAACGCGAAGCTCCGTTCAAGCCGACTCTTCATACTACAGCGACTGCCAGCAACGACTCACAACAAGAGATCTGCACTTTACGCTACAGCAATGACTGCCCCTAGTGACCACCAGCGTGAAGCTTCAGCAATGGCTGTCCACGACGCCTGACCAGCTCTTCACGCTACAGCGATGACAGCCCCCGCCACCCGGCCTACTCTTGGCCCTACAGTGCTCACCATCCACGACGATCTCCATGCTCCTCGCGGCCTCCTCCACCACAAGCGGAACTCTCTGCTTCAGACTTTGAGAAAGTAACTTTTTCAGCATGGCTAAACTGGTTGCTATATCTGGCCGCTCTCATCGCAGTCAGTCTGGATTTGTGACTTTCCCCCTGTCTAGCACTACCAGATGACTGCCAGTTGCGCCTTCTGCTTTTAGGCGCCGTATCTACTTAAAACATTGATAATGCATATCTCCGGTTCTAGTGATTGGATATTTGTCGTTTTGGTATATTTTTATTTATTTAAATTTACTCTATTATTTTAAATTGGTTTGGGATTTTTCTTGTGTTATGTTTTCAGTTTTTTTCTGTTTGTGTGCTGCATAAATATTTTGCACTTTGCCTCTAGGGTAACCCTGACTGCTTTGTGCCAAGCTATCAGAGGGATCAAGCACAGGTTAATTTAGTGGTTCACTCTGACAAGGATTGTGGTTGTTGCCTGAGTGGGGCTTCCACCCTCCTCAACTACTAACCCAATTTCTTACAGAACTGATTAAAATAATTATCATCATTAAGGTGTATTTACTACAAACTATGGATCATACAGGCTGTCATTAGGTCGGAGCGTAGCACAAAAGCCCTAAATTGAGCAGCACAGCAAGAACGGGTGGAAGAACCTTCTCCTACATCGCGGCAAAGACCTGGAACGAGCTGCCGATCAACATCAGGCACGCCCCCACCCTGCACATCTTCAGGAAGACCCTCGAGACCTGGCTCTTCGACTGACCAGAGCTGCTCCCTCCTCCACCCCCCCCCCAGCGCCTTGAGACCCTCTAGGGTGAGTAGCGCGCTTATAATTCCCCTGATTGATTGATTCCTAAACATGCGATGATCTTATACTTGATGCAACACACAAGGTAGTTCATTCTGTAACTTTGTATAGAGTATAAACTGTCTTCCAGCAGTCACTTCATGGCATTTGGGGACCATCAAACGGGTGTTACTGTTTTGTTTGAGTGTTTCCCTAGGTTAGTATTTCATAAATGCTACTTTCACTTAGTGGGGACCTATGTTGAAGCTACAAGCTGGGTCAACCTCAACACTTGCAGTTCAGTAGGCTGCCAGACAGGCATACGGTGCAGGCCTGCCAGGAAAGGAGTGATTTGGGGTTGTTTTTGTAGACTGTAGATGACCTGGTCTGGCCATACTCTCCGCCAGTGGAATATCAAAAAAAGGGAGGCTGTTTCAAGCCTGTTTCAATGGGAGCTGCTACTTTAGATAACTTCAGACACTTTTTTTCTTCGTGGAGATGTATAAGGACACTCCTAGATTCCGTTACTATTGAGGTTGCTTGTGTAGAGGGGTCCAGCATTTCTGGCCATGCAAAAGAATTGGAAAGGGGCCTGTAACCCTTAGAGGAGACTGGTTCTCAAATTAAAAGCAACAGCCTTGAGATATCGAAGTGCGCATGTCGGTTTGGCTGTCCTAAGACAGCCGGCCAAACCGATATGCGCACCTGCAGTGCCCTGTGCCCACCACTCCTCCTGCTGCTGTCCCTCAGAGGATCCCCCCCCCCCTCAAGACTCGGCTGTGGCTCTGATATAAAATAAAATGCTAATAATGCAGTTTTGTTAATTGCATATTATCATTTTATTTTACATGCGTCTGCTGGTCCCAGCAGTGGAGCGACGCTCCTCCGCCATAAAGGAGGAGCCACCCCTGCCAGTTTGACCGGTTACATGCATGTTTAACCATCCTCTATGTCCCTGGTCAATTCATTGCTGGGGAATCTCTTTATCTGATGTGTCCGAGACAGTCAGCAAGTCCAGAATACTGCCAGCTGCCCTCAATCTTTTGCTCTTAATAGCAGTTTCTCCCTGATGTATGATAGAGTGGACTTTGTCCTGGGTGAAAGCCTTAATGACGGGCATAGAGTAGGAGTGGCATGTCCATATAGACTTGCATCCCTTTTGGATCACCATTCTAGTGCCTTTGCTACAATAGGCAGATTTAAAATAATTTAAAGGTCCTTCTGGAGAGAGCATGAGCTTGGCGATCACAGTCGCATGGTTCATTTAAGGTACTTCTTGACAATCCTATTTGTAAGCACATTTGCACAGCCTTTAAATTTGTTGCAGTCGATACAGCACAGATTTTTTACACGTTATTTAGTTCAAAGGTAGGGTAAACCTAATGCCAACATGAATATATTCATTGCCTGATTGTACTTGATATTTATCGTGGCAAGCTCGCATCTGCTTTCAAACCCCCTTTGTAGAGGCTTTGGCACTCTGAATGTGTGTTCCAACTGATCTCACATAACCTATTGCTATTGTTGGAGGCTTTGTTGAGATTGATTCAGTAGAACTGCATCAGATGCATAAAACAAAGACTATTAAACTGGAATCTCCCACTTTGAACCAAAACCCAAAGTGAGACGAGTCATGATTTGTAATGGCCTCTGATAAGTAAGACATTTCTAATGAAATCTGGGCTGGCGTTGTTATACAATTATTGTACATTTTATATATACTCATGCATCAACTTAAGAATATGAAGCGATAGAGTATTGGAGTGAGGAATAGAGGAAGAAAGAAGAAGCAATGTGTAGGCTCCGTACAGAAAGCAATTAAGGATGTAGCGGAGGAGAAAATACGGGAGCAGTGCAGTGTGAGTGTGCCCATCAGGTGGGCTGAACTAAAGGTAAGAGTTGAGAACACTAGGATAAACAAGCTTTCTCTGATTTCCAGAGGGAAAGAGTTGCAGAGTGAATTGTGTAATTAGATTAAAACGTTGGCTACTGAGGCATTGTAAAGCGAAGTGTAGAGAAATTCTGAAATAAAGTTAATGAGATCTTGAAGCATTTTTCCAAATTTATTGCACATGAACATGTTCAAAGGTCCAATAATTCTGAGACCGTTAGTGCTGATAGTGTGTTAAAAATACTAAATAATTGTCAATGGTGAAATATGTTGGGGATAATATAAAAGCCAACATACAAAGTTAGGTAGCAGTGGTCACAAGCTTGCTGCACATCCTACATCAAAGTCTTTACATTAAAAATTTGTCATAGTTTTTTTGGTGGTGCTATGATGAACAAAACTCTGCCATCCAAGGATGTTATCTGAGCTTGTGGCCAATGTGGCCTTGGTTCCTTACAATAAAATAAACATGTATCAGAGCACCCAATATAGTTAATGACATAACCAGGAAAAAGGCCACAAATTCAAATGTTGTTAAAAATTCAATACTAATAAACTTGTCTTTTAGATATCATTATAGCCAACACGTTTCGTCCAAAACAGATTTTCTCAAGGCTGCGATTGAACACAAACAACAATCTTACATATAGGCAAGTTAGTTATCCCAATCTTGAACCAAAATGTGCTTTGTGATCCAATACACTGATATGGCCACGTTTTATTGTTATAAGTGTGACAAATAATTCAGGGGGATTTCTAGACCCTAAGTGTACGTAGTGCATATTGTTGTACATATAAGAAATAAAACATGTTTTTGTTATGTAGGTCTGAAAATTATATTCTGCGTTGGCCTAGGTCCTGGTCTACCACAACCATTGCCTATCATTGGTGGTATTTTCGCTTAAACCTTTAAAAATCTTATCTTGATTTCCTCTTCTTGGATTCTTCGCAGTTTGATGTCATTTTGTTTATTACATTTTACTCTATTTGTCTAATGCGGTTTGGGATTTTTATTGTTTTGCGTTTTGACTTTATTAATATTTTGGTACTGTAGTGTAGTTCCTATTTCCCTAATAGGCTCTGCGCATTGGAATAATATACCCTATAGATTCGACATAGGACTGAGGTCAGTATGTCCCTATCGAGTATATTAAACTTAATTACTTTGTGCCAGCTAACTCAGAGGCCACTAGAAACTCCTTGTAAACAAGAAGGGAGTAGTTTCTGGCAACCGCATAAACATGACAACTTTGTTTCCCTTTTGAATCGGAACACTCTCAGAATCGTGGAAACAATAGATAACAGTTTCACTCAGCTAATCGTGCATGCTTAGTTTCTTCAGAGTTACACAGAAAGAATAGACGGGCGTTTCAATAAAAGGATTTATTGAACAGTCTTGTTTCTCGTGTAAGAGATATGAGCTGTTATGATCACAAGACAGTATGCGAGATATATAATGTACAGCGTAAGCAGTAGAAAGAAATAATACTGCGCTAGCATTATCTTTTAGCTATGACACATATATTCATATACATAAATAACATAAGCTAAAAATGCGAGTACTTACAAGATGCTTCTCTAACTAGTTCTACCCCAGTGTACCTAACCTAAGTGTAGTGCAAGGTAAGAAGTAGGTGATGTATTCTATAGTTTGGTATGCTATAGTATGCCAAGTCTCTGGTATGCCAAGAGTCCCTCTAGGTTCTAGTCAACTCCATACCTTGAGAATGAGAGAGGTGGGAATCTCTTTCCGGGTCTCGAACTCTAACACCCCGCGAAGGGAGTCAGAACACTGGAAGCTGGATTCTCTGCGAGCAGGGATGACAGCGTCTCTTGTCAGTGCGTCAGGCCGGGACACGGGCTCCTCTAGAGTCGAGGTCTCCTCCTTCTTGCTTGGGCAAGGTAAGGTATACTTATACCCGGTAGGTGCCTTGGAATGTTAGCATTGACGTGAAGTCGGGCCGAGGAAGACATCAGGAATGAACCCTTAAGGAATAGCGGTTCATGCATAATAATGAGTTCTTGGAGAAATCAATAATCCTGTGCTAGGCTTAGGGTTTGGTTTCTAAGAACTCGTTGTGACGTTGGGATGGACGGATGTAGGTGACCATGCCTGTATTTGGATTGCATGGCGAATGCCTAAATAAGGACTGGGATCTTATGCCTATATAAGGGCAATGCGAATTGTGCCTATATAAGGACATGTTTCTGGAAAACCTATATACGGACACCTAAAGCGGATTACAACACCCACTCCACTTTCGAATGAACGATAATACTAAATGCTAAACATTAAACTGAGTACCACATGTTGCTAAAAACATTTCTAAAAGCATATTAAAAGAAATTTTAAAATAAACTGTTGCTAAAACATGTAATGCAATAGGTACTGTACATTTTAAAGCATTTTTCCATTCTAGGCATATATCATAAATAAAATGCAACATGAATGAATAAACAGAAATATATACATATGACGAAATGGTTGACAAGTAGTTCAAAAATCAAAGCCATTTCATAACATGGTACTAAATGAAACTATAGTAAATAAGGTGACAATGTGTCCCTGGAAGTATTCAAAGAAGTCCGTTTTATATGAATAGTTCTACTGCAAGCAGACTGAATTGCCATGTATTTTAAAAAATAGAGAGAGAGAAAAAGTCAATTTTTAGGAAGAGTTCCAAGTTTTGTTCTGTTTTGAAAATATGGAGGCCAAATTCATTGCTTCCCTGGTACACTGTGAGCCGAATCAAAGTCAGTGTATGGGTCTGGTGTAAACCTGAAATCATCTATTTCTTTAGACAAAATATCGTCTACCGATGTTGGTGACATTTGGAACACCTCGTCAGAAGGTTAACTGCACAGAGATGAGAAGCATCGCCTTCAGCATAAGATGCCGCAGCAATGTTCGCGTCCGTTGTTACCTGTGTGCCTGTTGATCCATCTCGTAGCTCAGCAGCAGCAGGAAGCGTCTGTGAGATCTCAAGGAATGCCGTCATCAGGATTGGTAGCCTCTGGGGACAACACAGAGCATGGGCCGTTATCGGGTCCAGCAGAGTATCGATATCCGTTGGCATGACTGATGGTAGTGTTAGACAGGTGTCTAGCACGCATTCTTCACCGCAAAGCAGGCAGCTTAGAACAGGTAAGATGCAATCTTGCCAGATTGGTCTAAATGACAGAAACCATGTTGTATTAAATTCCCGTAGACGAGGTATGCCCAAAAGTTGCACTATGCGCTCACGGCACTTCCGTTCTAGGAGAGCTTTCTCCAAATTGCTGGGAGTGACGCCGGTGGATAGGCTTGCCATAGCGTAGTAGTAGGAATAAAAACAGGATTCCTGCAACAAGTGCTAGAATTAATGGCACACCACCAAACACCGAATGTGCGAAGTTTGGAATGATTCCGAGGACTGCCTGAAAGGGTGCTAACAGTCCTGAACAGATGGTCTTAAATACATGTACAATCCCGCTCGTATCAGACATGTTTAAGATACGTCCCATCATTTCTACGAAATGTATAGGGCAGTTTGTACGAATTAAATCCTGTATCTCAGCCGAAGTCCTTGCAATTTGTAAATCATAAGTTTCTTTGGCCGAGGTCAAAGGCACGGTCTGTTGCAAAAGCATGGCTTTCATTCTGCTTAAAGTATCAAACGTATAAAAGAAACATTCAATGAAGGCAATAGAGGCGACTCCCTGACTGTCTCTATTTGGGGGAACAATACTTGCATACAACAAGTAACCCTGGAGCCAACCGTTACTAGATATGGGATTCCTGGCAACATGCCACCGCAACTCTGATCATTCAGCATGAGGTAACTCCCATTAGAAAGTTGGCAAAACGTTGGATTAATCACAGCAGCCGGTGTACCCTGCAGGTGGCAGGACAAGTTTGCCTCAGAACCATTACAAGCCCCGTGTAAAGAAATGTCCTGACATATGAGTGAACCGCTCAGTGCCTTTTCACAGTGTGCACCGCTTAGAAACACTTCACGATCCCCACTGCAACATCTGTATTCGTAAGGTAAATCCCAGGATGTCTTAATGTATTCTTTACCCAACCTTTCATATTTGCCTGCTTGCATTTGTTTGAGGCAATACTGAAAATGAAAAGTAGTGACAGGCAGAGTTATTTTGCCATGGATAAGCCATTCTGTAGCTGGTTTTTCTGCTATCGTAAATGGTAATTGTTCCAGTTTTTCAATGCTCAGCACTGTATACTTTGCTCCCCTTTGTGCCAGTTCGATCTGTTTATCCGTTAGATTGTATTCTGAAAACAGAGACGATGTGTTGATAAAACGCCAAGGCACATAGCCCGCACGCAAAGATTGCAGCGTCCAGCCTAATAACATAATAGAACGTAACTGAGATTGGCCTTGTTGTAACATGGCTAAATCTTGTTCCAGTATGTCAATAGCAGAGGATACAATGTTGTCGAATGAATAAATTCTGGATGACAAAGTTGTTAACCCATTGTCGACCACAGTGAGAGATTTCTCTAAGTTAATACGATCAAGCTCGCGTATTCTTTCTGCGGCCTCTGTCTGTGAAACCTTCCATATTTCATTATAAGCAGCATAAATGCCGGCATATATGAAACGTTTTTGACACGGTTTTCTTGGTCCTAGCAAGAAATCCCTAAGGTCTGCGTCTTCTTTAAGTAAAGATAAGTGTTGTTTCACATCCTCGAGTGTAGATTTTTGTAACCAGTCGAGGCACAATTTTCCTACACTGTATGTTGTTACTACCCCCGGATGTTGTCGTTGAACATAACGTGGGTCTGGCCTATGGATAGTAAAGCCCTGTATTCTATTCAGGAATCTGTCTTGACAGATGTTTGTGTCTGTTGGCCAGAGCAACCATTTTTTCCAATCAGGATCTGATCTGTTGTTTTGTAGTATTGTGTCTACTGTGACCGCTCCCTGTGTAGTGCTATTACTTGCAGGTGTTGGTACAGAAGGTGTGTTCATGTCTTTGATCTTGGCTAAACCAAGGCAAGACGTTTGTTGCACAGTGTCATTCAAAAACATTATTTGATGTGGGATGATACAGGCTCTAAACAAAGCTTCTATCCCCTGCACTTGCCAATCTTTAGAACCCCAGACAGATTTTGTGTTGATTGTGTCTTTCCAAAAGTCGAATCCATGTCTAGATAATTGGGTAATAAAGGCTGCAGAATAAATCTGTTTTGTATTAGTTAACATAATTTTCTGTCCTGTTTTGTTTACATTCTTATAGTAAAATGCTTCTGGATCAGATGTATTGTACCCTGAAAAATATGGAAACTTATTTGCAAACGTTTTTGAACTACCCTTTGGAGGTGTAGGACAATGTTCCCATTGGTTAAACTTAAAAACATTTCTAGGTGTCGCAGATTTATGCAAGAAATGATGACCATAGTGGTTGTAACAATAAAGCTGTTCGTAGTCTGATGAGCCCTCCAAGTATTCATTGTTAGAGAACGCAGCAGACCTTTCTAGGTCAGACATCATATCATTAACAGTCTCAAAGTCCCAATCATCAGAATAGGAACTGGAGGTAATAAAGTCACTTAATGAAATTTTAAATAAATATGGAATCTTCAAAAGTTCAGTCGGGCCGAATATGTCGAAATCGGTTTTGTCCCAAACTATACCATCCTGTATAGAAACGGCTGTGATGTTCACTGCTGACAAGTCTCTTGCTTCACGATGGGATGATTTGTGTGGTTTTAAAAGTAAGTTCACATTTTTACTTTCAGTGTCCATACAAATGTATCTGCCATTTATGAGCATGCTAAGAGTCATAACCAAAGCTAGCCAAAACAGAAAGAAAAATATTCCAGAAATAATCCATATTTCAATCCATGGTGAAACCAGATAAGTCTTTTTCAGGAAATGAAAAAGGTCTTGTACTTGCTGTTTGAAAGTTTTTGATGCTGGCGTCGTTTCAGGCTCACTCGGATCCTCAGAAAACGTATCAAAGTTAATGAAATAGCCAGAAGCAGTTCGGTCAATTGTTGAAATTGCATCAGGATTTGTTGAAATCGCTGGAACCAGTTGATCACGTGTTACGTTGGTGTAGAGAGGTGTATCTGGACGAACTGTTACTTGAGTTTCAAGAGGGATGAGTTCCATAGCATTGTTGCATAGTCCTTCATCCCTTACTGCTGAATTCTCGATGGTTATGAGTCTTTCAGTCTGAACCTCTTGGATAGTAGCGAGAGGAGTGCGTCTGCTACTAGGTCGGAGTCCACGAGGCCTACTATTTAGTATTGGCCACATACTGTGGTTTGATGAGGTCGATTGACACAAATCTTTTCTCCAGCAAGGGGCGGCAGAAGTACTGTTCTTGTTCCGTCGACGGCTAGGACAGGTACTGGTTGTCTGTAAGAAGGTCCAAGTTCCTTCTTGTCCGCAATCTGGCTAGATCCCCAACTTTTGGGATCCAGACAGGCCTTGCTGGGACTGCCGGTGTTTCCCCAGTGGTGGTTGGCTTCAGGAACATGTTGCTTTGTTTCGCTCTTAGTTCATTTAGATCCTGTAAAACAGCCAAACGATCTTTGATATCAAAGGGTTTATTTTCCACCACTGTGCCTTTACATTCGAGATCAGGAACCCACATTCTTGTCCCAAATAGGACCTCATATGGAGTGACCCCCCCTAGAGAACTTCTTGGCAAATTATTTAATGAGCGTTGGACCCAATAAAGATGTTTGACCCACCCATCACCCGAGCCTAATACTCTAGCTGTTATAGACTGCTTTATGTCCCGGTTTTTCCTTTCCACAACAGAATTTCCCTCAGGATGAAACGGAGAGGAGTACCGCAATGCTACGCCCAAACTGGCCATGGCTTCTTTGTAAGCCCGAGAGCTAAACGCAGGGCCCTGGTCAGAATGTAGTGTGCCAATTGCGTATGTGCCGATAAAGACTCGCAAATCTTTTATAACAGTTCGAGCGTCAGCCGAGCGCTGAGGCCACATCCACAGGAACCTTGATCACAAATCCACTGCGACCATTATATATTTATAGTTACCGTCCCTTTGCAAGGGACCGCAGTGGTCCAGGTAAACACAAGCTAATGGTTTGTCTGAAATCAACAGGGGTGTCTGCGCAGGACGTTTCACTGTGGAGACTTTCATCTGTTGGCATATTTCACATTCCAAAACATAGTTCTTGGTCTGTTTCCTAATGCTAAGCCACCAATATCTTTGTTTAAGTAAAGATACTGTTGCAGAAACACCTGCATGGGCAGAGGCTATCCCTTCATGTGCCGCTAGGATCAGTCCTAATCTATGTTCCATGTTTAGAATTACCCTATTCCCCACTCCAGGGATTCGAGCAAAAGGAACGTTGTTCGCATCAATTACATAAGAGTACTTCAGTGGAAATTTCTTTGGTAACGCTGCACCACTGCCTTTGCTTGAAGCATTGACAGCCAACAATATCTCACTGTCTATTTTCGTTTTTGAACGAGTGATCGCAGCTACGGAAGCCGTCTGAACAGCCCCCTTTGCGGCTTCATCAGCCAATGAATTCCCTGCAACGTGAACGCCATCACGTTGATGACTCAGCGTGTGTATCACGTGAGTTTTTGGTAGTTCGTTTCTCAACTGAACTACTTGTTCCCAAAGCGTTTTATGCTTTGTTGTGCCACCTTTTGCATCTTTGAACCCATTTTCAAACCAATTCTGTATATATTCATTATACGACTGAACACAGTAAAAGGAATCGCACACTATAAGTGTGGGGAATTCGCGATCTGTATTTTCAAGTGCCAGTTTAAATGCTTGTAGTTCAGCTCGCTGAGCTGTACAATCTCCTAGAGATTGAGTTTTAGTGACCATTGGTCTGAAGTTACCATCTTGCATGCGACCTTTAACGATTGCGCACGCTGCACTATAAAGCTTGCTTACTCCCTGTAGCGGGCTGTGCTGATCCGTCAGTGTAAATTATAAATTCGTACTGATCGAGAGGCAAAATTTCAGTGGGCAGAGGACATTCATGTTCATATGGCACGAACGCTTGTGTTTTTAAATCAGGATCAAAAACATATTCAACATCTGTTGCAGCAAGAGAATTAACCCATTGTATCCATCTAGGATGTAAAGCTTTTGCATTTGGGATGCTCGCTCTTGTAACCGCCTCTAAGGCTGGTACTGGGGTTACGACAATAATGCGTTTTCCTCGAGCTAGAGCTCTTTCTTTTGCTACAGCGGTTTGAACTGCTGTCAGTATTTTTTCTGTTGAAGTGAAGCGCATTTCTGCTTGTGTATACAAATGTGATTTGTATGCTATTGGTACTTTTTCACCCTCATTAAATGTTAAATAGGTGAATCCGCATTGACCCGAAATTATTCGGATCACTAAATTGCGTTTGTTTACGCGTGTTTGTAAGTGATTTGTTGCTAACATGTTAGCTTGGAGTGAATGCAGGATTTCTGTGTGTTCCTGTATCCAATGTTTTGTTGAAAAATCAGGTTTGATTAATTCGTAGAGAGGTTTAACCCTTTCGGCGTAATTTAGAATGTAAGTTCTTCCAAAATTTAGGAAACCCAAGATGGATTGTAAATTTTTCAACGTTTTTGGAGGTTGGAGCAGCGCGCACTTTTCTAAAAAGTTAGCTGCCAGGCTCTTGCCTTCACTTGAAAGCTCATATCCTAGGAAAAGGACATTGAGATGGGCAATTCTGGATTTTTTAAAGTTTAATTTATAGCCTTCAGAGGCGAAGCCCAATATAATGGTACTCACCCTTTTCAAGTGCCTATCTAGGTCATCGTCTGTCAGATAGATGTCATTGACATATGACAATGCCTCATTATCATAAATTTGTAGTAACTCTGTTACCCTTGCTGAGAATAACCCCGGGCTGTTTTTGAACCCTTGTGGGAGTCTACAAAATTGACGCTGGGTCCCCATTATTGAGAAAGTTGTTAAGTACCTGCTTTCAGGTGCTATGTTTTGACAAAAGAAACCATTTGAAATGTCCAATGTGGTTTTATATTTTTTGCGCACAATGTTATTCATTAATGCTGTACTGTGTGCATTTTGCACTGCAAATGTTTTGGAACAAGTGTTCAAGTGTCTGTAATCCAAAACTAGACGATATGTATTGTCTGGTTTGGATACAGGAAACAAAGGATTGTTCATTGAGGAGGTGCATGTTTCAATCACCCCTTGGTATTCAAGTTTATCTAAGATCTCCCTGACCTGTTTTTTAGCTTCTTGCTTTATTGGGTACTGCCTTTGTGCAGTAGGTTCATTTTTTAGCTGTATTTTGTGGTGAGATGAGTCCTCATCCCATCCTACATGATTTTTGTATAACGCTGGGGCCTGGGCAACTGCCCAATTCCTGGCATAAGTATATTTTAGGTGAATTGGAATATGGTTGGAGAAGGCTGGCATAATAATGTCTTCGCCATGTGGGCACTCCCTGACAAAATTTGTTGGCCAGTCTTTTTCTGCTAGAAGTATATCATAACCCCTTGAAAGTTTTCCCAAAAGAGTGTTTTCACTTTTTTTGGTATGTCTCCCTCCATTCGGAGTGTTATTTCATATAACTTTTGTGGAGTACTAAGCCTGGTGTCTACAGTTTCTACTGTGATGTACTCATTCAAGTCCACTATCTCCAGAAGTTCATTCAGGTTCTGGCGAGCTATTGTTACTTCTGTTGCACTGTCCAGCATTGTCTGAGCCCATTCTCCGTTCTTGAGCTGTGTTTACAGTATTCTCGGCATGTCTGATCTTCAGACCTGCTACCTTCTTTTTTGTGAATTGAGGTTTTAATTTATTTTTCTGAACGTGTTTGTCGTCTTTGGATTTCACGCGTTCTTCTCTATGTTCTGACCGTCCTCTTCTTTCTGATGTCTGTGACGATATCTGAAAGGTACGAGAGGAACGTGTATCAGTATCTTGATACCTATCAGGTTTTCTTAAATTATCCCTATTCCTGAGGTTATACCTCCTTTCAGAGGAGCTCCTTTTGAGGAGACCTACCTCGGGATTGAGAACGTGTCTCGTTTGAATTTTGTTTATTAGTTTCCCACTTCTTTTTAGAAGATGTAGGATTTTGTTTAATAGAGTCCTTCTCAGGACTTTCAGATAGTTTTGGCTTCAAAGGTTTTCCACCCAAACTATCTCTGCCTAAATCTGCATAAGATTGTTCTATTATTCTGGGTAGTTCATTTTGATGTTCTGTTACGTCAAATTCCCTTAAGCGTTGGCGGATCGCCACTGATGCTGCCTCTCCTTTAATATTAGATAATATTATTGTTGAGACCTGGTCGAAGTTTTTCAGTAATTTCATACCTAAATTCAGAGCAGGTTCTGCCCCGTATTCGTTTTGAATTTGTTTCAGGACATCTGGTATTACTGCAATTGATGGAACACCATGAGTTTTAGTATAGATGGCAGCAAAGACTGCGCCCCAAGTGGTGCAGTCTTCCAGTTGTAGTGTGATCCCCATTGGTAAACAGATTGTTAGGATTCTGTGTTTCTCTTAAGGGCTAGTATTAGGAAACACTGCTTCGATTTGAGTAATTTTTTGAGCTATCCAGAATGGAATTTGTTCTCGTTTTGTGGGCATTTTACCCATGACTGCGTGTAAAGTCTGTGGAGTAATTTTTAGTGTATTCCCCTGTTGAGGGGTTTGATTTGGAATAGTCATTGGTGGTTGGACTGTGAAAGTCTGCATGACATATTGGACTAATTGTCTGTAAATTTTTATTAACTCTTGTAATTGAGTAAGTAATTCCTCGTCTGACATTACATCGATGTCAGGATGAGGTGTGTAGCCGGCTAGAATCGGCCATGTTGCTCCTGGTCTACCTAGTGGACCGAGCCTGGTAATGTTTTTGTGATGTTTTAGGGCGCCTTTAAATCAGAGATTATGCTCCTGGTATGTGAGTGGAATTTCAATATCCTCGAAAGGAATATATTCCTCTGGTGGTTCATCTTTTTCAAAGAAGTGAAATAGTTTTGTTACTGGATTTGATTCTGGGAATACTATCCATGAATAGAATACCTCTGTCTGAAAGGATTCGTGTGCCTCTATCACGAAAACTGCTCTACCACCTCTTGGTGATAGGCCGTGTTTTAGAAGTTTTAGAGTGATGGCTCTCCTTAAGTTTGGAGGGATGTTTATAACACCCTCATCGGTTTCATTTAAACCTGTAAAGTTAAAAGCTGTTACGACTGGATCAGCCGCAGCTACACCGTTCTCGGTGCCATTATCCCCGTGCAGGGACATTTGTTTTTTGAAAAATTTAGAACTTGTTTCAAGGAAACAAAAGATAATGTGCACAATAATTTTGGAATACAGGTTTGTTCAACTTTGAAGGATACAAACAGCTAATATATAGGGTTTTTGTCCTATTTAGCTTTGGCGGATACTTAACCCTACCCACTCCAGACGTCTTATGGAGTATGTGAGTAGGGGTCTCTGAGAAAAGCACTACTGAGTTACTCAGTATCTAGCGTTAAATTAGTGCCTTACCAAACGTTGGGCGCCATGTAGTGTAGTTCCTACTTCCCTAATAGGCTCTGCGCATTGGAATAATAAACCCTATAGATTCGACATAGGACTGAGGTCAGTATGTCCCTATCGAGTATATTAAACTTAATTACTTTGTGCCAGCTAACTCAGAGGCCACTAGAAACTCCTTGTAAAGAAGAAGGGAGTAGTTTCTGGCAACCGCATAAACATGACAACTTTGTTTCCCTTTAGAATCAGAACACTCTCAGAATCGTGGAAACAATAGATAACAGTTTCACTCAGCTAATCGTGCATGCTTAGTTTCTTCAGAGTTACACAGAAAGAATAGACGGGCGTTTCAATAAAGGATTTATTGAACAGTCTTGTTTCTCGTGTAAGAGATATGAGCTGTTATGATCACAAGACAGTATGCGAGATATATAATGTACAGCGTAAGCAGTAGAAAGAAATAATACTGCGCTAGCATTATCTTTTAGCTATGACACATATATTCATATACATAAATAACATAAGCTAAAAATGCGAGTACTCACAGGATGCTTCTCTAACTTGTTCTACCCCAGTGTACCTAACCTAAGTGTAGTGCAAGGTAAGAAGTAGGTGATGTATTCTATAGTATGGTATGCTATAGTATGCCAAGTCTCTGGTATGCCAAGAGTCCCTCTAGGTTCTAGTCAACTCCATACCTTGAGAATGAGAGAGGTGGGAATCTCTTTCCGGGTCTCGAACTCTAACACCCCGCAAAGGGAGTCAGAACACTGGAAGCTGGATTCTCTGCGAGCAGGGATGACAGCGTCTCTTGTCAGTGCGTCAGTCCGGGACACGGGCTCCTCTAAAGTCGAGGTCTCCGCCTTCTTGCTTGGGCAAGGGAAGGTATATTTATACCCGGTAGGTGCCTTGGAATGTTAGCATTGACGTGAAGTCGGGCAGAGGAAGACGTCAGGAATGAACCCTTAAGGAATAGCGGTTCATGCATAATAATGAGTTCTTGGAGAAATCAATAATTCTGTGCTAGGCTTAGGGTTTGGTTTCTAAGAACTCGTTGTGACGTTGGGGTGGACGGATGTAGGTGACCATGCCTGTAATTGAATTGCATGGCTAATGCCTAAATAAGGACTGGGATCTTATGCCTATATAAGGGCAATGCGAATTGTGCCTATATAAGGACATGTTTCTGGAAAACCTATATACGGACACCTAAAGCGGAATACAACAGTACTACATAAATACTTTACACATTGCCCTAAGTTAACTGTCTGCACTCTGCCATAGCTACCAGGGGGGTGAGCTCAGGTTAATTTAGTGACGTTAAGGGTTCAACCTAACAAGGACTGTGATTATTCCTTGAGATGGGTAGTTCTCTGTTCCAAATAATAAACGTGTTTCTAACACTCATTTTCAGCCACATTATCAGTTCCCTCGTCCTTTAAGAAAGCCACTTTTGAAGGTTAAATATTTTCATCACTGTCTTCTCGCCTTTGGAATAATGTGGCATTATTAAGTAAAAAATAACCCCTTTATGTCTCTTATTCAGGAAACCACTTAAAACCATTCTTTTTAAGTGATTTTCTTTTTCATGTCTTGATCTTGTCTGTTGTTTTAGCACCAAGACCCTTCATGGTGTAGGCTGCTTTCTGAAAGTTTACAGTAGCTTGACATAAAAATGTCTTGGATAATGGTGAAGACGTTTGTATTTTGCTGTACCCTATTCCTACTCTTCCATATTCAGAAGAGGTATTGAATCAAACAGTTGCAACAATTCTTAGACTCAAGTTATATTTTGACCCATACCATGATGCCTTTAGGCTAAAAGTTAGCAATGCGTCTGTATTCCTGGCACATAAATACTATCTTTGCCTTGCTACTGATGCCAGTTTTAGGGGTAATATTATCTCACTAAATCTGTCTGTAGTAGTTCACACCTTCAATCATCCCATGCTGTTGCTTTAGCTAGCGGACCTCATTTAAATGTGATCTTCGAAAGTGGTGGTACTTGCCACTAATTGCACAAGGGAGCACACTGAGGAAACCCAACTATGATTCAGACTTGTTAGGAGAAAACAGCTGTAGTTTCTCTCCCTATAAATATATTGGAAAAAAAGGTGCATTTTTTCAATACATTTTCCCAAAATATATTTAAAAGCAATAAGTGAAAAAAGTAGTTTAGGAAAACAATTTCACATGGCCTACCATTGTTTGTAGCATTTAGCGACATGTCTGAATTTCCCTGTCTTTAGGTTTCTTCTCTGCTTCTTCCTATTTGATTCTCAATCATGTGGTATCACTGATATGCCGGAAATTGAAACCTATATGCTATGGTCAGAATTACATAGAGGTGAGATCATTGTGTCATGGATGTTAACTATGTTCCAAGAATTACCACCATTATTCGAGGGCCAATATTATAGTAGAAGAGGGCAACATAATGCCATAATTGACAAAAAATATGCCAGGAGGTTACACCAGTATCCCAGTGCCTGTCCTATCAAGGATGGGTACCATCATGCCATAGATGGCCACAGTAAGCTAAGAATTACCACCAGACTGCTGAGGCCAGCATTTTAGGAGGGATGGACACATTTATACCAGGGCTAATGCATACATATGTGCTCTCTTTCTCGTTGGTGTCTGTGACACACATACAAACACCCACAGCCGACCCAGCCCCCACCCAGCCTATACTCTACATACATCCCAGTTATCACCATTCCCTAGCCGCCTTACTTAGAAAATTGGAAATCAGACTGGTCGGGGCATCCCGAGATGTAGTCTGTCCCTCTGCAGACTGAACAAACCTGTCTATTGATAGGATTGTCAGCACACTGACCTGGAACTCCCCCTTCTTCAGTGATTCCAGGCAATAGGAGCTCCAGCCAAGTTCCATCAGTTTCTTGCCCCAGAGCCATCACCCAGGGTTTCTCTTGGGTATCACAACAGGGCTACAGCCATAATAGGAGAGTCTGTTGCTGCTTGTTTTGAGATAGGGACAAACACGGTATCCATATCCAGTATGTAGGGAGTCAGTTGAATTTGTTCCTTGTGTCATAGCATTCTGCTGGTAAACAGAACTGTGGCTTTGGATGTCAGGATGTTAGAATGTAGGGACTGTGTCTCTCTACTACTTCATTACCTGGCAACCCAAATCCGTGCTAGCTCACAGTGCCTCACCTGAACTCCTAACCATCTCAGAGTAACGTGAGTTTGGCAAACCTGGAACATAAACCTTTAGTCCCCAATGGAACCGTGGAAACAGATGGTCATCTTCCGTATCTCACTCGTGCCTGCTCTCAGTAAAAAAAGGAAAGACACAGATGTTTGCAATGCATTTATTAAAACTATCCTAATTTATTATGAAGCAGGTGCGCTGTGATTAGTAGAAAAATACAACTAAGCAAAATAATCAACATTACTAGCAGACTGTATACAATGAACAACCCAACCATGGCAAATTATCTATCTGTCTAGACCTATCCTTACTGTGTAAGCAAAGGGGTATATTAGTGGTCTCTGGGATTAGCAACGGACCCCATACCTGGCGTGTGTTTGTTTCAGGACCGTTCTCTCTGCTGGAATTCTCCTCTCTGCCCACAAAGGGCCATAACACAGTTTATATGATAAAACTATTGTGGTGCAAAGCTGCAGCTGGGCTACCGTGTTATGCCTACAATGTTAGGAGCTGTTGCTAACTGAGCATAAAACAGTACAACATGGTGTTATGTATTCTATACATCCTTGTACTAGTTGTGCAGACGAAATCCCAAGAAGAGTCACTAAATAACAAAACAACATGTACAGGATTATTTCTAAAATAATGTCACAAAAAGAAAAGTGTTGTGTGCTGCTGTGCTAGCAGAGCAACCTAAAACACCTAATACACTCAACTAAGGAAGAAACAAGGTGGGCCCAAAAGGGACATCACTACACTTGTTCTAGCTGGAGGGGTCCATCCCCATATGAGCCTCCTTCCAGAGGCATAAGAAATACCTCAGTGGGTTGAAAAAATGGCTGATAAAGGATACAGCTGTAAGTGTGAAAATGCTTGAAAGTCCTAATGGGCGAGCTGGTCTTATTTGCCAGATACCCAGAGGCAGTGACTGCTACAGGTCATTTTTGCTCCTGCAAAAATACCGACTGGGATGAAGCACTGTGTCGATGATCTCAGGCCCTGAGTATTTTTATTGTCTTCAGTTATCTCCAGGATGTTTTTCGCTTGACAGTGCCTAAAATCAACTCCCACTTGAGATAACTTTAGTCCTTCCTGACATCTAGCTATAAAGGTAACTTAACTCTGTACTTCCAACCCTATGTTGGCCTAGTTACCTTTGGATCCTTACGCTGCTAGCAATTCACATTGAAACTTGAACGCTTTCTTGTTGTAGGCCCTTATAATAAAATTTAAGGTGAGGGTTTTAGGCATAAAACATAAGGGGCTGTTAAACCAGTTGTATCACATTTGGGTGTTTTTGATTGCTTTTAGATCCCATGTGATTCTTTCTGAGTTAGTTTGAAATTCTCTTTGTCTAAACATGATCTTTACCTCCTGAATGTTTTTTAAATTGTGTATTTTGTCTTGTATATACTTAGTGACATTTTCACCATCAAGTCTTCAGTTCATTGGTCGCTTTCTGGGTGTATGGTTCTTGAGCTTTTGCGCTCTCTCTTCTGGACCAGTGACTTCCTCACATTGGTTGTCTCATGGTGCATATTGATATTACAGAGGGAGCTGCCAGTCCTTATTGTAGTGCTGAATGCATGTTTGCCATTGCAGCAGGCACGTTCGTATGTGGGCCCCATTTAAATGAATTAAACACTTTTTCTGTGCTAGGGAAAAAGAAGCCTGGGTGTATACACTTAATATACACTGCTTAGAAGCTGATACATAGCACACCATTCTGAATGCCTACTTGGTTGGGCCGTGGAGGTCCTAAGAACCCTCTGAGCACACATGTTGGGTGAAGGGGGAGTTCATTCCTATACTTCCCTCGTTACTTTCCCCCCTTCACTTCCTGTGATGATGCTAAAAGGTTTTCTAGTTTAAGCATCAAGAAGTTTCAATTCAACCAAGGATACGGAGGTGAGGACTATGCTTCTGTATTATTTACTGCAACAAACAGCAGCCAATGAAAAACATTTAATACAACTACATTTCCCATGGTCATGAAAAATAAGTCATCAATATTGCCCCAATCACCAGGCAGCTGTCCCTCTAACTAGGACAGACACCATTTTACTGCCTCTTTCTATGCTATAAATGCCAGGTCATAACAACAATAAACTCACAACAGCCATCGGCCAAACTGTGAAGTAATGGCTCTCCTCCATTGTGCAGGCATGATCCTTGATCAACACTTCTCTGACCAGTACTTGTCGACCAGATCAGACTGCTCACACTCATTAAATAGCAAGAATCGTCAACACCTCCTGGTTGTCAGTCTTCCGTACTCACTCTTCCTTCTGTTGTGTGCCTAGAAGGACACTAAAATGTAACTTCTCTTCCAGGGGATCCTCATCAATAGTCATAAGCACATGAATATTCCCGCCCATGCGCGGGGACCCCGGAAAACATATAAAATATATGTGAAAAACATATATGTAGCTCTCTTTCTCTCTCTCTATATATATATATATATATATATATTCACTGAAAAAACCGTAGGTTTCAGACATGTTATAGTTACAAATTAGCATTTAAAAAACCTTTGAAATTCACTGAAAAAACCATAGGTTTTAGGGACGTTATAGTTACAAATTAGCATTTAAAAAACCTTTGAAATTCACTGAAAAAACCATAGGTTTTAGGGACAGTTATAGTTAGTTGGACATTGCACTCGTACAAAACCCGTGAAATTCCCCCGTTATAGTTAGTTCAGCTAACTATAACTCGCGCCCCCGCAATGCACTGCTGATGACGTCACATATTACATCACTCATGACATGGTCAGTGACATCACTGATGACATCACTGATGACATCTCAAATGACATCACTGATTCCCAGGGCCATCAAGGGCTCCAGGAGGGGGGCCGCGCAGCCCCCCTCCCATTCAGTACACAGCCCCGGGGAGGTGGTGGTCCCCGGGGCTCTGGAGGTCCGTAACGGACCCCCATATTAAAATGTTTAGTGCCCCGGGGAGGTGGCGGTCCCGGGCGTGTGGGGGCTGGAGCCCCCCACACTGGTATTATTTTAATTTAAAAAAGCCCGGGGAGGTGGTGGTCCCGGGGCTGCGGGAGGGCTCAGAGCCCTCCCGCACCATCTTTCAAAAAAGCCCCGGGGGGTGGCGGTCCCGGGGCTTGGGGGCCCTTTGAGGCCCCCACACATAAATTATCCCCCCACCCCACCATGCCCCCGGGACTTGGGCCACCCGGGGCCAGTAGCTATCGAGCGCGGGAGACCGCGCTCGATTTTTTTTTGGCAGGATTCGCGCACCCTGAGCGCATCCTGCCGATTTTTTTGTTTTTGCCCAGGGGGTCCTTGTGGGACCCCCTGAGCAAACCTAGGGGGTCAGGGTGTTTCTACCCTGCCCCCTTTGTGCGCTTTGCGCACTTGTTTCTGTCCCTCGGTTCTACCGAGGGACAAAATGGCTGCCAACATTTCCTGAATCGGAATGTTGACAGCCAGCTGACAACCAATTAACATGCAGCTCGTGATCGGGACGGTGCGCGCAGGGTGCGCTGAGGGTACGCGGACCCTACTCGGCCATAGATATCACTAACTTTTTACTTTTCATTTTCTCAGCAACTACTGAACGGATTTACACCATTTAACAAAAGGGTTCTTTCTGAACCAAGAACTACCTCTTTGCCAAATTTGGTGTAATTCCGTTCAGCAGTTCGGGCTGTAGCCGTGTCTAAAGTTTCCTATGGAAAAGTGCATGGGGAAAACGCGTTTTAGGACCCCCTTTTTCTCGGCCCCGGCTAGCGAATCCCCGAGACTTTCAGGGTAGGAGCGGACCGGAGCGGGCCACAAAGTTTGAAAATTTCGCGAAGATACGTCAACCGGCAAGAGAGTTATTTCAAATAGAATGTCGCGGATTTCCTATGGATAATAGGTTGTAACTATAACTATCTACTGGCGACCGCCAGTAGATAATATATATATATATATATATATATATATATATATATATATATATATATATATATATATTATCCATATGACAAAGCACACCACGCTAGGTGTGCTTTGTCATATGGATTATATAGCGGTCGATGCCAGACCGCGAGGCGCCCCGCTGCGGACGAGCAGCTCCTATGCGCTGATGACCAAGAGCGCATTGGGAACATCGTGACCATTATGGCAAGTCGAATATGAGTTGGGATTCAGCAATATCCTACATAGTTACCTACTAAAGGTTTAAAAGTCGAGAAAGGGTCGCAGAGGCATGCCACATGGACTAATAACTACAAAGACCAGAATGCCGTCGGATGACACGCCCATCGGGGCGGAGTGAGCAATTTAAACGCCGCTAGTGCGGCGGAAGAACTTTTTGCCGCTGTTACCCGAACGATGATCCCAGTGAGCAAGGGCCATGAGAGCCTGAAACGCGTTTGGAGAAGATTTTAACTGGCAGGCTGTTGCTGTTTTCCCTGCTGTCTTGCCAATAAAGAAGGTGATTTGCACGACTGTGTGTGGCGCCTCAAGCGTGGTGTGCTTTGTCATATGGAATATATATATATATATATATATATTTATATATATATATATATATACATTAAAAAATCATTTTTTTTTTTTTTTAATATATCGATCAATGCAGCCTTCCATACACCACAGGCTGAGCAATGCTGTAAAATTTTACTTTGCACACATACACAAACAAAGCAGGACAAAACAATGAGCATTTGAACTGCTTTAATGCACAGTAGAAACCATAGCCCTGCAAAGAGAAAAGCAGGCATTGTCAGCTCATAGGCTGCATTGTAATTCCAATAGTAAAGAAAGCTGAAAAGCTAACCCCTTAGAAACACAAAGAAACTGGCACCGGGGCCTTTAAGGCAGCCATGACCCCTAGCTTCCCATGATGCCTCAGGGGTGACAGTTAGGTCAGTTGTTCTTTCCGGCTCCTTCAGTCAGGACCCTGGTTAACCAGCTCTCACATTTTTGACTTTTTGTCAGAAATTATCTCCTGTTTTTTCAACAAAACCTTATTAGTTCGACATTATTTACCTGTTGGAGTACTGTTTTGTTATTTTTCAGAGGGTTCAGCATTCTTTTTCTCTCAGAAATGCCCTCTCTGTTTGATTCTTGTCTTTCCTGTGGCAGAAAGAAGGCTAAATCACTCTCATTCTGTCTGTATTATTTGCCTTCCTGAATCTCATGTTCCTAAGACTTGCCAGCATTGTCAGTCCTTATCTAGACGGACTCTGAAAGAGAGAGAGAGAGAGGATTCGCCTCTATGGACTGGCTGAGAAAGGAAAAACTTCCTCTAGAGGCAGGTCTCCAGTGAGGCAAAGGAAGGAGAGAGCCAGATCTTCCTCCAGAAGCAAGATTCCGATCTGCTCTCCATCGGCGTCGGGCTCGGCGTTGAAAATGCCTCCACCGGCGAACGAAACGTCGACGAAAAGACCATCAACTGCAGGCTCGCCGTCAAGAGAACATCGGTCGTTGTCAAAGAAGAAAGGTACGTCATCGTCTAACCCTCCGCTGTCGTCAACCCGGCAACGATCAGCGTCAATGAGGCGATCTCCGTTGGTGCGGGATCGCCCAACGTCGAGGCATCTCTCCCCGTCGTCGCCGTCTGTACGGCGTTCGACGTCGGGACATCATTCTCCGTCATCGATGTCAGTACGGCGTCGAGACGAACACCTCCGTTGCCGTCAACCAGGCGGCGATCAACTTCGAGGCCCAGATCTGTGTCGACGTCGAAGAAGGCTTCATCGTCGAAACCTCCTTTGAAGTATTCAAGACGACGCTCAACGTCGAGGCAGCGATCTCCTACGACTTCGAGAAGACCTCCGACATCGAGGCAGACTTCTCCGTTGGGGTCCAGGAGATGCTCAACGTCGAGAACGAGATCCGTGAGGTTGAAGGGTTCGACGTCGAGAAGGATTTCTCCGTCACTCTCTCCTCGTTTGACGCTGACTCGTGGTACTCTGAGGGAAATTCATCCTCTGACGTCAAAACGTAAATCTCCGTCGTCGGAACAGCTGTCGACGTCGAGACAAAAAGAAGCTGCACGGTTGACGTCGAAAACAAGGGCTCCTTCAAAGGGCTCGTCAGTCCTAGTAGCGCATAGCCGCTCGACGCTGAGACATTTATCATCGACGTCGCATCGTTCCTCAAGACACCGTTCCGCTTCTAAAGACTTCTCAGAGCCTTCAGTTTCAGCTACAGGCTCTCCTCAAGTGATCTTGACGTCGAGAAGCTCATCTTCCCCGTCTCTAGAGCGGCAGGGGCAGAAATCCCTGCAGATCACAGCTTCACCGGCGCAAGCACATAGATCTCCTTCTGTTCACCTTTCTCCCAGGTGGCTTCTTCCAGTCCATCATTGGCAGAAAGAACCTTCAGCACAGGTGTAGCGGCCTACGGACTAATCAAGCCCTCTACATAGATCTCCGCTGGCACGGTTGGTGCAAGCTGTTGACCGGTCACCTACCACTCTACCCAGAGATCGCCGAAGCAAGTCACCTCCACGTAGATCTTCTCATAGTCATCGTAAAAGACGAAGATCTCCTTCTTGGTCATCCTCTTCCACCCGCTCCTCCAAGAGGGATTACTCTCCTACTCTCACGGACAGTCCTCCCTCCAGAGTGTCTCCGATTGATGACATCAATACTTTCAATGATGTCCTTTCAAGAGGAGTGCAGAAACTTAATATAGGGATGTCCACACCTCAGGCATCCACATCGGTTATATTTGAAACTCTACACCAAAGATCTGTGTCTAGACCTTTACTACCACTGGTGCCTGGTCTCCTTCAACCAGTCATGGACATTTTTCTTACCACAGCATCTATAAAGACAGCTCCTGCGAGGTTTAAAAAAAAATACAAACCGGCGGAACAGGATCCCTTATTTCTAAGGTCGGATCCTCCACCGGATTCGGTGATTATCGCAGCAGCGAAGAAAACACATGCAGTCTCCTCTTCATCGTCAGTTCCTCCGGACAAGGAGAGTAGAGCCCAGGATTCTTGGGGTAGAAAAGCATGCGGTTCTGCAGCCGCCTCTTTAAAAGTGTCTAGTGCTGTAGCCCTGTTGGGCCGCTATGACAGATCATTGTGAGACTCACTAGAACGTTTTAAGGAAAAACTTCCAAAAGAGGATCGTCAAGACTTTGCAGAGATTCTCCAAGAAGGGGCATTAGTGGCCAATCAAATGATCAGCGCAGCAGCTGATGGGGCCTCTCTAGCTGCGCATTCATATTCACATGGGATATGCGCAAGGAGATCTTCCTGGTTGCGTCTTACAGCTTTAAAACCGGAAACCCAACAACGCATCATGAATCTACCTTTCTCTGGTAATTCTCTTTTCGGCTCCCACACCGACGAGGAGATGGCCAGGATGAAGACCGAGCTAGACACGCTTAAAGCCGTGGGCTTAGAGAAGAAGGAGTTCAAGCGTCGGTACAGGCCTTACAATCGCAAAACCTACCATCAGAGGGTTCAAACCCCTCAATGGTCCCAGAGGCAGTACCACCAATCCAAACCCCATTATCAAGGTCGAAGACCCTCCAGAGGTAGAGGAGCACAACAATCGTCTACAATGCGCATCTCATGTAGAAGAGTGGCGCAACATAATCAAAGATCAGTGGGTGCTAAATATACTAAAGAATGGGTATGCACAACGTTTCCGTGCACCCCCAGAGAACATTCCTCCAGTAAAGACGAATCCTCACCAGCTGGTATTGTTGCGTCAGGAGGTTTCTATCCTTCTACAGAAATTGGCCATAGAGGAGGTTCCTCCATCACAACGAGGAAAAGGAGTATACTCCAGATACTTCCTAGTTCCAAAAAAGGATCAAAAGCAAAGTTCCAGGCCTATTCTAGATCTTCGCTCACTGAACAAAGTCATCCAGAAGGAAAGATTTCGTATGTTGGCGCTTCATCAAATATACCCTCATCTTCAGAAAGGGGATTGGATGTGTTCGATAGACCTCCAAGATGCGTACTTCCACATCCCGACTGCACCACGACACCGGAAGTTCCTGCGCTTCATGGTGGGCTCCAAACATTATCAATACAGAGTCCTGCCGTTCGGCCTGAAATCTGCACCGAGAGTATTCACAAAATGCATGGCAGTGGTGGCCGCAGCTTTACATCGCCAAGGCCTGTTCGTATATCCATATCTAGACGACTGGCTGCTAAAAGGTTCATCTCCCCAAATGGTAAAGAACCACTACCGATCTGCCTGAACTTACTGCGTCTCCTGGGCCTTCATGTAAACATGGAGAAATTGGTCCATCGGCCCACTCAAAGAATTCATTATCTAAGGGCCACCCTGGACTCCAGCGTAGGAAAAGTGTTTCCTTCGGAGGAGAGACTGTTATCAATTAAACGGAAATGCAATCTCCTCCTTCAAGTGCATCAACCATCAGTTCGACAAGTGGCATTGCTTCTGGGGTCGATGGCATCTTGCATTTTTCTCATCCCCATCTCCAGGTTGAGAATGAGACCTCTACAGCAGGATTTGGAGGACAAATGGGACCAATCCTCAGGACGTTGGGAGGATCGGATTCCTCTTTCCCAATCGGCGAGAACGTCCATTCTCTGGTGGACTCATCCGAAAAATCTCCTTGTGGGAGTCCCCTTCCATTAACCTCTTCCAACGCAATCCTTGGTCACGGATGCCTCACTTCAAGGATGGGGGCCACACATGGGTTGTTTTCAAACTCAGGGCAAGTGGTCGAGCAAAGAACAAACCTATCATATAAACATGCTGGAACTGCGGGCAGTTTGTCTAGCTCTCAAAGCGTTCAATCCATCAATTCAGTCCAAGTCAATATTAATACAAACGGACAACACGACCACTATGTATTACCTAAACAAACAAGGTGGAACTCACTCTCGCCCACTGTCCCTGGAATCGCAGGCGATTTGGCACTGGCTTCTGGCCAGACATCTATCGATCACAGCGGTCCATCTGCCAGCAGAACAGAACTTGCAGGCGGACGCTCTAAGTCGACACTTCGAGGAGCAACAAGACTGGGTGCTAAACAAAGAAGTGGTGGCGGATATTTTTCATCAATGGGGTCATCCATTCATCAACCTCTTTGCAGACGAACTAAACAAAAAATGCCACGCCTTCGCGTCAAGATTTTACCGACCAGGATCGAGAGGGATTGCCCTTTTGATCGACTGGTCCGGAACATTTGCGTACGCCTTTCCGCCCCTTCCTCTCATCCCGAAGGTGGTAACCAAGCTCATTCGATCCAGGATGAAAATGATCCTAATAGCACCGGACTGGCCACGTCAATGGTGGTATCCGGACCTGTTGCAGCTTTCAATATGTCCACACAGGAAGCTTCCGTGCAGACCGGACCTTCTGACCAAAATGAACGGGAAGATTCTTGATCCCAACCTTCCCTCACTGAACTTAGCAGCATGGCTCCTGAGGTCCTGCAATACGGCCACCTGAATCTCCCTCAGGACTGTATGAACATTTTGAGGGAGTCAAAAAGACCGTCCACAAGAAGCTCTTACGCTTTTAAATGGAAGAGATTTTACTTGTGGTGTATGAGTAAACCCTACTAGTGGGCAAGAGGGGGTAATCTTGCCTTATCTTCTATATTTGGCAAAATCAGGTTTAAAGTATACCTCCATAAAAGCTCATTTGGCGGCCATTACAGCCTACAGAAAGTCACCTAACCAACCTTCCTTTTTTCAGCTCCAGGTGGTCAAGGATTTCCTTCAGGGTTTGAAGAAGGTTTTCCCCCCTGTACGACCTCCTTCCCCTCCTTGGGAGTTGAATCTGGTTCTGTCAAAACTGATGGGTCCTCCTTTTAAACCCATTCATAAGGCCACACTGCAACACCTTACATGGAAAGTCGCTTTTTTAGTGGCTATTACGTGAGCACGTAGAGTAAGCGAAATCCAAGCACTCTGTTCTAAAGAGCCGTACACGGTTTTCCACCACAACAGAGTGGTTTTGAGGACTCACCCCACTTTCCTTCCAAAGGTGGTGTCTGACTTCCATGTCAATCAAACAATTTCTCTACCCTCTTTTTTTCCCAATCCTGCTACGCCAGCAGAGAGGTCTCTTCATTCCCTAGACCTTAAAAGGGTTCTCAAATTCGATTTAGATAAAACAAAGTCCATCAGAAAGTCTGATCAATTGTTTCTTAACTATGGTGCCATCAGGACAGGTTTCCCAGCCTCCAAGCGTTCCATTTCCAGATGGATAGTGTCCTGCATTAAGCTGGCGTACCAATTGGCAAACAAACCCCTACTGATTTCTCCTAAAGCTCATTCCACTAGGAGAAAAGCAGCTACGATAGCTTTCCTACATAATGTGCCGATGGCCGACATTTGCAAGGCAGCAACTTGGAAATCGGTACACACGTTCACGAGACACTATTGTCTCGATTCTGACTCCAGAGCAGATACCCAAGTAGGCCAAGCCTCCTTGAAAAATGTATTCCAATGCTAAATTTGTTGGAATTGGTATTTTTGAATGTGTTCTGCATGTTTTATAATTCTCATTTGCCCGTAGGAAGAAGGGATGGGCTTGCTACTCCATTCATGTGCTTATGACTATTGATGAGAATCCCCTGGAAGAGAAGGATAAGTTACTTACCTGTAATCCTAGTTCTCTTCCAGGGGTATCCTCATCAAAGTCATAAGCAACCCTCCCGCCTCCCCGGGCAAATGATCCATAAACTGTCATCTCTTTGTGCCCTGACCTCCGGGTCTCCACAAAGAACAACTGACCTAACTGTCACCCTTGAGGCATCATGGGAAGCTAGGGGTCATGGCTGCCTTAAAGGCATGGTGCCAGTTTCTTTGTGTTTCTATGGGTTAGTGTTGTAATCTTCCTTTTTAGCTTTTCAGCTTTCTTTACTATTGGAATTACAATGCAGCCTATGAGCTGACAATGCCTGCTTTTCTCTTTGCAGGGCTATGGTTTCTACTGTGCATTAAAGCAGTTCAAATGCTCATTGTTTTCCTGCTTTGTTTGTGTATGTGTGCAAAGTAAAATTTCACAGCATTGCTCAGCCTGTGGTGTATGGAAGGCTGCAATGATTGATATATATATATATATAAAAAAAAAGATTTTTTTATGTGTGTATATATATATATATGTGTGTGTGTATATATATATATATATATATATATATATATATATATATATATATATATATATATATATATACATATATATATATCCATCCAACACAAGAGTAGCCCCCAAAAAGAAGAGCCCACAGGTCAGTAAACCATCTGTGATTTATTTGATGAAAAGCTGCATACAGATAAAGGCAAGCAACACTGCATCAAGTCTTTTTGGCCAAACGCGTTTCCGGTGTTCATCCCCTTTGTCAATGGCAATACCTGCACCTCACAAGACTGCTTGCGCACTGATTTTACACAACGGGACCTGCCCCAGTGGGCGGGCCGCTTGCACAGCCCTCTGGTCCTTGTAGTGCTGCATGTGTCTTACTCGAGTGAGTCCGTCTTGTTGAAGTGCACAATAATATTCAAAATTATAAAACCCCAGTGGGTTGATACTTTGATTTCTGCTTTTAAAAGTTGCATTTATCGTGCTGATCATCCCGTTTTGAAACTGCCTCCTGTAGAAACATGACGCCGGTTGACGCCAACACAGGCCCGCACACTCTCGGTGGGACTCTCCTGCGGCTGGGCTCAGCCGCTTCAATCCAACACAAGAGTAGCCCCCAAAAAGAAGAGCCCACAGGTCAGTAATCCATCGGTGATTTATTTGATGAAAAGCTGCATACAGATAAAGGCAAGTAACACTGCATCAAGTCTTTTTGGCCAAACGCGTTTCGTGTGTTCATCCCCTTTGTCAATGGCAATACCTGCACCTCACAAGACGGCTTGCGCACTGATTTTACACAACGAGACCTGCCCCAGTGGGCGGGGCCACTTGCACAGCCCTCTGGTCCTTGTAGTGCTGCATGTGTCTTACTCGAGTGAGTCCGTCTTGTTGAAGTGCACAATAATATTCAAAATGATAAAACCCCAGTGGGTTGATGCTTTGATTTCTGCTTTTAAAACGGGATGATCAGCACGATAAATGCAACTTTTAAAAGGTGAGGTGCAGGTATTGACATTGACAAAGGGGATGAACACCCGAAACGCGTTTGGCCAAAAAGCCTTGATGCAGTGTTGCTTGCCTTTATCTGTTTGCAGCTTTTCATCAAATAAATCACTGATGGATTACTGACCTGTGGGCTCTTCTTTTTGGGGGCTACTCTTGTGTTGTGTGTATATATATATATATATATATATATATATATATATTCTCAATACAAAGAGCACTCGAGAGTGCTCGGTTTCGAAGAGGAACACTGCTCGGGATTCGTAAAGGCAACAGGATTCGCTTTCCTTTGGAAAAATTAAAAGCCTTACGCGTTTCGGAGCTCTCGGCTCCTTGTTCACAGGCATCAATGTCAGTGCGCAGAAACAGAAGATGCACTTCAAACAGCATGTCTTTATTTATATTTTAGTAATCACAGGTGAGTAACACTGGTGTTGCATGCTGGGATAAGTAGTTCCCTTGTTGCCTTAGTAGGCTTTGCTGTGCCTCTTCATTGTTACCCTCAGTGGGTTCTGCGCTTCAACATTATTTTCCTTAATTGATTTCGCCCTCCAGTGGGCCTCCGAAGTTCCAGGTCCTCCTTATTACTGCCATCCTTCGCACCTCAGGAGACTTCGACTCCGTTCTATGTCTCCATGGCCCCTCAATTAAGGACGGTTCTCTCTTCACGGTGGCCTGCCGTCATAACATTTTCAATACAAAGAGCACTCGAGAGTGCTCGGTTTCGAAGAGGAACACTGCTCGGGATTCGTAAAGGCAACAGGATTCGCTTTCCTTTGGAAAAATTAAAGCCTTACGCGTTTCGGAGCTCTCGGCTCCTTGTTCACAGGCATCAATGTCAGTGCGCAGAAACAGAAGATGCACTTCAAACAGCATGTCTTTATTTTTAAATTAAAGACATGCTGTTTGAAGTGCATCTTCTGTTTCTGCGCACTGACATTGATGCCTGTGAACAAGGAGCCGAGAGCTCCGAAACGCGTAAGGCTTTTAATTTTTCCAAAGGAAAGCGAATCCTGTTGCCTTTACGAATCCCGAGCAGTGTTCCTTCGAACCGAGCACTCTCGAGTGCTCTTGTATTGAAAATGTTATGACGGCAGGCCACCGTGAAGAGAGAACCGTCCTTAATTGAGGGGCCATGGAGACATAGAACGGAGTCGAAGTCTCCTGAGGTGCGAAGGATGGCAGTAATAAGGAGGACCTGGAACTCGGAGGCCCACTGGAGGGCGAAATCAATTAAGGAAAATAATGTTGAAGCGCAGAACCCACTGAGGGTAACAATGAAGAGGCACAGCAAAGCCTACTAAGGCAACAAGGGAACTACTTATCCCAGCATGCAACACCAGTGTTACTCACCTGTGATTACTAAAATATAAATAAAGACATGCTGTTTGAAGTGCATCTTCTGTTTCTGCGCACTGACATTGATGCCTGTGAACAAGGAGCCGAGAGCTCCGAACGCGTAAGGCTTTTAATTTTTCCAAAGGAAAGCGAATCCTGTTGCCTTTACGAATCCCGAGCAGTGTTCCTCTTGAAACCGAGCACTCTCGAGTGCTCTTTGTATTGAATATATATATATATGTATATATTTATATATACATATATATATATATATATAGCTACATATATAGCTACATATATGTTTTTCACATATATTTTATATGTTTTTCGGGGTCCCCGCGCATGGGCGAGAATATTCATGTGCTTATGACTTTGATGAGGATACCCCTGGAAGAGAACTAGGATTACAGGTAAGTAACTTATCCTTATGCAGTGATCCATAGATTCAGTTAAACAATCACATAACAGCTACATGGGCACTTAAAATGCACACAATCATAATTCATATCAATCAAGTAATACCCATGCCTTGAGATATCATGGGTGGGATAATTCATGCCTCGGTGTCCTCAATAGAATTGAAAATTCTTGACGCGTAAGCTAGAAAATGTTTTATTCTGTGGTTGTCCTGGACGCTCAGATTATGCTTGTTCAAAGCTGTCCCACAAGAACAGAAGCAAAATTTACAGCTGCCCTAAAATAAAAGGTCTTAAACATAGATTCTTTTGGCCAACCAGCCGTGTTCATTATGTCTTCCAGGCGAGACCCTAGAATATACATTTTGGAAGCCATGGCTCCCCATGCTGAATAAGCCTTAAACATAGAAACATCGATTTCAGTTCAGACGTTAAAAATAAAACTCATCTCACCAAAGTAGCCAAAGTCACAGGTTTAAGGGTTCTGAACAAGGCCGGACTGGGAACGCAAACCGGCCCTGGCAATTGAGTTGGGCCGGACGCGCATGGGAGGTGAAACACGCTCTTGCTTTTGTTACAGGGGGCCGATATTGCAGCTATACTGCAAAATCTTCCTGCGGTAACAAAAGCGGCCCCTCAGGGGTTCGAAACCGGTCCCCGCGCTGGCAGCCCACCGGGGAAACGCCTGGTGCCCTCTACGGCCAGTCCAGCCCTGGTTCTGAAGAGAGATTAACAGCTGACCTGAACCAGCCTGACGCAATAGACTGTTCTTATCCTCAAATATTCAAACATTGAACAACATGCACTTTCTTATTGTTAACAAAAGCTGGATCAGAAGTAAACATAGAATTTGACTTAATGCATTTAGAAATATGGAATACCACATCTTGTGGTGGAAAAAACTCTACTTGATAAATCCAGAGCATTAACATCTTACATCCGTCAGCTGGAAATTAAGCAAAACAGCATAGTCAATTTCGCCATCAATCGCTTCCTCGTTAAACCTTCATTATCTGGCCAGTGATCCAAAACTTATAACACTACATTAACATCATATAGTCTGGATTTAGGAAGATTAGAAAAATCTTATTCCTCTCATCATTTTACACACCATTAGGTGCTCCCCAATGGTTTTACCATCAACTGGAGATGGCAGATTGGAAATTATTAGCTGAACTGTAGACCAAACCTTCGTCTGTCAAATCCAACATAAAACTGAGGACTAAATGCAATTCTACCTCAATGGGATCCACACACGTTTGTCGTACCAGCAAAGCTATCTATTCCAGGCAAAGGAATGCACTTATGTTTGCTGTCTGCCCATGCCTGCTTGATGGAGAAACCAGTTTGTGGTGAAAGTCCTTGCAGTTGCGAGCGACTACCAAAATTCACCATGCCATGAAAGACAGATTTCCTGAGCACACTAGTGGATGCCAGGGCCCCAGGGGATCTCTGGGAAGATCCTGCCACACCGTTAGCATCACTAGAAAGTCGCAATGCATCTCCAGAAGGACCTGGAACCATAGTTTCACTTTTCACAGCAGAGTCACTAATATCAACTCCGCTACGTGAGCTGCCACTCTGGGTATCATCAGGCACAGAGAAAACACATAATGTAGGTTCAGCACCAATCCAGTGGAAAAGCATTTATGACTTGCGCTAGCGAGTCCAGCCTCCAACTGAAGAATCGTTTGAGTTGAGTGTTCAACCTTGAGGTAAACATGTCTACTTTGCACGGACTCCATAAAAGGTTCTGAATCTGAAACACAAGTGGATGCAGCTTCCAATCCCTGCTGTCCCTCAAATATCTGGAGTTCTTGTCTACCACTACATTCTGCTGACCCGTATTGTATTCCGCTATTATAGAAATATGTATGCAGTGGTGCCACAATTCTTTCCCTATCTCGGATAGTAAGTGAGATTTTGTGCCTCCAAGTTTTTTGATATATTGTACTGCGGAATTATTGTCCATCCCCATTTGCGTTCACCACGCCGAAGTTCCAGTTTTGCTGCTTTCAGCTCTTCTGAGAACCATTTGATGGCGTCATGATGTCTCATCTGTTTGATTTTACGGAGGGTAGCATGAGAGTTGCTGGCCTTAACTAGCCATTCCATGATCACTTCCTCATAACTGTCTATATCTTCCTTAGGTGTTGAAAAGGAATTTTCCAACGGGTTGCTAAAAATCAGCTTTTGACCAATTCCCGGATAGAATGCCAGGATAGGTCGAAGGATTATAAAGGGGAAGATAAAGAAAAAAATAAAATCATCAGATGGTGATCAGACCATATCATATACAGGGGGCAGTTTTCATGTTTCCCGTGGGGAATTTGGTGGTCCAAATTTGGTCCAATGTATGGCCTTTGATATGCGTGGCCTGGAGTATCTGCTTTTCTAAATTTAAACTGTTGAGGGTATCAGTGAGGTCGCCTCTTGCTGCCCACCGTTTTCCTCATTTACTCCGTATTTAAAATCACTTATTAACAGTAAATTGGCTTGATCAATCATTAGAGGAGAGATTGACTCCGCTTGAAGTTGAGGGAAGTTTTGCATATAATTTGAAGGTCTGTACAGGAGGGCACACGTCAAGGATGAAGTGGGGGAGTCAAGTTTGATCACGAGATTTTCAACTGATGGAAGACTTAATGAAGTAAATTTAGTAAATTTAATGTTTCCGAATTACTTCGGCTACGCTCTGTTTGTTTGTAAGGTATAATAATCGGTCGGGAGATCCGATAAAGTATCTGGGGGGGCGACTCGTCTGTGAGCCAAGTTTCGGTTAATAACCGCATATCTGCTGCTTCAGTGTCCAACAAATGGAATATTGTATCTGGTGTGTGACAAGGCAGCGTTTATTAAGGTAATTCACCAAGAGCTCGGTGGAGTTTTGCTTATGAATAGTAGTGGTGGGACTGTGTCAAGAGTGTAGGGTTCCCCTCCACTCATCATGTGGCACGTTTCAACATGCCATCAACTGTGCTAGAGATAGAACAATGTTCCCATGCCGTTACCCTCCCCCTCCCACTCCGGTGGCCCAAACTCAACAGGACAGATATCCTTCCTTTTATAAACTTTACCACAAACTTTAGAAGGGTACCAACAGGGTGACCCAATACAACTTGCAGTCTTCATTGTTTCTATGGGGGTACTCATGGAGCCGGCTACCACCCTCTCAAGGTGAGTCAAGGGTGCCGGAGGAGTCGAAATGTATATTCCCGTCTGTCTCCTTGTCACAGTTTGGTAGTGCTGTCGGAGGGGCATCCGCGGCCACCCCCATCCCCTCACATAATAGCACATGTCCACTCCAATAGCGAGACCATGGGTGCATGAGTTTGTCGTAGGGTGCATCAACCCATTGAACGCTTTTTCAGCAACTTCAGGCCAAATAAATGTAACTTTTTTTTTTTTTTTAAAGGTTCTTGAGAGGTTGTACAATGATGGAATAACCTTGAATGAATTTGGCATATTTTTCACTCATCCCCAAGAAAGATCTAAGAGAATCTCTATCTTTGGGAGGAGAGACTTCTTGTTTTGCCTTTACTAAAGAAAACTTTGGATGTATCCTTGTGCCAGAAACACGATGCCCAAGATAGTCTAATTCGGATTTGCACATATTGTATTTGTCAGGTATAAGAGTTATCCTAACACTTCTGAACACTTCTAAAACTTTAGATAAAATGGACTTGTGTTCTTCTCTTGTGCTTGAAAAAATAAGGACATCGTCCTGATAAGCCTGCGTTCCCGGGATTCCAGACAATATGGAATCCATGAATTTCTGAAATACACTCGCTGCAGAAGCCAAACCAAAGGGAAGTCTTAAAAATTTGTTGAAGTAAAATCTTTCTAATAATACGCTTAGTTGTTCTGGGAATTTGTTCTTTAGTCTAGTTATAGCTTCTACGTATTCATTTTAAAACTAATAGAGAGTAACCCTTCAAATGAACAAAGGGAACTGGGTTCAAATAACCGAAAAAAAATCTCTTGTCCCCCTTGTGCTGATTCAATCAATCTTGTGGAACACCCCTATTGTTGTTCTATTATCACATTCATGCATACATACTCAAAATGCATAAAACCTGTTTTTTGCAAAAGATGTCTCCTCCTTTATTAAAAATGTTCCTTTTATATATTTATGTAGCGCTGAATCACAATAATTGATATTTATATACAGAACCACAGACTCAATGTCAATATTCCAAATAAATATTTCAATTTTTTTCATCAATCAATCTTATACTAAGATGTATAGCAAAAACAGGAGGCCTCCTTCGTCATTCCTCCTATTTACACTTGTTATTTAAAAATCACAATATTCATACACTAATTTTTATCTGTGAATCTCTGCACATGAATAACTCTTGATAAACATTTCACATATTATCAAAAACCCCATACAAGCAATTTTTTAAAAACAGTAAATCAAACCAATGTTCATACAAATATAGTAAAAGCAAAGTGTCGACGCGGCGTTTCGGTGGACTTGTCTTATTCTGCACCACCTTCTTATTATTATTTTTAAAAGACAGTTGGGTTCTGGCAAAGACCAACTCGCATTCGAGGACACTTAAAGAATAGAAGCGAGACTGCTGCCGAAAACTATATGTCACTGGATATTCTGAGAAATTACTGAAATACGGTGACCAGAAATTTTAAAATAAACGCACGCTTCCTCATTGATGAAAGGAAAGTGTGTAGGCCAGTGAAAACTGGAACTAATAAGGATTATACTCGGAAGTAACTACCGGTACATCCATCTCTTTGACTTTTCCTACCACAATGAGATTTATTACTTGTGGCTAAGACAAAATACTTCAAAGAGGACCCAACTGTCTTTTAAAAATCAAAGCTTGTCCTGAAGAAGGTGGTGCAGAATAAGACAAGTCCACCGAAACGCCACGTCGACACTTTGCTTTTACTATATTTGTATGAACATTGGTTTGATTTACTGTTTTTAAAAAATTGCGTGTATGGGGTTTTTGATAATATGTGAAATGTTTATCAAGAGTTATGCATGTGCAGAGATTCACAGATATAAATCAGTGTATAAATATTGTGATTTTTAAATAACAAGTGTAAATAGGAGGAATGACGAAGGAGGCCTTCTGTTTTTGTTTTACATCTTAGTATAAGATTGATTGATGGAAAAAAAAATTGAAATATTTATGTGGAATATTGACATTGAGTCATTGGTTCTGTATATAAATATCAATTATTGTAATTCAGCGTTACATGAATATAAAAGGAACATTTCTTAATAAAGGAGGAGACATCTTTTGCAAAAAACAGGTTTTATGCATTTTGAGTATGTATGCATGAATGCGATAATAGAAGAACAATAGGGGTGTTCCACAAGATTGGTTGAATGAGCACAAGGAGGACGAGAAGTTTTTTTTTCGGTTTTACGTATTCATTCCAGCCTTTGCCTTGTCCTGATGAAGTACTCAGAGGTAGACTATCAAAGACTTGCTGTCCTTCAATGCCCAGATTGCTATACAGAATGGCCTTTTTCCTTTTCGCATTCAATTTATCAGCATCAATTGCAACGAGAAAGCTTTCAAAGGAATTGTGCCATTTTTCCCAAGGTTGAATTGGTTTGCCAGGAATCTGAAGAAAAGGTTCAATCTGAAAACATTGTTGAAAGCTGGACATGTCTCTTAAAGAAGTGGTTCCTACTTAACGTAAGTATAAATCTTTTTAATTTTAAATGATTGTTACATTCAGATGAAAGTCAAAATGTGGTTTCCAACCAGACTTGGAAATGTGTCCCAATCCAACACGTCTGCCACAAATTCGAGCCCAATTCAAAATGGCCGCTGCAAATCTGTAAAGTAAGACTAATCTAAGATGGCTGCCACGTCGAGATGACGCTTTACATCAAGCTGACCAATCCAAAATGGCCACCACGTCGAGGTGACGCTAACCGTCAGGCTGACCAATCCAAAATCGCTGCCGCGTTGTGGAAGTGACATCAGGTTCGACGTGTTGGCTTCACGAGTGCGTGTGGGCCATAGTTCGTTAATTAAAAAATTGAAAGGAAACTTACAATAGCTGCCTTGAGTTCCGGTTATCCTTTGTTGGTGGGCGGGATCTTTGGCAAGTTGTGGGCGGAATCAGGAAACTAAGTTGGAGGAAGGCGGGTCCAAATAAATTAAAAAGATGATGAAAGGTGCAGCGGGCTCCTGCTTCTGCCGCTCGTCGTCAAATGTCAAGAACGGATTAAGGGGCAGAGACGTGGTAAGTTTTCAAGAATTTATTTGTAAATAAGCAGGAGCCCTCCGGCTGCAGGTCTGTTCTCCAAGAAATCACAACCGCATCTGAGAATACGGTTGTGGTAACCATGGAGAAAGAATGCGGCCATTAGACTCATGGCAAACCTTTACACTTTTAAAAACAAGCAGCACGCGTGATCACGCTCGTGATGTGGAGACATCATCACTCGTGTGATCACCTGCCTGTAAACATGAATGTGAGCATACTTGAAGCACACCACAGACTGTTTGGGCTGAGAGCTGACAAGAGTTCAGATGAATTACAAGTTGTAGAAGTAGAATCGCAGGTGCCTGATTTGTGTAGTTTCATGGTGTGGGAAGGGGCTATATTTAAACTTACCGAATCAAGACATCGGAGCTCTTCCGAGGAGTAGGCAATAATCTGGACATAATAGCTGGCCCTGGCTGGGTGCGGGTGGACGCGCTAATGGTGCGCCCTCTGTGTGCATCCACGACGCGCTTTGCATTAAGAAGGCATGGAGCCTAACACGATCAATACGCCTTAGCCCTAAGATAGCCTTTGATTGGTTCCCCCCGCTGACCAATCGTATCCCAGCTATGCCGCCAAGTATCATAAAGCGCTTTCACGAAAGACTGCAAATTCAATAGTACAATTACTACGATTCTTGAGAAGAATTGCACTGTGCATTCTGATCAGAGTCAATGTTTGTGGTCTTGCTCCACACTTGAGATCCGGATGGGCTATTGGAAAAAAGAGTACTGTACACATGATCTCCCATATAAAACTTGTAAAATTTTCTCCCACAACCTCAAAGTGGGGCCACATCGAATTCGCCAGGTTTTCAGCTGGCTTCAATTTTGCAGCCCTTTTTGATGGGTCTGACAAGCCTGCAGAGTAATTGCCCCCATGCCTCTGCGCATAGCGCTTCAATTGCTCAGCAATGAGCTTCAGGGCCACTGCAAGCGCTCTGTTGATGGACTGTTGGACGGAATCGTCCAGGGCTTCAATTAGAGTGTCTTCTCAATAATTACTGTCACACTCTTCATCATAATACTCTTGATATTCCTCTGGCTCAAACAGCGGAGAGGCTGCCATGATGCAAGCAGACTCAAGATAGCCCCCCAGATTGGGAATAGGGAGCCACACCCACAGCACTATAATTTAAAAAAAAAAAATATTTCAACCCTACCATCTCTTGTGGATAGGGCGCCAGTGGGCTCAAGCTCACATTACATTCATGCCAAATACCAAAGTCATTAACGAGGATTATGACGCAATCCCAACCTCCGCTCTATTTCTTCCAGCCGTCACTTGTGCTGGTATCCAGGTTTCCCGCTACCTCTGAGGTAGGAGCGCACACAGTGCACATAGAAAGGGGACTGCACCTGTGCTGGAGCATACCAGCCTGTGTCACTGTCCTGAGCTCTCATGCTTCCCAGATCAAATAACTTTGAAGTAATTCTGCAAAAGAAAATTACTTGCTAAAAACGCAATATAACGCTACAGTAAACATTGTGCCCGGGAATGGGTGGCTGTCTAAACAAATTCTAAAAAAATACGTTTAGTAGTAAAGCATTCAATAAAAATACATAAACATTACATTAATCTCACACAAACGAAGAGACTCTTATCTGACTGCTGTGAGCAGCATAGAGTCAATAAAATGGTGTCAGTCCTATTCGTAGAGTATGCTGCCTGCTGATTGGTGCAATGTTGATGACTCATTTTTCGTGTTTGAGGGAAATGTAGTTGTATTAAATGTTTTTCGTTGGCTGCTATAGAGAAGCATAATCTGAGCCTCTGGTACAGCCATAGGATCCATGCACCCTTCGTCATACAATTCTTATGTTTATTGCTTTTTCTATTTATTGTCCCATTTGTCTATAATTCTCAGGATTTTTGCATTTTCGCTTATCTTCTCATTAGTCATATTATTTTCGCAATAGGAGCTTCGAATTATGGCACCAGAAAGTACAGGGTTAATCGGAGCGCACCTCGATGACTTGAAGCAGTAACCAATGTCATGCACTTTTGAAGCTGTTGATGAGGGTTATGAAGGGGTAAACCCGTTTGTCCAGTTCGTATCAAGGACCTTATCAGCTTGGAAACAGTGAGCAAGGTTTGTCGCTTTCTGTTTCTGAACTGGGCTGTCTGAAATAAAGCTCTAATTCAGAGAAATATTGGGTTAAATTAATTCACTTTACACACAGCAGGTGCATAAAACAGGCGCTCGGCTCTGCACTGCACCAGCAAGCTGATCATGATATGCCAGTGTTGTGCGTGGCACTTGAGCACTAAAAGTAATGGACTCCATTCTTTTCATTTCCTATCATCTCATTCATAGACCTAATCTGTAAGAAACAAATGTATAACTTGCCAATTCTTTTTATTGTAGGTAGTAGAAGGTTTTTGTGAAGTTGAAGCCTGCGCTGTGACCTTGTATCAGGAAGAAAAATTGGTGCTTTTTGTTGTACCCAGAGGCACTATAGAGAAGAAGAGCATGTTTGCTGAACTTCAAAAGCATCTGAACAGCTATGCTGTCCCGGATGATATATTTGTGATTGAATCTTTACCTCTTACATCACACGGTAAGTTAGCAGCAGCACCGTTTCTCACACCTGTGCTAATGATCTCGTACATATTTGTAGCGCACCAGCTAACAAACTCTATTCATTTCAAATTGTAACACCTGCACACATAGAACTTTGCGTTTTGCACAGCTAAACTATTGTTAGTATGCCATGTTCAACACTATTTTATTGCTATAATGTGTTTCTTGCTATTAAAGTGTGATTTAAACTGTACACTGGCACTCTTTGTAAGAAGTTTTGGGTTTTTAGGAAACTTAATGAGTCTACCTCTGTTGGACCTGGCCCTCTCTGCAGGTTCACCCCAAAACTTTTAGCCTTTACACCACCTATTTCTCTGAACCCTTTTTGTTCACATTTAAGACTCCGTGCACTTTACTACTACTAACCAGTGCTAAAGTGCTTGTGCTCTCTCCTTTAAACATGGCGAAATTGGCATGCACCCAATTGGCACATTAAATTTACTTGTAAGTCCCTAGTAATATGGTACTTCAGGTACCCAGGGCCTGTAAATTAAATGATACTAGTGGACCTGTAGCACTGATTGTGCCACCCACTTATATAGCTTTTTAAAACATGTCTCTGGCCTGCCATTTCAGCATGTATATGCAGTTTTAAACTGCTATTTTGACCTGGGAAAATAAACCTTTTGCCGGGCCTAAACCGTACTTTTTAATAGCTGTCAGCCTGAGGGTAGGCCCTAAACAGCCTGCAGGGCAGGGTGCAGTGTCTTTAAAAAGTTGGAAATGCACTTTTAAGTTTTACATGTCTTGGAAGGGAAACCTCTTAAATTCATTTTTCACTACTGCAGGGCCTACCTCTCCCATAAGATAGCATTGGGTTATCTCAGTACACTTAACAAGTTTTGATAGGGAGTAGGTAGGAATGTCGAGTGTGGTCTCTAAAGAATTGTAATTTAAAACCCTCTTTAATGGTAAAGTCGGATTTTAAGTTACAATTCTGTAAATGCCACTTTTATAAAGTTGTCATTTTCTTGTCCTAATTATATGGTGCCCTCTCCTAGGTCACATGACTAGGTGTGAGTGCAGTTGACGTTTGTGTATTCCTCCCAGACAGCCCCGCCATAAAGAGGCTGGGTGGTGGCAGGGTGGGGCATCCAGGCAGGATGAGAGGGTGGAGCTGCCACACTTGCACTTCTGAAGGACTGGCTCAGCACACTCACAAAGGACTTCACAATAGGTCATTGTGCCCCCAGACAATCTGGGACCGGTGCAGTGAGGTAGGAAATTCCAGACATGTCGGCGCTGGGGCGGGGGGGGGGTTGCACTCGAGAAGCTTCTCCCACTTCAAAGGGGGCAACAGGTAAGAAAATAGAACCATCAGATCAGCACTTCAGTTCACTTATGGACCTGCAGACGGACTCTCAGAGGACTGCCCTGCTATGTGTGGCCTGCTGTGTACTTCAGAGGACTGCCCTGCTGCATTAAGAGGATTGCCCTGCTGCCCGAAGCCCGCCTTCTGCCCTCAGGGGACTGCCCTGCTGCTTGAGACCTGCTTTTCTGCTTGCACCCAGGACTACCACAGTGAGTCCAAGGGCTAGTTGGCTCACGTCCTGATCAGAGCCTTGGGGACAGAAAAGGCTCCAGCCATCTTGAACCTGCACATGGACCCAGCCTGAGTGAGCCATGATCCTCCAAGTGGTGACCTTTCAGTCCTGGACCCTTGGAAGTGGGATTAAAAGTGCTGTACCAGCCTAACTGAAGGTTCCTCCTAATCCGGCATGAAGCCCTCCCAAAGCAATGCCACACAGACCACGCACCAAGGACATAAGGTACAATGCTCAGCGGGCCAAACTTGGTCCTGTGCCGAGCCTGCGCTCCATCGCGGTCGGTCTGACCTTGTGACTTTGTCACGGTAAAGCGCGACCAGATACCCTCAGTTAGCGCTTTGTGCCTTCTGGTGCTACTATTTATCTAAATCTTTAAAATTTTATATCTGCATTTCTACTGATTGCATTTTTGTTGTTTTGGTGTCAAATAATTTATTAACGTTTTTTCTAAATTAGTGTTTATGAGTGGGAGGGAGAGATGGGGTGGGGGGATTCAGGGCCTGGGGCCCAGGTTTCAGGAGTAACGAGGACTCCAGTGAGGAGTCACTAAGTAGAGTCAACTGAGAATGGTGGGCTAAGAACCGAGCCACCCCGTAGTGCCCGTGTAGAGTTCAGGGCTCTGAGGAAAGGGATAATGAAGAGTGAAGGAGGGCACTGAGTGACCATCCCATCATGGGGGCAGGGTGTCGTCCCTGGTGTCTTCACTCACTAACATCCAGAGCTCGTCCCAATCCTCCACGATTAGATATCTACGCAAACCTCTACTCTCCTCTATATGGAGGACTTTACTTTCCGCATGTGACCATCGCAATGTCACCATGCACCATAACGCTGTGGAAGGGGCCATGTGAAACTTCCACAGGGATGTGATTGCCTGTATTGCTAGGAGGAGATCGAGGTCCAGGAATCATGAAAGTGCTCTTTTCTACTAGGGCATCAAATAATCCCAGGTGCACAATATTCCCAAGTGAGTTGAAGTGATAAGGCAGTACAAGTGTCCAAGTCTCTAAAAACATACAGCCAAAACTCCATCAAAGAAGGCAGTCCCAAAGCATGTGATAGAAATCTGCTGGGGTCTGATGACATTGGGGATAGGAGGCTGAGGCCTCTCGAAAAATGTTTTGTATCCTAGCTGGGGAAAGATAAGTTTGATGTAGAATAAAAAATGTAATTAATTTAAAACCGGCATTATGAGAAACTGCGTGGATTTTCGAGGCTTGAGCCCATTTTTTGTCATGTAAAACTCACTGGAATATGGGGCGTGGCCAAGCGGTCCACAATGGCGGACGCGCTCTAAGTGAGCTCCGGCGGCCCGCTCGTCATCCTATCTTCATCCTGCCTCATCAGCCTGTATCCTGCCCTCACTCTCCCGACGCCGCTGTCCTCCGTACCCGTGTCGCTTGGGGAGGCTGCCGGGCCCCGATAGGAGCTGCAGTGACGAAGTGGTGAAGGCCGGCCTGCGTGACCGGGCTCGCGCGGCCTCCCAGCCTCACTCGCCCTGACTGCCGGTCGGGCCGGACCGCACCTGAGGGCGGCCCGGCTGGAGCAGCAGACGGATAAACAGAACGTCGGCGGCGGAATCCACAGCCGAGGAATAGCGCTGGTCGCCTTTGTGGCACCCTGGGGGCGTGCGGCGGGCCCACTGCTGGATGCGGCCTGCTGCTGGCACCAATAAATATCCTCCAGCCCAGTGCCCCTGGAGGCCTGCCGTGTGACGTACATGGAGCGGAGACGGAGGCAGACAGCGGGTTGCAACGAGGTGAGCGGGGGCCGTGCACGGAGCCGCAGATTCGTTTTCTGGCTGGGGGACGCCGCGCTCGACAGGCATATCGACTGGTGGCACTGGATTTCACCATTTTGTACTAACACAGTCCTCCTGGCACCTCCGGCATGCTGATTCTGCCGTATGTTCCCTGGGCTGAGATGGCTCCCTGCGACAGCGGAGACTTTGGAGGCTCCTTCTTCCCTTCTCTTTCCTCTCCTTGATTGCTGCAGAGATCCAGGCGCCCAGAGGGCTCCTTGGGACGTCGTGCTCCAACTTGATTCCTTTACCTTGACCCACCTTCCTGGACTACTGGTGCCCGATTCCACCCTCGAGCTCCAGTCATAGGTTAACTTGGGGCACAGGCCAAATCGCTTGGTGCTGACTCTGCGGCCCTGACGGAGGTGGTGGCCTCCTCATTTTCTTTTGAGATTTATGTCCTCTCTATGTGGCCCGTCGGCCTCTGCTCCTCTGAGGCCTCAGTGGAGCGGGCAGCTGTGACCTACATTGCTCTCCACCTGTGTCCTACATCCCTACAGCTGAGACCATTTCATACAGTTACCTTCTGGGACTGCCTTCACGCGGGAACTACGCGACGCTGCTGGAGAGGGCTGTGTGGGGGGCACCCATTAGGGGGCGGACGGTAACTGCACACGGAAGGGGCCGGACTAGGTCCGGTGCGGCCTGTGTGTTGACTGCCCTCACGCCTGCCTCCTGCCTGCCTTGAAGACAAACGACATCTATAATAGTGAATGCGGGGGACCCTTCGCTCCTCGGTAGCAATGCTATTATAATTGCGGTCTACGACGAGCGCGCCTTCTGTGCCAATTCCTATAGTTCTACATCTCTAATACCTGACACCATCTACTGTCACTCAGAATGACCCGAGACAAGTTGCATGGTACTAAGCAAAGCACGCTAGATCGCTATGCGGGGCGCAGGCGGCAGAGCCAGCAGCCCTGTCCTCTACCGGCCCAGACAACGCTGCACTGATGGTGGGGATAACCCAGTCTCGCGACGCCTTAGAGGCTAAAATCGGGGCGGTGGGATCGGACGTCATGCTGATCCGCCAGGATCTCCGCAAGGCAGATGACAGGATAACCGAAGCTGAGACCCGTATATCTACCACAGAAGACACAGTTGCATCTCTCCAAAAGAGGGTATCCTCCTTGGAATCCATAACAAAGGGTCTTGCGATCAGGGCGGAGGATGCCGAGGGCAGGGCTCGGAGGAATAATCTTCGCTTTGTGGGCTTTCCGGAGGACTGCGAAGGCAACAACATGGAGCAGTTTCTTACAGCATGGCTTGCAGAATGGATCCCTCAGTCGTCTCTGTCCCAATGCTTCATTCTTGAACATGCTCACCGCGTCTTGATGCAGAAGCCTCCGCCTGGGGCCAGACCACGGCCCATTATCGCCAGGCTCCTCAACTTCCATGATAGGGATGCCATCCTCGCGCAGGCCAGATTGGCTGGCAAACTCCACTATAACTCTCATTCTATTTTAATTTTCCCAGACTATACGAGACTGGTGCAACAGCGCCGACAGTCATTCATTGCCGCGAAGGCCCGGCTCCGAGACTTGAAGATTCAATATGCCTTGCTTTTCCCGGCCCGACTGCGGGTTATTTATAAGTCGCGCACGCTGTTCTTCGATACCCTCGAGGAGTTCTTTGCCTGGGCAGATGTGAAGCAGAGGCTCAAACCGCACACCCCGCCGTCTCTTGACTCGGAGTCATCCTCTGGAGAAGCCGCACAAAAGACTGTCAAAACTAAAGAGAAATCGAACCGTAGATCACGCTCACGGCGCCGATCCAAATCGCGGGGGGCATCTAGCTCCCGAGTGGATGAAGATGAACATGAACTAGCACAGTCGCGCAACGGAGACTGAGGGTCGTGAGTACGATATATGTTTGGCTGATGAAACATTTCAGGGCCTCCGTGGGACTTCACCCATGTGACTCTTTTCTTAGTATGTGAGAACATTATCTATGCATGGGGATAGTTTACTGGGGATCCATTGGTTTGGGGCAGCAGTAGAGCCCCGACCTCGACAGATACTTCAACCGTTATGAGGTATTGCGTGGGGTGGGGTTGGAGGGGGTGGGGAGGGGTTTAACGAGTTGTGTTGTTATACTGTGCTGTGTTTTTTTTCATGCCATGCGACGAGCCATGTTCTCCATATCATACCATATGTCAGACCCTGCTGGTAGACTCCACGTAGTGAGCTGGAATATACGGGGGGCACTGGACAAAATCAAGAGAGGGGCGGTTCTTCGGCAGGCTAAACGTGCTTCAGCAGATGTCCTGCTGCTGCAAGAAACTCACCTTTTGTGTTCCAGGGCGCCATGCCTCTCTCGGTTTGGCTATATCCAGGATTCACCAGGGGATCCCGTGGGGTGGCAGTCCTTATTCATCGGAGAGTCCCCTTTACGCATGCTAAAACATGGTATGACCCCCAGGGCCACTATGTCGTTGTGACCGGTACGTTATATGGGGAGCATGTTATATTTGGTAGTGTTTATGCACCACCCCCATTGTCTGAAACGTTTGTGGAATGCCTGACTAGAATGATGTTGGAGATTCCCAGGGGCCTCTCTATTATGGGCGGTGACTGGAATGACATCTTGATACTAGCTCAGGATAGATGGAGATCGTGTGGTGGACTAGAGCCACCCAGTGATACGCGACTACAGACACTAGTGCGAGCTATGGGCTGGGTGGATACATGGCGACACTTACACCCGACAGTACAAAGCTACACATACTACTCTACAGTACACGATTCGTTTTCGCATTTAGATTATATATTTCTACCGGCCACTTACTATTATCGGATTGCGGATGCAGATATCCTACCTAGAGGCCTCTCAGATCATTCTCCAATAACGTTGACATTGCGGCTGGACATAGCCCACCCTTCCTTCCGATGGCGCCTTTCGACGTGGCATCTTCATGATCCACAATATAAGACCTACATGTATCAGGTTGTTACGGCTTATTTTACTGAAAATTTGGGAACTGTGAGCTTGGCAATGACCATCTGGGAGGCTATGAAGCCAACCTTTAGGGGTGCTGACATCTCTTTCTGCGCTGCTCAACGAAAGAAGCACCGGGAAACATTGCTTCAAGCTGAGGCTCAAATACTTGATTTAGAGCGACGGAGTCGAGATGTAGGTGGTAGACAAACTCGCAGTCAGCTCCTCTTCGCGCAACAAGTATACGCTAATGCCCTGCGGAACGAGGCCAAGCAGGCTTGGCTGGCCTCACGAAGCTGAATATATCAGTGGGGGGACAAGTCGTGCTCTCTCCTACATCACTTATGCCAGCGGGCAACTCACCCACTAACAACACCAGGTATTTTGGTTGAGGATGGTCAGACGATGACGGATCCAGCCCAGATTGCGTCCAGCTTTGCGACATATTACGCCGATTTATATACCCCTAATGATATGTTACCTGAATCTGTGATTTCTTGCTTTATAGAGGATCTACCCCCTAAAGCCCTATCACATACGGCACGGGCGGACCTGGATGCTCCCTTAACAGCTGAGGAGCTGAGTGCGGCCCTCACAGACTTGCGCGCGGGCAAGGCTCCAGGTCCTAACGGTTTTCCATGCAAGTTTTACAAACTCTTTCAGTCCCAGTTCGTTACTCACTATCTGGAGGCGGTGAACGTAGCCCTCAAGGAAGGGAGATTCCCGTCAGATTGGCGACATGCTGAAATTGTGATATTTCTTAAACCTGGCTGACCCCCAGATCAACACTCATCATACCGTCCCATATCACTGCTAAATGTAGAGGCTAAACTTTTGGCCAAAGTCATTGCCAACCGTATCCTCCCCTTTATGTCCGACCTGGTTCATCCGGATCAGGCAGACTTTATGCCTGGCCGGGCCACCCGACACAATATCCGAAGGGGCCATATCGCAGTGGCCGCGATTGACCATCTGGAAGGCCCGGCTGCGCTGCTGCTGGCCGACATAGATAAGACATTTGATTCCCTGGGGTGGACGTACCTGTTTGCTCTCCTGCAGCGTCTTAATCTTGGGCCACGCCTTCTGTCCTATATCCGGCAGTTATATACAGATCTCACAGCTTCAGTTAGAGTAGCAGGCGCGGTCTCGGAACCCTTTTCTATAGGGCGTGGCACGCATCAGAGATGCTCTTTGTCCCCCTATTTATTTGCGCTGGCACTGGAACCTCTGGCCTCATGGGTCCGGATTGACGCACAGGTTAAGGGATTTGAGTGGCCAGGCAGAATATCGGATCGCTCTTTATGCGGATGATGTCCTTTTCTTTATATAAGACCCACGGCAGATGGGACCACAGTTGCTCCGCATACTACAGATATTCGGAGAGACCTTGGGATTGTATATGAATGCCCGGAAGTCTATACTTTGGCCTCTGCACTGGAACTCAGAAATGGGCGCATGGGCTGCGGAAGTCACGATAGCTACATCAGGATTTAAATATCTTGGGGTTCATCTGGCTTCGTCCCAGTCGGTGTCATGGGATAAAAATATTACCCCCATCTGGCTGCGCACCCAGACTGAGATGAAGTCATGGACTCGGATGCCCCTTTCCATATTGGGTAGATCGGCGATTTTTAAAATGGTGTCACTTCCTCGCCTTCTCTATCAGCTGCAGAATCATCCCTTTCCAATACCACCCGCCTGCTTCCGACAGCTTAATTCCAGACTTAGCTGTTTCCTTTGGAATGAACAGACCGCTAGAGTCGCGCTCAAAATATGCTTTCAGTCTACCTATTGTGGGGGGATAGCGACACCGGATATCAAATCGTATCATGCAGCATCCCACCTCTTAGTGCTCAACGATTGGTGGTCCGGCAATAGAAGTGATCCGGCGTATCGGGTGGAACGATGGCTCATGGGTAGCACCTTGCCACACATGCTCCTCCATGCCCCAAGAGAGCTTCATCAGCTCCCGTCTGCTACACGTGTGGTCTTTGGAGTATGGAAGCAATCGGGCGCAGAATGGGGTGGTGGAGAAAACTGACAAGAGAAACACCTCTCTGGCAGAGTGGACTTATGCCACAGGTATCTACCTTGTTGGGGTTTCGAGACTGGGATATCATTGGTATCTCCACATTGGGAGACGTGATGCGCGGCACCGTTCTGAAGTCCTTTCAGGAGCTCCAGAGGGACTTTGAGATGCTGCGTACTCAATTATTTGCAATTTCGCCACGCTCTAACACCGTATATAGCGACCCTGGAATCTATCCCTGAGTTTAACCCGATAGAGGCTAAGGTCATTATGGGCGATTTGGGTGACCACAAGATGGCCAAAATATATCGATCTCTTGTGACGAATCTCTCTACAACCCTGGACTCACTCCGGGAAAGATGGCAGGCGGATCTTGGTCCACTAGACAACGATGACTGGACGGAAATACTAGAATCTCTGCGGGGAGCTGCAATAGCGTCACGCCAAAGATTCATTCAATTTAAATATGTACACCGTGCCTATTTCACAAGATATAGGTTGTGGAGAGCAGGACTGATAGCTTCCCCCACGTGTCTCCGCTGTGACAATGCGGAAGGCACGTTTATACATACTATTTGGGAGTGCACGGGGCTCCGTAGATTCTGAATTGGGGTCATGGCCTGTCTGTCAGAGGTACTGGGAGATACCCCTATCCCCTAGGCTTGCACTGCTGCATGTCACGAAGGAGATTGGAGGAAATATATATGAAAGGCATCTACTATTTCTGGGCCTTACTCTGGCCAAAAAGGGATATAGCCAGGGTGTGGGTAAGACTTGACCCCACCTAAGCTTGGGGCATGGAGGGCGAGTCTGGATTGGTGTATGAACATGGAGCAACCTATATTTAAGGCACGAGGCTGCCCGCAGAAACATTTGAAGATCTGGAGTCGCTGGGCAGATTTTCGAGGTCTTATTTTAGAACCCCCTCCATCACACTGTACAGATGCTGAGATCACTGGATGATAGATCAAGGGGACACGAAATTATGCAGGGATTTACTTTATATGAGAATTGGCTTGCAAGGTATGTTAAACAGACTATTATGTTGTACATGGCACACTTGGTTCTAAAGTTGTGGGCTGCTGTTTACAAGCCCGAAATGTTTATTTACTTATTTTGTAATTGTCATATTAAAGTCACCAAATTGATTCTTATAATGCCGACCGGAATTAATTGTCTTTCTCCTGTTCGAGATGAGACTGTTTTATCTGCTGACTTAATAAAACTGTGTTTTGAGAAAAAAAAAAACACTGGAATTCAGTCTCCCATGCCTCCCGTAATTGTTGAAGGGAAATATGCTAGTGGGAAACTTTGCGACAAGTATATCCAAGTCACACAGTGCCTACTGATTCCCATATAGTTGGATGATGAACCGCTGGTTCGATTTCCACAACTATCCAAGTGGTACATAGCAAGTGTGTAAGGAGGCCATAGGTCAGGAATTGTCCTTTATGTAGGGAGTAATTGTCCCTCAGGTCCTTGAATGATTGTCGCCTAATAAATCCCCCAGAGTGTCGAGACCAGCCGCAGACCAAGGCGCAAGTCGCCAAGTATCTAAATGAGATTGCAGAACGGGCCAGCCCCATAATGGGATATTTGGGGCGTAAGGAGCCCTGCACTTGGTTAGGGTATGGAATCTGACCAGGGAGCGCAACGCCACCTCAACCAGGCGGGTTATCCCTCTGAGTACTAGTGTTATAGAGAAAATCAACCATCAATGTATCAGATAAGTGATCAACAACACAGATTTAACAAAATTAAAGATATTTCATTGAATATTTCTCTTCATTATGAATACTTAATTTGTCCATCAAATATTTTTTCATACAGTACAATATTTAATCTAATAGTCCATCATTTTCCTGAACATATACAAAATGATTTCTAAATGCAAGCAGACACTCATAGCTAACTCTCAGGGTGCGCCCCACCCATATTAATCGTATTATTGCAGATCGCAGGTGTTTAAAACAAGCATTTGCAATGCAATAGGTCTCGCATTTATGCGAGTTTAAGCTATTGGCATTGTAAATGACAATGCCAATAGCTTAAACTCGGGTAAATGCGAGACCTATTGCATTGCAAATGCTTGTTGTAATTATGAAGTGTGATGGAAACAGATTTTAATAGGATTAGAACAAACCAAGATACTTTACTTGGTGATGCACAAATAATAAACATTAACTGAAACTCAGTTTCCACACATTATTTATGTGCAATATAGTTTTATCAGTAAAACTGTATGTCAGTGCACATTTTGTGACCATCTCAATGGAAAATGCGATGTCTGTAAATGACAATGCGCTACCACACAGTGCTTTAGTAACAATAAAAAAGACCTCTCAAGTCAATTTAAAGGTAGGTGGACCGCAAATGTTTGTTGTACTAAAAAGTGGGTTGTGGTTTTAAAAAGTTTAGGAAGCACTACATCAATGGATTGCAGTGTTCCACTGTGATGAACAAAAAGCACTGGCTGTACCAATCCACGAAATTCACATATTTATACATTGTCTTGGCTACAGTCATGGAATCATGACTTTTCTTTAATTAGGAAGTTTGAACAGTGTTTTACTGGGTCAACTCCCCTGCAACATTTTTGCTTATTCCAACCTCGTGGAAAGGTGATATATGGGTAGGCAGCGCTTCCCTATGTGACTTTGTTGCAGACTGAAAACTACAATGTTGGAATTTAAATCGCTTGTTAAATCAAGAACTAGACAGTGGCTTAATTTTTATAATGAACCACAAATTTTTGAATTTGGCCATACTTCCACAATATCAACCACAAAGGAAGAGTGCATTTTTCACACAGCATGAGGCTGTTTCTACTGTCTAGGCGAATTAAAGTGACATTTTCTGAAGTATGTGGTATCTGAAGGGGTGTCCGAGGGTGCCAACATAATGTTGGCTATAATATATACGTAGGGAATATACACAGCATACATTTTCATACAATTTTGTATGGATGTATAGGAACAAGTTAATTGCCCTACATTTAATGAAATCTAAGAACTAAGTACTAACGTATTTACTCAAGTCTTAAGTGTGAGGCGTATGTGTTTTGTGGTATGTGATGACATAGTGATAATTACTTGGTTCTGCTTTTTTCCATAAACAAACTGCTTTTTACAAAGAACATTTCATACAAACTAGAACTTACTTTCATATAACGAGGGGTAACAAGGAAGAGACAAAATAAGCGAGACGGTCATCGGAAAATCCTGAACTTGTTATAATTCCTCATATGTTATCAAATACGTCCAACGTAAACCTAATAACGCAACTCACATTTGCAGGCTAGTACGGAGCCTTTCGTCATAGAAGAATTGCTGGTTCTTCTAGAAAGAACTGTGTAATATAAAACCTATTGAAATCCAGGAAACGCACCAGGAAGAGCGATTTTGCCACCTGAATATCCACCTACCTGCCTTACAATAGGCGATCCATGGATTGAAGCTGTCCTTTGGAGGTCAGTACGCATGCGCACACTAAACCCAGCCGGCACTTCCCAGGCGTATTTGAATGAAGTGGAATGAAAACGAGCCGGTCACCGGAGGGAGAGGCTCTGCAGTGCAGAGCCTGCCGCCTGATTTCCGGGCCTCCTGGGTTCTCTAAGGGATGGGTGCTACAGAAACATCGGCATATTCACCTCGGCTAGGCGTCGGCTGCGGCGGTTGCAGCAGCAGCCAGCTCAGGAATAAGCGGTGCAGCGTTGAAGATGCTTTTCAAAACGTGACGCTAAGTCCGCGACCTAAAGTGTCTACTGCAGCTGCGAGAGAAGCGCATGCACAGTGCACCACAGACAGAGCAGGGCAGAAACCAAGACAACCACAAGCCAAAGAAGGAAGATCCATAGGAGCAGCTGCCCAGCCACAAGGCACTAGAGATAGGAGGAGCTGTCAGACAGAGGGCTGTAGTGTGTTCAAAGGTCGGCGAATGAATAGGTCTACATGCACTCACCATCGCTGCGCTTGATCTCCACATAGATCCCGATCTGCATCTTCGCGAGTACGGTGGCCGTAATCCTGCCGCATGGGGGGTTCTGAGGACGACTGAGGGCTACTGGCCTCTTCGCGGCGAACACACGATCTCCTCAAACCCAACAAGACTGGGGAGCGGCAATAATCCCGGCAGAGAGGAGGGGCGCATTCGCCGGCGGAAGATGAGACCCGGCGCCCAACACAGGAGGAGGAGGCTCGGGAGAAAATGTAACAGAAAGGGGGCCGGGCTGGCTGAGGGAGGAGGCGTTCACTGTGCATGCGTAAGATAGCCATCAGCAGCGTGTGAGACAAAAAAGGCACGGGACGAAAATAGTGCGCACAATCTAAATAAACATCCCGTGCAAGACTCGAAGTAAAGGGGCCAGTAGCCTTGGAAGGATACAAATGACGACATGGCCATCATAAGGAGGGACTAACAAGCCTATAAACCAATCGGAAGGCAGCATTTAGGAATGACAAAGACACAAGCCAATAAAAAAGATGGGCGGGGGAGTGGGAGTGGCTTCTCCCCCCTGCTCTACTACCACAGATCAATCTTTAGAGCAGCGCTTGCACGCTGGCTCAGGGCCCGACCTAAAAACGGCTTAAAACAATGATGGGAACATCTGAAAAATATATTTCAGTTTAGGCAACACTACCATCTTTATGTGAGAGATGCGACATATGTTTGAGAGTTGGTGGGTGAGTGGCCATTAATGAGATATGAAGTTGGATCTATCTGGGAGGATGCTTTTAGACTACTTGTGTGGTCTAGGTCTGGGTGTGACTGTAGGAATGGGCAGTGTTGGGTGCTGGGTTATATCTTACTTTGTAGGTTGTAGTGGAACAAGGGATGCGGTTCAGGGCGCTTCACTACCACAACAGGCCCAAACAGGCGAATCCCTTTTCTGTGTCTGCACTTTGCTGGGGATGCTCCAGTGATAGGGCAGCCCAAGGAGTTGATTAAGAAGGGAGTAGGAGGGAAGTGATTTCACTTCCTGAAGAGATGGATCCTGAAATGTAGATCTGATGTATTCATTTGCACAAAATTATAAAAATTATACGGAAGTATTCCAAGCCAAAGTGATTTAAAATTATTTGGTTTGAACTATATTCCACCTTTAAAGAGAGGTGGAAATTGTACCCTGGAAATTGAAACCACAAGAGAATCAGTGAATCGTGTGTCTTTGTGTAATCGATTTATAACTGAATCATGTTTAGAAATGCAAGTCTTTCTGTGAATAAAAGGACTTCTTTCATATTGTTTATCGTTTACATTAGTTTTTGTTTACGAGTGATTTCTTTGCAGTTTGCAAGTTTCAACGTTTGCAGGTGAAAAAATGTCTTTTATTTGGGTAGAAAAGGCTACTTTCTTCACAGTTTCAGATATGTTGAATTAAGCTAGTTTTTAGTTATTGTTTATTGTCCTTTAGTAGCATCACAACATATGTCCTGCACACCAACACTTTCTATTTCCTTACACCTGTCCTCATCAGTACTGTGGGCAAGTAAAAAATCAGTTCCATTTCATTTCATTTCAACAACTTTATTACGATCACACAGATCCTAAAAAGAGTACAGCACAGTTTTCTAAAAAAATATACACCGAGATGTATGGATAAAAGAATATAGAATAAAATACATAAAAACATTAGTACAAATTCAAATTGACAAGACCTCCAAGACAATTGTAAAGTACGTATGTGCAAAACAGGAAATTGTATGGCACAAATTAAGGTGCTTAGAGTTCCTACAACTGCAAGTTAGAACAAATGTTAGATAACATTCTGGTCTAACAAGGCTTTCCAAAACGCAATGTCTCAGCTACATAATTTTCTACGCCTGATCCAAAGGGCATGCTAGAATCTAGCAAGACCAAATACAATCTGTTGTCTAGTATCAGTACACAAAAGTCTTAAGACCTCTAGGTAATGCCCCCGGCCCACTAAGGAGCATAGCGGAAAAATCCATTTTTTCCTCATCGACTGATAGGTCGGACAAAAAAAGAGTAAATGGACTATGGATTCAGAACTAGCTTTACAAGTGGGACACAAATCAACCAAATCGTTGTTGCTGGACCTTTTTGAACAAAACAAATTGGTGGGAAGTGTTTTGAAGCGAAACTGCAGAAAAAGTTTCCGTGCCATCGGTGGAACAATTTCGTCAATGGTTGTTTCAAAGAACGGAGAACATTTAGATTTAAGAAAGACTTCAGTCAGGCTGGATATTGGGGCTGAATGAACTTCAAACAGAATCCCAAAACACTTCTTTCATTTTTGCTCTAGAAATTTGCCTCATGGTTTCTGGGTTTGACCAGTAGGCATCCATATCCAATTTTGCCAGAGATTTCCGTAAGGAGGTAAACCAATTTATTGATGAAGCTTTAGGAAATCTCAGGAGATCTAACAGAGTCTCTCGGTAGGTCTCCAGCTCTTCTACAGTCCATAGCCTAAACCAGAACATTATCATCCTGTACATTGCCTTATGTTTCAGTTGTTTATGTGCCAGATCCATATACAAGGGTTTCAGAGGGGTGCTAGCGGGGAGGTCAACCAGAGATCTAAGAAAACGCTTTTCCACAGCTATTAAGGACGATATGTTTCCTGTCCCCCACAACTCTATACCATACATTAGGCCCCCCAAAACCTTAGAGTTATAAATTTCAAGTGCAGGAGCAATCTGCCATGACGATGTTTTTCTATGTATTTTACTAATATGATTACATTGGAATATCTGGTGTAATTTAGCCTTCTCCTTTTGTGCATCCCAGTTTACTGATGGGGATACACGTATTCCTAAGTAATCAAAATCGTCAACTTGTTCGAGTAGGGTGCTACCTGCACGAATAGATCTACTGGAGAGTTTTGACCCTCTTTTATTAAACATCATGTATTTGGTTTTTCCCTCGTTTAAGAACAACCCCTATCGTTACAAAACTGAATAAAATCATTTAAAAGCTGTTGAAGGCCCTGGGGGGATTTAGAAATTAAAAGGGTATCATCCGCAAATAACAAAGCGGGCACTCTTCTATCACTTATTTTCGGGGCATCGCAGCCATCCCTGTCCAAGAAATCAATAACCCCATTTATAAAAAGAGTAAAAAGGGTGGGCGCCAGCACACATCCCTGCCTCACTCCACAATTTACAGGAAACTTTTCTGTTACTTCATTTCTTGGGCCCCACCTGACCTGGGCTGTGTTTGCAGCGTGTAATCTGATTAGGATGTCTAAGAGGTTTGCCGGGGATGCCCAATTCTCTCAGTACTCTCCACAGCTTTGCCCGGGGCACAGAGTCAAAAGCTGTGCGCAAGTCAACAAATGCCACGTATAATTTGCCCCTTTTAAGGTCAACTTCCTTCCAATAAATGCAGAGGAAGCGGAACACCTGATCTAGGGTGCTAACTTTAGAACGGAAGCCTGCCTGCAGGTCACTTAAAATATGGGATTCCATCATCCAGTCATGGAGCCTCCCCAGGACTTGTTTACAAAAGATCTTTTGGAGGGAATCTATTAGGCTTATCAGCCTATAATTTGATGGCTTAGTTTTATACCCTTTCTTGTAAATGGGCACAATTTCCGCGACCTGCCACAATTGCGGAATAGGAGCTCCAGACAGAATCAGATTAGATAACATATTTATGTACCGACCCCAAAGGCATTTGTCTTCTTTATACAGATCATTGGGGATTCTGTCTGGACCTGGGGCACGTGCTGGTTCACAAGAAGAGATTGCCACATGGGTTTCTACTATGGAAAAGATATGGGGCTCAAAATCCCCACACACCCCCTCCTCTGGCGACTCACCCATCTCATCACTACCGTCACTCTCATTGGCATAGAGAGACCCAAAGTAGGCTGTCCATTCATCGGGCTGTATGTTGTATTCCAACTCTGATTTCTCTCCCTTGAGCCAATGAGTTGCCTCTCTCCAAAAGGACCTTTGATCTTTACCAATTAGTGCTGTGTGTAAAGCTAGCCATAGTGAGCTCTCCCACTCCTTTTTAGCACTGTCAATGGCCCGCCTGTACTTGGCTCTAGCAGTCACAATTTCAGGGTGTACCTTACGCTTTAAAGCACTGATAAGCTCCCTCTTTGACCTGCTGCAGTCCTGATTAAACCATGTACTTTTAGACTTGTTCCTAATACCAGTGCAATGTGCAACACTTCCCCTAGTTTTAGCAGGCCGGCTAAGCAGTTCCCTAGCCTCTTTAAAAGGTGCTTGTGGCATAGATTTACACTCTTGACAGCATCTTTACTAGGGATTTTAGTTAAGGACTCTATTAAATTTGTGGTTTTCTTTTTGACAAGATCCAACGCCTCCGGGTGCTTCTCCACCCAGCCCCACTTGACTGATCGCTGATTATTTGAAGATGAGAGCACTCCCAGGTCACGATGACCAATTAAGGTTGGCTGTGCAATACCTGGGATACTTAGTGAAAGTACAAGTGGGTTGTGATCGCTATCGTGTCTGTTTACCACGATCATGTCATCTAGTACAGGCCATAGGTTGGAGGTGATTAAACAATAATCTATTCGACTTGTATGATTAGGTCTGTTGAAAGTATGGGCACCGTTAGGGTCTGATCTAGTTCTCCCATTTGTTGCTCGAAGGTCATGTTGGAGTGTTAGTGCAAACAACTGACCACCTCTCTTCGTCCATTTGACCTTAGGTAAGGTTAATGGAGGAATAGACCAATCCCTGTCCCAATCTTCTGTCAAGTCTGGGGCGACTACAGCTAAGGGCTCGAAAGTACAATTGAAATCACCAGCAACTATTGCTGGGGTGTTATCCAAGTATTTAGTTAAGGCATCATCCAATGTACAAAGGGTCAATGTTTCTTCCCCAGCAGAGTCCACCCTGTTATAAACATTAAAAAATGTCCCCTTCCAACCACTAAGTAAGGACAGCTCAAAAGCCAAAATGTCCTGGGAGTCCACATGGAGGCGCTTGATTTTGTTCCCTACAGCATTCTTTACCCAAACCACCAATCCTCCCGCCGGATGGCCCCGTTTTTTCCTAGTGGCATCAATGGCAAAGGTTGAGAAGCCAGATCTATGGGGAGTAGATATACTCCAAGTTTCCTGCATCAGAATTATGTCAAAAGTGTCTATAAGGGTGCACCATTCAGGATCCGATAGTAGTTTGGAGATCCCAGCCACATTCCATACTAGGATCTTAAGGTTCTTCATCTGAAAGGGCCCTGTTACAGTAGAGTGCGTTTTCTGAGAGTTGTCATACATTTCAGTTGTAGCTTCAGTCACGGGACAATGTTCAGTGATAGATGATAGGTTACTTCCCAACATGGAATTGGTTAGGGGTGAAAGGAGAACCAATCTAGGTTCAGGTAACAAACCACCCTCATGTTTCAGTCATCGATGACTACTTTTAACCCAGTCTCGGCCAGTGCTTTGTTCTGCCCTCGGGGATCTGTAACTAGTCACTCCTTCTTGCGAGAGTTTGTACCTGATTTGGATAGTAGTGTTAGCGGGGGGAAAGGTACGAGAATCAATTGCCAGGAGCCCAGATACTATGGCTTCATCAAAAAATCTTACTAAAATTAGGTCTTTTTCCGCTCCCGGAATATTTAATCTGCCGGCATGTCTAATGTCATCCCTTATAATTGAGTGACAATGACGGGCTGACCTGAACCAATGTGTGACCTTATTTTTTTAGGGATTTAGAGTCTTCATAGCCCCTCTTAGGAAGTTTTGGAACATTTGTGAGGTAGACTGTATCAGAGCTGCTTCTATCCTCCAGCCTTCTGTACACACCATCCCTTACTATCCCTGTCCCATGAGCGGCTTCATAGCTTGGTCTATCGGTATATCCTTCATCCGGGACCACCTCCCCTCTATCCGAGTGCCCAGATCTTGACGCCCCAAAGCTTACTCCCTTAAGTGTATGTTTTATTACTCTTCGGTCCTTAGGGCTAAAAAAAAGGTGTCTCCACAGGTTCTAGAGGTTGATGAAAAGTTTTTAGCGGCGGGGCTCTGGACTGTTTCAGCCGGCCCGTGCTGGAATTGCATCGAGCCACTATCTTTAGCTAGGGATGATATTAAACTAAAATTTTTAGGGGGTCCATAACAAGCTTCATTTCCATCCCCACAGGTATTCCTCTGTGTAAGAATCCCAACTTCCCTTCTAAGCGCAACCACCTCTTCCTTCAGTGACTCAATCAAGGTCCTTAATACAACTAATTCGTTGGAATGGCCACTTCTGATCTCACTGGGATTAAGCTCTCTTACCCCACCATCATCAGTTAAAGCATCAAACCTATTATGGCACTCAACCTGGACAACATAAGGGAGAGGGAGCGGCCCACAAATGTCCTCTTGGCACTTCTTCGCGGTTGAATCAAACTCCTTCCCCTTATCCTTAACCATACCCTTTTTCTTTCCTTTTGAGATTGGATTTAAACATACGTGGGATTGTCTTAACCGAGTTTGGTTTGAATATTAAAGTATGGGTGGTAAGGGGCAAGGATAAACCAGGAGACCCAGCTCCAGGTTCAACAGCGGGCTCTCTACATGTAACGGGGCTAGCCAAGTTTTCTACATCAGAAGACGAATTTAGTGTGGGATCGGCTATCTCCTGGCACTCCGATAGGATCGAATCAATACGATCCATAGTTTCATGACAAATGGCGCCAAGTGATTTTTTCTCCTTCTTAGCATTGTCATGGCCTGGGGCCCTCTCATGATCTTTCCTTTTACCCATCTGCCCTAATGACCCAAAGCAATGTTAATTATGCTACTTAAAAATGCTTAAGAGTATAACAGAAGGTGACATAGATAAGGACTGCCAGGCTCAAAACCCCCCAAAACCTACCCCACACGACAGTAGTAGGTAACTTTTTCAATGAACGAGATTAGAGGAGAGCAGTTCCTAGAAGCAATCCCGACTACAAGCCTCAATAATAAACACAGTACCTTAGGTCCATATGATAGTCCAAAAGTCCAGGTCCTGCAATGATGGAGACAAGGATGGCAACGCGAAGGGGGTGGCTCTGCCCTGCCTCTTCCTGGCTATGATGGGCGCAGACGGGCCCGCCCTTGGCCCGGGCTTCACCCGGGCGCGGGGCACGCCCGCGCACGTCCCGCGCTGCGGGAGCCCACGCTGCTTCTTAAAGCGCCTCCAAGCGCTAGAAATGGACGTATGCGGCGCCTGCCGCGTTGGAGGCCGGGACGGGTAGTTGGAGTCCCCCTCAGGCCGCAGGAACACCGGGCAGTATAGACGGGCTTCCCGCGCTGCTTCTTAAAGCGCCTCCAGGCGCTAGAAATGGACGTATGTGGCGCCTGCCGCGTTGGAGGCTGGGACGGGTAGTTGGAGTCCCCCTCAGGCCGCAGGAACACCGGGCAGTATAGACGGGCTTCCCGCGCTGCGGGAGCCCGCGCTGCTTCTTAAAGCGCCTCCAGGCGCTAGAATTGGACGTATGCGGCGCCTGCTACGTTGGAGGCTGGGACGGGTAGTTGGAGTCCCCCTCAGGCCGCAGGAACACCGGGCAGTATAGACGGGCTTCCATAGAAGCTGTTTAAAGTTCACTGCGTGATACTATTCTGCATTAGCAAAAGAAACTTGCAATGAAAACTGACGCCATTGCACTGACAGTATAAGGAGTTGTATCAACCATTTCACTAAGCTATACTGAATAGAAATAATGAATTATTTTGGATAAGTTTAACTTGTGCACATTTTTCCTCACTTATTCCATTTCAATGAAGTATACATGATGGTGTGCCCTATGCTTTTGCATGCAGTGTGCTCGTGACACTCTCCATAGAGGGCATGTCTACAAGTTACCCCCCTGTTACCTATGCTTTTTATGAAACACTGATGATATAATTGGCCATATTGCACAACTGACTCATGAATTTCGCTGGATTTCAGGTTTTGTCTCATGACCACAGCACACCTTCGAATGACGTTTTCAGGCAAATAAATATTTAGATCTTGAAAAACTATAGTTAAGGGATGCTACAATCGTTTTTTTATTCAGATCAGGTGGTTTTGGAAATGCATCATAAACTGCTCCTTTGAGAGTCCTTTTAAGCATAAGAGGATTGGCCCAGCTCATGTTCAGTTAATGGGGTACGACACCAATCTCCTCGACCAAGTTCTAACTTTGGTTTTATGGTTGAGATTACTGGAGGAGTGTACTCTTTCTTCTTAAACTAGGATGCGAGTTGTGCTATTTTAGGTATCGTTCATGAGTGCATAAGTTTCAAATAATTCTTTAACAGTTTTTTCGTCAAACTTTCTAGTTGACATTGAGTCCATTGTATTTCAATTGAGAGAGGTCTTGTTTTTTTCTCATTAAACTGTTGATAATTTCTGTTCATCTTTATAGTAACATTTTCCGAACTCAAACTATGTAACTGTATGAAAATATGGGGTCCACAGCATGTAGTCTTGAGCAGAAGCTTTATTGGCAAGTCAAGAAAGACCGGTCAGACGGGCCCAGAGGATAAGCACCAACTGACAGATAAGGTGTTCTAATCCTCTGTCCTCTCACATTCCAATACAGAATTACACCAGGTAGAAGGTCATGACAATATCATCATTCCATACCATAAAGAACAAGAAGAGGGAACACCGTAACATGCAAAACAGTAATATGCAGGACACCACATATCTCCCCCCTTTTATAGAAAAAACCAAAAAAACAAACAAACAAAAAAATAAAAATAAACAAATCACGCAATTTGCAGGGAACTTTTCTAGCTCTGCAACTTCTCCTTAAAGTTGGCACATGAGAAGAAAGTGATTTAGGCAAACTACCACATTGTGAGAACTTGGCTAAATGTGAGACATTCCACCATTGACCATTGTCAAGACGAACAGCATGGTTTCTTATTTCAGCAATGTGATGAGGTTCTCTGAATTTTTACTTTCCTTTTTGCAAAAGTAAATGGTCCTTGACCCTGACTGTCTCCTATAGCGAATGTAATCACTCTCCTCTTACCAAAGTGACAGAGCTTCTCATATTTAGAGCGATTGGAAGTATCAGAAGTAATCTTAGCCCTCGAAGCCTCAGAGGATACATTACAGTCAGTTTTGATGGCATTCAGTTTCCAAAAGGGACACAGAGAAGAAGAAACTTTTCTGCCCCTCATCAATTCAAAAGGAATTACACCAGAAACGGAGTGGAGAGTAGTTCTATACGCCCAAATCAAATTTCTTACAGCAGTTTCACAATCATCATTGCTATTGAGAGTACTTTGCACACATTCAACCAGAACCCTATTAAACCTCTCAACTTTACCATTCGATTGAGGGTGATAGAGGGGTGTGCGCAGATGCTTGACACCCAGTTTGGCAAGGAACTCCTGCATGGATATTGAGGTGAATTGTACCCCATTGTCGGTAAGTAGTTCCTCCGGGACGCCCTCTCTGGAAAAAACATCCTGTAAAAAACGAATGACAGCCTTGGAGTTGGGATCAGAGACACCTCTTGCCTCCACCCACCTGGAAAGATGATCAATGAGAACAATGAAATACCTCATGCAGTTAGGCAAAACGTGAAAAGGACCAAGAAGATCAACCGCAACTCTTTGCCAAACTCTAGATGGGCACAGGACAGGTTTGGGAGTGGGAGAACTAGTAGTGAGATGTTTGTCACTGTAACAGCACCAGACACAATTCCTGACTATATTATCAATATCTCGGTCCATGCTGGGCCACCAAAAATCATTTCTGATCCTACGCTTTGTGGCATTCATACCCAAGTGACCAGAGTGAGCGGTTTGCATTATTCTCACTCTAAAGATGTCTGGAGGAACAAGTTTGCTATCTCTAACCAATAAATCATGCTCAATAGAAAGTTCATCAGCGATTTTGCAGTATGGTTGTAAATCTATGGGAAGAGATCTCTCCTTGGGCCAACCCTTAATGACAAAATCCATTACTTGTCTCAAGATGGTGTCATTGGTGTGAGCATCCTGCCAAAGTGACATGTCAGGACAAATGACAGTGTCGTCAACATTGGCAATGATACACTCTTCAATATCATCTGGAATATCAGGGTAAGAATGAGAGGTGTCCACAGGAAGCCTGGACAGAAAGTCCGCCTTAACATTCTTGCCACCGGAAATGTGGAGGACATTAAAGTTGAACTCCAGTAACTTGGTGGACAACCTAGCTAGTCTAGCCGTGGACTTTTTTATCTTAGAGCTAGAAAGAATGTCTATTAGGGGTTTATGGACAGTTCTTAACCAAAACTTCCTCCCCCAAACATAGGAATTAAATTTATCAACGCCCCACACACAAGCTAGCATTTCTTTTTCTATGACTGAATACCTCAATTCCACATCTCTCATCCTCCTGGACGCAAACCCTACAGTGATCTCCCTTCTACCTTCCATCTGGGACAACACAGCACCCATACCATAGGCACTCGCATCAACAGTGATAAAGGTGTCTCAGCCTTCCACGTAAGCTTGGAGAGCTAGGGCAGACAAAATACATCTCTTGATAAGATCAAAATGTTCTTGGCATGTGGCCGTCCAAACAAATTCAGAACCTTTTTTTTAAGAGATTCCTAAAGCACTCAGTGAGACTAGAAAAATTCTTAATGAACTTGGAATAGAATTCGCATAGTCCAAGGAAAGAACGTAACTGGTCTCTATCAATGGGATGTGGTGCATTGACAATACCATCAACGATACTGGGCTTGGGTCTGACACCATCCTTGGTGAGAACATGACCAAGGTATTCTATCTCATTCACAGAAAAGATACATTTGTCTTCTCGCAGAGTAACGCCATTGTTTTGGAGAATCTGTAGAACAAGATCCAATGTTTGGTTGTGTTCAAACTCTGTGTTGGTATGCACCAGAATATCGTCCTGGAAGATTACAACATTGGGAACATCAATGAACATTTTAGTCATTACTTTCTGGAACACCGAAGCTGCCGAGGCCAGTCCAAATGGCATGCGACAAAACTGAAATGTACATCAGGTGTCACAAAAGCTGTGAGATGGCGGGATTGCTCATCAAGTACTACTTGATGGTACGCTGAGCGTAAGTCTAGCTTTGAGAACCATTTAGACTGACCTACAGCAGTAATAAGATCGTCGATGCGAGGTAATGGAAAGTTCCCCACCCAGAAGGCTTTTTTGAGAGTTCTTAAATCAACACACAAGCGAAGTTCTCCAGACCTTTTTTTGGCCAAAACAATGGGGGATAACCAGAGAGTGGCATCAACACGCTCAATTATGCCATCATTGAGCATTTTGTTAAGCATAGTAGTGAGATAATTTCTTACACTGTGAGGGACGTTCCTTAATTTGTGTTTAACCGGGGGTACACCTTCTTTAATTTTACAAGCGTGAGTAAAATCTTTAATTTTGCCAATCTTGTTTTCAAAAATCTGTCCAAATTTCTCTTTCCATTGGCAAGAATCAGAAATGGAATTTACTAAAGAGACAGGATTCTTCTGACCAGGTCTAATAATCATGCCAAATTCAGCCTGGTGCCACCACCCCAGAACGTTAATGCCTTTAGGAGCAACATAAACTTTGCCATGGATAGTTCTGTCTTGAAAAGAAATATCAGCCCAAAAGTAGCCAGCAAGATCAATCCTGCTACCCTCAAATGCAGTAGTGATGACATCAGGGGGTAGTTAGACTATGTGAGACCAAGATTGCTTGTATTTCTCAATGGAAATAATAGTAATCCTCGCATCCGAGTCAATGAGTAGCGGAATTTCATGAGACAGAATAGACACTTGGACAAAGGGATCCCCAAATTTCTTTTCTGTGTGAACGTTGTTTATATCCAAATACTCAACCGAGACAACGGATAAAGACAACTCTTCAACTCTGTTGTCCAAATCATCAGGAGTCTCGTTGGGAACCAATTCTTGAACACTTCTAATAGGGAAACGTCTGCCCCCGACACACTTTCCCAAAATGACCAGTTTTTTTACATTTGTAGCACACTTGGGCGATGGCAGGACAATTTTTGAAATTAGAAAGGTGGGAAGGAGAGCCACATCTGTAGCACTGGAACTTAGAAGAAGATCGTCCAGGAATCATATTCTTAATGTTCCTATCAGGTGAAACTTTACCCTTTTTAAACTTGACATCGCTGAGGGGCTGACGCAGGCTAGGAACGGAGTAGCGGCAGCGACAGTGGACAAGGTATTGATCGCCAACTGTTTAGAATCCAATTCTGAACGTTCAATGCTCTTGGCAATGTCAATGGACTCATCCAAAGAAGGGTTTTTGCAAGAAAGTAATTTCTGTTGAATTTTTTTAGAATAACACCTGCAAACAATTTGGGGCCAGATGTAGGTAACTTCAATTTAGCGAGTCCTTAATAGCGATTTTTACCGAATCGCTATTAAGGACTCGCTAAATGGAATGTAGGTAGGAATCGCTAAAATATTAGCGATTCCTTAACATTCCTTAATAACGAATCGGTAATTGAGATTCGTTACTAAGGAATACCTAGCCATTCATTCCTATGGGCTAGGAGGCCCATAGGAATGAATGGGAAGATATTCACTATTAGCGATTCGGTATTACCGAATCGCTAATAGCGGAGAGTATTTCAAGGGTGCCAGGGTGTCCAAAGGACACCCTGTTGCACCCCTGAAATGTGCATGTGTGCACATGTGGCGCACATACATGCCCTAAGGGCATGGATGTGTGCCACATGGCACATTTGAAAAAGCAAAAAGTGCTTTTTTAAAGGAAATCGCTACTTACCACCAACTTGCAGTTGGTGGTAATTAGCGATTCCTTAAGGCTCAAGTGCACTATTTTAGTGCTACGTACATTGCATTTAAGGAATCTGTATTTCCGATTCCTTAAATGCAGGAGCAAAATAAGGAATCGCTATTTTGCGATTCCTTATTTTGCATGTAGGTATGAACTCACCTACATTGCACTCAGCCAAATACCGGTCGGTAACGCTGAAATTCTCCGAATTTCGGCGTTACCGACTGGTATTTCGCCACCTACATCTGGCCCTTGGTCTCTTATTAACTGATTTGTAAAGTCATCAAAATCACAGTAGCTGGCTAACACCTTTAAAGCCGTGACATAAGTGTCAATAGATTCGTCGGGAGTTTGGACACGAGTAAAGAATTTGTGCCTGTGCACAACCACATTAACTTTACCCTCAAAATAGGTACTAATTTGTTTGAGGGCTAGCTGGTATTCATCCATATCGCCACTATCATGGCCAGTGTAAGTAGGTAAATGATCAAAAACATTTTGGCCCTCTACACCCAAATAATAGTAGAGAAGACTACGTTTCCTATCAGGTTTGAACTTCATGCCATCAATTGCGCCCAAATAGGCATTGAAAGATCTGAACCAGAGCCGCCACTTTAATGGAGGCTCGCCAGGATCCTGTAGGAAAAAAATTGGAGGGGTAACGGTTTGCATGGTGGGAAAAAAAAAGAAGAAACTGCAGTAGGAGACTACGATAGTGGAGAGAAAATGAAGAAAGGAAAAAAAAAAAAGTGAAAATAAATAGAATAAAAGAGACAAGAAATGGAGAGAAAAAGATTGGTATCTTTACCATTCAGTGAAATGACTAATAAGGTTGCAGAGATGAAACAAGGGGCGCAAGAAAGAAAAAAATCAAAGAGGTTGGTGAGCTAGAGTATAATGAAGATGCTCACAGTACGACCAGAATGGTTTCCCACTGTCGGAGTGTGTAGGACGAGGTTGGCGTGCTAGTGCTCAAACAGTGGAGAGAACGAGACAGGAAGTGACGCAATGAGTCACTGAGGGCAAGACCGGAGTAAACTCCCACGGTCAGAATAACCAAGCGAAACAAGTACTTGAAGAGCCGGAGCGGTATCCCACAGCTAAAGCAGAGAAGAGCAGGTGGCAGGCAGCACGTATGGAGGCTTCAGGAGCCAGAGCGGTATCCCACGGCAACGGAGTGAAGGAGCAGAAAGCAGGTATCCAGGTAACACGCTGCAATTGTGAAGTAAGCTGAGGCTCGAGCAGAATCCGAGCACGAGAGCCAAAGCTCGAGGGAGTGCACACGCAGGAGTTTAAAAATAAATGGAGGGGCGTGTGGAGGCACTCGCAAGGCAAGAAATAGTCAAATTAAGCCAGAAATGTAATAAGAGTAAAAGCGCTGGACACAAAACACGAAAATGTCAAGGGTATGAAAGCGAGCGGGAAAAAAAAAAAAAAAACAGTCCTGCTCGTGAGGAGAAGTGGCTTGAAAAGTAAAACAAATCCGGCTGTGCTCATGGAGGGGTAGGCGAGCATGGAAATATGCTCAAGGTGGGGTAGATGAACGTGGAAACAAGCAGATGCAGGTCGAGTACACAAATAAAAACGCCTCTGGGCCCGAAAGACAGAACAAGGAAACAGTACCTTGATGAAGTGAAGACAGGATGGAGAGAGACTTGCCAGGAAATTCAGCTCACTCCAAATGGAGGAAGGCTAGTCAGGGGAGTCAGCTCGCTCCAAGTCCCAAGATCGTCGCCAAATGAAAAGATGGGGTCCACAGCATGTAGTCTTGAGCAGAAGCTTTATTGGCAAGTCAAGAAGACAGGTCAGACGGGCCCAGAGGATAAGCACCAACTGACAGATAAGATGTTCTAATCCTCTGTCCTCTCACATTCCAATACAGAATTACACCAGGTAGAAGGTCATGACAATATCATCATTCCATACCATAAAGAACAAGAAGAGGGAACACCGTAACATGCAAAACAGTAATATGCAGGACACCACACTGTATCATTGGATTATGACTTTCACAGGAAGCAAAGAGTGTAAACCAATTTCTAGCTAGTCGTGCTTTCGCTGTTGTCCATTGTCTAATGCTCATTCCATTAACACGGGGAATCTCAGCATTGGTGACCCCCTTTCACTTAGGTCATAGCATTTCTCAATATAGCTGTTTTGGTTTCCATATCTTTCCCCACTTTTTAGGGCATCCTCTCGCCTTGTATATTCACCTTTCAGCCTTCCAGTTGCTTAACTCGGGATGAAATTAGTGCTCGACACAATCTGCCTACATTTATTTTCACAATCATTAGGTCGGATTGCATAGTATTTTGGCAGGCCTTCATCCCCTCATATGTGCCAAAGAAATAACTTTGCCACCCCTTCCTCTTTTTTGTCCATGATTTGCCACAGACATTCACGTACCCCTTCCAGAAGTACTCCACTAGGAGTCAAGACCATTTTGTATGCGTGAAGATGCCCCGTTGATTGCATTCTCTTGTGCATCTATCGGTATCAATCCTCCCCATTTTCGTCAGTATCTCTCTTGTGTAGTGTGATGGGTGCATGATCCATAGCTATACGAGCCAGAAACCTGCTCTGATTGCCATTTCCCTCGGGGCTCGAAGAGCTTCCTCCCATTCTTGATCTTCAAATGTGTGAAGCACCCATTCTCTTCTCAACTTCACTAAAGGGTTTGGGACGTTATACTATTTTTTGTAGATCTGGGAAATAGTATTTTTAAGGAGGGGTTCAGGGAGAACTATGTCCTCCAGCAGAGAGTAGTCCTCTATGAAATATCCAGTCGTTATACAGGGTGCTAGTGCTTAATCTGATTTCAATGTATCTTTATGCCACTTCTGCAGGGACCATCCATTTAGGTGGAACAGCAAGGACTTCTCCCAGTTTATTTGCCAGATATTGTGAAGTCCTGCAGGAATTTGTCAGTTGTTATCTCAAATTGTGCATCGTAAATTAATATATCGTCTGAATATATTATGATTCTCTTGTCCTCCCATTATAGGCCTCTTGCCAGAGGATCTCCTAGAGCCAATGCAAAGATTATGGGAAACAGGGGGCATCCCTGTCTTGTTTCCCTTCTCCAGCTGTAACAGGCTGGACTAGGTACTGTTGATCCTCACCCTCGCTATTGGCTTTTGATATAATAATTTAATCCACCATCTATATCGGGCCCAAATCCCATCTTCACTAGGACTTCGAACATCTGTGACCACTTCAGTGTGTCAGAATTCTTGCTGGTGTTGACTGACAGAACCATCGTCCGCTCAGTTACTTTTTTACGTGTATTTCATGCACCCATAAAGCAGCCTTAGAAGAAGTCTGGTGCTCCTGTTAGGTATGAAGCAGATTGGTCTTGGTGCTCGAGGGTGGTGATCACCTTTCTTAATCGAGTTGCTTACACCTTTTCCTAGAATTTTGATATTTGCGTTAAGCAAGGAGATGGGTCCAGTCGAGGCACAGTCATCCAACAACTTGCCTTCCTTAGGTATTGCCACTATTGTGATATGGCGCTGATCATATGGCAGCAAGCCTTTTTGGTAGGCCTCTGTGAACATATGAAGGATGTGGGGGTGGAGGGTGTGAAGTTTACTTGCCAATCTCTTATGTAACACTACAGGAAAACTGTTCCCAGCGCTTCAGCAAATTGTAAATGTCTAATTGCCTTAGTGATTTTAGCAACTGCCATATCACCTTCCCGGTTCATGCTGTTCTTTTACAAGAGTCTAGATATTTTAATATCCTTTAACCATTTATGAATCTCGGTCTTACTCATCTTGCTCTGAGCCCTTTGTAGGACCTGGTAATATCTAGCAAATGTTTCTGCAATGGAGTGTTGCTTTGGATTTTATGTCCTTCTGCTGCTGTCCGGTCATGCTCCCAGTTTTTGCTGTATTCCCTCTGTCCCAACCACGCTAATAGCTTCCCAACTTTATTTCTCACTTCATATAGACTCCTCTGGGAGACGATGTAATAAGTGTGGATTTAGTTTGTTGTCGGAGCTTGATATTCCTGCTGTTTTAAGCAAAACTGATGAGTTGGGGTCTCTGCATTAGTTGCAAGTATTTGGTTTCATGTCTGAGGATATCTGCCTCAAGTTCATCTGCCTGATCTCTTTTCTTTTAATTCGCTTGTGCTATCAACGAGATGGCTGGTTCTCTAATGACTGTCTTGTAGGCCTCTTCACTGTAATTCCTCTCTTGTGTACAGGGTTGCTGACTCTCCAACTGCAAATGGCCCGTTTGGCACGGATAACTTCACAGCGGTCCCCCTCTAGCATACTGGGTTGACGACTGACACACCGTACACGGGCAATGGCCCGATTGGCACGATTAACTTCACGGCAACCCCCTCCGGTATACGGGGTCGACAACTTACACAGAATTAGTTTTGGGCAATCTTGGATGATTTTGTTATCCAGGTGTATTATTATCACCTGATGAGACAGAGCCTGGTGGCATGTTTCAACTCGTATTTTCGGCATTTGTTGTCAGACTTGGTTGACGCCTACATCTAGGACGCTCTTCTCACCACTCACTTCTCTAGTCCTGATGAAGACCCTCATTTGAGGCATTCAGTGGCCCCCTCCATTGTGTCGGGTCGAAACGTTGACGCCTCTTAGAACTAAGCCTGAATGTACAGTTACAAATCCGCATGTTGGCAATAGTTATCGATCAACTGCACCTCGTATGTGATGGAGATAATGTCATACTTATGCATTTGACAGGTTTTTAGATGAAGAAATATAATTAAGAGAAGGATCAGGAACCCTCCAATTCCTCTCTTCGTTACACTTCACGGGCACCTTCTCCTAGCACCTTCCTATTTCTAATTCCTTATAATCCTCTGTACTTATGTGATTGATTCAAATGTCTATACATAAATTAATATATTTTCCAGAAATTTCAACAAAAAATTGTTGTAGTGCATATATGTGTATGTGTCTTTTTTCCGAATTCAATTGTGTTTTTGATGCTTTCCCGACAGGTGTTTTTTCATACATTGCGAAAGAGTTAGTGATACAATCACCCCTCTTTGTTGTGTTCGCCTCCCTGATCAGACCATTGTTTGTTTCTATCAATTAATACCCAGGTCCCTCGGGCTATGTTTGGGTCACCCCATTGTTTGTCATTGTACTATTCATATGCACACATATATCCAGCACATGCATACAGCACACATGCTCTGCACAGCACTATATACTAACTTGATGCAGGCCGAGGGTGAGTTAGCACATAGCAGCGGGACTTTACTTGTACTTGAGTGAGCCTGTGGGCCTCACTCCAGTGACACAGGTAAAAAGGGCTTGTTCACTCCTACTAATCACTACATGGTATGCTGGCACCACCGCGCTTGTGCTACTTAACTCCTGGCAAAGGCAGTTGCCTTTCACCATTGTGAGGGTAGAGCTTTGGGCCGCAGTCCATGAGACATGCCTATGACGTTGTGCACAGACATAATCCAGATTTACCCATGACAGCAAAAATCAGCACCAGGGATCCAGGCATCATATCAGCTGGAGCACCCAGGGCATGGGAACACATCCATTGCCATGCAAGGGACTTTTCCGTTCCAACACCCCTCTACTTCAGCTACACAAAACTGGTTCTGGGATCAGCTCCCCCTCCCACTGAGCTGGTGCCCAATCGGTTGCAGAGGCCCTAAAGATCAAAGGCTTTCTTTCCTCAGGCTTCCCCTTACACCTGACTGTGAATAGTCCGGTTTCACCTATGTCCCTGTGAAGTAAATTAGAATCCTGAACCCTCCAAACTACTCTTTCAGCTCTCAGGTGTCACATACCTCACCCCCAGCCCATCTTGTCACCTGGCATAAGCCATAGTCCTGCTCTGGCAGCTGTTTTCAAACCTCATTAAGGCCAACCATTTCTCTTGATTGCGCCAAATAAGATTTAGTAAAAGTAATAAGTTAATATTCACTCAAGTTTTCCTCATAGGACAGCTAGAATCTTCAACAGAGCAAAGAATGCTTTTGGGGGCTTGTCAATGTAGGGACACAGTAACATTACATTTCTATAAGTCCCACTTTTAAATACTAGGCAACCTACCGTGTGAACTACAAGGTCTACTGTGGGGTGACTCTGGTGGGGACTCGCTGTCCCAAAGAGCTCTGCGCAGCCCAGGAGAGGAGGAGCTATCACCTGCTCTCCCAGCACCAAAATCTTGCATATAAAGCGCCTTGTTGTCTCCCAGGGCATGGACCCTGCAGGCAATAGACTTTGGTAGGGACTCGCTGTCCCAAACTGCTCTGCTCAGCCCAGGAAAGGAGGGGCTATCACCTGCACTCCCAGCGCCAGCATCCCGTGCATTAAGCGCCTTGGTGCCTCCCGTGATGCGGGAGGCACACAGGGCACGTGCCCGGGCGAAGACCAGGCTAAGAGCGGGCCTGTCTGCGGCTTCAAGTCAAGGTAGGCCTCGTTTCCATCTTACTTGCTATCCCTCTACTCGCTATTCATGTACTTAACAATGGGGAAAAAAGAATCCTTCTACCCAAAAGAAACCTGGAGACAAGGGGGCCCTCATTACCCCGCCAATTACCTCCTATCTGTCCTCAGCCATGGGAGCAATCTTTACAGAATTAGAGGTTGTGGAGAGCCATGTAAGCGCTTTCCGAAAGTTAAGTTAAACAAATGCCTTCCTTGGGCCGTCTGACCCCCCACAGGTGGATATTTCGACGAAATCTAAGGATAGCAATGCAGTTGAAACTTCATATCTTCAGTCAGTAAGACCCATAGAGTCCGATGTGACCCCCTACCCATGCATTATCCAGGATTCCCTTGTAAACTCTTCTTTTATTAATCTAAGTAACCCTCCTCCTGCAGTACAAAAGCCTCCCCCAGTCAAGCGAAAAAGATGCGACAAAACCGCCCAAAAGGATGTCATAGGGGCAAAAAAGCCACGCACAAAGCCCGAAGTGTCCTCCCACAACAGTGTCACACCATCTAGGGCAGATACCAGGGCTGCATTACAGGACGTCTGCAAACCCTTCTTCTTTCAAAATCTGGAGGCTCTACTAATGGACCTCAGACAGGACACTATTGCGCAGATTAAATCTCTGGGGGATGGAGTGCAAGCGCTTATGGATTTTCGTTATACCACTAAAAATATCTCTCATGATACTAGTCCGCTTCAGCCTCATCTCCATGCCACCTCAACCTCACCTGTAAATGGTCAGCCTTCTCCAGCATCTTATTCTACCCTTGCTGGCCAGCCACCATTTCAGCCTGTACTTGCCTTGGCCGCTCACCCACAGCTTTCCAAATTGGCTTCAGTGGTTAATAACACTGGCCCTCGTGAACATGTTAGACTAGAGAGTAATGTCGCCGTGCACCAGGAGTGTGAGGACCTTTTGCAACTACCGCCCAAATGTACGCCATATAGTATCATACTAGAATGTGTCCCTCCCGTGAGTGCAGACATGCATGAAGACTGGCAGGGCTTAAAAAATAGTCGCTCACTGGTGCAATACAAATTCAGGTTGGCCAACCGACCTAGCGGACGAAATCCTTATGGTCAGGGGGGTTGGCTGGTTGGGCTACACCCCAAAGTTTTCTAGGGCGATTGTGTTGTGGTAAATTTCAAAGACCCCTGCCTGGTAAGCCATCTATTACAAAGACTGGACCATTGTGCGAAAGAGATTGGGCAAGATTCGCACCCTACCACTGGTCTTCTTTTATTGACCCCTCCTTTTTATCATCAATGACCCCCAAAGCACTTTCCCCGGACCCCAATCCAGCGGCCCCGCTCATCACCCCCTTGGCTCACGAAAACTCCTTTGCAGTCATCTCTTGCATGCCGGATGTAGAATGACTAGTTGAGCCTGTGGTCAATCATTTATTTTCTCCTCCCATTCTCCACGATGCTATATCCAAGCCCCATAAGGGAGAGGTCCCTACTAGCTCCTTCATTCCGGATGATGTCATTGGGCCAGACTGACTCCGCTTTATGTACTGGAATATAGCGGGAAGAATTTGGAAAACGAGAACTGGCTAGAACTAATTAATAAGCATGATGTAGTGTATCAAGAGTCGTGGGCCCTTGAGGATTTTTATGTTGATGGGTTTCAATCCGTTTGCATAGCTGCTACACCATTTTTATCAGGCAGAGTGAAGGGAGGATAGGGGTTTTCACCTCATTAAGAATAAGCAATTTGAAAGTTGAGAAGCTGTTGTGTGCCCCCTGTTGCCAAATTTTACACTTGCAATTTCCCGGACATTTGGATGTATTATTAATTAATTTTTATTTTCATTAGTTTACAAACCGTCCCATTCATCTGAAAGTGAACTGGTTCAATTTATAACAGATTACTGTGAGAGACACCCAACTAGGGGGGCTATTTTCTGGATTGGCGATTTTAACATCTCTTTGTGCCCCCTTAGAGGTGACCTTGTCAAGACGAAAACTTAATGCATATTTTTCCATACTCCATATGGGACTGCATTGAATTAGGGTATAATGAAACATAGTTTACTTTTTAGCTCCTATTTTTTTAAGGACAGTGCTTTTATCTCACCAACGTTTACAGGGAAAGGCAAGGAAACCACAATTGATTTTCCTATTTTCACCTAACATAGTCCTGTATCTAAAGGATTCTTATACTTTCCCTTCTACAATTAGCGATCACAACCTCATTGGTGTTACCCTAACAAGGCCCTGACTAATCCTCAAATGCGATGCTCTCCCCCTGATCTCCAGTTTTCCAAAAATAACGGTATTCGCCTCAAATGGGAGAATGTAGACTACAAAAAGTATTTTTACCCTTAAGCAAGCTGAAGTAATGACTTGTCTTACTGAGGAGGGTCTGGAAAGTTATGAAGGCCTTTGTAAACTTGTGTCCAGTCGGCTGGTTGCAAGGAAAAACCAAAGGGAACCCCGCCCTTACAAATGGTTTAATACAGCTTGCACCATCGCCTAAAATCACCTAAAAAAGGCATCTAAAGCATCTCCCCATAATATTTAGGATGTTAGAAAGGTCATGTCCATATAAAAGTCCCCTCTGAAAAAGAGGAAGCAGAAGGTAAGGAGGCAGGCATGGGAAGATGTGAAAGCAGCCTCTGAACTTAGGAACTTCAGGGCTTTTTGGGAACTGTTAAATAGATGGCAATCAGCTGAGAATCTAATGTCATATCCGTGCCGAGGATTGGGTTTGCCACTTCTCAAAGATTTTTGGCCAGGACCAACCATCCCTCAATCCAGCAGAGGTACCCATCCCTTCCCCTGCTGAAATTTTAGCTCTAAGTAATTCCATTGAAGTTAGCGCAGTATCCGGAGCTATACTAAAAACATCTGCTGGAAAGACGTCAGAACCAAATGGGGTTCCAATCGATGTTTTTAGATATAATCCCACTTTTTGGACACCCCTTTTAACAAATGTTTTCCGTACAGTGGTAAGAGGTGATTTCCCCAATTCCTGGAAAGAGTCCATTATCAGCCCCATATTTAAACAAGCATTTGCAATGCAATAGGTCTCGCATTCACACCAGTTTGAGCTATTGGCATTGTAAATGACAATGCCTTTTATTTATGTTTTGGGTTTTAAAACAAAAATAAAATTCATTGTCATTTACAATACTAATAGCTTAAACTCTCGCAAATGCGAGACCTATTGCATTGCAATAAAGGGCATTCTCGACCACTTGTTAGATTGTAAATATCAGAGGAAGAGACCGGCCTGCGACGTCTTCAAAGTAGTGATAAATAGTGCAGTGAAGAAGATGTGTAAGTGTTGTAAATTACACAGACACACAGTGTGAAGTGAGAGATACATATGATCTGAGATATAAACACTAACAAAGTGCTCCAACACCTTTCCCTCTGTGAATACACTGTCGCAGCTCAGGAGGAAGAGCGGGGGGGCTAGTTCCTGCCCTCTCCGTGATTTGAGTGTGCAGTGTGGCATTGCGTAATGTCATTGCTATCTTTGGCCTAATAAAAAACACTCCAGCTGTAGTGGGGCCCTGGCTTCACCTCCTGGTGCAGGGCGGGCTGTGCTTTATGGCAGGCATGGAGGGAGGGATGGTCTCGGCTGCAGCTCCGGCCTCATACAGTGCCCCTGGTATTACTGGTGAGCGAGAGGCGCTGAGATGGTGGTATTGGTGGTGGTGGTGGTATTGGTATTGTTGGTATTGGTGGTTTTGGTGGTGCTGGTATTGGTGGTATTGGTGGTGGTGGCATTGGTGGTGGTATTGGTGGTGGCGGTATTGGTAGTGGTGGTATTGGTAGTGGCGGTACTGGAATTGGTGGGGGCGGTACTGGCATTGGTGGTGGTGGTATTGGTGGTGGTATTGGTGGTGGTGGTATTGGTATTGGTGGTGGTGGTATTGGTGGTGGTATTGGTATTGGTGGTGGTGGTATTGGTGGTGGTGGTATTGGTGGTGGTATTGGTACTGGTGGTGGTATTGGTATTGGTGGTGGTATTGGTGGTGGTGGTATTGGTGGTGGTGGTATTGGTGGTGGTAGTGGTGGTATTGGTGGTGGTGGAGGTGGTGGTATTAATGGTGGTGGTATTGATGGCGGCAGTGGTATTGGTGGTGGTATTGGTGGTAGTGGTATTGGTGGTAGTAGTATTGGTGGTGGTGGTGGTATTGGTGGTGGTGGTATTGGTGGTGGTGGTATTGGTGGTGGTCGTATTGATGGTGGTGGTATTGGTAGTGGTGGTATTGATGGTGGTGGTATTAGTGGTGGTGGTATTGGTGGTGGTGGTATTGGCGGTGGTATTGGTGGTGGTGGTGGTATTGGTGGTGGTATTGGTGTTGTTGCGGGCTGTGCTTTATGGCAGGCATGGACGGAGGAAGGGATGGTCTCGGCTGCAGCTCCAGCCTCATACAGTGCCCCGGCTATTACTAGTGAGCGAGAGGCGCTGAGGTGGTGGTATTGGTATTGGTGGTATTGGTGGTGGTGGTATTGGTATTATTGGTGGTGGTGGTGGTGGTGGTATTGGTATTATTGGTATTGGTGGTGTTGGTATTGGTGGTATTAGTGGTGGTGGCATTGGTGGTACTGGTGGTGGTTGTATTGGTGGAGGTAGTGGTATTGGTGGTGGCCGTATTGGTGGTGGTGGTATTGGTATTGGTGGTGGTGGTACTGGTATTGGTGGTGGTGGTACTGGCATTGGTGGTGGTGGTATTGGTGGTGGTGATATTGGTGGTGGTATTAGTATTGGTGGTGGTATTGATGGTGGTATAGGTATTGGCGGTGGTGGTATTGGTGGTGGTATTGGCGGTGGTGGTATTGGTGGTGGTGGTGGTATTGGTGGTACTAGTGGTGGTGGTATTGGTGGAGGTGGTGGTGGTATTGGTGGTGGTGGTATTGGTGGTGGTATTGGTATTGGTATTGGTTGTGGTGGTACTGGTATTGGTGGTACTGGTATTGGTCGTGGTGGTATTGGTGGTGGGGTATTGGTGGTGGTATTGGTATTGTTGTTGGTATTGGTGGTGGTATAGGTATTGGTACTGGTGGTGGTATTGGTGGTGGTATTGGTGGTGGTGGTATTAGTGGTGGTGGTAGTGGTGGTGGTGGTGGTGGTGATGGTATTGGTGGTGGTATTGGTAGTGGTGGTGGTGGTGGTATTGGTGGTGGTATTGGTGATGGTGGTGGTATTGGTGGTGGTGGTAGTGGTGGTATTGGTGCTGGTGGAGGTGGTGGTATTAATGGTGGTGGTATTGGTGGTGGCAGTGGTATTGGTGGTGGTATTGGTGGTGGCAGTGGTATTGGTGGTGGTATTGGTGGTGGTGGTGGTATTGGTGATGGTAGTGGTGGTATTGGTGGTATTAATGGTGGTGGTGGTGGTATTGGTTGTGGTGGTGGTATTGATGGTGGCAGTGGTATTGGTGGTGGTATTGGTGGTGGTATTGGTGGTGGTGGTATGGTGGTGGTGGTATGGTGGTGGTGGTATTGGTGTTGGTGGTATTGGTGGTGATGGTATTGGTGGTGGTGGTATTGGTGGTGATGGTATTGGTGGTGGTGGTGGTGGTGGTGGTGGTGATATTGGTGGTGGTATTAGTGGTGGTGGTACTGGTATTGGTGGTGGTGGTACTGGTATTGGTGGTATTGGTGGTGGGGTTTTGGTGGTAGTGGTGATATTGGTGGTGGTATTGGTATTGTTATTGGTATTGGTGGTGGTATGGGTATTGGTACTGGTGGTGGTGGTATTGGTGGTATTGGTGGTGGTGGTGGTGGTATTAGTGGTGGTGGTATTGGTGGTGGGGGTATTGGTAGTGGTGGTAGTGGTGGTGGTGGTGGTATCGATGGTGATATTGGTGGTGGCATTGGTGGTGGTATGGGTGATGGTGGTAGTGGTGGTATTGGTGGTGGTGGTGGTGGTATTGGTGGTGGTGGTATTGGTGCTGGTGGTGGTATTGGTGGTGGCAGTGGTATTGGTGGTGGTAATGGTGGTGGCAGTGGTATTGGTGGTGGTATTGGTGGTGGTATTGGTATTGTTATTGGTATTGGTATTGGTGGTGGTATAGGTATTGGTACTGGTGGTGGTGGTATTGGTGGTGGTGGTGGTATTGGTGGTGGTGGTGGTGGGGGGGTATTGGTAGTGGTGGTATTGGTAGTGGTGGTGGTGGTATCGGTGGTGGTGATATTGGTGGTGGCATTGGTGGTGGTATTGGTGATGGTGGTAGTGGTAGTGGTGGTAGTGGTGGTGGTGGTATTGGTGGTGGTGGTGGTATTGGTGGTGGCAGTGGTATTGGTGGTGGTAATGGTGGTGGCAGTGGTATTGGTGGTGGTAATGGTGGTGGCAGTGGTATTGGTGGTGGTATTGGTGGTGGCAGTGGTATTGGTGGTGGTGGTATTGGTGGTGGTGATATTGACATTGGCGGTGGTATTGGTGGTGGTGGAGGTATTGGTGGTGGTATTGGTGCTGTTAGTATTGGTGGTGGTGGTATTGGTGGTGGTTTTGGTATTGGTGGTGGTGGTATTGGTGGTGGTGGTGGTATTGCTGGTGGTATTGCTGGTGGTTGTTTGGTGTAGTGGTATTGGTGGTGATGGTATTGGTTGTATTGGTGGTGATGGTATTGGTGGTGGTAGTGGTGGTGGTGCTGGTGGTATTGGTGGTGTTGATATTGGTGGTGGTATTAGTGGTGGTGGTATTGTTGGTATTGGCGGTGGTGGTATTGGTGGTGGTGGTATTGGTGGAGGTGGTGGTAGCATTGGTGGTGATATTGGTGTTGTTGTTAATAAAACAGGCTTTTGAAAACAACCGGTCAGATGGCTTTAGTGCGGATGACATGTAACACAGATGTGCTGTTGTCAGCTTCAGCCCATTAGCACATGATTATGTGCTACCTGGAATTCACATGACTTTCGCTAATCATTTCTAAATCCATTTTACTTGGGAGAAGGGGTTAAAACAGACACAAGAGAATGCCGAGTTAAAGTGATTGAAAGCAGGTGCCCGTGTTACGGGGGCAGCCGTGCTGCTTAAAAAAACACAAGCGGTTTCAGCTGAAGCAGCGCATGTCTGGCCTGCAGTAAGAGAAATTCAATAAAGTAAATAGTGCTTACAGATCCCATGTAACAACCAAAGTAAAAGGGCCAGTCGCCATGGGAGGGTACAAATGAAGAGCAGGCAGTACTAAGGAGGGACTAACAAGCCTATTAACGAATCCGAAGGCAGCATTTACGAAAGACAATGACACAAGCCAATGAAAAATATGGGAGGAGAGTGGGCGCGGCTTCTCTCCCATACTCTACGACAGGAGTCTTGCAGAGCGAGCAGCGCATGCGCGCTGCCGCTAGGCTCGACCTAAAAAGGGAACAAAAGCCAACCCACCTGTTACAGAGCCATCTCCCGTTTGGACTCTTCTCTAAAGTTCTTGGGGAGGGTAGTTCTCCAAAACCCGAAGATTGGGCTGTGGAGAAAAACTTTTTCTCAGAAGTGCAATATGATTTCCGCCCGGGGGGTTGGCACATTTGAGCAAACCCTGAACTTGCTCTTGTTAACGGGGAAATTTGTCAAAGCTAGGAGAGGCAACCTTCATATGAACCTCTCGAGCACGTTCGATTTGATTGACGGGGGTAGTTATGGGTCATGATGGGTAAAGCAGGGATCGATCCTGCCTTGGTCGACCTCTTGAAACATTCCCATTGTGGCACGATGCCCCAGGTCCGTTTTGGTGTAAATGGTGACTGTAATCCCTCCTTTAATTCCAATAAAGGTGTGAGGCAAGGTTGTATTTTAGCCCCCTTTTTATTTCTTTTTTATATAAATGAACTTGAGTTGTAGCTTGTGATAAGAAGCAAGGATCTCCCCATATTTAGGAACCACCCAGTCCCTGTCTTACTTTACGCGGATGACACAGTGTTAATCGCCTGCACTGCAAATGGGCTGCAGCTGCTCCAAAACTCTTTTTACGTTAATATTCGGGAGCTTAACCTAAAAAGAAATCACCAGAAATCACATATAATGACATGCGACCAATAAAAACTTGCTCATGCACATACAACATAGATGGCTTCCCAATTATTAAGGTGCAGAGTTTTATTTACCTTGGGGTCTTGCTGGCGGACAATCTGAGTTGGGACAAGCTCCTGAGCCACATAGCCTGAAAATTTGCCAGGGCCATAGATGTGACTTTTAGGTTCTCTAAGAAACTTGTCTATAAGCCCATCAAAGAACTAATTACCTTGTATAAAAGCAAATGCCTTTCCGTGGTGACCTATGGGGCCGGTGTCTGGGGTTATACTCCCCCAGGTAGTTTACAAACGATTGAGAACAAATTCCTGTGCAGACTGTTGGCCTCCTCTAGGAGTAGTGCCAATCTTATTGCCCACTTGGAACTTGGACTTCCTTTTTTGGAGGATATGGTCAAGGCTAATCCATTGTTCCTTTGGCTGAAGATTTAGTTCTCACTGCATACTTCATTTTCACGAACAGTCATTGAGGACTGTCTAAGACAAGACCGCATGGACTCCATTCCTTGGTTAGCTTATGTTAAGAGGACTTTTTCTAACCTTAGCCTGCCAAATCTCAATTATTGCAAGTATCAAAGGAGTTCCGATGCGGCCAGACTAGGTACGGAGACGGGCCTCTGATCTTGAAGAAAGTGTGACAATAGGTCGGGCCCCCCACGGAACTCATGGGGCACTTCTCAGACAATTTCTGAGTATGCGTCGCGAGAGGAAACCATCCTCTATCACATAACGCACCTTAGCGAGTGCGCCACATAGATGGTCTCTGACACATATAGTTTTAGACCACCATTTTAATCCCACGCACATAAGGTCCTGAAGAAAGCCAGCCCAGTAGTGAGAGTCTGGCTGAAAAATGTTGACCACACAGGATATCGGAGCCTAACTATCTCCAGAGATATCCACCTCTCCTTTTTAATCACTGCCGAGGGCCCACACATTAAAATAGTCTTTTGTTGTTCAATGGGACCCTCTGGACAGTTTTTAAACCACACTCATTTCACCTTCACTGCACACTCACTGCACATAACCAGCTCCGCTGCATCCAGGCGTTGAAGCACACCCAAGGTACATTCGGTACCTTGGGTGGGACCCAATGATGAAGCATGTCACCAACTAGGTTGGTGAGTGAGGGTCTTCAAAAACACATATGTGTTGCTTTACATACACATATCAGAAGCTCCTACCCAGTAGCTAGTTCCCTTTGATACTTGCATATATGCCCAGGGAAGTGAACTGGCTTCTACCTTTCCTCGCTCTTCTATTTGATTTCTATCATCAAATCTCAATTATTCCCATAAAGAAATTGAGAATAGTCTAAAGAATTTGGAGAAATCCCTTTTTTCTAACATAGAAATCAGGCCAGACTTTCCAAATGTCTATCCATGATTTCGGTCTCCTGTTATCTAGAAATAAAACTCTCAGAAGGAACAGAGCGATACTTACAGTGGATCTGGAACCCAGATCATAGATTTTGCTTAACTCGTTTTAGACTTAGCACTTTGCACTTTCTAGTAGTTTATCCCCATTAGTGCACCTGGTTCCATACCCTAATTCTTTGCCCCTGTGATAACATCTCCAAGAAATCACTTGCACATTTTATGTTTTTTTGTGATTTCTATACACATCCTAAAATTACATGTTTGTCTAGTGCTGCGCACATATGGCCATAGAACATATATCAAAAGCCTGCACCTTCTACAGCTTTTAGATTCGGAGCACTGCTGTTTATCTGTTTTAAGTTATGTCTGACAAGCGCTTTGAATCAGAAGACAGGAGAATTCTAAAAAGACCTGAGAAATCTGTTCTTGCTATGACCAGTTTGTATATTTCTGTCTAATCTGAGCTTTGCCTCGATCGCTACAACATGGTTTGACCTTGAACGCCACAAGATTATAATATGGTTTTTGATACTTTTATGCCTTTATCTCTTGCGTTTTCATATTGTCTATATGTTTGCATGTATTTGTGTCCCTGTTGATCTTTTACTTTTTATTTGTGCTCCGCCTTGATCGCCATCGATCGACTAGGCCCTAAGCGCCACAAGAATGCATTATGAATTCTGACACATACATGTTTTAATCCTTTGCGATTTTATACTGCTTATATGCTTGATTGTATTTGCGCTTTTGATGATGTTTTTACATTTTATGGCTAGTAGCCGGATAAAAGTATCTTGACTGACTTATTAATTTTAACTGAAGGTTTTTTCCCCTGTCTCAAGGGAGCTTTTGACAGGTCGGGCTGCAGGTTTAAACTGCAGCAGCCATACTTCATTGGTGTGCCTGAAGCCATGTTTTCTCTGTCACACATTTTAGATACTTAAATTATTTTGTTAAAATTGTGCTATTGCCCAAGGATAAAAGACTGGGAAAGGGAAATGGATAGGAGCTATACACAGGAAAAAGTAATATATGAAGCGAGAGGGTGCCCTTAGAAATTTGAAAAAGTTTGGAAAGGATGGACATGTGATGAATAAATATTTTGATTGCCGGCAACCTTGGATGGTGGGGTGGGAGGAAGGGGGAGAAGGGGAAGGATGGTTTACGCATTGTATCTTATAAGGTTTGGGAAATCAGTAAAATGCTTTACAAAAAAATTGGTATTACTATCACCTCATTGGCAAATGGGCCTTTTTTAATTCACCGTGATATTATCCCAAAGATAGATCTCTATGCAAATCTTCTCTCATGTAACTCCAAACCCTTGAAAATAATCTTCCTTTCCAAGTTAAATATATTTTCATCTCTCTGAGATGTCTCCTAGCTCCATTCCTGAAGTAATATTGCTGATATTATTTTTACTGGCTTATCTCAAGAACTACCTTCCCATACTATCCTTGCACAAGTGTGCACAGGTGAACAACAACCCACAGCAACTTGTACCTTTTTTAATACTATGACATTTCTCACCACCTCCCAAGTAAACCCTGAATTTCAATGAAGATAACACGAAAAATCACATATCCTTTAATGTCTACTGACACTGTTTACATACATAACTTTTTCGATTATTGTTTTAGGAAAAACTGACACATCTGAGTTGGGCAGGCTTTACAAAGCCCATCTGAGCATGAGAATTCCTGCTACTCAGATCCACGATGGAGAGGAATTGTGGGATGTATTGCAGTTCATATGGAAGGTAGATTTTCTCCTGTATTCTCTTGCTCATTTTCTCCTGTTGTTCCTTCCAATCATGCCCTGGTCAATGTTTCCTCATATATTACAAGCAAAATATTTAATGTCTTAACTACTCAAAATTTATAGACATCTTGGTATTTTATTAACGTTGGAATGTGTCATTTGAACATAAATGGGTTTTTATTTTCTGACTTGGGCTACATTAAAACAAAAGAATGTATTGTGGTAATTGCAGTTAAATTGCAGACCAAGAATTTTGTTGACCAGAAATGTTGATTACATAGACATGCGAACTGATGTGTCACTATTCTAGTCCCATTACCTAGTAATTAATCTTTCGTCTTGAGAATACCCTGCCTGGCTTTTCCCAAATCTGTATCATCGAATCGCCCTCAAATGGTTTATCAAGATGGTGTGAACCATCGTCCAAGATATTAAGGTTGTCATTTTGTTCAACATCAAGTCTCATCTAACGTTGTTACCAAAATTGTTTCAGTACTCATTCCTGAGAGGAAACCCATTTGAGTTGAATCCGGCGAGTTGCCTTGTTCCAGATAGTTTGAAAGAGTGTGGCAGGTATTTTTCCTAGATCTTTTAGGCCGCTGGAAAAATGGAGATACCACTATTACTAAAACACAATCTCCGCAAAAGATGTTATGGGTCAAGATTTAAATGTAGGCCAGTGTTGTTTATTTATTTCTTATTCAGGCATGATCCCATGTATTTGTACTTCAACATGTTAGTAAAAGAAAACTGTAATTTTTTAACGGTAGTTCTGTGATTGAGTCAATGTGATTCAGACGTCTCATGTACTGTAAAAAGATGCCTTTGTGTGGATACAGTTGTTTAGCTCCTTCTATATGTTTAGCAAATAAGATATATCACAATGTCTCCCAATGTGTAATAATAATATGAAACATTATGAAACCAGAGACTTTTCATCCACCTTTGGCAGAATGCAAAGAAATAAATTTCAGCACATATGCATGTTCCGGTAAAATCAAACAAAGTCTTTATTATCTTTTACATTCTCAAAATGACATCAAGTTCCAATGTAATTTGGCTCCCTCGTAACCAAGGGGGAATTTTAAATGTATTAAATTCATCTGTTCTTGCTATGTTGTGAGAATGTTTTTTTGAGTAGGCTAAGGACAATAAGTATAAATTCAGATCCTTCATCAACTTTAATACCAAGTATTGCATACATTTAATCAAATGAGTATGTGGTTTACGATATGTGAGCTCCACAAAAAAAAAACTTGGAGAGAGATGGAAGGAACATATTGGAGCCCCCAAGAATAGAGATACTAAATAGTCTGACTGTGCACTGGATGAATGACCCTGAGAACAATATCAAGAATATAAATGTATACACAATTCAACATATTGAAGGTAATTCTTGAACATCTGATGGAGACATCTAGCCCCAGATTCCCTACCTGTGATCTTCCAGGCGTCAGGCTGGATCTGGAAGATTTTTGATAGCAGTACCCCTGTGTGCCGATAGGTGGCATTGGTCGACTTCTCGTGTCGTCGTCGGGTTCGTCATCATTGTGACGTACGCATCATCGATATAGGTGCCATCCCAGAGCGCTGACATCAGTTTTTTTCTTTCTGCGCCATCCGTCGAAGAGAGCTAACCCCTGTCACTTTTTGACAGATTTTTTCAACTTTTGTGGACCCTTTTTGGTGTGTACAATGTCCAGTAAGAAGACCTCTGGGTTTAAGCCGTGCGGCGCCTGTCACCGAGCCATGTCGGTCACGGAGCCCCACCTGGTATGTCGGAGGGTCCTGGAACACGACCGTGACACGAAGTCGTGCTCCAACTGCCGGAGCGGTCCCTAAAGCTGCTTGCGGCCTGGCGTCGGAGGTCTCCCCAGAGATCTTGTTCCCGGTCTCGGTCGATTGGAAGGTCCAAGCACCGCTCCAGGGGTTCGAAGTCTTTTTCCTCCTACTCAAAGTCGTTGAGGTCAGGTAAGAAGCATCACTATAAAAAGCACAAAAAGTCAAAGTGTGCTTCGACTTCGCCCCGTCCATCACCTGAAGAGACGAAGGAGTCTTGGCGTTCGAGGCCCCGCTCCGTGAAGTGGGTGCCTGGGTCGACTCCATGTTTCCCTCCCTTTCCGGGGCTGGGAGCGAACCCCACCCAGTTAAAGGAATTCTGTGACGCCATGTGTGCCATATTTGGGCGGCATGACCCTGCTAGCGTACTTTTGGGCCCCGCAGGCTCAGTGGAATGAGACCCCGGCTTTCCCCGGCACCACGTTTGACGCCGAGACCCTCGACGTCACCGGCAGCGTTTCCCCGATCATCATTCCAGATGACACAGAGCCGGCTGGGCGTCCACCGACGCCGAGAACGGTGCAGATGGAGCAGTTGGACTCCATGTCTTGCCCTGTGCCTTATTCTGAAGGGGTAGGACTGGATGAAGATTGGAAGGGGCAGCAGGATCCCTTAGAAATCCCGCTCTACAATGAGAAATGGACTGGTACGAGGATCTGGGTGATGCCAGCGGCTTGGACCCCTCCCCAGAGCCTGGCATGCGGTCTCCCCCTAACCTGGCTACGGAGGAGAGGGCTTCATTTGTAATGGTGGTGTGTAGGGCTGCGGAGGTTTTGGACCTGCAGCTTCCTACAGTGGCGGTCAGGACTAACGTCTTGACGGAGGTCCTGCAGCCTGGTGTCTCCACCTCGGAACCTTTGCTGCCATTTAACGAGGCCCTGACAGATGTTCTACATGACACATGGTCCAAACCCTGCACAGGGGCTCCTGTGATCAGAACTATCGCCCGCCGCCATCGCCCTGCACCGGGCGACCCAGCTTTCCTCTCTAACCATCCCACCCCAGAGAGCTTGGTGGTCCAAGCCTCTAATTCCTGTGGCACGTTCCCTACTGCACCTCTGGACAGGAAATCCAAAAGGCTGGACAGCTTTGGTAAGAAAAACTTCTCTTCCACCAGCCTAGCATTGCGGTCGGTAAGCACCGCATGCCTCTTGGGCCGTTGTTCCCATTTGCTATGGGAAATGGTTGCGCAGGTGCTGCCTCAAGTCTCGGAATAGGCCCGGGCTGTCATCTCCCAAGCTGTTGCGGATGGGAGGGATGCAGCAAAGTTTGCCAAGCGCTGTGGCCTAGACATGATAGACTCACTGGGCAGAGTGATTTCCTTGACGGTGGCCGTTAGGCGCCACATCTGGTTGAGAACATCTGGCTTCTCAGGGGATGTCCAAGCCAATCTTGTGGACATGCCCTTTGAAGGCTCTTGTCTCTTCGGAGACAGGGCGAACGCGGCGCCGGAACTCTTTAAGTAGTCATGGGCTACAGCCAAATCCTTGGGCCTCTCCATGTCATCCCGGCCTGCGTTCACCTTTCGCTCCTTTCGTGGCTACGGAAGGGGCTTCCAACTGCGCCAGCCCTACCCCAGCCAGAGGACCGCGCAAGTTCAGTAACCTCTGCGCTGCCGTGGACGAGGTTCACCCCGACCCCGTGGGTCGGGAGGCCAGAAGTCAGGTCGGGCCACAACCCGTTCCCCCTCTGCCTCCAAACCTTCCTAGACCGATCCTCCCAGATCATGGGCGTCCAGTTGGTGGCAGGATGTGCCATTACTTCCACCACTGGCGGGATATCACCTTGGGCAGGTGGGCATTCCAAATAGTCCAAACGGGCTACTCCCTCCCCTTTGAGATTACCCCTCCTTCCATGCCTCCAACTTACAATCGGCTGATGGAGGATCACCTTGCCTTACATCGCGAGGAAGTCAAAACTCTCTTGGCCAAAGGAGCTATAGAGAGAGTTCCCGGGCCAGAAATAGGCTGTGGTTACTATTTCCGCTATTTTCTGGTTCCAAAGAAGGACGGAGGCCTTCGTCCTATCCTCGACCTCAGAGCCCTCAACTACTTTTTCAAAAAGGAAAAGTTCAAGATGCTCGCTCTTGCTCAGGTCCTGTCTACCCTGGACCCAGGAGACTGGATGGTAGCGTTGGATTTGCGGGATGCCTATTTCCACATTCCCGTCCTGCCTGCCTATCTACACTACTTGCGGTTTACAGTGGGCCACGAGGACTTTCAGTTTGCCATGCTCCCCTTTGGCCTCACCAGTGCCCCTCGGGTGTTCATCAAGGTGATGGCGGTGGTCGCAGCCCATCTGCGGAGATCAGAGGTTCCAGTCTTCCCCTATCTCGGCGACTGGTTGTTGAAGACGGGCTCGTTCCAAGCAGTCTTTTCCCACTTCCATATTACGGCGAACCTCCTGCATTCACTGGGGTTCACTATCAACGTGCCAAAGTCACACCTGACTCCCTCTCAGACGCTCCCTTTCATCGGAGCTGTTCTGGACATGGTGCCGTTTCGGCTTTATCCTCCAGAGTGGCGAGTCCAGGATATTAAAGCTATGACACTGATGTTTCAGCCTCTATCCTGGATTTCGGTGAGAATGACTCTGAGGCTGCTGGGCCTCATGGCCTCCTTCATCCTGCTTGTGGATCATGCCAGATGGCACATGCGGGCTCTGCATTGGGACTTGAAGTTCCAATGGGTGCAGCATCAGGGAAATCTTACCGACCTTGTTCAGATATCGGAGAGCACTGTGAACGATCTGCAGTGTTGGCTAACAAACCGTGATTTGGTCAGAGGCAGTCCCCTATCTCTTCCTCACCCAGATTTCACAGTGATGACAGACACGTCGCTTCTGGGATGGGGCGGCCATCTCGGAGAGGTGGAGATCAATGGACTCTGGTCTCCGGTGGAAGTCGGGCTCCACATCAACTTGTTGGAGCTTCGTGCGATCCGATTGGCACGGAAAGCCTTCTGACCATCCCTCACAGGGAGGCTAGTTCAAGGGTTCACGGACAACACTACCGCCATGTGGTACTGCAACAAACAGGACGGGGTGGGGTCGTGGACCCTCCTCAAGAGGCCCTGCGTCTCTGGACTTGGCTGGAACAACAGGGCATGTCCCTCATGGTTCAACATCTGGCTGGTTCCCTGAACGCCAGAGCGGACAACCTCAGCCGTCGATGCCTAGCGGATCACAAGTGGCGTCTCCATCCGGAGGTGGTGCAAGGTCTCTTTCAACAGTGGGGAGAGCCTTGGTTATATCTGTTCGCCTCTGAAGAGAACGCGCAATGTCAGCAGTTTTGCGCGTTGGAGTTTCCAAGGCAGCTGTCGCTCGGCAACTGTTTTTGTCTCGAGTGGAGCACAGGCCTCCTGTCTGCCTTTCTGCCCATACCACTTCTGTCCAGAGTGCTCAAGAAGATCAGGCGCGACCAGGCCCAAGTCATGCTGTGGCTTCCGGACTGGGCACAGAGAGTTTGGTATCCCGAGCTTTTGCAGATGAGCATCGATACTCCGATCAGGCTGCCTCTTTGGGAGGATCTTCTGGTGCAGCAACAGGGGAGGGTCCTCAACCCGAACTTGTCCACCCTCCGCCTTCTTGCGTGGAGATTGATCGGCGACAGTTGACAGCTTTTGACCTTCCTCCCGGAGTCTGTGAAGTTATTCTGGCAGCCAGGCATCCCTCCACAAAGTCGGTATACGCCTGCCGATGGCAAAGATTTTGTAAATATTGTACAGAATAGTTTGTTGACCCCCTGCCTGCCTTCCTTTCTGACATTCTTTTTTTTATTCTCCGCTTGGCCCAGCCACGGATCTGCTCTGGGCACTTTGAAAGGTTACATTTCAGCTCTGCCTGCTTTTCTTCGGTTGCCAGATCAACCGTCACTTTTTAAATCACCTCTTGTACAGAGATTCCTGAAGGGGCTTACTCATTTTTTTCCTCCTTCACCCTTTATTATGCCCCAGTGGGACCTTCACTTGGATCTCACCTTCTTGATGTGTGCACCTTTTGAACCACCGCACAATTGCCCCCTCCGGCTGCTTACTATCAGACAGCCTTTTTAGTGGCAATAACTTTTGCTAGGAGGGTGAGCGAATTGCAGCCTCTGTCATCTCAGCCTCCTTACCTGACTGTCTTCCCAGACAAGGTAGTGCTCCGCACTAGGGCTTTTTTTCATTTTTTCCTAAGGTTGTGACACCTTTCCATCTAGAGCAATCTGTCACCTTGCCCACCATCTGGATCCAAAAAGAGCGTTGTCGTTCTACCTTGAGCGCACAAAAGAGTTCCGGGTGGATGACCAACTCTTTGTACGGTACGTTGGAGCAAAGAAGGGACGTGCTGTGCAGAAGAGGGCTATTTCACATTGGGTCATTGTTGAGCCCTGTACAAGTAGACACAGGTAGCCATGTAGTATTTCCAAGTCTTCTTTATTGGTTTCATGTCCAGTTAACATCTTTCTTAGTCCAGCCAGCTCTGGTCAAGTACCAGCCCCACCAGGAGCGGCCTGCCTAGCTGCTCAGCCCATCTCCAACTGCCAACACTCATCCACTCAGGCATTCCACGCATCACAGTCACACCAACATTCCGTAACCAGCTCACACTCTGGCTGAGCAGCTAGGAGGACCTAGGCTGGTTTACATGTAAATGCAATATAGAGGATATAACAGTCATCCTTTGCATTTAAATATGTTAATCTTTGGCAAAGAAACAGCCTCCTGAAGGCCTTAGAGCACATTCAACCTGGGCTGAGGCAGCCACCACGGCTCTTCAGCGTAGTGTTCCGGTTCTTGACATCTGCCAGTCAGCCACGTGGGCATCCCTGCACATGTTCGCCAAGCATTACTCCCTGGACAATCAGGTTCACAGGGAGGGCCTTTTCGGCTGTTCTGTCCTACAGGACTTTCTGGTTTAAAGCTTTTCCACAGTCCCTCCTCTGAGGATGGTATTGCTTGGGTATCTGTTCACAGGTAAGGAATCTGTGGCTAGATTTCTCTATCAGTTGGACAAGTTACTTGCCTTCGGTAACGCCTTATCTGGTAGAGACATGATCTATCCGCAGATTCCTTACAGACACACCCATCCTCCCTGCACTGTGGATTAGTTTGTTGTGTCGTGGCAGTTTCCCTTCAGGACCCTAGTTGTTTTTTAACACACCATGGTCACTCACTTCATGGCTCCATGCTTCTGGCGTGGAAAGTCATGAAAAGTTGTGAAAAGTATTGACGTCAGCCCCCGTGGGGTGGCACCTATATAGACGACTCACCCGACGCCTACTACGTCACGCGGAGTCGACTTACGCCAGGGGTACTGCTATCAAAAATCTTCCAGATCTAGCCTGATGCCTGGAAGTTCAAAGTTAAGGAATCTGCGGCTAGATCATGTCTCTACGAGATAAGGCGTTACCCAAGGTAAGTAACTTGTCCATAAAATACACAGACTGGGGACAATGCGGAATGCTAAACCAAACATGGTAACATATGGTTTGAACACAGATAGGGAATATCACACAATACTTTCGAATTTCATAAAGTAAAGAACCTGGTTGAAATTCTGAATAATTTACAGTTCATGGGAATGTTATAATAATTTGGAATGTCTGATCTCTAAGATCATGTAAAACTCTTATCCAGTCATTAGTACTAATGACCCCTCAAAAAGGGTGAACAGAACATCCATGTTACATGACAACCTACCATGTTGGCTACATTCTTCTCAGTTAGAGCGTAGATTTACCACATATTGCATCCTTATTTGATTAGTTAGAATATTGAAAATCTGATACTTCACAGGAATTTAATTTTTTGCTTACTATATATTAGTTGTATTGAACAAACACTTTTGAGCACACACTAACACATGAATAAGACATATCTGTATGTGTGTGTAAATATATATATATATATATATATATGTATATATATATATATATATATATATATACACTATAAAAAAACAAAGGTTAGAGGGACGTTATAGTTAGGCTCAGATTTCACTCGTAAAAAACAGAAAAATTCATCAGTTATAGTTACTTGAGCTAACTATAACTTATGCCCCCGCAATGCACTGCTTATGACCTCACATATTACATCACTCGTAAAATTGTCAGTGACATCACTCATGACATCATCCAGTGATTGTGAGTCTTTTCTAAAGGTTTAGGAGTGTTAAACATATATACTAAGGTACTACAAAAGTTATATTACTATACTTTGTGTACTACTGAGTGATACTATTTCTAACATATATTATGTGAGTAGCTCTGTGACTGTATCCATGTGTGAGTGGATGTCTGAGTAGCTGTATAGGTGTGTGAGTGGCTGTGTTTTGTGGTCTCTAAGGGGCCCATTGTCGTTTTCCCTATGTTAGCCTAACTGTGCACCTTGTTGGCCTCATTTGCTTTGCACACGTTACCAAATATCACATTTGGTTTTGTGCCGCATTTGTATTTTCACACATAGGCAGCACATTTTCATATTTTGCTCTCTTACTGGGATTTAGTAGGAACAGCCTAGGCAAGGTAAAACAACATTGCTCCTTGTTACTCTTTGTGGTCGGACACTAGCATTTAGACATAATAGAGAAATCCAGCTGCTGTTTTTGAACACACATGTTTTATCATATAAACAGGGACTTGTCTCTTTGAAAATGCATACACAGTGGAGACTTTCACGCTGAGCAGAGGTCCTGAGGCGAGAAGGCTGCTCCAGCTGAGATGTAGCACATACAAATATGTATGCCAAGGTATGGGGTTCACCACTGCTCCCAGAGATCTGTAATATAACCATTTGCTTCTATAATGAGGGTGGGTTTCGACAAATCTGTCAGCTAATATGACAGGGCTTTTTATTTTATATGGTCTTTTAATCATGCTTATGACATTACTGACCTGCATTTGTTTTCTAATTGTGGCGCAGTTATTGCATTCTAGAGCACGATAGTTTCAATAAATATTGTAAGCTTCCTTTACGTCTCTTTTCTTATTTATTGTGGACAAGTACAAGTGAGAGAACGAAAAGGAATGACCTGCCACCGCATTCCCTGAGAGGGTTGAGGGTGTTGTGTTCTGGGGTGCCAAATCACTTCTCTCTCTTGGAAGGTTAGAGGGCAAGTGAGACACTATAAGCTAGTCAGATTCGGGTCCATAGGTACTGAGGTGGTTCAGGGGACGGAAACCTTGTTTCGAGCATGTTTAATCCCAATACACATGATCTACCTTAATGACACCATCCAGCAGACTATATGTCTGGGACTAGCAAAAATTAAAGAAATTAATGTTCGAGGCATATGAGCTGTAGATTGTATACTTTAGCATAGATCGCCATCTGGTGTTGGGCTCGGATGTTTGCACTTTGTTTTTGTTCGAAGAAGTCTTTGTAGTCACGAGATAGGTGACTCCTCCTTATGGTGATAGTGCGCATGGGCATCGACTCCATCTTCAGATTGGTTTTTTCCGCCATCGGGTTCGGATGTGACTTGCTGCGCTCCGGTCGGTGTCGTTATCGAAACCCCCCCTCAACAAGCAATCACTCACCGCTCGACGGTATTGTCTCCATCGCGTTTCCCTTTCGACGCGCATTCTCCTACAATCAAGCTACTCGACCTAGACTTAGAAGCGGGCCGTTGGGCCTACCCGCGCCGATCACGTCGGAAGTCGATGGAACGAACTCCTTTCAAGAAATGTCCCCAGTGTGGTGCTAAGTTCCCACACTCGGACCTACACGAGGTGTGTAATCTCTGCCTTTTTCCGGAGCACGAAGAGAACACCTGCGAGGCCTGTTCATCTTTCAGGTCCAAGAAAACCATCCGTGATCGTCGGGCTCGATGCCACGAAATGTCCCGGAGAAGCAGTTCGATTCCGGACATCTTTGAACCATGTCCTGATACCCTTCCAGAACACAGAGCCGAGGAAGAACAGATCTCAGTCTCCGAGGCCGATGACTCCGACGTCGACGACGCAGTCACTCCAGCTCAGTGGTCCGTGAGTACTGAGACCCCTGTCCTGCCCACTCCCACACAAGAGGCTCCGGAAACACCTTCGCCCGAGGGCCCAGGTCTACACCGACCAAATATTTCAGACACCCCGCCCTCGGCCCGGCTATGAAATCAAAAGACAAGCCTTCAGGCTCGGGCTCGAGCCAACCCCACTCCGGTACCGAAAAAACACCTCCGGTACCGAAGCCCAAATCCATAAATGTGCCACACCCTTCATCACCGGCACCAAAAACACCTTTGGCGCCGAAACCTTTGGTGCCGAAACAGCCGAAAGACAAGCCTTTGGAGACGAAACAGCTAACAGGCAAGCCTTCGGAGCCGAAACAATCTAAACCGAAGTCTTCGGAGCCGAAAAAAGTCTCGGAGCCGAAAACTCCGACACCCAAGCCTAAAGAGTCAAAAACCCCTCATAAGGCAAAGGAACATCCTGAACACAAATCTTCCACTCCAAAAAAGGACACTGGATCAAAACACCCTTCGGTACCAGATCTCCCGGATCCGAAGCAAAAGACTATACATATTGACCCAAACACTGGTCAGATTACTTCCAAACCGAAGAGGAAACCGGACCGTTTACAAGACTCTCCAGTTCCTCTGAAAAAAAGAGAAATAGGCACTAATACCTCTCCACCTGTTTCACCTCCCCCACCCTCTACTCCTCCTGCTGATCCCAATGTACCAATTTCTCCAGTACATTCCCCACAACCCACATCTTCACCTCTACCACCAGATGATGATAGTGATTATGGGGGTGGGAATGGGGATGGGAACACAAATTCACAAGGGGATGATGATGACACACATATCACCCCAGAAGATCCAGATCCCTGGCAGGATTATAATACTGATCCGGATCTACAAAATGACCCGGACCTATACCCCTCTCGGCCATCCCCACCAGATGACAATGTGGGATTTGCACAACTAATCACCAGGGCTGCACAATATCACGGGGTACAATTACATTCAGATCCCTTGGAAGAAGACTTCCTATTAGAGACTTTGACTCAGCCACAAAAGTCCTCACATACCCTACCAATGTTAAAGGGCTTACTTAAACATGCACCGGAAGTGTTTAAAGACCCTGTCAGGGCCAGGGTTCTTAACCCCAGAGTAGATAAAAAATACAAAGCAGCTCCCAGCGACCCGATATACATCAAGGGTCAGGTCCCTTTAGACTCCCTTGTGGTGTCTAATGCACGTAAAAGGGCCAACTCACGAACCACAGGAGACGCCCCACCTCCTGATAAGGAGTCAAAACTTTTGGACGCATCCGGCAAACGCATTGCGTCACAAGCTGCTAATTCTTGGAGGATTGCCAACACCCAAGCTTTGTTGGCAAGATATGACAGGGCTCATTACGATGAGCTTGAGAAGCTTCTCCAACATCTCCCTGACCAGTATAAGTCAAGGCAAATGACCTTATACAGGAAGGCAAATTAATCACAAATACATCTATTAAATGTGCTCTTGATGCCGCTGATACCGCTTCTCGTGCCGTTAATACCAGCGTTTTGTTACGCAGGCACGCTTGGCTCCGGATATCTGGTTTCAAACAGGAGGTGCAAACCAGTATCCTTAACCAGCCTTTTGACCAAGAACATCTCTTTGGCCCTACAGTCGACACATCTTTAGAAAAGATGAAGAAAGACACAGAGACTTCTAAATCTATGGGGGCCTTGCAACTACCTTCCCATAGAGGCTCCTTTCGTCGCTCCTTTTATAGGAGTGGCTCCAAAACCAATACATCAGAGCAACCCTCTTCATCTTACAAAAGCCCCAACCAAGGTTCCTTTTCCAAAGGATATTTTAGGGGTGGATACAGGGGTAACAATAATAAAGGGAGAGGGCTCGGTAACAACACCCCCACCTCCCCTACCACCAAGCAGTGACTTCCCTCCACTTCCCACCGACCATTCCACACCTGTCGGGGGACGTCTATCACAGTTCCTACCGGTCTGGAATTCCACCACCACAGACAAGTGGGTAAGACAAATTATCCAGTATGGTTACTGCCTGGAACTCACCTCCAATCCCCCACACATTCCTCCCAAACACCGTCCAATGTCCACGGAACATTTAACTCTCCTAAAACAAGAGGTTCTCTCTCTCTTACAAAAAAACGCAATAGAACCAGTCCCCTTACCTCATCAGGGCACAGGGGTTTACTCCCTCTATTTTCTAATCCCAAAGAAAGACGGTTCTCTCAGGCCAATACTGGACCTCAGACCCCTAAACCTCTACATTCAGTCAGACCACTTCCACGTGGTCACTCTCCAACAGGTGCTTCCACTACTTCAACAAGGCGACTTTCTCTCCACTCTGGATCTAAAGGACGCCTACTTTCATATTCCTATTCATCCCTCTCACAAAAAATACCTCAGGTTCATAGTGGACGGTCAACATTATCAGTTCAAAGTCCTCCCATTCGGGGTGACTACTGCACCCAGAGTCTTCACCAAATGCCTCGCAGTGGTGGCAGCTCACTTACGAAGGCAACACATCCACGTGTTCCCTTATCTGGACGACTGGCTCATAAAAGCCAAATCTCACAACAGTTGTGTACAACACACACACAAAACGATCCAATTGCTTCACGACTTGGGGTTCACAGTAAACCTCACCAAGTCTCACCTACAACTATCCAACATACAACAGTATCTAGGAGCCACCCTAGACACTTCAAAAGCCCTAGCATACCCCAAGCCAGTCAGGATCCGCACCATGCAGGTTCTAATATCCCAATTTCAGCCTCAACACTCTTTGCCAGCTCGAGTCTTTATGCAGTTAATCGGAATGATGGCCTCTTGCATCCTCATCGTTCCTTATGCAAGACTCCAGATGCGGCCATTACAGGAATGTTTAGCACATCAGTGGAACCAGGCTCAAGGTCAGTTGCAGATCTGGTGTTGGTGGACAGCCGCACACATCGCTCTCTGCAGTGGTGGAACACACAAAACCTGTCCAAAGGGCGGTCGTTCCTCGACCCGGTTCCACAGATAGTGCTAACAACAGACGCATCGCTCACCGGCTGGGGAGCTCATCTCCAAAACCAAACCGTTTGGGGCATATGGACCCATCAACAAAAACAACTCCACATAAATCACCTGGAGTTACTGGCAATCTTTCTAGCACTAAAGTCTTTTCAACTCTTGCTAGAAGGCAAAGCTGTCCTAGTCCGTACAGACAACATGACAGCAATGTACTACATACAAAAAAGGGGGGGGGACACTCTCTTCAGCTTTCACGACTAGCGCAAAGCATATGGAGATGGGCTATTCCTCAAAACATTTACCTCCTCGCACAACATCTTCCGGGAGTACACAATCAGATCGCGGATCTGCTCAGTCGTCAAACACAGCAGATCCACGAATGGGAACTTCATCCTCAAGTTCTTCTTCCATTCTTTCACATCTGGGGTCATCCAGACATAGATCTGTTCGCCACACATCAAAACGCAAAATGCCCAAGCTTCGCCTCCAGATAGCCACACCCATTGTCCAAAGGCAATGTGCTATGGATGAACTGGTCAGGAAAATTTGCATACGCTTTTCCGCCTCTCCCGCTCATTCCGTTAGTGGTTCGGAAGCTCAAACAACACTCCCTCACAATGATCCTAGTTGCTCCAACATGGGCACGCCAATCATGGTTCACAACCCTGTTGGAACTCTCAGTAGTGCCTCATCAAAAGCTGCACCTCTCCACTAAGTTCCTCACTCAGAACCATGGAGAAATAAGGCACCCAGATCCCAATCAACTCAATCTTGCGATCTGGCTCCTGAAGTCCTAGAGTTTGGCTACCTTAATCTTCCGCCAGACTGTATGAACATCATTAAAGAGGCTAGACGTCCTACCACTAGAGCATGCTATGCAGCAAAGTGGAAGCGGTTTGTCATTTATTGTACAAATAACAAAATCAATCCGCTAGATGCTTCTATCCAAAACATTATCTGTTATCCTTTGCATCTACAACAATGTAACCTAGCATACACATCTATACGGCTACATCTTGCTGCAATTGCCGCTTACCTCCAAAACAGACATTTGTCTTTGTTTCGAGTACCCGCTATCAAAGCGTTTATGGAAGGACTTAAAAGAATAATTCCACCTAGAGTTCCACCCTCTCCCGTATGGAATCTCAATATAGTCCTTACCAGACTCATGGGTCCCCCTTTTGAGCCTATGCACAAATGCGAGTTACAGTTCCTTACTTGGATAGTAGCCTTCCCGGTAGCTATCACATCCCTTAGGAGAGTTAGTGAACTCCAGGCATTAACCATACAAGAACCATTTTAACAAATACACCATAGTAAAGTGGGTCTTAGGCCTAATCCAAAATTTCTGCCTAAAGTAGTATCTGCCTTCCACCTTAATCAGTCGGTTGAACTTCCAGTATTTTTCCCTCAACCAGACTCAGTGGCAGAACGCACTCTCCACACGCTAGACGTTAAAAGAGCAATACTCTACTACATTGAAAGAACTAAGACCTTTAGAAACACAAAACAACTTTTTGTAGCTTTCTCCCCACCTCACAAAGGCAATCCTATTTCAAAGACAGGAATTGCAAGGTGGATTGTTAAATGCATCCAAATATCCTATCTTAAAGCTAAACGCACATTAACTATTCCCCCTAGAGCCCATTCCACACGCAAACTGGGGGCTTCTATGGCATTCTTAGGGAACATTCCCCTAGACGATATCTGCAAAGCAGCAACTTGGTCTACACCACATACTTTCACTAAACACTATTGTGTAGCTGTGCAAGCAAAACAACAAGCTACTGTGGGCCAGGCTGTACTAAGAACACTTTTTCAAACCACTGCAACAGATACAGGTTGCCACCGCTAGGGAGGAAAACTGCTGTATAGTCTATGCTAAAGTATACAATCTACAGCTCATATGACTCGAACGGAAAATGCTACTTACCAGTATGCATCTGTTCTTGGCATGTAGAGCTGTAGAGTTGTATACGCCCACCCATCTCCCCGGGTACCTTTATCTGTTGCAGTATTATCTTATTTAGATACATTACATAGACATCCTTTTCTATTCTCTTACTAACTCCATCATCACCCTTTATGGCGAAAAACAATCTGAAGATGGAGTCGATGCCCATGCGCACTATCGCCATAAGGAGGAGTCACCTATCTCCTGACTACAAAGACTTTTTCGAACAAAAACAAAGTGCAAACATCCGAGCCCAACACCAGATGGCGATCTATGCTAAAGTATACAACTCTACAGCTCTACATGCCAAGAACAGATGCATACTGGTAAGTAGCATTTTCCTTTCCGGATATTCGCTCGATTGCCAGCTTAGATAATTGGCAAAGTCTGACAAATTATACTGAAGAACAACTCAATAGTATGGTGCAGAATGGTAAATTTTATTCCAAACTTATAGGTCCTCACGGTGGTTGTTGTTGCCAGTGGACACAAATGGTTGTCACGCTCTTTTTCTTAATTCCACACCTGGGTTTAAGACGAGCCAACCCGACCCCCGATATTCCCACTCACAACAATCAGGTATTGTTACCACCTACTCGTGGGGTAACAATGGTTGAAACATTCCATACTATCTGCAGTGAAACAACATCTTTCTCTCTTGTCTGAAGACATGGATTTATCTGATTTTTTTTTTTATTAGGCCCTAGGCCCCTCCCCGTTCTAAAAGATTTATTTATGTTACATATGATGAAATTTGGAAAAATATCACGAATGGAAGCTGCCGCCCATTAAAAACAAATTGATCACGATTAATTTAGATAAAGTGCTTGCTGTTGTTGATGATAGTATTAATACACTGTTTTCTCGCATTTATATTTTGAACAACATTGTGTCATCTGTTATTGATATTATGCACAGTGACATGTCGACATTGTATCATGGGCAAAGCCAGCTTAGATCTATTATGCAGTTCAGTTGGATACGTCAAACTCTTAAGAATGGGCGCCTACAATGGCGCTATCTAAATTCAAGTAGCTTATTTTTGCCTTTTAAATTAGCACACAAACAACAATTTATGGCAAAGAAAGATGCCACCTAGACAATGTTGCATTTAGAGAAGTTAGAACAGCTCTCATCTACAATAGCCGAAACACCGTCAGTGTGTGGTTAACACATGCAGTAATATCTTTCTCCATCTCAACATTTCAATTCCCAGCTTGCAATAGACATTGCCCAGTTGTTAGATATGAATCCTGAGGAGGCAGCTTCATTCATGATTTATGGTCACTCCCCTCTTCCTATTGTTGTGAACGTGCCGGCAAAAAGGCCTTCCTTACTAGAAAAGAATGTGACTCTTCTGTCAGGCACTCCCTCATTTGCAAACACATGACCATCCATGACTCATGTAATGCTTCAGTAGCAAATTTGGCCAGTTTTCTAAAAGCAATACCAGCTCCACCAATATTTTCATTTATTACAGCCCTTTCTAATGGAAGTTATGTAATGTAGAGCGATCAAAACTTCTGTGAAATGCGAGCTGGGATCCCATACATTTTATCGGTTTCCCACACCGTTACATATTGTAATAATGTCCTGTTTCCCCCCACGCCAGGAGTTGTCGATAGCCCATTGTGGCCTTCCATTCCAACTTTGAAGGCAGACTTTAACAAGCTAAGCAGTCTCAAAGCACTATTATTTAAAAAAGAAGTAGCTCTCACATCTGCCCAAGAAACTTTCGAATTACAGTTTGCAAGGACATCCAGTGAGATACAGTCCTTGTTAAACACAAACCACCCACTACATTTTGGTGAATTAGTTCATCGTATTTTTAATGCATCAAACACTGCCAGTCTTGCGCATTTCTTTAAGATTATAGGTTCCAGCCTGGTCAGTTCATTCCAAACTATCTTCGGAGTAGTACCGGCTTTTATGCATTCTCTTTTTTTCTAGTGTGTTTGGAGGTTTCCCGCTGCTGTTATTCCTCATTTGTGCATTTTGGTCCTATTTTTGCTTCTCCCCAATGGATATTCCATTTGCAAGCCCCCTGGAACTACCACCGCTCCAGCTGTGCCATGAGCGTATGCTTCGATACTTTGGAATCTTGTTGCTTCAAGAACTGGACCTTGATTGGTCGCTAACATTCCAACCTGCCTGGTTTACCTGCATACAACTCTGGTGCCTCTTTGAATGGGCACTACATATTTGCCTGGTTTTGCAGATGCCTGCTGCCCTGGACATTGAACTACTAATGAGTCCCTTATCGACCTATTTTCAGGACTGTCCCCTAGGTTTGCAGCCTGCAATGTGAGGTTTGAGCCATTCCTCTTTGTGGAGATGTATGCATCTGCACATGGATCTCTAAATACTGGCTCTACTAATACGGATGCAGGTTACCCGGTAGCTATCTCAGCATCGGCTGAGACTGAAGATCATGTATGTTCTCTGGAACTTGTGACCTGGGCTGTTGATCAATGGTCTTCTGCGAAGATGGACTCTTTTTTGGAGTTCCTTACCTTTGAATTTGCGAGTGACATCATGGATACCTCCGACGCACCATAATTTGGATATTTTTTTCTAAATTGAGTTTTTTTTAAAATACAATTATAATCATTTTTATAATGTGCCCAGTAGATGTCCTTTGAATTTGCTTATCTTGTGATCGCATTCATATTATTTAGTTTTTTATCGTGCTATTGCCCTGACCAAAAGGAGGGTGTCATGTGGTCTCTAAGGTGCCCATTGTCGTTTTTCTTATGTTAGTCTAACTATGCATGTTGTGGGCCGCATTTGCTTTGCACACAATACCAAATTTCACGCTTGTTTTTCTACCACATTTGTACTTTCGCACATAGGAAGCACATGTTTTCATATTTTGTTCTCTTCCTGGGATTTAGTCGGAACAGCCTAGGCAAGGTCAAACAACATTGCTCCTTTTTATTCTTTGTGGTCGGATACTATCACCTAGACATAATGGAGAAATCCAGCTGCTGCTTTTGAACACACATGTTTTATCATATAACTAGGGACTTGTCATTTTGGAAACATCCAGAAGAGAGACTTTCACTCTGAGCAAAGGTCCAGAGGCGAGAAGGCTGCTCCAGCTGACATGTAGTTCAGCCATCTATGTATGCCAAGGTATGGGGTTCGCCACTCCTCCCAGAGATTATTATAACACTTTGCTTCTATAGTGAGGGTGGGTTTAGGCAAATCAGTCAGCTAATATGACAGGGCATCTTTATTGTATATGGTCTTTTAATTATGCTTATGACATTACTAACCTGCATATGTTTTCAAATTTTGGCGCAGTTATTGCATACTAAAGCACGATAGTTTCAATAAAAATTGTAAGGTTTATTTGTTGTGGACGAGTACGAGTGAGAGAACAAAAGGGGATGACCTGCCACCATGATCCCTGAGAGGGTTGAGGTGTTGTGTTCTGGGGTGCCAAATCACTTGTCTCTCTGGGAAGGTTAGGAGGGCAAGCGAGGCACTATAAGCTGGTCAGCTTTGGGTCCATAGGAACTGATGTGGTATGGTGACTAGGTCCCAAGTATAGTTCTGTTCCTGAGCAGAATCCCTGCAACAGCTGTATGGGTGAATAAGTGGGTGTATGAGCACCTGTATGGGTGAATAAGTGGGTGTGTGAGTAACTGTATAGGTGTGTGAGTGGCTGTATTGGTGAGTGAGTGGCTGTATGGGTGAGTGAGAGTGAGGGAGTGAGTGGGTATGTGAGTGGCTCTATGGATGAGTGAGTGGGTGTGTGAGTAGCCGAATGGGTCTGTGAGTGGATATGTGAGTGGCTGTATCGATGACTAAGTGGCTGTGTGAGTGGCTGTATGGATGAGTGACTGTATGTGTAAGTGGCTGTATGGGTGACTGAGTGGCTGTTTGAGTGGGTGTTTGGTTAACTGATTGGTTATGTGAGTGGCTGTATTGGAGAGTGAGTGTCTATGTGAGTGAGCACATGTGTGAGTGCTTGCATGGGGGTATGGGTGGGTGTTTGAGTCGTTATATTGGTGAGTGAGTGGCTCTGGTGAGAGGCTGTATGTGTGAGTGACTGGGTGTGTGAGTGGTTGTATGGGTGAGTGAGTGGCTGTGTGCTTGACTGTATGAGTGAGTGCATGGCTGAGTGAGTAGGTGTATGGGAAGTGAGTGGCTGTATGAGTGAGTGGGGGTGTGAGTGGCTCTGTGGATCAGTGAATGGGTGTGTGAGTGGTTATGTGAGTAGGTATGAGTGGTTGTGTGGGTGTGTGAGTGGTTCTGTGGATGATATCATCAGTGATGCCATTTGAGATGTCATCAGTGATGTCACGGAGCATGTCATGAGTCATGTAATATGTGAGGTCATAAGCACTGCATTGCGGGGGCGTAAGTTATAGTTAGCTCATAAACTGCTGAATTTCACTAGTTTTCTATGAGTGAAATCTGAGCCTAACTATTACTATAATGTCCATGTAACCTTTGGTTTTTCAGTGAATTTCTGAGGTTTTAAAAATTCTATTTCCTAACTATAATGTCCTTGTAACCTTTGTTTTTTCAGTGAATTTCTAGGTTTTTTTAATGTCAAGTAAGATGCCCATCGGAGCACAGGGGGTGGTGGGGGTTTGGACGCCTGGCCTGGCATTGTGCAGCCCCCACCCAAGCTTGCTACTCCTGCCACCTCCTCCTTGCCATCCATTGTCCAAGTCCATGCCCCTGCTCCCTCATTACAGCTCTGTGTGGCCATTGTTCTGCTGCTGCCCTTCCCGCCTGCCCTGAACAGTTAGCTTACTGCCCGATCCACCTCCTTCCTACTCTCTGTTGTCCGAGTCCATGCACCATCCCCCTCCCGTCTGCCTTGCATGGTCTGATGTGCTGCCACTGCCCTCCTTTTAGCTTGATGTCCCTGCCCACGGCTCCTGCTCTCCGTTGCCCAGTTCTATGCCCCATCATTGCCCTCCTTCTTAGCTTCTGTGCTTAGCTTGCTGCCCCTACTCTCCTTCCCCTCGCCCTCCGATGTCTGTGTGCATGCCCCTGCTCCCTCCTTTTTGCCCAACGTGTTCCATGGACCTGCAAATGCTCCTCTTATCCACCCTTGAGTGTTCTTTTGAGCTGCCAATGCCCCTCCCACCTGCCTAACATGGTCAGATAGCTGCTGCCTGTCCCTTCCACCTCCACCCTGCCTGTTCAAGTTCCATGCTTCTATCCCCTCCCTCCTGTCCTCCATGGTCCATTTTGCTGCCACTCCCTTGTGCCTCTCATGCTGTGTTGTGCTGCAACTACTCCTGCCTGCCTGCCCTGCGTGGTCTGTTGTGAAGCTCCTTCCCCTGCCCTCTTTTGTCTGTGTCCACCTTCCCTCAGTTGTCTGTGTGTATGCCATTATAGTCTCACTGTTGCCCTCCTTGGTGTGTTGTGCTTCCAGTGCCCATTCCACCTGCCCTCCATGGTCAGCTTGCTTCTCTAGCCCCTTCCCCGTGCTCCCTGCCCTCCGTTGTCCATGTGCTGGCCCCTATCCCCTCCCTCCTGCCTTGTCTGGTCTGTTGTTGTGTCCCTGCCCCCTGCCCTTCATGGTCCATTATGATGCTACTGTCCCTCCTGTCTGTCCGGGATGGTCAGCTTGCCGTGCTTGCCTGTTTCCTCTTTGCTCTCTGTTGTCCATGTACATGGCCGTGACCCTTCCCTATTGCTTTCCATGATCCGTTGTGCTGCACTTCCGTCCCGCTTGCCCTGTGTGGTGTATTTTGCTGCTGCAACCCCTGACGCCTGCCCTATAAGTTCAGTTTGGTGCCCCTGCCCATCTCCCTGTTGCCCTCTGTTATCCGAGTCCATGTCCCTACCCAATTCCTCCTGCCTTCCGTGATCTAATGTACCTTACTTGCCAACATTTTGAACTTGATAAGAGGGATATTTTGGAGAAAAAAAAACCTGGGGAATGTATTTTCCCCATTGACTTACAGTGAAAAAGAGGAAATTTTAAGCCAGTGACAGATAAAATAAAGCCCTTTTGGGCTTAAAAACATTGGGAGTCTCCTCCCTAAATCGGGTCTGTTGGCATGTATGATTGTAGTGCCACTGCCTCGTCCTTCTGCCCTCAGTGGTCTTTTATATTGCCACAGCTTCTCCTGCCTGTCCTGCATGGTTGGTTTGTTGTCCCTGTCCCCCTTTTCATCTACCCTCCATGATCTGTTGTGCTGCCACTGCCCCTCCCACCTGCTCAGTGTGGTCAACTTGTTGCCTCTGCACCCTCCTCCATGAGAGGGTCTTATTCCCATAGAAATGATGATTAGTGCTCTAAACTGCCAAAATGAGGACATATTTTCTGAGATCTCAAATAGCGACAAAGCACTTTTTAATAATTTGCTATCTTTGTCTTTGTATCCAGTTGATCACTTGATTATGTGTTACACTTAAGGGAGAGGATGTGGCCTTACGGCCAGAGCGGCAGACTTTGCAACTGGGGAACCAGGTTTGAGTTTCTGCGTCAGCTTGACATCCTGTGATTCTGGGCAAATCGATTAATCTGCCCATGCCTAAAACCAAAATGAATGTGTCCTTGTGAACTGATGCTCATGTAAAGCACTCCAATACCTTCGGGCCAAGACTGCAAAAAACCTAAATCATTTATGGTTGTGCACTCTTCTGTTATTAGGTTATACTTGGGCTACATTTGGGTGATATTTGTGCTGTATTTGGGCTCTTTTTTTCTCTGCTGCCCATCTTGGGAGACTTATTTGTTATGAAGCTCCCTAATTTTCTCATTTAACGTAGTATCTTCAGTAGAAAATGCTTTCAGTTTTCCACTTTGATTCCAACAAGATGGCGTTCAGATGTGCCACACTTTTGGCATAAATTCAGAATGTTAGCATTCTAGTTGCTCATTAGAGCACTGTAGTAAAACTGCTGATCACCAGGGAGTTAACTGGCAGTCTGCTGCTGGTGTTGAAAGTGCATGTTTCAGTCTTGCATTTCAGAATGTTTTAATGAAATAGAAGAGGAAGATATTAGAGAACTCACTTACAATGTGTCCTAATTTTTCTTTCTAGAGCACTAACCATAATTTCTATGACAAACTGAACCCCCTAATTTTGTTCCTTTTTAAATTAAATGTTTCAAGTTTTACTAGTTTGATTCAATCAAGATAGCTTCAGGTGCACCATACTTTTGTCATAAATAAGACTGTCCGTGCTCTAGTTGTTCTTTACAACACTTTGGGAAGCTGCAGTAAGTAGAACAGAAGGCAGTCAACTGACAGACTGCTCCTGTTGGAAGTACATGATTTACTGAGAATGTCAGAATTCATCCTCATATGGCTGAGAGAGGTAGTTTGAATTTACAGAAAATATGCCCTCATTTTAGCTTCTGGAGTACCTTCCATAACCTCTGAGAAAATCCTGAGAAAACAGTTTCTCTCAAACATGATTGATGAAATCCCAGCAGAAGGCTTTTTCACAGTGTAAAATCACTTTAGAACACACCACAATTCCTAAAATTAGTATGGTACCATCAACAAATGATTTATATTGTAACTAAATTCTGTAATCACCCTTTATACGTTCTCCTTTTTGTGACCCTCAAAACCTGCAATTCCCTGCAATGCATTTCAGTGGGGTGCTATCATGTATATGGACCCAAGATGGCTGCCAGCACTTCTTGAATGATGTGTTGGCAGCCAATCAGATCCCACCATGAGATCTATGCTTTTGCTCCAGGCAGATATACAAATTTGAATTTCCTTTAATATCTCGAAAACTGCTGAACGGATTTACGCTTTCTGGATCAAGAGCTACCTTTCTGCCAAATCTGGTGTAAAATCTCTATGGGATTTAACATGGGAAACATACTTTTTGGAGCCCCCCTCCCCCCTTTTTTCTCTGCCCCTGCTTGAAGGATCACCTTGAAACTTTCCAAGCACAGCTAGAATCAGCAGGGCACTTAAAAAAAAATATATATTTCATGAAGATTCGTCAAAGGGTGGCAAAGATATAGGCAAGCCAGAAAATGCTTTTCCTATGGAAACATGGTCCTAACTATAACTACCTACTGGCGACTAGGATATATATATATTTTTTGCATGTACCTTGCATGTTCTAATATGGCCGCCGCTGTAATAGGAGTAAGCGTGCTGGCTAATGTTTTCTTTAATTCTTGTAGTCCCTCTTCAATGTTCTTTGTCTTTGAAAGTGAGTATTTTAAGAAAAAAATGTTGGCGCTCAGACATCGTGAGCAAGGCAGCTGAGACTGCTGAAACGCGTAGATGTTGTTTTTGTCGTTCAATAAAGAACTGAGCAATTGAACCCGCCTGGGAGTGCTGGACGATTATTTTTGAAAGAAAATATCTCATTTGGAATATATATATATATATATATATATATATATATTCACTGAAAAAACCAAAGGTTACAGTGATGTTATAGTTAGGCTCAGATTTCCCTTGTACAAAACCAGTAAAATTCAGCAGTTCTAGTTATCTGAGCTGACTATAACTTACGCCCCCGCAATGCACTATAATAAAGTTTTTAATGCCACCGTTCTTGTATATACTTTCAAACTGTTGAGACCCAATGATGTCCGTTTTTATTCAATGATTATTCCCACAATGGGCACGGGCTGCATGATATTTCATTTGCATATAAGTGCCATTTCCTTTTCGCATCGCTGCGCTTTTATCTTTCTCGATGCAAAAACAGTGTCACAATGTTTAAAATTAGTCAGTCTCTGCAAACCTTCACCCAGCCACATACTGCCCTCCAGAAGGCCTATGCCTGAAAGCGCTGGTATACTGACCAACACTACTCATGAAGTCATGATCTGATTTGTGTCAGCAGGCTTGCCTTCACTGAGGCGGTTCAGCAGTTTTTCAATAACTTGAATGATTACACAGCACTACGGACCAATGCCACTGATCCTGCCGAACTACTTGAGTACGGGTGCTCCAAAACGTGCAAGTAGCTGCACTTATAAATTAAAAAGACAAATCGCTCCCACAGGAACAACACGTAGCACACAGCGGAATTGCAGGAATCCAATTTATTTCAACAAGCGTAACGCATTCCTGCCAAATTTGGTGTAATTCAGACCAGCGGTTCGAGCTGTAGTAGTGTTTAAAATCTCTATGGGAATTAACATGGGAAGCACACTTTTTTTTACACCCCCCCCCCTTTTTTTCTTGGCCCCCGCTTGACGGATCACGCTGAAGCTTTCCAAGCACAACAAGAATCAGCAGGGTACTTTTAAAAAAAGCTATTTCGTGAAGATTCGTCAAACGGCGGCAAAGATATAGGCAAGTCAAGAAACGCTTTTCCTATGGAAGCCTGGTCCTAACTATAACTACCTTCTGGCGACCACCAGTAGGATATATATATGTGTGTGTGTGTGTGTGTATGTATGCGGGTCCCCGGCTGCTTTATTGGGGCAGCTAACTGTGGAACAGGAGGTGCCTGTTATATGCAGGGGTGCCGGCGCGAACATCGGCAATCCTTTTAAAGACATTTTTGAATGTGAGTGATGGCGGCGACCCACTTGGGTTTTACTGAACCACCAGTCCCAGGAAGCATTGCTTCAGGTGGTTCACCCGAGCATTATTATTACGGGGATTTACTGGTGGTTGCCGCACGCCGTCACGTCACATGGTCTGCCACTGAAGAGGGCGTTGGCCCGAAACGCGTCTGGCAGGAAGCCAGAAAAGGACTTTGTTCATGGCGTGTGCCCTTGCTTTGGCGTAATTTCCACCTGGGAGTGCATCCCACCTAGAGGCAACTATTTTTGTATTTTATTATATATATGTGTGTATATATATATATATATATATATATATATATATATATATATATATATATATTCACTGAAAAAACCATAGGTTTTAGGGACAGTTATAGTTAGTTGGACATTGCACTCGTACAAAACCCATGAAATTCCCCGTTATAGTTAGTTCAGCTAACTATAACTCGCGCCCCGCAATGCACTGCTGATGACGTCACATATTACATCACTCATGACATGGTCAGTGACATCACTGATGACATCACTGATGACATCTCAAATGACATCACTGATGACATCATCCAGTGACTGTGTGTTTCTGTAAAGTTTAAATATGTTTAATATATATAGGGAAAGGCGTATTGAAGAATGAGTGGGTGTATAAGTGTCTGAATGGATGATTTAGTACGTGCGTGACTGACTCTACAAGTGAGTGATTAAACGTATCTTACTGAATGCATGGGTTAGTGACTAAACTGTGTGAATGTCTGTATCCGTCTGTTGGTGTGTAAGTGGATGCATGGATTTGCGAATAGCTACATGAGTGTCTATATGGGTTATTGATTGGTTCTATGAGTATCTGTATGGGTGCCTGAGTGTTTGTGTGGATGGGGTGTGTGCGACTGTGCATAGATGTGTGAGTGGGTGATTCACTGGGTGGATGGTTTCAAGAGTGCATCTGTGATAGACTGTATGGGTGGGTAAGTGTGTGTAAGAGTGTGTTAGTGAGTGAATGTATGTCCCAGTGGTACATGTGTGAGTAACTACATATGTGAAAGGCAGTATATATGTGTATTGGAGTATATAAATAGCTATAAGCGAGAGTGAGTGATTGTGATAGTGGCTGTATGGATGAGTGTGTGCTTGTATCAGTGATTGTATAAGAGCGTAACAATGTGCTAGTATTTGTATGATTAAGTGAGCTGGTGTGTGTATAACTGTATAGGTGAGTAAATGGCAGTGTGTTTAATTATTTGCATGACTGACTAGGTGTGTGAGTACCTCTATGGATGAGTGGCGGTGTTTGAGTGTCTATATAGGAGTAAGAGTGCATATGATAGTCCTGTACTGAGTGACCATAAGTATGAGTGACTGTACGGGTGAGTGAGTGGATGTGTGTGTGTAGACCTAAGAATCAGTGAGTGGGTATGTAGTTATTGGTGTTGGAGTGTCTATGGTTTTGCGAATGGCACTCTGTAATTTAGATTGGGTGTATCAAAGGTTATATTAGGGTGTGAGGAGCTGCATCAGATTATCACGTGGATGATGTCATCAGTGATGTCATTTGAGATGTCATCAGTGATGTCATCAGTGATGTCACTGACCATGTCATGAGTGATGTAATATGTGACGTCATCAGCAGTGCATTGCGGGGCGCGAGTTATAGTTAGCTGAACTAACTATAACGGGGGAATTTCACGGGTTTTGTACGAGTGCAATGTCCAACTAACTATAACTGTCCCTAAAACCTATGGTTTTTTCAGTGAATTTCAAAGGTTTTTTAAATGCTAATTTCTAACTATAACGTGTCTGAAACCTATGGTTTTTTCAGGGAATTTCAAAGGTTTTTAAAATGCTAATTTGTAACTATAACGTGCCTGAAACCTACGGTTTTTTCAGTGAATTTCAAAGGTTTTTTAAATGACAATTTTTAAATGTATTAATTTTTATATTAATTTTTTCACACTGATTTACTACATTTTTAGAAACAATTTCTTTTACATATTTTATTTTTTAAATTACATTGTAATTACATTATACATTACATTACAAAAAATACTTTCTCAGAATGAATTACTTTAGTTTAAATACTTTGCACATAGGCAATAGACTTTTAAGTACAGTAGTTACAGTTGTTGCAATGGGCAACACATTTTCATACACAATGCAACATTCAGCTCAATGTGAATTTCTAGTTAAATGCAATTAGTTACTTTATGGATTACTTTTCTAACCACAGGACTGGATCCTAGATTCAGTCCTGGTACATCTCCTGTAAACAGTTGAGTAAAAGCGTTTTGGTTACAGTCGTGATTTTTAAGGAATATTATTGTATTTTAAAAGTTGACACTTAGAAACTTTTTCTCATAGAATCACCAATGTTATCCTATGGAAGGAAATTCACTTAGCAGGTAAAAACTGTTATCGTTACTTTTTCTTACTCAGTGTTGGATCCTGGATCCAGCACTGGTGCATCTCCTGTAAACAGTTGAAAGAATGCGTTTAAGTCATACAGGCGATTTTTAAGGAATATTTGTAGTTTGTGAAAATCGACACTTTGAAACTTTTCTGCTGAAAACCAGACAATGGATTCCTATGGAAGAAAATATAAGTTACTGGTAAGTACGGTTAAAATTACTTTTCAGGACCAGTACTGGGCTGAAAGATACAGCACTGAGGTCTCTCCTTATAACAGGTGAGTAAATCGGAATTCGTATTTCGGCTGATTTTAGAGGAATATTTGTATGTTTCAAAAATCAACACTTAGAAACTTTTTCAGCAAAAAGCATGCAATGATATCCTATGGAAGGAAATTCAAGTGACTGGTAAGTACGGTTAAAATTACTTTTGAGGATCAGTACTGGGCTGAAAGATGCAGCACTTAGGTCTCTCCTGATAACAGATGAGTAAATTGGAATTCGTATTTCGGCTGATTTTAGATGAATATTTTAAAGTTCCAAAACTCCACACTTAGAAGAATTTCCAAGTGAAACCAGTCAATGTTAGCCTATGGAAGGAAATTCAAGTTACCGGTAAGTACGGTTAAAATTACTTTTCAGGACCAGTACTGGGCTGAAAGATACAGCACTGAGGTCTCTCCTGATAACAGGTGAGTAAATCGGAATTCGTATTTCGGCTGATTTTAGATGAATATTTTAAAGTTCCAAAACTCCACACTTAGAAGAATTTCCAAGTGAAACCAGTCAATGTTAGCCTATGGAAGGAAATTCAAGTTACCGGTAAGTACGGTTAAAATTACTTTTCAGGACCAGTACTGGGCTGAAAGATACAGCACTGAGGTCTCTCCTGATAACAGGTGAGTAAATCGGAATTCGTATTTCGGCTGATTTTAGAGGAATATTTTAAAGTTCCAAAACTCCACACTTAGAAGAATTTCCAAGTGAAACCAGTCAATGTTAGCCTATGAAGGAAATTCAAGTTACCGGTAAGTACGGTTAAAATTACTTTTGAGGATCAGTACTGGGCTGAAAGATGCAGCACTGAGGTCTCCACTGATAACAGGTGAGTAAATCGGAATTCGTATTTCGGCTGATTTTAGAGGAATATTTTAAAGTTCCAAAACTCCACACTTAGAAGAATTTCCAAGTGAAACCAGTCAATGTTAGCCTATGAAGGAAATTCAAGTTACCGGTAAGTACGGTTAAAATTACTTTTCAGGACCAGTACTGGGCTGAAAGATGCAGCACTGAGGTCTCTCCTGATAGCAGGTGAGTAAATCGGAATTCGTATTTCGGCTGATTTTAGAGGAATATTTTAAAGTTCCAAAACTCCACACTTAGAAGAATTTCCAAGTGAAACCAGTCAATGTTAGCCTATGGAAGGAAATTCAAGTTACTGGTAAGTACGGTTAAAATTACTTTTCAGGATTAGTACTGGGCTGAAAGATGCAGCACTGAGGTCTCTCCTGATAACAGGTGAGTAAATCAGAATTCGTATTTCGGCTGATTTTAGAGGAATATTTGCACAATGGTGAAGGGAGGGCGGGGCCTGAGGTGACATCTGTGCAAGCGCGCCCCGTGGCGCGTTTTAAGTTGGGGGATTAAGTCCCCTTGAATCATGAGGGTCCCTACGGGCCAACTAGCCCACCAGGAACCTCCAGTATGCGCCAGGAGGCTGCGTTGCAGAGACATGTACAGAGGCCACACCCCTTTTACACCTCTCTGCAACGCAGCTCTGTGGCGCTTTCTGGACGTACCTGTTGGGCTAGTTGGCCCCAGGGACCCTCAGGATTGAAGAGGATTTAATTCCCCATCTTAAAACGTGCCACGGGGCCTGTTTGCACACATGTCACCTGAAGCCCCGCCCCTCCCTTCACCACTGTGCAAACGCGCCCGTGGCACGTTTTAAGTCGGGGATTAACTCCCTTGAATCCTGAGGGTCCCTGGGGTGCAACTAGCCCACCATATACCTCCAAAAGCGCCATAGAGCTGCGTTGCAGAGAGGTGTAAAAAGGGCGTGGCCTCTGTACACCTCTCTGCAAGGCAGCCGCCTGGCGCATACTGGAGGTTCCTGGTGGGCTAGTTGGCCCCAGGGACCCCCAGTATTCAAGGGAATTCGTTCCCCTCTGCAAACGCGCCAGGGGCGCGTTTGCAGAGTGGTGAAGGAAGGGGCGGGGCCTACGGGCCCGATCGTTTTTTGTTTGTTTTTTCCCCTGAAGGGGGCTCTGTAGCCCCCTTCCTTTTTCCTATTTTTAGACCCTGGGGACCCCATCCCCCAGGGCCTTACCCCTTTTAAAAATTAAAATAAAAAATAAAAAACGGGAAGGGGGCCGCGTGGCCCCCTTCCCTGGGCCTGTATTGGCCCGGGGACCCCATCCCCGGGGCATGGCCTCTTTTTTTTTATTTGGAGGGGGCTGCGTGGCCCCCTCCTCAGGCCATTTAAGGCCCCGGGGACCCCATCCCCGGGGCCGGCCTTGCACTTTTTTTTTTTTTTACTTTTGGGGAGGGGGCTGCGTGGCCCCCTCCGTGGCCACTTATGGCCCCGGGACCCCATCCCCGGGGCCTGGCCTCTCGTTGGGGACTGTGGGGGTCCCCAAGCCCCCACAGTCCCGCCGGCTCCCCGTGTCCTACGGGAGCCTGCATTGCTTTACACATGGGGAGCTGCTAAGATGCAGCTCCCCATGTGGAAAAGCAATCGGCTTTGGATATTGGAAGAGAGCAGGTTTCCCTGCTCTCTCTTCCAATATCCAAAGCAGTTTGCAATGACAGGACGGGAGCCGCGAGGCTCCGTCCTGTCATTGCAAACAGCAGTGTCCCGGGGGTAGGCACCCGGGACACTGCAGGAGCCGGCCCTGGGGGTGGCGGTCCCCAGGGCCACCACAGGCTCCAGGAGGGGGCCGCGAGGCCCCCTCCTTGCATTTTGAAAGCCCGGGAGGTGGTGGTCCCCGGGGCTTGGGAGTCCAAAACGGACCCCCATTTTAATTTTCTTAGTGCCCCGGGGAGGTGGTGGTCCCGGGCGTGTGGGGGCTGGAGCCCCCCACACAGGTTTTTAATTTAAAAAAAAGAAGCCCCGTGGAGGTGGTGGTCCCCGGGGCTCAGAGCCCTCCCGCACCATTATACATAAAGCCCCAGGGGGTGGTGGTCCCCGGGGCTTGGGGAGCCCTTAGAGGCCCCCACACATAAAATTAACCCCCCAGCATGCCCCGGGACTTGGCCCACCCGGAGGCCATTAACTATCGAGCGCGGAGATTTTTTTTTCGGCAGGATTCAGCGCACCCTGAATTTTTATTTTTGTTTGCCCAGGGGTCCTTGTGGGACCCCTGAGCAAACCTAGGGGTCAGTGTGTTTCTACCCTGCCCCCTTTGTGCGCTTTGCGCACTTGTTTCTGTCCCTCGGTTCTACCGAGGGACAAAATGGCTGCCAACATTTCCTGAATCGGAATGTTGACAGCCAGCTGACAGCCAATTAACATGCAGCTCGTGATCGGGAGGGTACGCGGACCCTACTCGGCCATAGATATCACTATCTTTTTACTTTTGATTTTCTCAGCAACTACTGAACGGATTTACACCATTTAACAAAAGGGTTCTTTCTGAACCAAGAACTACCTCTTTGCCAAATTTGGTGTAATTCCGTTCAGCAGTTCAGGCTGTAGCCGTGTCTAAAGTTTCCTATGGAAAATTGCATGGGGAAAACGCGTTTTGGGACCCCCTTTTTCTCGGCCCCGCATGACGAATCCCCGAGACTTTCAGGGTAGGAGCGGACCGGAGCGGGCCACAAAGTTTGAAAATTTTGCGAAGATACGTCAACCGGCAAGAGAGTTATTTCAAATAGAATGTCGCGGATTTCCTATGGATAATAGGTTGTAACTATAACTATCTACTGGCGACCGCCAGTAGATAATATATATATATATACATATACATATATATGTATATATATATATACGTATATATGTATATATATTATCTACTGGCGGTCGCCAGTAGATAGTTATAGTTAGGACCTATTATCCATAGGAAATTCGTAACATTCTATTCCCAATAACTTTGGCGTTGTTTGACGAATCATCCCGAAATTTTCAAAACTAGTGGGGCACTCCGGTCAGCTCCTGTCTTGAAAGTTTCGGGGTGATTCGTCAAGCGGGGCCGAGAAAAAGGGGGTCCCAAAACGTGTTTTCTCCATGTTAATTCCCATAGGAAATTTTAGACACGGCTACAGCCGAACTGCTGAACGGAGTTACACTAAATTTGGCAAAAGGTAGTGCTTGGTTCAGAAAGCACCCTTTTAAAAATGGTGTAAATCCGTTCAGCAGTTTTGGAAAAATCAAAATAAAAGTTTCGATATTTATGGCCGCGTTGGATCCGCGCATCCTCCCGATCACGAGCTTCATGCTAATTGGCTGTCAACACTCCAAACCAGGAAGTGTTGGCAGCCATCTTGTGCCTCGGTAGAACCGAGGCACAAGAAATGAGAGAAACAAACCAAAAAACGCAAGAAGGGGGCAGGGTAGAAACACCCTGACCCCTAGGCCTGCTTAGGGGGTCCCACAAGGACCCCCAGGGCCCAAAAAAGCATTTTTTTTTTTTTAAATCGGCGGGATGCGCGGATCCCGCAGTGAAAAAAAAAAACAAAGCGCGGTCTCCCGCGCTTCGATGGTATTTGGCCCCCGGGTGGGCCAAGTCCCGGGGGCTTGCGGGGGTAAATGATAAAATTGTGTGGGAGGCCTCTAAGGCCCCCCAAGCCCCGGGGACCGCCACCCCCCGGGGCTTTGAAATACAAATGGTGCGGGAGGGCACTCGGCCCTCCCGCAGCCCCGGGGACCGCCACCCCCGGGGCTTCTTTTTTTAAAAATTAAAATACCTGTGTGGGGGGGCTCGAGCCCCCCCACACGCCCCGGGGACTGCCACCTCCCCGGGGCACTAAGAATTGAAATGTGGGGGTCTGTTTCGGACCCCCAAGCCCCGGGGACCACCACCTCCCCGGGGCTTTGCAGATGTTGGGAGGGGGCCGCGCGGCCCCCCTCCTGGAGCCTGTGACGGCCCTGGGGACCACCACCCCCCAGGACGGGCTCCTGCAGTGTCCCGGGGTGCCCACCCCCGGGACACTGCTGTTTGCTATGACAGGGCGGGAGCCTCGCGGCTCCCGTCCTGTCATAGCAAACTTGCTTTGAATTTTGGAAGAGAGGCAGGAAACCTGCTCTCTCTTCCAAAATTCAAAGCAAATTGCTTTCCACACGGGGAGCTGCATCTAAGCAGTTCCCCGTGTGGAAGCAATGCCGGCTCCCGCAGGAGGCGGGGAGCCGGCGGGACCGTGGGGGAGTTGGGGTCCCCCACGGTCCCCAAAGGATAGGGCCAGCCCCGGGGATTGGGGGCCCGGGGCAAGTAGTGGCCCGGGAGGGGGACCACGCGGCCCCCTCCCCCAAATTATCAAAAAAAAATTTAAAAAATTAAAAAAGGCCGGCCCCGGGGGATGGGGTCCCCGGGGCCTAAGGAGGCCTGAGGAGGGGGCAACGCAGCCCCCTCCATGAAAAATGTAAACAAAAACATGTGGCAATGACCCGGGGATGGGGTCCCCGGGCCGAAATTGGCCACGGGAGGGGGGGCCCACGCGGCCCCCGTTCCGTTTTTTTTTTTTTTTAAAAATAAAAGGGGGTCAGACCCTGGGGGATGGGGTCCCCCGGGCCCAAAATAATTAAAAAGAAGGGGGGCCACACAGAGCCCCCCGTCTAAAAAAAAAAAAAAAAGACCGGCATCGCGCCGGAGGCCCCGCCCCCACCCGGCAGCACACGGAAAACGCCCCCCCTGGCGCGTTGTAAGATGGGAAGTAATTTCCCTTGAATACTGGGGGTCCCTGGGGGCCAACTAGCCCACCAGGAATCTCCAGTATGCGCCAGGGAGCTGCGTTGCAGAGAGGTGTTCAGAGGCCACGCCCCTTTTTACACCTCTCTGCAACGCAACTCTGTGGCGCTTACTGGAGGTACCTGGTGGGCTAGTTGGACCCCAGGGACCCTCAGGATTCAAGGGGACTTAATCCTTCAATTTAAAACGCGCCACGGGGCGCCTTTGCACAGTGGTGAAGGGAGGGGGCGGGGCCTGAGGTGACATGTGTGCAAACACGCCCTGTGGCGCGTTTGTAGTTGGGGAATTAATTCCTCTTCAATACTGAGGGTCCCTGGGGGCCAATTAGCCCACCAGGTACCTTCAGTAAGCGCCACAGAGCTGCGTTGCAGAGAGGTGTAAAAAGGGGCGTGGCCTCTGACCACCTCTCTGCAACGCAGCTCTGTGGCGCTTACTGGAAGTACCTGGTGGGCTAGTTGGGCCCCAGGAACCCTCAGGATTCAAGGTGACCTAATACCCCAACTTAAATCGCGCCACAGGGCGCGTTTGCACAGTGGTGAAGGGAGGGGGCGGGGCCTCAGGTGACATGTGTGCAAACACGCCCTGTGGCGCGTTTTAAGTTGGGAATTAATTCCCCTTGAATACTGGGGGTCCCTGGGGCCAACTAGCCCACCAGGTACCTCCAGTGCGCTGCCACAGGGCTGCATTGCAGAGAGGTGGTGCAGGCCACGCCCTTTTACACCTCTCTGCAACACAGCTCTGTGGCGCTTACTGGAGGTACCTGGTGGGCTAGTTGGACCCCAGGGACCCTTAGGATTCAAGGGGACTTTATCCCCCAACTTAAAACGGCCAGAGGGCGTGTTTGCACACATGTAACCTCAGGCCCCCCCACTCCCTACACCAGTGTGCAAACACGCCCCATGGCGCGTTTTAAGAGGTAGTTTTAATCCCCCTGCCCTATTATGTACTAGGGAGTTACAGAGGAGGTCATGCTAATCACAGGGGTACCCCAACGCATAGTGTTCCCTAGTGTATGTATGTGTTTTAACTGTATTCTAAGTGCCTTTTACCATAGCACTGGCTCTAGGCCTGGTTAGTCAGAGTCAGTTACCACCAGTACCCGTCTGGAAAAGGTGTGGGCACAGGATGATTTTGCAACAAGGCCTCTTTCTGCTCCTCTGTTCGTTCTTTCTGCACATGTCTTGCTTCTTCCTGCATTTTTCTTCGTCTTTGTGGACTTCTGTTTCTTTCTACATTTCTTTTGCTTCTTTCTGTGCGTTTTTCTTCTTTCTTCACATGTCCTACTTCTGTAGGCATAGTTACAAACTAGCATTTGAAAAACCTTTGAAATTCACTGAAAAAACCATAGGTTTTAGGGAAAGTTATAGTTAGTTGGACATTGCACTCGTACAAAACCCGTGAAATTCCCCCGTTATAGTTAGTTCAGCTAACTATAACTCGCGCCCCCGCAATGCACTGCTGATGACGTCACATATTACATCACTCATGACATGGTCAGTGACATCACTGATGACATCACTGATGACATCTCAAATGACATCACTGATGACATCACTGATGACATCATTCATGTGATAATTTCATGCATCTTCTCACACCCTAATATAACCTTTGATACACCCACTCTAAATTACAGACTGCCATTCTCAAAACCATAGACACTCCAACACCAATAACTACATACACACTCACTGATTCTTAGGTCTACACACACATCCACTCACTCACCCGTACAGTAACTCATACTTATAGTCACTCAGTACAGGACTATCATATGCACTCATACACCTACATAGACACTCACACACCGCCACTCATCCATAGAGGTACTCACACACCTAGTCAGTCATGCAAATAATTAATCACACTGCCATTTACTCACCTATACACACACCGGCTCACTTACTCATGCAAATACTAGCACATTCTTACGCTCTTATACAATCACTGATACAAGCACACATATATCCATACAGCCACTCTCACAATCACACACTCTCACTTATAGCCATTTATATACTCCAACACACATATATACTGCCTTTCACATATGTAGTTACTCACACATGTACCACTGAGATATACATTCACTCACTAACACACCCATACACACACTCACCCACCCATACAGTCCATCACAGATGCACTCTTGAAACCATGCACCCATTGAATCACCCACTCACACATCTATGCACAGAGTCACACACACCCCACCCACACAAACTCTCAGGCACCCATACAGATACTCAGACAACCAATCAATAACCCATGTAGACACTCATGTAGCTATTCAGAAACCCATGCAGCCGGTAACACACCAACAGACAGACGGATACAGACATTCACACAGTTTAGTCACTAACCCATGCTTTCAGTAAGATACGTTTAATCACTCACTTGTAGAGTCAGTCACTCACGTACTAAATCATCCATTCAGACACTTATACACCCACTCATTCTTCAATACGCCTTTCCCTATATATATTAAACATATTTAAACTTTACAGAAACACACAGTCACTGGATGATGTCATCAGTGATGTCATCAGTGATGCCATTTGAGATGTCATCAGTGATGTCATCAGTGATGTCACTGACCATGTCATGAGTGATGTAATATGTGACGTCATCAGCAGTGCATTGCGGGGTGCGAGTTATAGTTAGCTGAACTAACTATAATGGGGGAATTTCACAGGTTTTGTACGAGTGCAATGTCCAACTAACTATAACTTGCCCTAAAACCTATGGTTTTTTCAGTGAATTTCTAAGGTTTTTTAAATGCTAATTTCTAACTATAACGTGCCTGAAACCTATGGTTTTTTCAGTGAATATATATATATATACACATATGGAGAGAGACTATTCATGCTACATAAGAATGCTGTATTTAGGAAAAAGCTATTTATAAAAATTCATTGCATTGAGTATATTTCTGACAGTATAGCTCATACCTACCAGTGTTTTATATTTCACAATATCAAATTTTCTAGAAGGATTTAAAAATATTGAAACCAATAGTGCAGTCTTAAATTGAATACTGGGATATTGCCAAGAAGCAAACATGGGTTTGAATCCTGATTGGGACACTAGTGTCAATAATTAACTTAAGGAAACATTGATGAATAGTTTTATTGGATTGTTTAAAAGTAACTATTGAGTACTGATGTCTGATCTACATAAAACCTCCTTCTTGTCTCTGCTAAATAATTGCAATTTATATAATTATAAACGGACAATCGCACTTCATGAGCCAAGATAGCATGATCATTAATATCACAGTGTTGTGGATAAGAACCTAGAGTTTACAAAAAGACCAGTTCAACATATCCTAAACAGGTCAATGATTGTAGTACCTCAGGTATATAAGTGCATTGGAATAACTCAGCAGCAGCTTCCGCTGCAGGCGAAGTGCACATGGCCCACAGTTTGGCATTTGAGCAAAAGTAATTTAAACACAGAGGCCAAAACGGCGCTGTTCTGTAAAAAGACCAACACGTGGTTGGAACACATTTCTTGTGGGGCATGTTCTAAGGAGCCTTACCAGCAGTCCTCTAATTGATTAGATAGTTCGTTTCTGTTAACTATAAATCACGATGTAATGGCATTTTCAAATCTTTCATTGTATTTAAAAGGACCTTATCATGGATCTATAAATATAAATTAGCATAAAGATTAATACACTCTTACCAACGAGACGAATCATTCAGGAAATATTCAGCTTCAAGGCATGCACTGACAATCGTATTTAATAATGCAATATATATACATTTTTGAAATGGCAACAGTATTAATTATTTTGGAATGGCAACTAAAAAGATTCCCGTGCACAAGACGTACTTGATAGTTTAATGTTGGTGGCATATTTACTGGACGAATATTCCTGGTTTTCTTAATTTGAGTTAGTAACTGTTCTACGAATAATGATTACTGATTTTTTTTAGTGAGAAAACTTTTGTTTTATTCTTACAACAGAGGTGCAAACTGCATGATAATAATATATATGTAATTAGATTGTGTACACAAAGCAAACTACTGGAGATGATGATTTGAATGTGTATAAAATCACATTTGTTGAGTCTGTTATTTGCTTTAGCTGTTCAGTTTGATCTGATGCAGGTAGACACTGCACGTCTTTGTATGTGTATTTTGTGATTTACTGAATGGATCTTAATGTCTAGGAAGTAATTTTATTTGCATTTTCTTTTCCACAATGATGTTTATAACCAAAACGTTGTCTTATTTTATCTATGAAGTTAGGAATGATAAATTGGATGAATGACATACTACCACATACTGCAGATTTAAAATGTACAGTGATTAGTTGTTTCCCTTTGGTATCAATATTTGTTATTACAGCCTTGATAAAACATTTTAATCCCGCTAAACATGTAATAAGTGTTGGATTTTAAGACAAACATCATCAAGTTATCTGATGTAGGAGGGCTTTTAGCGTTGTGCTATTTTACCTAGCAACCATACTTATTACGAGAAAGTCTCCCAAAAATATTTATATTCATATTGAAGAAAAGGTATTGTGTTTAAACTTGACATTCCCGTAGTCCCTGCACATGGGGGCTAACCTGGAGCATACAGAAATATTACTTAATCTGAACACAAGTGACCACTTTTCTCAGGTCATTTTTCTCAGTTTGGGGTCAGCATCTAGGTAGCATATTAGTGGCATCGAAATTGCATCCTTAATCTTGTGAGGTGAATGAAGGTTTTCTGAGCATTAATTCTTTGTTAATATATTGCCAAACGTTTTCACTTCACAGTGTGAGATATGGTTTCGTTTTGATGCCTTTACATATTTGATTGCACATGTGACAATTATTTTATGTTTCCTATATCTTTGATTATGGTGCTTACAATGATTCTGTCGGTATTTCTTCTCCTATGTACAGTCTGTTCTTGGAACTTGTGAGTTATCTGTCAAGGTTTCTAAAGAGTCAGTGTTCCTGTATTGTGGTGGCGATTCCTTAAAATCTTTACGTTTTCAAGAAGAGATAGAGAATCTGGTTGGCAAGACGATACCAGGGCTCCTGGAAATTATCCTCAACAACACACTCTCAGATATTCATAATCACATTTCCAAATACTTATTCCAAAATAAGAAGCAGATTTCCAGCATAAATAATTGTACTGCAAAAAGAAAACACAAAGCTGTTGACAGTGGAGAATTTATTGAGGAATGTGCAGAACACGATGGATCTCAAGGACATTTGACTGCTGTATTCGAAACATCTGAGTTTATCGCATTGAGTAGAGGTAACGTAGTGTTCAAAAAACATTCCTCATTGTTCAACACTGAACAGTCATGGCCCGAATTACAGAAAGAGGAGTCTTTCAGCAGCAATGGAGGCAAAATTGCAAATGTAGATGAAAAAATGGCAGGGACTGGCCCCAAAGGCTCTGATGTAACAGTAGCTGTCATTGTCAAAAAGCGTTTTAAGAAACATTGTTTTGAAATTAATACTGAGCTGGTATTGCTTTTGAGATGGACGTCGGACACAGGAAAGTGTGTAGATGCTTCACCCCTTGCCATAATATCTGTCAGTGATAATTCTTCTGGGACAATCTACATTGGATCACATTCTCATAGGATGAAGGCTATTGACTTGTCTTCAGGAAAAGTGAAGTGGGAAAGGCTTCTTGGAGACCGGATAGAATCAGCTGCCTGTGTGTCCAAATGTGGAAAATACATCATTGTTGGTACGTACAGAACTTAATGTTTACCTTAAAATAGCATACAGTTTTTGGTAGAAACTATTTTATTTAAATCTTTGACTATTTGTTGCCAGTGTAAGCAGTTGATTTTATTTTAATTTAATTCATATTTTTCCTGATAAAGAGTAACCAGGCTGCTCGACTTTGTAAGACATTCAACAGTTTGTAGATTGTTGCAAACTTAGCTAGTTTTTCATCTTTTAGAACCAGAGACAGTGAGGGCCAATTCAATCACCCTCAGTTTATCCTGTTTCCTTAGTGTTTATGCTTGAGTTGCCTCCCTTATGTTCGCTGGGTCAGAGTAAATACTGAAAAAAGGCAAACAGAATGATTTTACATCAGACCCTTCCACAAGCTCATGTTAAACTAAACATACTAATTGCCTTAACTGATAATGTGAATATATGACGTTACAACGCAAACAATTACAACGCGTGCTTTTACAACGCGGTTTTTACATCGCAACTACCATTACATCGCATGTTTTTACAATGCATGCCATTACAACGCATTTTTAAGAACTACCATTACAACGCATTCCATTTCAACGCATACCATTACAACGCATACCATTACAACGCATAATTCTTTTAGTGCAACAGTAGGGTAAGTGTTGGATAGTGTAGGGGTAAAAATTACTATTCCCACTCCAGTGAGTGCAACAGTAGGGAAAGTGTTGGATAGTGTTGGGGTAAAAATTACTATTCCCACTCCAGTGAGTGCAACAGTAGGGAAAGTGTTGGGATTGTTTAGGGGTAAAAATGACTATTCCCACGCCAGTGAGTGCAACAGTAGGGAAAGTGTTGGATATCGTAGGGGTAAATATTACTATTCCCATCTACCCCAAAACCCATACCCACCCTAAAACTTAAAAATCTCCATTACTTACCTTATAACACGTTGTAATGGCAAGCGTTGTTATGGTATGCGTTGTAATGGCATGCGTTGTAGTGACATGCGTTGTAATGACTGCGTTGCAATGGCATGCGATGTAAAGGCAGTTGCTTTGTAACAGCTGCGTTGTAAAAGCAGTGCGATGTAATGACTGCGTTGTAATGGATGTTTCCCGATAATGTTCTCAATATTTTTGATTTGTCTACACTTTGGGTATTCATAGATTTACAATCCTTAATGTATTTGTTTTGTTTGGTGTGGTTCATGCTAGCAGTTACTGCCTCAAAGCACACTGGATTAGATTGTAGATTATGAATGGCAATGTTGAGGACACTCCTAATTTAGCACAGACGTGACCCCAGAAGCACATGCATATTCCTACAATGGCCCCTAGTCATGCCTCTTGCCATTCCCATACAGAATTCATTCTCTTACCCACCACCCTCTACACATTGAAATTGTGTCAGCAGTTGTGTCTACCTAGGTAAATGTCCAGTTATCTCTCGATGTTGTTGTTCATGCCACAATTTTTGTTTTATGGTGTGAGGATACATTAGATATTCACAGTCTGGTTTGACCATCTGGAGCTGCCATACCCTGTTTAGGTCACAGATAACATTTTTCTTAAACACTAGACCCAGTACACGTGGGAGTGTTTAGTCAATGTAAAAACCCATAAATCAGTGGGTTTGGTTAGTTGTTGGGCTCAAAACATACTTCTGACTAGCACCATAAAGAAAAGAAAGGTTCATCACCATTATCAGACTGTGAGGACACTGCCTGGATTTTATTGCTAGTCCTTGTGGTAACTAAACCACTGGCCAAGGCACCTTCAGTTTATGGATGCTCTGTATTTTTCCATGTCTTTCAGTAGTCTTTAGTATTAAAACAATGCAGTGATAATGCTTCCTGTGAGCTTGTAGCTTGTCTGGTGCTCTTAACCTTTCCCTTAGGGACCGCTCTTCTGTTATCTGCAAGTCGTGATAATCTACGGGTAGATCTAAATTTTTTCAGGTGTCTGTGTCTGCCGTTACTTGTGAAACATTGGGAGAGGAAAAGGCAGTCTTAAGACTAGACACTTTGCAAGAACTCTTGCCCTGCCACGGCTAATAGAGTGCCCCATTGTGACTGGTGCCAACTGTTCAGTCGGGTCACACAGTAACATCAGCTTAAGGACCTGTTGGCTGATCACTGCCTCTCGAACTATCTCCACTGGTTATCACTGATCTATTTGAGCTCTGCGTCAACTTTGAAGGCATGAGACAACCTTAACTCCTATTAAAATAGTTCTTCCATTGGAGGACATATATGGAGATGAAGGCCTGTCCCTAGATCATACTGCCCATTTCCTCCACCTTAGAAAAATGCATTAACGCAAAGCTTCTCACACACACTACATGCTTTCTCCGCCGTTAGTATTTAATGTGGCACTCTACTGGTAATGGAAGGGTGTTTTATTGATATTGTAAATTAAATGCTGTTATTGGGGCGCCCTCTGGAAGATGGCATTTTTTGGACTGATATTCTTGTAGAGTTATGTATGGTTCTGCATGTGAGAATGCCTCTGTGAAGCGTTTTCTCCATGACTGACATTTACTTTGGAAGTGCGCTCGCGTACTTCCACACTCAAGTTCTTTCTTCAGTAACTGCTTTTGCAATGTTGTCTGATTGTATAGAGCATGATCGCTGCTCAAGTGCAGTGGTACCCATTTGATCGACCTCAGAAGGCTGAAAGGCTAAATGGACCCACTGAGATTTCAATCTCTGAAGACCATGTTAAACACACGCTCTTGCAGTGGTTGCATTGATCCACTCTGTCACCAGACCAGCTTGTATACAGTGCAAAGGCATGGAGGTGTTCCTTGGTGCTCTTGACTTCGTAATAGAGGCAGAACCTTGCACCACTTTACCTCACTACACCATTCGGCATGTGCCACATTTCCAACTAGACTTAACTTCACACAGCCATCACTGATGTTTCACTCGGCTTCACTTGGATTGACAAGTACTCGCAGAGCTAATAGATCTGGAGTTAATGAGCTAACGCATGCAGACAGTTGTAATTGCTTGTGTTACCTCATTAAAGCCAGGATTATTGACTTTGCAAAGCTTTTTGGTTTGAGGGAGGGAGCGAAGTTGTGGCATGGGGCATACTCCAAGGTACAGAAGTCTGTAGCTGTTCAGTAGAGGTGGGTGAGCCAATAAATTAACAAGGTGAGCTGATCCATGGGTCAGCTATGGCGCTGAGAGCCCGTGCATGAGCGGAGCCTTGAAACTATTTGGCATGTAAATCCTGCAACAAACATCATGTGGAAATATGATAACATTCAGAAAAGTGTATGTCTTCAACAACACAAAGTATTTCACCTTACTGTATCACATTATATCTCTGCTTTGAGTATTTATTAAAAGTGAGTTTTTAAATATGCAATGAGAAACATTCCTGCCTCACCCTGATGACATTCCTATTAGTGAACTAAGAGGCAAGTTGTACACAATCGGGTTATTGGTTGAGAGGGGTGGAATTCCCACAAGGAGCAGGGTCAAGACTGATTTGCATATGGCTGGGTCCAAACTGGGGTGGTGTGGTGAGCAAAAGAATGATGGATTAAACCCAGATCTATGTGACTGGGGGTGAATGTTTGCATTGTCCAGCATTCCGTCCATCAATTGTTTCTTTTGCATATGTCGCCCTAAGTGGGAAGGGTATGCCCAGACGTGGGTCCCGTGCTCACTACACCACTGGATTCAAGCTAGCCTGGCTGATGAAGGGTGAAGCCCTGAATCCGGTCCCAGGATGCTTGTTTCCGGTCCAGGGAGGACCTGGCTTGGCAGTTCGGGCTGGACTTTTCCCACAAGGAGCAGGGTCAAGACTGATTTGCATATGGCTGGGTCCAAACTGGGGTGGTGTGGTGAGCAAAAGAATGATGGATTAAACCCAGATCTATGTGACTAGTGGTGAATGTTTGCATTGCCCAGCATTCCATCCATCAATTGTTTCTTTTGCATATGTCGCCCTAAGTGGGAAGGGTATGCCCAGACGTGGGTCCCGTGCTCACTACACCACTGGATTCAAGCTAGCCTGGCTGATGAAGGGTGATGCCCTGAAACCGGTCCCAGAATGCTTGTTTCTGGTCCAGGGAGGACCTGGCTTGGCAGTTCGGGCTGGACTGTTCCCACAAGGAGCAGGGTCAAGAATGATTTGCATATGGCTGGGTCCAAACTGGGGTGGTGTGGTGAGCAAAAGAATGATGGATTAAACCCAGATCTATGTGACTGGGGGGGAATGTTTGCATTGTCCAGCATTCCGTCCATCAATTGTTTCTTTTGCAAACTTTCTAAAAGTGGCATTTTCAGAATAGTAAGTTAAAATCTGACCTTACCATTAAGGAGAAATATACATTGCAATTCATTTGAGTGTAAACTGTATTTTTCTATCTGCTCCCAAAATAAAATTGGCACTAATGAAATGTAATAAGGTAACCCAGAGTTAGTTTGAGAGAGAGAGACGGGCCATACAACAGTGAAAACGATTTTAGAAGTTTTCACTGCCAGGACATTTAAAACTTGAGTACTGTTAGACCTGGCCCTTTTTGCAGGTTTATCTCTTAACCTTTTGTCTTTTGCTTCCTATTTTTCTGACCCTGTAGGTCTAGGCTATAGGACTCTGGGCACTTTACCACAGTTGATCAGTGCTATAGTGCATATGCTCTTTGTGTAAATTATGATTATGATTGGTTATCCATGATTGGCATATTTGATTTACTGGTAAGTCCCTAGTAAAGTGCACCGAGTGTGCCAGGGCTGTAAATCAAACACTACTAGTGGGCTTGCAGCACTTGTTGTGCCACCCACATGAGTAGCACTGTAAATGTGTCTCAGACCTACCAGTGTAGTGTCTGGGCGTGCAGTTTTAAACTGCCATGTTGACCTGGCAAGTGCACCCACTTGCCAGGCCCAAACCTTCCCTTTCTTACATGTAAGGCACCCCTCAGGTAGACCCAGGGTACCCCCATGAGTAGGCTGCAGTGTATGTCAAAGGTAGGACTTGTACTGGTGTGTGTGACATGTCCTGGTAGTGAATACAATGCACCCTACTCTGTGACCCTTTAGGACCTACATTAGAGGTCACTGTTAAGTATTAAAAGGAAAGATTAGCGCCTGCCAAAAGAATTATTTTGCCAAGTTGCAATGGTAGTTTTAAACTGCACTACAACTTGCAGTGGCAGGCCTGAGGGATGTTTTAAAAGGCTACTATAGTAAGTGGCACAATGAGTACTGTAGCCCACTAGTAGCATTTAATTTACAGGCCCTGGTTCTAGTAACATATACTAGGGACTTATAGGTAAATTAAATTTGCCAATTAGGTGTAGGCCAATTTTACCATGTTTCAGTGAGAGAACACAAGCACTTTAGCACTGGTTAGCAGGTGTAAAGTGCACAAAGTCCCAGTGCAAACAAAAAAATGGGTTCAGCAAAAGGAAGGCAGAGGAAGGCAAAAGTCTGGAGTGCCCCTGCAGAAAGAGCCAGGTCCAACATGACCCCCCCCCATCCAAAAGCTTGGGTAGACTAATCAATACCTTGATGGGGCGTGGCCAATGGTTGAGCATGGTAGACGTATTCTGAAAGGGCTCCGGAGCCCGCGCCGCCCTCGCCTGACAATACACCCAATAGCAAAACCAAAGGGGATGATGGACGGAGTGTTGAACATTGCAAGCACTCACCCCCAGTCAACTGATCTGGGTTTAATCCATCATCATTCTTTAGCTCACTCCGCCACCCCAGTTCAGACATGGCCATATGCAAATCAGTCTGACCCTGTGCCTCATGGGAACAGTCCAGCCCGAACTGCCAAGCCATGTCTTCCCTGGACCGGAAACAAGCATCCTGGGACCGGTTTCTGGCTTACAGCCGTCATCAGCCAGGCTATCTTGAATCCAGTGACAAAGTGAGCAAGGGACCCACGTCTGGGCATACCCTGCCAACTTAGGGCGAACTTAGCAAAACCAAAGGGGATGATGGACGGAGTGTTGAACATTGCAAGCACTCACCCCCAGTCAACTGATCTGGGTTTAATCCATCATCATTCTTTAGCTCACTCCGCCACCCCAGTTCAGACATGGCCATATGCAAATCAGTCTGACCCTGTGCCTCATGGCAACAGTCCAATACACCCAATATCCGCAACAAATTGGTGGGGGAACTCGACCCCCTCACTCTGGCCCCCCTACCTGCATTTGGTCACACCTGTGAGGAGTGTCGGGCTGCGGCAGCGTTGAACTGGCACCCGGGGTACGGTCGCCTCGACCTGACAGCCGCCCGAGAGTGGCCTGGGCGGTGGCAGTGCTGAGACCCGGCGGGAGGCTCCGGCTGGGTCCCCGTTCCAGAGTGAGTGATAGTTGCGATGCGGGCCGCCGATTCTTGACAGAGGAGCGGGCGTGCCCGGCCCCGGAATCTGCCCCCCCCATCCGGCCCAATCACCGCGCTGCGCCCCCTGCACCCAGCCGGCTGAAAGAAGAGATGCGTGATCGGCCCCAGAGGTGTGCTGCACGTTGGTCACCATGAGGGAGCTGAGGGGACCCGCTGGGGGACGGACATGCCCTCTGTGTCTCCCTGCCTGACCCTGCGAGAGAGCAGCTAGCCGGATTGGGAGGCGGGGCTGGGGAGGCCTGCCGATCCTGAAAATACATTGTGGGATGACGGGCAGCGGGCCCCAAGCAGACAGAGGTGTGCGCTGCAGGCTGCTGACCCGGTGGGTGCGGACTGGGGGGAAAAAAAGAAGCGGATAATAACTGGGGCAGTCCTCCCCTCTTTTCCCCCGCATTGTACTCACGCCAAACTTTGAACTGGGCCCGCCGACACACAGCAAGGTGGCTCCACCTCATATTAATTGGCACCCCAGGCCCATCGGAGACTCTGCGACTACGAGTGTAGCCTGGGGGTCCACTTGTTGGGCAGCCGTGCCGACAGGCCGTGGAGAGCGGACCCATAGGTGGGGACACGGGGTCCCCCTGCCCTCTTCGCTCCCAGGGTCCCCGGACCGGCAGGTGGCGGGGCGTGGCGGAGTGGTTCCGGGCCCTTGCATGCAGTGGGGTGACCCCAAAAGCACACCTCGCCACCATGGCAGGAGGCAAAGAAGGAAAAAAAAACACAGCAGAGCAGAATGGAGCGATATGTCCTCCCAACACCAGTGTATGCTGACAGTGGGGCCAAGCCGAGCGCACAACAGCCGGATGAGGAGGCCCAGGAGCCATCGCTCAGAGAGATTATGGCGACCATTCAAAATATAAAGGACACTTTGGAACCTAAACTCGACTCTGTAGTGGCTGAGATGACACTGGTGAGAGCAGAACTTAATAAAGAAAAAGACTGACTCCACGACACACGACAGACGGTCGCGGACATCGGCGAGGCCACTGAACAACTTCAGAAACAGGTTACCTCCTTACTTAAAGATAACGCTACCATGCAGGTGCGTCTGGAGGACATGAAAGATAGGTTCAGATGCAACAACATTCGCCCAGTGGGAGTTCCGGAAAAAGCGGATGAGCTGTGTACTGACTTCTTCGTAGAACATTTCATCATTCTTGTGCTCCAACCCAAAGGTCTCTCAAAATTGTTCTCAGTTGAGAGAGCGCAGCGAGTGCCAGCTACCCCCCTAGACCGGGCATGGCCCCTTGCAGCATCATAGCTCACTTCTTCAATCACAGAGATGCAATTCTACAAGCAGCTAGGCGCACCTCAGACCTGAAATTTGAGGGAGCCACGATTGCTCTCTATCCTGACTTCACTCTTAAAGTTCAACAGTTGCGGAGGAGCTTCATGGAAGTTAAGCGTGAGTTGCAGAATCGTGAAATCAAATATATGATGCTCTTCCCGGCCAAACTTAGAGTGATAGCAGAAGGGAAAATTTGGTTTTTCGACCCCCCTGAAATAGCAATGGAATGGCTTGAGGGCTGGCGCAATGGAAGAGGAAGATCGGTCAGCGGCCACTCGCCAAGAGCGGTGTTGAAAACACTAAGGACAGTGAGAGACGGCGGGATGAAGATGCGCACGCATCGGGCCTTTGCGCGGGTCGGAGAGACATACATATCTACTGGTGATAACTATTGTGGCCTAAAATATAATGTAATCTGTACCATCTTACGATATGCATGGAGGGGGTCTTGTTTTTTCCTGGGAGGGGCGAGCCAGCTCATTGTGATGTCACCGGTCAAGACTGTGGTGTAGTGACTGGTGCCGACACTCATGACCTCTGCATAACCTGAAAGAATAATCCCCCCCAGATCAAGTCATCCAAGGCGCTAGGGCGGCGTGGAGCTGTCCCGGCCACTTTACCGCCCCCCCCAGTTGTAAGTTAACTAACATGCTTCTTTTTTCAGGGGCGACAGGCGCCTTGCCAGTTGGGGTTGGGTGGGCTGTTTAGTTTCCACCGGGCAGGGTAGCAGGGTGAGGGGTTTCTTTAATTCTTGTGGGTTAGTTAAAGTTATATTACAGAGCAGCAATGGAGTAGCATTCGATGACGCCACCTGGGTTCCCCCTTTTTTTTTGTTGGGCTAGCGCCTTGTCTCCCAACACATGCCATGTCACTCCCCTCTAGCCCCAGAACTCGTTTAACTATCCTGTCGTGGAGCATAAACAGCAATAAGATTAAGCGGGTTATGGTCCACCAATTCATCTGTAAACATGCGTCCGCCGTGGTATATTTGCAAGAAACACACCTACTAGGCAACACTTGTAAAGCAATGTCCAGAGGGGGATACAGCATGGTGGCACATTCGGGCTACACAACTGACTCACGGGAGTGGGTATCCTCGTCAAGAACTCGACTCCTTATATCCCACACAATGCCTGGATTGACACTCAGGGTAACTATGTGGTGCAGATGGGTACTTGGGAGGGAATTCCAATCAATTTATGCTCTGTCTATGTCCCACCCTGGCTTCACCGTCTTACGCTCCCGAGACTGAGTGAGATGTTGCTTCAGCTGCTGAAAGGGGTACCACTCCTCGAGGGCGATTTCAACGCACTGTTCTCATTGGACTTGGACAAATACTCCCAAGCCCATGTGGCCCACTGGGACCCCACACTGTCTGACTTTGTCACTGTCCTAGGCCTTGCCGACACCTGGCGCTCACGACACCCGACAGAACGCCAGTATACTTTCTGATCTGGGGTCCACCACAAGCTTTCCAGATTATATTATATTTTCACTCAATCCATCCACCTGACACGAGTGGCTGAGGCCCGGCACCTGGCCAGGGGGTTCTCAGATCACTCCCCGGTATGGCTAGAGGTATGCAGGCGTGCCAATATAACCCGCGGCCCGCGACCTATCAACGTCAGGCATCTTAAAGATGCCAAATTCGCCATGGACTTGACCCACGCCACGACTCCCTACTTTGAGCTCAATGAGGGATCTGTTAACTCCTAATTGACGCTATGGGAGGCCTACAAGACAGTCATCCGGGGCGGAGCATACTCCTCAATAGTGGGGAGGAAACAGGACAGGCAAACACAACTCTTTACACTGGAGAGAGAAATTAGAACTTTAGAGGGAGTGGGAGGTCATGAGACGAATGAAGACAGCTTACATGCCCTCCGCCTCAAACAGAAGGAAAATAGAGACCTATTGGAGGATAGGGCAAGAGTTTTCCATACCTTGTCTCAATCCCGTCTCTATGAGGTGGGCAATAAAAAGGGGAAACTACTTGCATGGCTCGAAAAGAGAGACCGAGCAAGGGGATGGGTCTCACACATTACCACTGATTTGGGTGGCACCATTTCTGATCCCAAGGGTATGGCATAGGCGTTTGCGCAATATTATGCTCATCTCTACTCACCCAAAACACACTGTTCACCCTCGGACATTGGGGATTTCCTGATGGACATAAAACTCCCCACTCTTACAGAAGAACACCAAACCTTCTTGGAAGCGAACATTGAACCGCAGGAGGTGGACCAGGCGCTGCGATCACTGAGCTCCGGCAAGGCAATGGGACCCAATGGTCTCCCTATCGAACTCTATAAACGTCTCGCCTCCAAAGTGACACCCCAGATACTTAAAATGTGGAGGGAAGCGCGGGAGGTGCGCGTGCTCCCTGTGGATCAGCGACTTGCGACAATAGTCGTAATGCATAAGGCCGGAAAGCCACCGCCGGAGCACTGCAGCGCGTATCGTCCCATTTCCCTCCTCAGTGTTGAAATTAAAGTCCTTGCTAAGCTTCACCAGGTGATCACTTCCGTGGTCCATCCAGAACAATCCAGCTTCATGCCGAACAGAGGGACACGCCTCAACCTGCGTAGATTGTACAGGGCAACAGCGGTTTCAAGACATAACAAGGTATCCACAATGGTATTGTCTATGGATGCCTCGATGGCATTCGACACCCTTGAATGGACCTACATGTTTGGAATGCTCGAACGCGTGGGATTTGGACCCAACTTCCTGCGTTGGATGCGCTTATTGTATAAAGACCCGATAGCCCATGTCAAAGTCAATGGTACCGTGTCCCGCAATTTCACACTGGGCAGGGGGACCAGGCAGGGGTGCCCACTCTCCCCGTTGATATTTGCACTTGCCCTAGAGCCTCTGGTGGCGTGGGTCCGACAAAACCCGCTCGTGAGAGGCATTACTTGGGGGGAATCGTGGGAAGAGCGTATATCTTTATACGCAGACGACATTCTCTTCTATGTAACCAACCGCCCCACGACAATTACCCGACTGACCCATACCCTGCGAACCTTGGGCCACTACTCCGGGTACACTGTTAATTGGTATAAATCTCTTATGCATTTAATAACAGGTCCCATGCCTGCGCTACCCTGAGACATCCGCCTCCCCCTATCCACTGGGTGCTTCAAATATCTGGGAATCCACGTTACCATGGGCCCCATCCTTTTCTATCGATTAAGCTTGGCTCCTATCCTTGAGCGATTTGAATCAGATGTACAACACTTGAGGACTCTCCCACTTTCCCTTTTAGGGCGAGCGGCAATGTTTAAAATGATGACATTGCCCTGTATGTTCTATACACTGCAAAACACCCCCCCCCAATACCTGATAAGTTCTTTCGCACCACAGAATCCCTTCTGCGCCTGCTATTGTGGAACACAACGCCACCACGGATAGCCTTCTCCAAGTTGATACGAGGGGTGTACGATGGAGGCATTGGTCTCCCTGACATTAAAAAAAAATATTATTGGGAGGTTACTGTAGAGGTTCTCGATGGGATCTGAAGGTTACCAGGGTGTGTTCTATAGCTCAACTAATGCCCAGAATCTCCTACCTCATACACACACAGTGGCTCGAGCCTGGAGATTGGCCACATCGTTCCTGGGCTGGAGGGAGAAACCTACCGACATGACCCCACTGTGGTGCAGTGACTTACTTGTTCAAGTACAGAGTCTCCAGGGCTTCAAGCCATGGAACCTCATAGGGCTATGCATGGTGGGTGATGTATGGAGGGATGGCAACATGCTTTCCTGGGTGGAGATGCAGGCCCAATACGATTTGGCACCTGCTGAGGTTTTCAGGTATTTACAACTCCAACATGCCCTTAAGGCTCACATCCCTAATGGCACCTCTTTACAGACTCCTCTCCTCTAGAAGACAGAGTCCTCGCTGAACCACTACCCCAAAAAACTGTCTCCCTTATCCACAAGAAACTAATGAACAATTCACCCAACACCCTTGCTGCACTCAGGACTAAATGGGAGGGAGATGTTGGGGACTGTGATGGGAGTGGGTAGAGGCGCAGGGAACCTTTCATGAAGTGGGCCATATATACAGGGTTTCGATTGATCTACTTACGTACACTTCACCGAATTACTACTCATGCACCGCAAACCGGGCCATGGGCTGCTCTCAAACAGATCTTTGTCTCCGGGGCTGTGGTGAAAGGGGCACCTTCTTCGACATTATATGGTCATGCCCGATTGTGCAAACCTTTTGAATAGAACTGCAGAGAATTATTGGAGAGGTAACAGCGGTGCCCTCCCCCAGACACAGTGAAAATGTCTCCTACATATTTTGGGAGATGACCCACTACCAAAATACACTAAGACATGGTTGTCATTGGGTCTTGTGGTCACCAAACGAAACATTATACGCTAGTGGAGGCCCTGACAGTGGCGGAATGGGAGTGGGACATGGATTGGTGTGTGACGAATGAAAAATCGATATATTAGGGGAGGCGTTGACCGCATAAGTGGGAGCGATTTTGGGGAGGTTGGCGCTGATATAGAGGCTTAAGCACTGAATCCAGTTTGAACCATGACAATCCAGAGCAGAGCTCCCTCTGACTCTGAAAGGCAATTTTGCGAAGCGTGAGCTTCCACTACAATTTATAAAGCTACCTTATTGCACTTGTATTATTTGGAAGGGGTGTCCCCTCTCCCCCCAAGAGTGGCGTACACAAATGTACTATGATACACTGCTGCTAGTTCTCTATGGTTTTCCCTTATTGTCTTTTTCTATTTTTGAAACTAAATAAAAAGATTGGTTAAAAAAAATCAATACCTTGATAGGCTTCCCTTCTCAGGTCACAGAACGTGGACAATGGCCCTCTTCTGCCTAGCCATTTACCAGTTCTATGCCCTCTGAACCTAGGTGGATCCCTCTGTCAACACTCTCCTCAGCCACTGCTCATGGGGAACTCTCCTTCTCATTTATGGACCCTCTCTGGGAGACTCCTTAACTTAATTTGCTCAATGATACATCCCAATAGGCAGACAGTACCACTATGGCCAACAAGATGATGTGGCCCATCCGGTCACTTGTCGGACCTCTGCCCCCAACTCAAGGAAAACTCTGCCCATAAGGACAACAACCAACAGCATCCACTAACAGCTGTCAGTGTCAAGAGCCAGGCCCCGGCCTATCCATGGCAAAGTGGAGGTTCCAATCGGGGGCCGTGGGTAGGTCTCACTTCTAGCCTTAGGGCTGGCAAGGAGTTCACTACTTGCTCCTCAGGGTTCTAGGAGTTGGGGGAAACAGCCCTGGGAGCTAGGCGCCCTACTTCCACTCTCCTTCCCTCCAGTTTAGAGGTGGTATCTTCAGACTGGCGTCTCAGCACAGGGCAAACCGGGACTTCTAGTGGGGAACCACAAAGCTCCTCAAGGGTGACACACTCTGTCTGTGTCATGCAGGCATCTGCCTGATGCAGGTCTCTTGTTCTCTGTCTCTGTGACAGCACAGGTAGCACCCTCAGATCAGATGTGGCCTCACCAGGGTCAGTCTTGGGGTGCTCTTCTGGCAACCCCTGATCCTCCCACTGTGGACTGTTGCCACCTCCTGCCCCTCCGTCTGCGCATCCGTACTCTCCTTGTGAGAGTATTACCCCCAGACACCTGAGCTCCTCCTAGCTCTTCTAACACCGGTGGTAACTTATTTCACAGAATGCAGTCAATGGGCATCTGGGGACTGACCATGACCCTCCTCTGGGTCACCGCCTCACCCCATTCCACAGATAGTAGAGCCATAGAGCGGAGAAAGTCTGGCCCCAGGGACTGCATCACCCTACACACCTGTCTGATATACTGATGTGGGAATACCAACCTTTCCACCACCATTGTCTGACTGGCACCTGTATCCCTTAGAGCAGTGGTAGGGATCCCATTTATTGAGATCTGGTGGAAATGATGACACCCACCCTCAGGGATCACAAGCTTACACTCTGAGTCTAACCCCCAATTAAGGGAGACTAGGGCATGTTCTTTCCCCTGCTCCTGGGAACTACTTCTTCCTAAGGCCACATTGGCCAACCCTGTAGAGTTTCCACCAGTGGGTGGTCTACCTGATTGTGTCATAACTGAGAACTATCAAAGCACTGGGTTTGGAAGTGGGGCGCCCTTGGCCACCCACACACCCTCCCCCTGTTTCTCAGAAGGGGAATGGGAACCCTCCACCCCCCCACACTTTATTCTGGGACCTGTCTGTGTCACCTTGGACCTCCCCCTCACTCTGCTGGGGAAACCTTAACCAACCTTCTTGAACTTGAAGTCACTTCCAGGAAGCTACTTGTGGACCCTGATGCTGAGCCAGTTGTCCGCCTCTTTGGCAAGCTCCCTAGGACTAGTGAGCTTGCTATCTATTAGGTGTTGACGTAGCTCTGGAAAACAATGACTAAGCATGTGCTTTCTTGAAAACCGATTTAACAGCTCCTCATACGCGTTAACCACACTGCCCTTCACCCAACCATCCAGTGCCTTATTGAAATACTCAACGAAATCTACCCAGGGATGGTGAGGCAGCTTCTGGCTGTCCCTGAATTTCAACCTGTCCTTCTCAGGGGCGAGTCCATATTTTCTGACATGGGCTGCCTTCATCAGGAGGTATTTCATCCTGTCACCCTTCTCAAAGACCAACAAAGAATCCCTCCCTTCTGTGGGTATGTTCTTCCAAAGACTGGCACCCACTCCTCCTCCTACTTACTAGGCCTCAAACCACTTGTCTATGTTGTGCCCCTCCACAAAGCTGCACCAGGTAACTGTGGACTCTTTTTTCCATGGACACTGGGGTGTCGCTGCCACTGTTGTTGCTGTACTCTGTGTGCTGTTTGGCTGTTAAGTATAGCTCTTTAAGACTCACTTCATGAGACAATAAGATTTTTCTCTCCTCCAGCCTTCTTTTCCGCTGCCAGCCTCTCTTCTAGGGCAAATCTAATTTCCTCCAAGACCCTGTCAGCCTCCGCCTTTCTCTCCTCTGGGGCCTTTTTTGCAGCTGCCTCCTCTCTGGCTGCTTCCAACTTTAGTTTGGCCAGTTGTAGTTTGAGATGTCTTTCGGCCCTCCTGTCACCCAGCTCCTCAAGACAGGTTGCGGGAGGACATACTGCTGCCTGCTGTGGATCCAACCAGGGACCTCACTCCTGTGGGCCCTCCTCTCTCCTTTTGGGCCATGGAATGGAGGTTCTCTTCCTACTCCTCTATTTCCTCCTCCTCTGTAGCATCCTCTTCCTCCTGCTAACGTGCCATAGATAGTAGCTAGTGCGTCTCCTCCTAGGCCCTGTGGGCTTTCTGGAGCTCCTGTCTCTTTGAGCTTCCTTTTTTAAATATCTTTTTTTTAGATTTTTTTTTAAACAGTGAAAAAATTAAATTTCGTCACCAGCACTGCTGCATTCTCAACCAATGACAAAGATTCAGCCCGTCGGTAGGTTTCCGTAGGACCCACACACATTCCTTTGTGTCGCATCCATAGCCCAGGTGCTTTGGTTGATGGCCTTGTGTTCTTGATGTGCCTCTCTGTAACCCTGGATAGGACCTCAATTCGCCCCATATTTTCTCACATTTCTTAGTGCGCCCCCTCACCTCATATACCACCTTCTCTGCCCGCATGCACCAGTCCGTATCCTTTTTCCAGTCAGTGAAGTCCAGCAACTCCCTAGGCCCACCCATTTTCTAGCAATATTTCACCTCGCTACTGTGAGACCGAGCGCCATCCATAGCTTCAAGTACTTTGGAGCTCGTTCATATTCCCATTTATTAAGCACAAACCACTTGGCAGATCTTTCAATTGTCAATCCTCTTCCAGTAACCCTGAAGTTCTGGACAGGACCAAAGATGTGAATGTAGGAGCCCTCCTGGTTGCACTCCCCCACACACATCTGTGAGATACTTCTTCCCATTTTGTGCAGGAGTATTCTAGATTAGTATGACCTAAGTAAAATACAGAGCTGTATCAGTGGAAACCCCGATCTTATGGCAATAGTTCAACACTGGGCCCCTCTGCTCTCTCCGGGACCACCACCACCATGATATTCTTCTTTCTTACTCATCTTTCATAGTGTTCTAACTTCACTATCATCATTTCATTGTCTTTATTATGTTGAATTACTACTCTTCTAAAAGATTTAGTTTCAGCCTGATCGGTGACGAGATTACTATTTCAAAAGATTTAGTGTCGGCCTGATTGGTGATGAGTGACTGTTCTGTGCCTTTTACTCTTTCACTAATCTTTTTGATACTCGCTATCAGGAGGGTGAACTCAATTGCTAACGCACCTTTCACAGCTTGGATCTCTGTGAGAGTGTTTTTCAGAGAGAGTTCTGAAATGTTGCCAGTTGTAATCAGTCTAGAACCAGTGGTTCTTTCATTGTTTTGTGGGTTCGACTCAGCGGCAACGATTGTCACAACATACTCATCCATTTTGTTCTGCTGAGTCCCTTTATTTCCTTTGCCCCCTCACCATGTTGGCCCAGTCAGTGCTGTCCTATTGAACGTAATGGGCTTCCACCCAGTTGCCAGCTGGTGTTAGAGGAGGCCACTGCTGCAGTATTGAATCTTTTATAGATTCACATGCTTGAATCTTCCCCATCGTCATGGTGGGAGTCCCACGGTAACATAAGAAATAGCAGCAGAAAAACTCACTTAAGTAACTTTTCAGCGTCAGTTTAGAGCATCCAAACTTCAGCCAATCACAGCTGAGACCTCAGAGTTCTCCTTCCCCACAGAGCCACCACACCTCAGATTTCTTACCGCACGTTGTGTGATAGGGAGTCTCCCTGAGCTCTGCTCAGTTACAGTATTTTCTTCCCCATTTTTGACCTCCAGTCTCAGCGTTAGCTACTATCAAGGTATTTCTTGGACTTTAGACTTTTGACCCTTTTGCCTTTGAAATCCCAGAGCCTAAAAAAGGGCTGTTTAGGCCCTGTAGGACCTGTGGAAAGTGTAGGCTATTTTCTGAAGACCTTCACAAGCAGTATTTGTATTGCCTCTACCCTGACCACAAACCAAGGGAATGCAAATATTGCCGCACTTTTTCAGCAAAAACCCTCAAAGATAGGGAGGGAAGGCTATTACTCTGGCTGCAAAAGAAAAAGGCTGCTTCAGATTCGGAGTCTGAACCTGAGGAAAAGACCCATTCTTCCTCAAAGAAAAGAAAGGATGACAGTCCCTCTTCACATCATGGGGACTCTAAGATATCAAAATCTCAGGACAAAGCTGAACATAAGCACATGAAATCCCAGTCAGAGGCTTCAAAACCATCTTCAGCTCCTGCGTCTGCCTCTCTGACCCCTGTCGGAGACCAATCTTTTTGACCGTCGACGGCGTCGAAGATTTCACTTTTCTCACGAAAACCAGAGGTTCCTGCACCGTCGACAGCTTCGTCGACGACGACTACGACGATGGTTAAGACGTCGACGACGGGAGCTTCGACGATGGTAACAACGTTGTCGTCGATGAGGACGTCACCGTCAACGAGGCCGTCGACGACCGGTTCGTCGACAGTTCCGGAGACGACGTCCCCGCAGATGCAAGCCATCCACGCACCGTCGACGGTACCACAGATAACCACATCGACGGTTGCACCGTCGACTAGCACGTCGACGGGACCGTCGACGGAGGGAAGAATTTGTCTCCTTCAGCACAGGCAAATTCAGAGATTTCTCCCTTACCTCCTGCTCGCCTTCTGGCCTTCCAAGAGTCAGAAGATGAAGGTATATTTGGCCCTGCATACAGTCCATCGCAGTTAAGGGTCAAGTGCCAAGAGTCTGATGAGGAGGACATTGAGGGCAATGATCCATCTTCTTATTTGGCAGGAGAATTTTTATTTAAGGAAAGGGATACATCCGCCATGCAGAGGCAGAAATCCTTCCAGGAACGCTATCCTTTTGATGATGGAGAGGAGGAGCATCATCACTTCAGGGAACCATCAATGAACGTTCCAGTGTCTCTAGTGTCGGATCTCCTGCACATGCTTAATGATTACTACAAGCGTTTTCCAGACGCAAACGCTTCTCAGAGGCCTTTACCTCCCCAAGAGTTACCCACTATTCTTCCGGTCCAAAACTACTCCCAAATCCACAAGGGAGAAGACCCTGCCTCCTCCTCCTACAATCATCACGGAGGACATTCAGGATGCTCAGCCAGAAGGAGAGATCCATACAGACACAGATGCCCATGATGAATGGGATGACTACATAGTCCATATGCCACCGTCTCCTAACCCTCCTGCTGCGGATTCCCCTCCAGCAGATATTGGGGGATTCCATGACCTTTTGGAGCGGGCTTCCAAACGTTTCGACTTACCAATGCCAGCAATACAGACTGAGTGTTTTCGTTATGATTTTAAACCAGGCACTCAACTTTAGCAATTCCTATAATTGACTTTCTATAGCAAGAAGGGCTAAAATTGATGAAGACACCTGCCTCAGTTCCAGTGGTTATTCCGAAACTGGATAAAAAATACAAGACTCCCGATGACTCGCCTGCGTGCCTTATTGGTCACCCGAGGTCGGACTCTGTCATCATGCAGGCAGCACAGAGAAGAGCCAAGAATCCAGCATCTCCCTGCACTGCCCCACCGGACAAGGAGGGCCGTCGCCTTGACAATATTGGGAAGAGGTTCTCGGTTTTGGCGGCTACTTCCATCAGAGCTTCTAATGCTATGGCTATTTCAGGGAGATATGACTTGCAGATGTGGTCAGACATCTCTACTCTGCTGGAATATCTACCTGAAAACAAAAAGAAAGAAGCAAGAGATATTCTTGTGGAAGGAGAAAGGGCATCTTCAGAACTCATTCAATAGCTATGGACGTTTCATCCACTGCATTTCGGCAAATGGCAGGAGCGGTGGTCCTGCGTTGCCAGGGATGGTTAAAAGCAACCACTTTTCGGGGGCGTGGCTTGGACGCGGAGAAAGATGGCAGTGTGAATGCTTTGCTCCACTCCCGAGGAACACACTACTCCTTAATTTGCCGGGTGTTTTGGGACAGAAATCCGATGTAAAAGGTGCTCCCGCCAGCAAAAAACACTAAGAGGCCGATCCTGACCCGTGCACAGCGCTGAGGCATGGAGGATGCCAGCGGATCTCGCATAACTCCCGGTTCTATGATGGAGGTAGGGCCGCGTGTGCGGCAAACCGCATGACTCCCACATGTCCTCCGGGCTCCCTCAACCCGCAGCGTAGAACCCCATATTGGGCACCAAATCAAAACGTGCACACAGACTCGGCGCCTCCGATCCTGATTTTAATCCCGTTAATGAACTGGGTAAAAGATATCGGATGCCTGCTGTCTCGGATGCCTGGACCCAAAATGGCGGACGCCTGACATCACGCGCCCGCTAGTACCTCTAGACCTGATGTGACAGGTGCAAGCACACTTACAAACCCTGGTTCAGCGGCACCCGCGGTACTGTCTTGGGCGAAAATTCATACCTAATGATCTTGATGACTCCTGCACGCTCGGCATGCTCGGGGGAGCCCTGCAGGTTCAACTAAAATGGTTGCCTAATATCATACGCCTGTGCCTCTCTCCCTCATCTCGTGTATCTGTAAACAGATGCACGCACAGTCTTGGCTAAAAGCGGCATCCCGACCTGATTTACACTACAGTCGATCTCTCTTCCTTAATCTTAGTGTAATTGCAGAAAATGACCGGTGATCCATCGGCTCAGGTGCCTGGACCTAAAATGGCTGCCGCCCAACAACGCGCACAGGGATCCTTCTCCCTCATCTGTTGAAAGGCATCTTCTGTTGAATTATTTCGCCTCAACCCACAATTCGGACAAAGCACAATGTATTGCACAGTGTATTGCTGGCAATCCTAACAATGTGTGTAATGTATTACAATTGCTGACTATCGAGTAGCCTGTTCTTACTGCCTGACTTTAAAATGGTGGATGCTTAAGTACTTAGTTCCAATGTGAGTGTCAAGTGTCAAGTGTGCTCCATTTGCTACCTATTTGCTACCCATTTTATCGTCCACTGGTATCACTTCCCCCAAAACTGCTACAGCGTCTCTCTGATCTCAGCTCTTAAGTGGGGGAGTCTGTTTACCCTAGGCCTAACAGCTCATCACATCATTCTCCTTTCGTGCTTTACTCACGCACAACTAAGACACATCAGCATAACAGCTTGCCAATAGTGCCTACCTTACTACATACCTCAAGGTGCACAAGCAAATGTAAAGCGCCAACAGGAGTGGAGCGCTAACGGAGTATCCACGAGTTACCACAAGTCAAGAAGGGACAACAAGAAAACAAGAAACAGTCAACAAGAGTCATTAAGAAGCGATAGCAGTTAACTGGTGATAGCATGTGCCAATAAGAGACAAATTCAAAAAGACAACAAAAGACAACAAGTATCGTCAAAAGACACAAAAATTCCTGCACCAGCCACGACAAGAGTTAATAAGTGAGTTAATAACTGGCCACTAAAAATAACAAGAGACATCAACACAATACAACAAGACTCCATTTCAAGAAGACAAGAAGACATCAACAAGATAACAAAACAACAGGTCAATAAGACAACAAGAGTCTTCATCAAGAGACATCAAGTGACATCAAGAGACATCAAGAGACATCAGTTGTCGCCTGTTGTCAGCATGAGACGGCAAGAGTTCACGAAATCTTTCGTAACTCCTCCCCGTCAAAGCTATCTATCACGGCGTCATTGCCCTGGTGCAACGGTATATCTGCAACCTGCCCACGATCTGTCCACAATCTGGCCAACCAGTGTCATACCCCCCGGCCACGCAGTGTTGCCACAATGGCGGACAAGGATAGCAAATAATCTCTAAAAAGAGTGAAAGCGGACCCGCCGCACCCAGACTCACCAACAAAAGGGAAACAAGACATTAACGCGACAATGGAAATGATCCTAAAGAAACTAGCGGATGTTCATGATCTGGCCAAATCCACCAAAACAAACACTGACATCATGCAAAACGAAATGGCAGCCATCCGTCAAGACATGAAGGAAACAAGCGCGGGGTTGCAGAGGCGGAAAACAGAATTAGTCAACTGTAAGACAACGGAAATATCATGAAAAAATCCATTCAAACTCTTAATACTGCCTCCCGTTCCTTTGCAAAAGAACTCTCAGAATTGGAAGATAGAAACAGACGTGGCAACCTACGTATCTTTGGCATGCCTGAAGGAGAAGAGGACTCTGCCCAATCTTGCATTTCCTTCCTAGAAAAATGGTTCACCCAGGCCACCAACATGAAATTCGACAAAGAGCTGGAATTTGACAAGGCCCACAAGGTCCCATCTCGGATATCTCAAAACATCAAAGCGCCTCGACCCATAGTATGCAAACCTCTAAGGTATCAACATGTAGAGCTTATTCTGAGCCACATGAGGAAACACAATCACATTCTCTGGAAAGGCACAAAAATCTTTGTCACAGGACTACTCAAAATTAACTGTTGACACCCGCAAGGGTTTTCTAAACCTTCGACCTAAGATGAAGTCAGCTGGTCTACAAGGCTCGTTCGTTGCCCCGGCAAGATTCAGGATCTTCTCGCATGGCATTCCTCACATCTTCACGGACCCAGGCTCGCTTAACAAATTCCTAGACGAAAAAGGCGAAATGCAAATGGATACATCAGTCCCCAAAGACTCGACCATCACTTCCACCCAAGTAAATTATAACTCTGGTCACTGACGTTTTCTTTGGGTACCAGTCTCCTAAAGATCCTGTGCTTAACAAAACATGTTCTAAAAGTGTAATGTATCCAAAACTGGGTATGTCTAAATTCGCTCTCTTATCACAACTCTGTCATATACGCATCTCATCTTGGTAAGGCATTTGGAGCGGGTTAATTAATCAGTTAATAATAATGCTCCTCCTGACAAGTACCACCTATTACCAGGTCTATCTTACAGTTACAAGTATGTTATTGGTGTTTAGCGTTCTCCTTTTGCACTATTTACATGTTTAAGGTCCTGCAGGCCTCTCATGCACCTATGACGCACAGCCATGCTTACACCTCAATTTCTTATTAATGTCACATCCTCGCTCACATATAGCCACACATGGGTTTCACACGAGTTGCGCGTACTTATACACACAATTAGCTCTTCCGTATGCGGATCCTACTACTTGTAACAAGCGCTGTGTCCCTTCTTTACAGCAGTTAAGTCCATCCACATCTGACACTTTCTTCTTAATACATGTAGCTCATAGTTACTCTTGGCTACATCATATGATTATAGTCACTGACTATTCAGATCCCATCTATTCACACTAAAAGCTCACACTATGGGCTTACGAGCCTACGCGATCATGCATCCATGAACTATACGTATCCGGGTGGTACACAATCGCAGCTTCAAACACATCCAACTACACATTTTCCCAGACTAGCAGTCACACACTATTTAGTCCTCTATACCCACTCACACACACACACACACACACACACTACTACCCTCGACACCACCATAGGCCTTAATCTCAACATTATTGTGTGCATTACGTGCATGCCATCATGGCCTTTTTTCACAATGTTAGTTCCTTGTTCTATTGGTGGGGTTTCGCCCCAATTTACTGATGTTCTTAATATCTGTTCCTCAGGAGGAGCGACCTTCCTCCTATCGCTTCGCCCGTTGGCGAATATGGGGGGTGGGAGGGTGGGGGTCGGGTAATTAAGGGTTGGGTTCACTATTTGTCCGACTGTACATTCTGTTGTTTTCCTTGCCTATTGTTTTGCTTTTTGATTTTTGTCTCACAGGTCTCATGTCAAACTAACACACACAAGGGGAAGTCTTTAATTCAGACGTGGCCTCGCTCTTCGCAACCCTACCCAAGGGTGACACTGGTCCGCAACACCCTCTTCTTGCACATCATATGGCGGGACTGAACCAAAGTATTAAGGTAGTCTCTCTAAATGTGAAAGGCCTGAACCACCCGGTAAAGAGGAGGAAGATAGTTGATTATCTGCATAGGCTCAAAGGAGATATAATTCTCCTTCAAGAAACAAAATTGGATAACACACTATCCGAGAGTTTTGCTAATAGTCAATCTTCGGATAATGCCTACTCAGCTGCGGTAGGGAAGAAAAACTGTGTACTCACACTGATTTCCAGAAAATCTGGAATCAACTTACTCTCGAAATCCTCTGACTCACATGGCAGATGGGTCATCTCGAAGCTTACTAAAGACAAGGTTGAATTTTATGTAGCTAACATTTACGCACCTACTAAGGATGATCCGTCCTTTTGGGATGATCTATACTCACAATTAGAAAAAATCCCTGATACAGCTACCATTATCCTAGCGGGTGACTTCAACCTACCTCTAGACCCACATCTAGACAAAAACTCTAGATTTCCATTTGTTCCAAATAAATCACATAAATTCTGAAGAAAATCTGCTCAAAATTTAATCTGGCTGACGCTTGAAGAATGCAAAACCCTGCAGAAAGGGATTATACATTTTACTCCTTTCTCCACAAGTCGTATTCACGTATAGACTATATCTTGGTATCCAACAATACGCTCTGTAAGGTAGATCACACAACAATCGAACCCAGGGTGATCTCGGACCACTCCTGTATCACACTATCTATATCTGACCCCGCACCACAAAAAAAGCAATCAAGCTGGCGTTTCAACGACGAGATACTAGCTGATCAGGACAACATTCAAGTAATTAAAAACACGATTCATAATTTTCTTGCTGAGAATAAGACTGGTGAGACGTCTGATCTGAGAAGATGAGAGGCCCTAAAAACAACAGTAAGAGGGGAAATATTCAGGACTAGATCAAAAATGAACAAAATAACTAACTCTAACTTAGTGAAATTAGAGAAAGAAATCGCGGACCTAGAAAAAATACACATCACTAGCAAAGACGATGACACCCTTAATAAAATCCTCAACAGGAAATATGAATAAAATCATCAGCAATAGGGCGGGGTATGGATTAACAAGCAAAAAAGCATCAAATTATGTGAATCTAACAGGGCATGCAAATCCCTTGTCTCCTATCTAAAATTTAAAATGCAGAAATACACCATTAACGCCATAAAGGACAAGATAGGGAATATTATTACTAACCCACAAAAAATAGCTGACACTTTCATGGACTTCTATAAAGACTTATATGAAGTAAATACTCATGTAAAACACTCAAAATGCCAGGACTATTTAAGCAGTATTACTCTCCCTAGCCTTACAGACCAAGAGAGATCATCAATAAATAGCCCGATCACGGATAATGAGGTATTGTTAGCGATCAATAAGTTGAAACCGGGTAAAGCCCCAGGCCCCGACGGGTTCAATGCAAAAATTTTCAAAACGTTCTCTCCGTCTCTACTGCCACCACTCTTGAAGCTATTTATTCACTTTTCAGAAACTGGCCAAGTCAATGGCACACCAGCGGAGGCAACCATAATCGTCCTACCCAAGGACGGTAAAGATCCCCTCTTACCTAAAAGCTATAGGCCGATATCATTAATAAACCTGGATTGCAAAATTTACGCATCAATCCTCATCGCTAAACTAATACACCCATCTCAGGTGGGTTTCTTAAAACATAGGCTCTCTAGTGATAACACGCGCCTGTTATGTCATACCATAGAAAAGGCTAGACTCCTTGACTCCCCCACGGTGGCCATCACATTGGACGCGGAAAAAGCCTTTGATAAGGTGGATTGGAGATATCTAAAGGCTGTTTTAGAGAAGTTTAATCTGGGCGATAACCTGATCAAAATGATAATGGTTCTCTACCACAATCCCACCGCTAGAGTTAGAGCTGGAGGTATAGTTTCCCCTGCTTTCAACCTAAACCAGGGGACACGGCAGGGTTGTCCACTCTCGCCCTCCCTTTTTCTCCTGGCTTTGGAACCTTTCCTCCAACATATTAGGGAAAATAAGGACATTACTGGCATCCCCTTTGGTGACTACAACGTAAAACTTGCAGCATACGCAGACAATGTATTAATTGTCACTCAAGAAGCCCCCACTGCAATCCCAGCACTAATGAATACCATACACCACTTCTCAGAAATATCTGGATATCCCCTTAACAAAGACAAATCCGAGGTAAAACTTCTCAGCCGCTACGGTGATAAAAGTATTCTAGGCTTGTCAGGGCTAACCTGGCAACAGAACGCTATCAAATACCTAGGTCTCGAGTTCACAAATGAACTAATCACCACCCTACGTACTAACGAAAAAATATTAACCAATAAAATAGACTCACTCCTAGACACCTAGTCCCCCAAATTTTTATCATGGTGGGGAAGAGCAGAGACCCTAAAGATGATGATAACCCCTCTCGTCAACTATCTTATTAGCATGCTGCCCATGTTCCTATCAGAAGAATTCTTAAAAACATTGATAAAACTTTCAGCAAATTCCTATGGCAGGGCAAAAGCCCAGAATCTCTATGAAAAAGCTCAAGCTGGCCAAGGATAAAGGGGGCATCTCCCTACCCATCTTCAGAAACTATCAAACGGCCTTTTTTTGCAAGCAGGGTGCAAATTGGTTTACTGACAACCCATCATACATACCACCCTGGGTGGTGATAGAAAAGTCCCTCATACAGAACATCCCTCTCGCCGCACTAGCTACGATGGACACATCCCACCGACCACACTCTAGAAACATCATACAGAACACCAAAAGAGCCATCCTACTCCTAGACTCTCGTCTGGAGGTCAAAATGAAACACACCCACCTATCCTCCCTATGGTACAGCCATACACTCAAAATTGATGGTTCCTCATTTTTCTGGTCAGACTGGTCATGCAAGGGCATTAACCTAGTGCAAGACATTTTCGAAAACACTTCTCCGCTACCATTCTCAACCTTGCAAAATCGGTTCAATCTTGCTCACCTGGATTTCTACAAATTCCTTCAATTTAAAGTAGGGCTTGCAAAATTGAACCTATCGGGTACTAGTCCTACTATCTCTACCATCTTGAACCACCTATCCAAGGTAGGACATCTGGTCTCATACATATATAAAATTCTCTTGCCGAACCAAAACAAAACTCTATCTTGTAATCAACGGAAATGGGAATCTGAATGTACCAAGTCAAACATCGCCTTCAACTGGGCCAACATTAACAAATCCCCCTTTTCACATAAAATTTCACCTACATTATCACAAATCAAATTTATGTTAATAAATAGGGCTTACTGGACTCCTGCAAGACTCTTCAAGGTCGGCCTTGCAAAAGCTCCCACATGTTGGTGTTGTGACAAACATGAGGGCTCCCTTGAGCACATGCTATTCGGATGCCCCTCCTTCAAGACTTTTGGGCTAAGGTGTTTGACTGCATCACACTTACCCTAAAGATTCTCCCCATGAGAGAGTTCTTATAATGGGCCCTCTGGATCCCCAACTCGGGGATGACAATGATCGGTTCCTCCTGGATTTAATGCTTACTCTAGCCTGCAAACTAATCCTAAACAACTGGAAAAACTTCAAAGCGGTCTCTTTTTAAAAAAAAAAATTTAAACAAGCATTTTATTTTAATTTATATATAGCTAATAGTTTCTTGCACACGTAAAGAAGTTGAGCACCAAATGGCATTGTGCAGTAACATTGCAATGTTAAATAATGAATCTCTTTATAATATAGCCTATATCCATTTCTTTTTATTTTTTTATTTAAACTTTTTATTAAATTAAAGCACAATATCATTATTACAGTACAGTCGTGGGGTACATTACTGAAGCAGCACAATAGATCGGTTTCAAACATATCACACATTAAGGCATTATGGGTTCGTAATTCTGGTCTCTCATTGCCATCTCTTCTGTGGGAGAAGTACATATTTCCCCCCTAAAAGTGTTCCAACCTCCCCATTTTTTATCCCACTTCTTAGGGCAGCCCCTTCTTTTGTAAACCTCCTTCTCTGCATTGTCCATTTCTGCTACCCAACCTATCGTGAGTGGTGGTGTGCTGGAGCCCCAGGACATTGCCACGGCTCGTTTTACCAATAAGTATCCCAACGCCACCCATTGCTGCTCGATTTCCGTAAGGTCGGTAGGCTCCCATATATTTAGGATCCCCATTTTTGGCGACAGTTGAATGTATTTGCCCAGAGTATCTGTCATCTTTGTGGTGGTTTTTATCCAAAACGGGCAAATAAGGGGACATTCCCAGAGGATGTGATAAAAGGAGCCGTCTTGTCCGCATCCCCTCAGGCATAACGCCTCACTCCTGTTACCTATTTTCGCCAGCAGGATGCCAGAGAGATATGTCCTATGGAGTATTTTTAATTGTATGAGGCGGAAAAGGTGGTTCACGGCTGTTTCTCTGGGGGACATTAAGGCGGTCTGCCAGTCGTCATCGTCCAATTCCCCTAAGTCTGCCTGCCAGCGACTTCTCAGAACTTGAAAGGTGTCAGGTAAGTTGTTGCAGAGTTTGCGATAGGTGCAAGAGTCGGCTTTGGTCAGAAGTGGTTCGGTAAGTAATCGGTCCTCTAAAGGGGAGGCGTCTGGTAGGGAAGAGAGGTCGGGGATATTGGTAAGAATGGCGTGTCGGATTTGTAAGTATCGGAAGATCTCTCCTCGTGCGAGTGTGTATTTGGTTTGCAATTCTTTAAATGTGAGGAGTTTCCCTTTGGCAACTAGGTCCCCCAAATTGGTGATGCCGATGGTATCCCACCTATCGAACCCTTTGTGAAAGCAGAGCGACCCCAATCGTTGCGAGGACCACAACGGAGTAGCCTTGGTGAATTTGTCCGCCCAACCCAGGCGTTTGTTAGCCTTAGATTGAGTCAGTGTGTGTCTTTCGGGTCTCCTTCCGACTGTTTCTCCCCCGTTGCAGGAAGTATCCGTCGGCCACCAGCGGTGCCTCCATTATTCCGTCCATCTGGGTGTTTGCCCGCTCTGCGCCAGCCTTCTATCCAATCTCAGGCCTCTTCTGGGGACAAGAAGAACCAAGTATTGCCTTCAGACTCCACTCGGAGTTTGGCCGGGAATAGCATGGAGTATTTGATATTTTTATCACGGAGGGCGTTCTTTACTGCTGTGAAGCTACGTCTTTGTGCTTGCACCTTGACCGTGTAGTCCGGAAAGAATGTGATGTTGGCATTATCTATTTTCAGTGGAGTTCCGGTTCTGGCGGTTTGTAGGATCACATCTCTATCCCGAAAGATGAATACTTTAGCAATCAGCGGACGCGGAGGAGCTTCGGGTTTAGGGCGCCCGCCGGGAACCCTATGGGCTCGCTCGATGGAGAAATAATTTGAGAGACGTTTGGGTTGGAGTTTATTGAGGATGAGGTCCTCAACGAAGAGGTCAGTTGCTGGTCCCTCCATTCGTTCGGGTACTCCGAGGATGCGGATGTTATTCCGTCTGGCCCTCCCTTCATAATCGTCGAGGAGCTCCTCCATCCTTTTCTGTTGGTGTTGTAGTTGCGTGACCTGATCTTGAAGGGCGGAGGTATCCGTCACCAGAGTTGCCGTGGTGGTCTCAACTTCTCGAACTCGAGAGTCCATCTTCCTTAAATCTGCTCTCAGAAGTGTCACCTCTATGTTCACGGAATCTATGCGCGATTCCAGGGATGTTCGCACCCCTGCTATGGCTTCCATGACATCCTCTAGGGTAAGAGATTTAGCCTGGGAGCGAGGTTGGGATGTTTTAGGGTCATCTCCAGGAGCCATGTTGGTTTCCTCACCTTTCTTCGTCCAGGCAAACTTGTCCAGTTGTTTTTGAACTTGTGTTTTGGGGCCTCTATTATTAGCCATGGGGTTGTTCTGGGGGACCACACCTGTACTGGCTGCCGCTTGCGCGTGGGAGGGAAGGTCCCTTGCCGGCCTGTCGGTGTTCCAGTTGGATCCTGTAGGCCGGGAGGCGAGTTGAGGCTCTTGCGCTGGCCTCTCTCTGCGGCTCCCGTCCGTAGTTGGTAGTTGTCTGGGTCGAACGACTGTGCACCCTCGTTAGTTCGTGGGCACCGGTGGTGTCGTGTGAGCCTCGGGTCCTCATTGCGGCGGTTGGGGCAGTGGCCAATCCGGGTTTCTTGGAACCTCTCCGTTCTTCGCGCCCTCGCCGCCGCCTCTGTGGAGGTAGGGCTTGCCTCTATTGATTCCCTGCTGGGTACCGTGGTAATCAGGGTCGTGCGGCTGTCCAGCCGCGTGTGTCTCCTCGGGCCCAACGTTACGCCCCCCACCTTCTAGGCCCCCTGAGAGGAAGCTGGTCCGGGAACGGGCGCGGCTGCAAGCAATGTTTGTTGCATCTTGTATCCTGCTGGGGCTGTGCTAATTTGGGACGCTTGGCTGCTCAGCCGCCTATATCCCACCCGGGAGGCAAGATGCACCAATTGTTGTCCGGGACACCAGGAAGAAAGCAAGTCCGAGGGCAGGTGTGCTTGCCGGCGTGGGCGTGTTTGAGGCAACTGTACTGCGTCAGAAGAGCCGCCCCCAGAGAACAGGCCGCAGGGCCGGGGGCTCGATTTTACTGCCGCGCCGGCTGCTCAGTGCACAGTCTAGGCGGCGGGGCGCGCACTTCCACTTGCCGCCACCCCAGCACACAGCGCCTCACCATAAGCTGTCGGAGGCTCCGCCTAGCCCGATTCCGCACCGCAGTCCTCCGGAGAGGCCCCCAGGCCAGGGATCTCGGTCGGGCAGGTCCCGGACGGGAGAGCCACACACGGCCGGTCTTCCCCGCAGCCCGCGCACTCAACCTCCGCACCCGGTGAGTCCACTCCAGCGCCGATCGGGAAAGGATCGCAGGGGCCGCAGCAGTCGCACGTTATGTCCCGCTACTGCTTTGTTCAAGGCGGTCACTGCATACAGATCACCATCTTGTCCGCTGGAGCCGTTTGTTCAGTAGCCGCCATTTCGGTGTCTTCGGGCCGTTCCAAGTCGCTAGGCTCCAGTGCCCGTTGTTTGCCACGAAAGTGATGCCGGCGATGGGGACTGGCATACGAAACGTTCCCTGTTGTTTTGGGGACGTTTCTAGTGTGTTTTGCGGATGAGTGGTCGGATTTATACGGCGTGGGCTGTGGAGCCGCTTCAGCAAGCGACCATTTCCATCGGCCGCTAGCCACCGCGGTCTCTTTTTTTAAATGGCAGGAGTGGCTTTCTTTCCTTAGGGTGCTGATAACATTGCTCTCCAAATTTCCCCATGGAGATCGTCACGGCACTCAATCTGGAATGCGCTAGACACAAGTGCCTTTACTTATAAACCACCATGACCCCCATCATTGACAACCACACCTCCCCACCCCTTTTTTTCATGATGTATATGAATCCCCCATGCATTTTCGAGCTCCTCTATACTAGGCCATACAACCACCACCACCACCGTCTTCCCTCATTCATGTGAGACAAAATCATTATATTCACTCCTGTGCATTCCGTTTTGCCACAGCTGTCAAGGTGAATAATGCTGCCTGTTTTTAACCTGCTTGTTTCTAATCCTCATGATCATAAAAATGTTGTTGTATAACATGTATGCATTGTATTATAGCCCACACCAAATGAAATATAATGTTATGCTATGCATCCTATATGGTATTCACACTTACGTGACTATGTATTACCCCCTATACAATGTATGGATCAATCAATACTGCAGAATGTTCACTGCATTATCTTATGCACAGCCTACACCCCCTCCCTTTGGTGTCTCCTACCTTTCCTACTGTGTATTTATTTCGTTTGCCACTACCTATCTCTGCCTGCAAAAATTTAATAAAACTAGTTTGAACTTTAAAAAAAAAAAAAAAAAGCAACCACCTTTCCACCTGAGGTGCAAGCCAAAGTTTTAGATATGCCCTTTGATGGGGAGTGCTTGTTTGGTAAGCACATAGACGATGAGTTACAATCCATCAAGAAGGACACGGATATGGTCAAAGTCTTAGGCAATCTCCAACAGCGCCGCTTTCAGTCCTTGCGGGCTAGAGGTCGGAGGCAATTTTTATCCCGTCCACAATTTCAGCAGCGGTACCAGCCATATCCGCAGACTACCTACCAGCCATACAACCGGTCTTTTCAGTCCAACACCGCTCAAACTTATTCGAGACTTGCAGGACGCAAGAGGCAGCAATCTGCTGGAAAGTCCCAAGACTCAAATAGAAGGCAATGAAGATCATCAGGCCCCTGCTGCTATAGTCCCACACCACGATCACTTCTTCTCCGCATCCTTACAAAAATGGAACTCCATTACTTCAGACAGATGAGTTCTAGACATTTTCCAACATGGCCACACGCTAGAATTCATTCAGCATCCTCCAAATGTTCCACTGTGCAAAGTTCTGCTCCGTCACCTTCCAGATCTCTTGAAGGAAATAGATTTACTTCTCCTCAAGCAGGCCATATAGGAAGTACCCCTCAACCAGCAAAACCAGGGGTTTTATTGTCACTTCTTTCTCATCAAAAAGAAAAATGGGAAATGGATGCAGGTCTTTGACCTCAGAATGCTGAACAAGTTTATAAAGAGTCAATCTTTCAGGATGCTCTCCCTTCAGGAGATTCTTCTTCTAATGGAAAAAGGGGCTTTTCTAACGTCTCTCTCCTCAGCGCCTATTTTCATATCCGTATTCATCCTCAACATCGAAAATTTCTCAGATTCAGAGTGGCTGAGTGCCATTACTAATTCAGAGTGCTCCTTTTTGGTTTAAAGTCAGCGCCCAGGGTGTTCACGAAGTGCATGGCGCCGATAGCAGTCTTCTTAAGACGTTCAGGTCACCAGGTATTCCCATACCTGGACGATTGGCTTATAAAGGCTCCGTCTTTTCAAGCGGCAGGAGTTTCAACGAGAGCCTGTCGAATTCTCTACCAGTCTCTAGGTCTTCGCGTCAATCTAGAAAAATCGCCCATTTTCCCGGCCAAATCGTTGGTCTTTCTGGGTGCACGTCTAGACACAGATCTGGGCAAAGCCTTTCCCACCCAGGAAAGAATAATGCACATTTTGGATATAACAAAAATTCTCTCATCATGAAGGTACGCTTCTGTGAGGCAGTACAAGTCCATGCTGGGGATTATGTCCTCTTGCATTCCGCTCATTCCCAATTGCCGACTTCGCATGCGACCGCTGCAGGAACAGCTTGATGCGCAGTGGGTTCAGTCTCAAGGCTCATTCAACGACAAGGTTCGGATTTCTGCTTCAATGACGGCCGCCATGGCCTGGTGGATGATCAAGGACAACCTGTTGCAAGGTCTTTCTTTCATTCACTTGGCTCCACGGTTGGTGATGACCTCGGATGCGTCGATGGACGGATGGCGGGGCTCACCTTCAAGAACTGAAGGTTCACGGAAAGTGGTTCAAACAGGAAGCGGAGTCTCATATAAACATTCTGGAACTCAAAGCAGTGTTTCTAGGTCTGAAGGCCTTTCTACCTCGGATCAAAGGTGCGTCAGTGCTCGTCAGAACGGACAACACTGCGGCAATGTTTTATCTCCAAAGCAAGGCGGAACGAGATCTCGGGGACTTTCCCTTCTTGCTCATCAGATATGGGAATGGCTCCTAGCCAATCACATCTCCTTGGGAGTGGAGCATGTGCCAGGGATTCACAACGAGAAGGCCGACTCTCTCAGCAGGGTCTCCAAACAGTGCCACAAATGGGAGCTTAATGACCAAACCTTGAAGGAGGTGTTTCAATCCTGGGGTTACCCAACATTAGATCTGTTCGTTACATTCCTCAACAAAAAGTGTCCTCTTTTTGCAAGCAGATATCCTCATCAAAATTCATGGGGAGATGCCTTCCAGTTTCCTTGGATGGGGATGTTCGCATATGCATGTCCCCCGTTTCCACTCATTCCTCTAATTCTTCAAAAAATGAAGTAAGAGCCTTGCCGGATCATTCTCATCGCTCCGGGGTGGGCGAGACAGTTCTGGTACAAAGAGCTGCATCGTCTATCAGAGTGTGCCCCGATTCTCTTCCCTCCAAAGGAGGATCTTCTCTACATGAACCAGGGCCAGGTGGTTAATCGACAAATTCCATCTCTTCATTTTTCAGCTTGGCTCTTCACCATGCTGAATTTGGGGATTTAAGGCTTTCAGAGGAGTGTATTAAGATACTTCAGAAATCTCGAGCTTCATCTACATTGAAATGCTACACAGCCAAATGGAAAAGGTTCTGTACTTGGTGTATCTCGCAAGCATTGCATCTATTCATTTCTTCACCGGAGCAAGTGCTGCCTTATCTATTGCACTTGGCGAAATAAGGACTTTCTCACTCTTCTATAAGAGTTCATCTGGCTGCAATGTCTAGATATAGAAGACGTTCAAATCAAACTTCTCTGTGGTCTAACCAACTCGTCAAAGAATTAATGAAAGGGCTTTTTAGAGTTTTTCCACCTGTTAAGCCTCCTACGGTTTTGTGGCAATTAAACACCGTTCTGTCTTAACTGATGCGTCTGCCCTTTGAGCCAATACACAAATGCGAATTAAAGTTCCTCTCCTGGAAAGTAGCCTTTCTCTTGGCCATTACGTCAGCCAGACGTATCAGTGAAATCCAAGCTCACTATAAAGGAACCGTATCTGCAGTTTTTGCCAGACAGGATTATCTTGCACACTAACCCTTCTTTTATACCTAAGGTGCCTTCAACTTACCACCTCAATTAACTGATTGTATTACCGACATTTTTTGCTAATCCATTCTCAGCAGCGGAAAGGGCGTTGCATTCTCTGGACATCAAGCGATGCTTAAAGTTTTATCTGAAAAGAACGGAGTCATTCCATAAATCCTCTCAGCTAATGATCTCTTTCTCGGCACCCAGGAAAGGACAGGCCTTGACAAGGGCCAGTATTGCTCGTTGGGTCACCTCCACGATTTCCTTCTGCCATGAAAAAGCTGGTTGTCCGCTTCTTGCGAAAGCACAAGCTCACTCTACCAGGAAAGTGGTGACTACCTCAGCCTTGTTTGCGGGAGCATGTCTCCCGGACATTTGCAGGGCAGCAACGTGGGCAAATGCTCACACATTCACGAAGCATTACTGCCTTGATGGTTGGAAAAAGGCAGATTTCGCTGTCGGACAAGCTACACTCCGACGCCTCTTTGCTTAATGTAGGCGGCTTTTAGCCCGCTATGTTCTTTATAAAATTTATGTAAATTTGTATGCTTATAATTCTCCTTGGTTTTTTTTCTGATGCTACAAGTTTATGTCATGGTGGGATGGTTCGCCTTCCGCCACCATTGTCTTTTTGCTTATTGTGTTTTTTACTGCTTACTAGTCGGATTCAAGCATGCGAATCTATAAAAGATTCAATACTGGAGAAAAAACAAGTTACTTACCTGTACACTGTGGTTCGCCAGTATTGATATCTTTTATAGATTCACATGCAACCCTCCGTCCTCCCCGATTAGGCTCACCAATTACCTCAGAGTTTATATACCTTTACACTTGTGCTCGAAATCTGAGGTATGGTGGCTCTGTGGGGAAGGGGAACTGTGAGGTCTCAGCTGTGAGTGGCTGAAGTTTGGATGTTCTAAAATGAGGCTGAAAAGTTACTTAAAGTAGTTTTTTCTGCTCTATGGAGGTCTATGGTATTGTTGTAATACTGCTATTTCTTATGTTACCATTGGACTCCCACCATGACGACGGGGAAGATTCAAGCATGTGAATCTATAAAAGATATCAATACTGAAGAACCACAGTGTACAGGTAAGTAACTTGTTTTTTATGCCTGCACACCTTGTCCTAGGTCAGAAGGCAGTACTCTCCACCACATGTCCGATGTAAGCGATTGGATGAGTGTGTTGCATCTCAGCCGCCTTTCAGTTTACCCATCAACAGTGCTTAGAATCATTGTTATCCCAGGTCAATGAGAGGGGAAGGGCACCACTAGGGTGACTGTTGGCTATTAAGTCCAAGTTTGAGTCCTGCCGCAGCGCCCAGGCAGGGGAAGATATTGTCCCCACTCGTTAGTGTGTGTATGGTGGGGGCAAGCAGAGAAGAAGGAGAGTGCCCCTGATGGAGGAAACGCCGGTCGAATGTGTGTCCCCTCTCTGTTTTAAGGCTCAGACCTCAGGACTTTTTCAATGTCTTAGGGACCCACCTCCATTTTTGGCTCCTCAGAAGCATTCTCATATTGGTCGCGGGAGGCCAAGGAGGTGGGCCTGGAGCCACCACAATATGGCATCCGACGCTTTTCTTGTCATCTCTGGTTTCTGCCACTCCTCCATATTGCTCAAGGGGCTGCCCCACTCCAGAAGGAAGTGACCCGATTAGGGTCACCCGGGTCACTCGCGACCACCTCTCAGCCTTCCAAACAAATGAAGAGTCGGTCAGACAGTAGAGAATACAAACCAAGTATATTTATTCAGGTACACTCGAGCGGAGTCCAGTCTGACCAGCCTCCTGGGATTGCTGCAGAGGGACTGACTTCAGCAAGCATGGCGATACATTATGTACAATTTAGAACCAATGATGACACACCCAAACTGGAAATTTCCAGCTTGAACCAGCTACACAAAGAAGGTACAGAAGGATAAGTTTCAATCCTGAGACCGGGCACACCCTATCTCTGCGCCAAGGTCGTTCTGCCTGCGCCCATCGCTGGACCAGTGGGGGCAGGCCTCTATCTAGTGGGAAAGGTATGCATAACAAGACAGTGTATTCATTAGTACAGCGAGGCCCAACCTTGAAGAAAACAAAATTCACCACGGCTGTTTGTAGCAGAGACGGGGAAAAGTTAGTTCCGATTATGGCTCAAAATGGCAGCTGAACATAAAACGGTGCCGCAAATGCTAACTTAGCAAAGCAACATGTAGCAACACAACAAAGGCATTTTATTTTATTCCAACAGACCCTCCTTTTAGCATTTGCTAAACCATTTTTCACGGAGGGTGAGGAGGACATTATTTTTCATATAAGCAAGAGGACATCAATACCTGGAGCAATCCACATACTCATTATCAGGGATAGAAACTGCAAGGGAAAATGTGGGCTCAAAGATGCCCTCGTCAATCTCCATCATTTTCTGAACTACCTTCTGCAACATAATTACTGTACTTGCGTCATGAACTGGCATCTTTGGCTTGGGGGTGAGAGCTTGTACACAATAGGAACAACAAGTTGGGAGGCAATGTATACAGAGGCAGCATGTAAGAACAATACCAGCAATTGCAACTAGAAAAACGAGGATCTTCCAACCCCATGTCACCAATATATTCCAGAACCACCCCAATAGTGTCCAAGTGCCTGTCTCATGGTGTATCTCAGCTGATAACCTATGCAATTTCTGTATGGCGGAATAAACATTGGGAGCGTAATCAGGTATGTACACACAACAGCTACTGCCAATGACGCGACAGGCCCCTCACCTATCTGCGAGAATGACGTCTAGCACCATTCTGTTTTGCAAAGTGACTAATCTCGTAGCCTGGAGCTCAGCTGTAATGTTTGTCGTTATCCCAGCCGTTGTATTGATAACTGCCTCAGCAACTCTGGTGAGCTGACAAATTTGGAGACTATTGACTATGGGGCCCCAAAAAGGGAAAAGGCCTTTTGTAGCATCCTCAAATTGCAGTGCGGCTGCATTTGTCTGATCTACACCCTTTGGGTCAATGACCCTTTTTACCCGGGCCAAGTGCGTGCTCCTACACGGCAACTGCTGATCTTTGTGATAATTGGGTGGAGCAACATATACAAGGGGAAGGAGGAAAGAGAGATAACATCTACCTGACCATCCCTTTGGAAGCCATACATAAGCGTGGGATCCACAGACAAAGTAAACATTAGGGGGCGGTACTAAGGGCGGACTATCGGTCGTTCTCAATTCATATGTGGCACTGCATCTGCTCTCCCCCACCTTTACCTTCCCTGTCCCCTGAACACAGAAACTAGATGTTTTGTTGACCACTGACACTGGTATTGGCTGGTCCTCGGTAACATTACGAGCCTGGAAAGATTGGAAATACTCAGACGTGTTAAACCCCTGGAAATAAGCCATTTCAATTTGAAACCATATCTCATTCTTTACACTTTTGTATGCGTTCATACAGGACCTTAAAAACAATTTACTGAGCATCTCTTGTCCTGCCTGTCCTACAGAAGGAACCCTGTGGTGGAAATGTACATTCTGTACCATAGTGCGAGAATCAGCATGTGTCCTATCCAGAGTAGAGAACTGGGGATGATGAGGTACCATACTGAGCAATTCAAACCAACCCTCGCAACTGCTGATGTATGATAGTGGCATGGACAACAAATTATCAACTTTGAGTCACTGAGGGAAGCAAGCCACAAACCCAGCAATTAGTGGTGTTGGACACATTATGAGCTTGTTGTAACATTTGTATAAAAGCATTCACGGTGTAGGACACCCTATGCGTTGCCTTGTGTGGAGCCAAAGTAACGAAAACGTGTTCAGGGGAAGGGGGTGTTGTACCAACCAAAGAATGTACAGGATACTTCTCATCCAGAAACCAGGATATTCCCATTACAATTATTAGTGCAATCGCAACTATTGATACAAAAACTATTTTACTTTTTGAGGACCAACCCCGCACTGGACGCAGAGGTGCAAATGGCTGTTCTTCCTCAGTAATAGGCCGACCAAACAGATACATTATAAAGGTAAAAAGAGAAGGGGGGCCATAGCAAAAGTGATAACAAAGGCAATTGTTCCCACTGTCCGTCTGAGCCTCACTGGTACAGGCTTCTATTGTTCATCAAAGTTGGTGCTCTTGAGCACCGGCGGTGGAGCTGCTCAGTCCTAGCTCTCGAACAATCCCACGATGAGCAGGATAATGCACCCCCCCTCCAGGAGGGCATATTCAATTTATCCTGTCCACTATCAGAACAGTGCACCAATCTCACCTCGCCCTAAACTAACACAGTTGGGACTACAGCAGAGTACGCCCTAACTTGCACAGTCCGTCCCTGACTAATCTGACTTCTCCTTTGGTGCACTGCTCCTCCGTCGGGGGCGCAAATTGTACATAGTGACTCCAGGCACAGAAGGGTCGGTGAAAAGGGGCACAGGCACAGAGGGGTCAGTGGAAAGGGGCTCAGGCACAGAGGGGTAGTGGAAAGGGGCTCCTTAATGGATTATTTGAACAAAGGTCAGTGTTGCCCCATTCCCGGTACCGGGACTACGCTGTTCACCAAGCGACCGTGCATCAGAAGTGAAGGAATGGGGCAACACTGACCTTAGTGTTTTGCCGTGATTTTTGGTCTTCAATTGTAACGGCCAATTAGAATTTTCAATCCAAATGATTTACATTTTAGAAGAGAAAGAGAAACATCTACGTGTAAATACCCCTTTTTTAACCATGAAACAGATCTAGGGAATGGACTGATATAGTACACCGATTCTTAAGATAGGACCACTGATTACTCTTATTGCCGTGAAGAAGTCCTTGTGACGAAACGCGTTGGCTACGGTTTTATCAAATTATCAAGAAGAAATTAAGAATAAAGAGATTGAAACTCTCCTGTTGAACAGACGTCGTGTCTTTTATATGAAGAAAATAATGCTTCTATAATTTAATATTGATGTCTTTGCGTGATATTATATGAGGGGCTCCTTAATGGCTCTGATCTCCAGAGGGACTGCCGCATTTAGCACTTCATTATTTTCTGCATCCGTTTGGGTCCACGTGAGCTTGGCATCAGAAAAAGGAACGAATCGTGGAACTCTCTCACACTCCGAGTCCCCAATACCATCCCTCACCCATTGATCATAGGGAAAAGGCAGGGGTACCTTGCGGCAGTGAGAGGAGTGAATCCAGTTCTTTCGGCCAGCGACCTTCACAGCGGTACGTGTAGAAAGGAGCCCCTGCTCCGGCCCCCTCCACCGAGGCACCAGGCTCCTTTTCCACTGAAAATTCTTGGTGAGGACCCAGTCCCCAGGCCGAATATCGTGTCCAGGATCCTCAGGTACTGCGGGAAGTGTGTCCCTGATCTGTTGGTGAATAGAACGCAAATTTTCAGTTAACTGATCAAGATAATCTGTCAATAATGGATACTCAATTTCAGAATACCTACGCAGTCGCGGGACGCCCCAGACATTTGCCGGGCGTCCGAACACGACCTCGTAGGGTGACAATCCTGCTCTAGAGTGTGCTGTTGTTCTCGTTGACAAAAGAGCTAATGGTAAAGCATCTGGCCACTGTAACCCTGTCGTCTCCTGTATCTTTGCCAACTTCAGTTTGAGAGTACCATTCTAATTCTCAACCAAACCTGCTGACTGCGGGTGGTTTGCAGCATGAAACTTCTGTTTTATGTGCAAACCATCACATATCAGCTGTATGACCTTGGCATTAAAGTGGCTCCCGTTATCACTCCAGATCAAACGGGGCAAACCGAAGCGAGGAAAGAACTCCTTCAGGAGTACCTTTGCCGACGCAAGGGCTGTATTTTCTTTAGTGGGGTAAGCCTCAACCCATTTACTGAATGCACAGACAACCACTAACACATACTTCAAATTATTGACCCTATCCATTTCAATGAAGTCCATTTGGAAGACCTCAAAAGGGAAAGTGGGGGGGGGTGCGAAATTACCGGGTGGCGTAGGGGTTCCTTTGCCAGGATTGTGCATCATCCACACCATGCAATATTTCACTAAGTTTGTAGCTGTCTTGGAGATGTTGTCATTTTGCCATACGAGGTCTAACAGCTTGCAAATACCCTTAGCACTGATATGGGCTGGGCCGTGGGCCATTGTCACTACAGGGAGAACATATGCATCCGGCAACATCCATCTCTGCTTCCCTGACTTGTCAACCCAACATCCCTCATCATTCAGGTTTGCTGTACTTTCTTGCCACACTGCTAACTCCTCCATCGTGGCCTCACTCTGTATCTCCTTCACATTTTCTAGGGTGTCCTCAAACATAGTGACCTTGGGTACCCACCTAGCGGGACCTGCTACGAACATTCTTTTCATCTTAGTTCGGGCTGTCTCCTTAGCTGTCTGATCTGCAAAAGCGTTCACTCTGCCCACATCGTCAGTAATCTTTCTATGAACGCTGCACTTCATAATGGCCAATTTCTTAGGAAGTGTCAGAGCGGACAGAAGCCTATATGTAAGAGGGCCATGCTGAATGCGCATGGGGAGTAAGGAACCCTCTCTCTGCCCAGAGCCGCCCAAAATTATGGGCGACCCTGAAGGCGTACTGGCTGTCAGTATAAATATTAACAACCAGTCCCTCGCTCAATTCACAAGCTCTAATAAGGGTGACTAACTCAGCTGCCTGGGTGGACTGATAAGGAACTCGTGATGGCTCAACTACTGTGCACAGTGTCGTAATTCCATATGCTGCAGTGGTGGTGCCATCTGGTAATTTGAAACAAGAGCCATCGACATATTGTTCCCCTTGGGGTCAGATAAGGGAACATCAGTCAAGTCTACCCGTCCTTTTGTCTCTTCTTCCGTTCGGAAGATACAATCATGTATGTCAATCTCATCCTCAGAAGGGAGGGGTAGTAACGTGGCTGGATTGAGTGGCACAGTGTTTGTGTCAGGGCTCACGGTAGGTTTCCTCCTTCCCATCTCACTCTGGAGACTATTTCCCCCTCACAGACTCAACTGAAGACAGTTTATCCCCTTAGCTGGAGTGCTAGCTGGCACCGCAGAAATTGTAACATGGCTGCCAAAATTCCAACACTGCTACAGCATATTGCTGTTTAGCAGTCTAGTCTCTTGAAATAATAAAGGTCAGGTGAAGTGCGCTTCAACATTCCACAGTGCACTTCACTGAAGAAATTCCTGAGAGAGCATCTGTTCCTGAGGCGTCGCGAAAGTTTAGTTAGGGTAGTTGCGTTTAAATATCGGGTTTTAGTTTCGTCGAATTCTCATGCACTATGAAATAAGGTCAGTGTATATTTAAAAGAACCAAATGTATTTTTCTGCTTAAGCTGAACGTTCAAATAATAGCACTCTTCAAAGAATTCCCCAGTGCTTATATTTGAAAAGACTCTTGTCACGCTTGGTTGAGAAAGTTAAAGAGCGTGATGAATTAAAGTAACTTAGTCATTTTCCTTTTCACCGCGTTTGTTAAATGCATGTGAAAGAGATTAGTCATCCACTTGTCAGCAAGGTTAAAAGGGTCAACTAACTCTGTAGTTGAAATTCGTTTGTGTTCAAGAAATCTCCAGCTCCTAAATAAATCAAATAAGATGGAAGCACAAGCTTGCACAGACAAATTAAATTAGCACAGTTGCCTACAATTCATTTAATTAACTACTGAAAAGGAGTTCAAGAGAACCCTATCGTTTCTTCTATACTAAAAACTTGTGAAGAGCTCTTTTATTAATTCAGAAGAAAAGAAGAATTACAGCAGCCTAATAAGAATTAAACTGATAAGATAAAGGAGCGTCATACACAGTGAGTACAGTAGATGAAGGGCAGAATAAATATAACCAATTCAAAAAAAAAAGAATAATAAGCAAAAACTTACCGCAATCTTTCTTGCATCATAGCCACAAGCCAGAATCTGCGGCAGGACGTTCCTGAAATAGAAAAAGAAAATAAACAAGCTAAGTAAAAACTTCTCATCTCAACCAGACAAACAACACGAGAAGTAAGAAGAGTAGCAAGCTTCCCAAGTTTCCCTGGTAAGATAAGTTATCTAATATAAAAGAGAAGTTGGTCACAAGTAAGTGCTGAGTAAATGCTGAAGTTGAATTGTGTACAGGTCTGCAAGAAGTAAGAAGAAAAGAAGACCTTGCAGAACAGGCAGAGCGCAGGAAGCTGTCTCTTCTCTGTCCCCAACCCCTTTCCCCCTTAGAACTTACCTGCGATGGAATGCTAGAAGGCCTAGCAGGGAAGGTTCTGAGAAGGGCATTGGAACTAACGTCGTTCTGCTCCTGTGCGGTTCAATAGAGGAAAGACATTGGCCCTGACAGAGTGAAGTGCCCACGTTGGTACAAGCACCCGAGCAGAATGGCGGAGGGGTTTGATTTTAAAAATCTAGGTGAGATTTTAAGTAACATTCAAAGAGATTTGGAGGCAGTTAGGGAGGAAAATAAAATCCTTAGACAAGAAATAATTACCTTTAAAATGGGAGATACAGTTTCAGGGACCAGTCAAGGAACCACATTCTTAGAAACCCAAGGACCAAACACAAGTCCTACATCCGTAACCCCCACACAAGTTATCCACTCATTGTCCCCAGTAATCCCTCTTGCTCCTCCGGAGAGGTTTAATGGAGACCCGCACAAAGCACAATTTTTTTTGACACAATGCTCTCTGCATTTCATGTGCCGCCCAACGATTTTCCCCGATGCTCAATCCCGGGTAGCCTTTATCCTCTCCTATCTTAGTGGAGATGCCGCTTCTTGGTCGATGCCTCTTGTTACCAAAGATGACCCAATTTTGTACAATCTAGACAACTTCAAAAAGAATTTCTCCGAATTTTTGATAGAAGAACTGCATCACAGGCTTCAGACAACGAGCTGTTAGAGTTGAAACAGGGAAATCGAGAGCTAGTGTCGTATTTGGCCCAATTTAACAAACTGGTGGTCGAGACCAACTGGCCCGAAGATAAAAGAGCAGCTGTATTCTATAGAGGACTGCGAGAGGAACTCAAAGACGCGTTGTCCCAAATTCCCAATCGTCCTTCTGACAACTCAGAATTAGTAGACTTGACTCTAGAAATCGATTATCGACAAAGCGAATGGAAAGGAGAACGAAGGAAGGAGTTCAGGTCCAGTGTTCCCCGTTTTGATCGGGTAAAGGTCGAGTCTACGCGGGCTGTAGAGAGTTCTTCTGGAGTAGAACCCATGCAGATCGGTGTGGTCAGAGGTCCACTCACGAAGGAGGAGTACGACAGGAGAAGACTGAATAAGTTGTGCCTGTACTGCGGTGGAGGTGGACATTTTGTCAAAAATTGTATAAAAAGACCTAAATTGCCCGCAAAGGAGACGGAAAACTAGCGGCACCACCGGTCAGCGGAGTTGGACTGGTGGATGCGAATGAAGGAACAACTCCACATAATCATCAGTTGGCAAACACTCTACAAGTCTCCTCACCCCATTTGGTTATGACAGTGACGTTAAGATTCAGGAATGAAGCTTTGGCGGGAATTACGGTTATGGTAGATTCTGGAGCAACTGGAAATTTCTGCGATCACAAATTCGCTAGCCAAATTGGACTACAAGCAATTAAAAAGAGAAAAGTGAGAAGGTTAGAGCGGTGGATGGTACGGATCTAACTTCAGGGCCCATAACCAGTCACACAGAATTGGTGCACATGATTACAGTCGAAGGACATCAAGAAAAATTGCAGTTCAATCTAATAGACGCCCTCAATTCCAATTGATTCTAGGTTTGCCGTGGTTGACAGAGCACAACCCACAGATCAATTGGGAGCTCGAACTATTCAACTAAATTCGGAATATTGCACAAGAAATTGTTTCAATTGTCCAACAAATCCTTCTCAGCCCAGTGCAGTCGCCCAGTTGTGTGAAAATGGAGGTTCGGTGTGTGTCATACAAACTACTGTTGTACCCGAAGAGTATCAAGACTTTGTGGATGTTTTTGATGAAGTGAAGGCTGAGACGCTACCGCCTCACGGACCCTACGATTGTAAAATCGACCTTGAACCTGGGGCTAACTTGCCATGCAGCCGGATCTACGCTTTGACGGAGAAAGAAAACATTCATTTGAAGGAATACCTTGCCAAAAATTTAGAGAATGGATTTATCAGACCATCCCAGTCTCCGGTCTCCTCCTCTTTTTTTCGTACCAAAGAAAGGGGGATCTCAGGACTTGTATTGACTTTAGGGCAATTAACAGGATAACAATTAAGAACCGTTACCCGCTACCCCTAATTTCCGTATTGATTGATCAGGTGAAGGAAGCGAAGATTTACACTCGTCTAGATCTACGAGGAGCATACCATTTGATCAGGCTTCGGGAATGCGATGAGTGGAAGACTGCGTTCAGGACTAAATATGGCCTTTACGAGTATCTGGTCATGCCGTATGGTCTTTGCAACGCTCCAGCGGCCTTCCAGTACTTCATCAACGATGTCCTAAGTGAATTTATTGACAGAGGCGTCATAGTTTATATAGACGACATATTGATTTATTCAGACTCAGTTGAAGACCACCCAAACCAGGTCCGAGCTGTTTTACAACAATTACGAGAAAATTCACTATACGTAAAACTGGAAAAATGCCTGTTCAATACTGATACAGTGGAATTCCTGGGCTTTGTATTATCACCTGCAGGAGCAGAAGGTGAAAGCTATAACGGAGTGGAAAGCCCCTACCAGTGTCAAAGAGGTTCAAAGCTTTATTGGATTTTCCAACTTTTACCGCCGATTCATTCACGGATTCTCCCAGAAAATTCTCCCCTTAACTCGTCTAGATCTACGAGGAGCATACCATTTGATCAGGCTTCGGGAAGGCGATGAGTGGAAGACTGCGTTCAGGACTAAATATGGCCTTTACCAGTATCTGGTCATGCCGTATGGTCTTTGCAACGCTCCAGCGGCCTTCCAGTACTTCATCAACGATGTCCTAAGTGAATTTATTGACAGAGGCGTCATAGTTTATATAGACGACATATTGATTTATTCAGACTCAGTTGAAGACCACCCAAACCAGGTCCGAGCTGTTTTACAACAATTACGAGAAAATTCACTATACGTAAAACTGGAAAAATGCCTGTTCAATACTGATACAGTGGAATTCCTGGGCTTTGTATTATCACCTGCAGGAGCAGAAGGTGAAAGCTATAACGGAGTGGAAAGCCCCTACCAGTGTCAAAGAGGTTCAAAGCTTTATTGGATTTTCCAACTTTTACGGCCGATTCATTCACGGATTCTCCCAGAAAATTCTCCCCTTAACTCGTCTTCTAACGAAAGGAGTTCCATTTAAATGGTCTGAAGAAGCTGAAGAGGCCTTTAGATTGATGAAAGACAGCTTTACCACGGCACCTGTTTTACTCCATGCAGATCCCTCTGAGCCTTTCTATTTGGAGACAGATGCTTCGGACCTGGCCATCGGAGGAATACTTTCACAAAGGCATAAGGATACGGGACAATTACACCCAATGGCTTACCGCTCCCGTAAGCTCAACCCTGCGGAATGTAATTATACAATTACAGAGAAAGAACTTTTGGCAATCAAAGATGCCTTTAAAGATTGGAGGCACTACTTAATGGGAGCTAAGCACACCGTGACGGTGTTTACGGATCACCGCAATCTGAAATTCCTGCGATCCGCTCGTACTCTCACACCACGACAACTACGTTGGTCTCTGTATTTCGCAGATTTCGATTTTGTAATTACCTTTCGTCCAGGATCTAAGAATGGAAAGGCTGATGTTCTCTCTCGATTGGACACCGAAAATCAAACTCCTGTCATTACTAACCAACAAATCATACCTGAAGATAAAATCATTGGAGTTATCTCTCTGGAGCCCTTCGAAAATCACGTTCGGAATACCATGTCTGACCTGGAAATGGAGAATTGGGCCACAGAAGATCCTCAACGTCTCGTCCACAACGGTCTTCCATATCATGGCACCAATCTGCTTTACCTACTAAGGAACTCCAGTTGAAGGCAATGCAAGAATGTCACGATAACCCTTTGGCGGGCCATAAAGGCGTCTCCAAAACTGAAGAGTTACTTAGACGTAGTTTCTGGTGGCCATACATGTGCAGAGACATTCGTCAATACGTTCTGGGCTGTGAAATTTGTGCACGGGGAAAATCGGACAGGCAGGCTCCAAAAGGTCTTCTACAACCCATGCCAACCCCCCCACATCCTTGGCACACAGTCTCCCTAGATTTAATTGTAGATCTGCCCTCTTCCCATGGTTATGATACTATTCTTGTGGTAGTGGACACCTTCAGCAAGATGGCACACTTTGTACCTTTCAAGGGAACACCTACTGCTAAACAACTTTCCCAACTTTTTAATCAACATATCATTCGCCTTCATGGCATTCCAAAAGTACTCATTTCAGACAGAGGCTCCCAGTTTCTATCAAAATTTTGGAAGGCCTACATCAAAGGTCTTAATATAGACCATCGTTATTCTAACAGTTTTCACCCAGAAACTGATGGGCAGACTGAACGCATTAATCAAGAACTAGAACAATACTTACGGCTTTATTTGTTAGATGAAGAGGGTGATTGGCCTGACCATTTATGGACAGCTGAATACTCCTACAATAATGCTCAAAATGTATCTACTGGTCATTCCCCTTTCTTTGTAAACACAGGCAGACATCCTAATTCTCATGCTAATTTTGATAAGATAGATGTTCCAGCTGTTCAAGACATTGCTCAACAAATGACTAAAATCCACCACTCTGTAATCCAGAACTTGTCAATTGCGAAGGATCGTTATAAACACTTCGCTGATCGCAAACGTAAAAAAGAACCTGATCTTCAGGCAGGAGAGTTGGTTTGGTTGAGCACTAAAAATCTTAGACTCAAGGGTTCCCGTAAATTCCAGCCCCGTTTTATGGGTCCCTATCCTATTGAGAAGGTTATCAATCCTGTCACTTATCAATTAATTCTCCCAGGCACTACTAAAATTCACCCAGTGTTTCATATTTCTCTCCTCAAACCCATTCAACCAGATTTGCGTAAAAGTTCTCCTCCGGATCCTTTAATTCTTAATGGTGAGGTGGAGTATGAGGTTAAATGCATCTTAGATTCACGCATCATTCGTAATGAACTTTTCTACCTCATTGATTGGAAGGGTTATGGACCTGATGAGCGTTCTTGGGAAAAAGTACTGATGTTCATGCCCCCGATTAATTAAAGCCTTTCATGCCAAATTCCCAGCCAAACCTCGACTGGAGGAAACCCCGTTGGGAGGGGGTACTGTCAGGGTTCACGGTAGGTTTCCTCCTTCCCATCTCACTCTGGCGACTATTTCCCCCTCACAGACTCAACTGAAGACAGTTTATCCCCTTAGCTGGAGTGCTAGCTGGCACCGCAGAAATTGTAACATGGCTGCCAAAATTCCAACACTGCTACAGCATATTGCTGTTTAGCAGTCTAGTCTCTTGAAATAATAAAGGTCAGGTGAAGTGCGCTTCAACATTCCACAGTGCACTTCACTGAAGAAATTCCTGAGAGAGCATCTGTTCCTGAGGCGTCGTGAAAGTTTAGTTAGGGTAGTTGCGTTTAAATATCGGGTTTTAGTTTCGTCGGAATTCTCATGCACTATGAAATAAGGTCAGTGTATATTTAAAATGTATTTTTCTACTTAAGCTGAACGTTCAAATAATAGCACTCTTCAAAGAATTCCCCAGTGCTTATATTTGAAAAGACTCTTGTCACGCTTGGTTGAGAAAGTTAAAGAGCGTGATGAATTAAAGTAACTTAGTCATTTTCCTTTTCACCGCGTTTGTTAAATGCATGTGAAAGAGATTAGTCATCCGCTTGTCAGCAAGGTTAAAAGGGTCAACTAACTCTGTAGTTGAAATTCGTTTGTGTTAAAGAAATCTCCAGCTCCTAAATAAATCAAATAAGATGGAAGCACAAGCTTGCACAGACAAATTAAATTAGCACAGTTGCCTACAATTCATTTAATTAACTACTGAAAAGGAGTTCAAGAGAACCCTATCGTTTCTTCTATACTAAAAACTTGTGAAGAGCTCTTTTATTAATTCAGAAGAAAAGAAGAATTACAGCAGCCTAATAAGAATTAAACTGATAAGATAAAGGAGCGTCATACACAGTGAGTACAGTAGATGAAGGGCAGAATAAATATAACCAATTCAAAAAGAAAAGAATAATAAGCAAACACTTACCACAATCTTTCTTGCATCATAGCCACAAGCCAGAATCTGCGGCAGGACGTTCCTGAAATAGAAAAAGAAAATAAACAAGCTAAGTAAAAACTTCTCATCTCAACCAGACAAACAACACGAGAAGTAAGAAGAGTAGCAAGCTTCCCAAGTTTCCCTGGTAAGATAAGTTATCTAATATAAAAAGAGAAGTTGGTCACAAGTAAGTGCTGAGTAAATGCTGAAGTTGAATTGTGTACAGGTCTGGAAGAAGAAAAGAAGACCTTGCAGAACAGGCAGAGCGCAGGAAGCTGTCTCTTCTCTGTCCCCAACCCCTTTCCGCCCTTAGAACTTACCTGCGATGGAATGCTAGAAGGCCTAGCAGGGAAGGTTCTGAGAAGGGCATTGGAACTAACGTCGTTCTGCTCCTGTGTGGTTCAATAGAGGAAAGACATTGGCCCTGACAGTTTGATCGTAATGTGATTTTGAAAGAGCGTTAGCTCGTAACCAGTCAGACGTGCACTGGTGAGGTGCTGCGTCTTCGTCTTATTCAAAAGTGTATCCACAGCCTGGGGTACCATAACTGTGAGGTCAGTATCGAGTACGAGTCCTGCCGATTGTCGTATTGAGACAGACACGGCCGCTCAGAGCTCAGAAGGGCTTGCGCGACAGGGTCAAGCACAGCAGAGAAATAAGCACACGGCCGTTGCTTATCCCCAAATTTTTGTGTTAAAACAGAAAGCGCACAACCAGCCATCTCGTGTACGTACAGAACGAACGGCTTGGCATAGTTAGGTGTACCAAGCACAGGAGCCGAGCAAAGCGCAACCTTTAATTGCTCAAAAGACTGCTGACAGTCAGGCGTCCAAGGCAGGGGTTCGTGCACATCTTTAGTGGTTAGTGCAAGCAGGGGTTTTGTTAGTAGGGAATAGTTTGGGATCCATTGGCGACAATAGGAAGTAATGGCAATAAAAGCGCGCACATCTTTCTGAGTTCGCGGAGTAGGCATTTTAACAATGGTACTGATGCGCTCAGGGGTCAATCTCCTACCCTCCTTCGACAGTAGGTGACGTGAAATTTGGAAAGGGATACCTTGTGACCATGGTCAGCTAAGTGGAGCAACAATTTAACCGTACTGTCTCTGCAACCCTGTAACGTGTCCGAGGCGATAAGCAGGTCATCAACACATTGGAGCAATACATTACCTGAGGGGAGGTACAAGGAATCCAGCTGACTTTTCAATGCCTGACTATAGATACTCGGACTCTCTGTATAGCCTTGAGGAGCGCGACAGAATCTAAAACTTCTGCCAGCTAGGGTGAACCCGAACAGAAACCTGCTGTCAGGATGAATGGGGATACTGAAGAATGCATTTTTCAAGTCAATGACAGAAAAGAATTTAGCAGAAGAAGGAATCATGGTCAAGAGTGTTGTGATGTCAGGGACCACCGGAAACTGGGGAATTACAATTTTATTAACTGCGAGCAAATCAATCACAAAGCGATAAACATCTGCATTGTCATCAGAGGAACCTGGAAGTGTCCTCTTGAGGATGGGAAGAATAGGACTATTGCAAACATTAGTAGCCGTCTCCTCAACTACTCCCTTCTCAATCAAGCCCTGCACGATCAGCAGTAAAACACGCTCACCCGCCTGCGGTATTTTATACTGAGGGATGTGAGGCAAAATAGCATTGTCTTTAACAGTGATGGAAACGGGCAGTATCTGTAACAGACCCACATCTGTGTCGCCCGTAGCCCACAGAGTGGGTGGCACATCTTTAAATTCACTGGGAAGGGGCGCATCTTTGGACAGACATTGTTTAGCACGTACCACATCCGGACCAATCGTCATATAAACACCTTCCGGGGAACAATGAATCGTGGCATGCAACTTCTTCAGCAAATCCAGGCCCATTAGATTTTCTCCGCAGTTGGATGTCAACAAGAATGGTGAGTCCACAGTGAAAAGACCGATAGTCAAGGCAAGGGGTTTCGAAATGGGGCTCACAACCTGTACACCTGAAAAACCTACCAAAACATTATTAAGGCCAGACAGAGCCGACCAAGGAACGAGAAATAGAACTATTTGTTGCACCTGTATCCACCAAAAACTCCTTGACCGAACCATGCGCATCCGCACTAACATACGGACCGCGTTGATCTACAGGTATCGGAACTGGTCCCTCACTCTGTCCCTGGCTATCCTAGCTGTGAGACATCCCTGTCACCTCATCCATATCATAATCATCATGATAATACTCCCTTCCTCAGGAGTCATCAAAATAATTTTGGTCAGAGCGACCCTGCGTGGCCTCAGCATTTTGAACTCTGTCCTGTCCACCAGCCCCACGACCTCGCCCACAAGAACCCCGACCTCCCAGGAGCCGCAACCTTTTGCAACAGCACCGGACACTCACTACGCCAGTGTCCCTCCTCTTTACAGTATGCGCACTGGTTCGGCCCTAAAGGCGTGGAGCTCGCAGGTCTGCTAGTGTGTGGAAGCTGTAGTGTCGGGCCACCACGCCCTCTACCATTCCCCCTAGAAGCCTGCTGCAACAACACCTTCGTCTTCAACTCCTTATGCTTCTTCTCAGACCTCTCCTTATCCTCATTTTCCCTATGCTCATAATATTATGCCATATTCAGAATAACGGAAGGGGAAGATGTGGACCAGGTGCTTTCGGAGGCCTGCAATCGGGTCGCAATCTCAGGGAGCAAATTAGAGACAAATCTATTAACAAATAGTCTCACAGCACCTTCGATCGACAAGTCTTGTCCACTATAGTTTAGAAACACCCCTTCAAACCAAGTGAAAAAATCAGACACACTCATCTTTCTTCTGACGGCAAGCCAATAATTTATCCCAATCAACCTTTCTCTGAGGGATAAGAGAATGCATATACGTGATAATGTGGCCTGGCAAAGCGAGTATCTCTGCCCTAGGCTTGTCACCTGGCTTCCTATCCTGATCCCAGACTTTTATTTGATCCCATGTACCACCCAACTCTGCAACATGGTCTTGCGTGTGTACTTGTCTCCAAATATCAACCGGAACTAGTAAACCAAAGAACATTTCAATATCAGCAAGCGTCATCACTGACGAAGAGGCAGCTTCAGTCAGCTCCTTGTAATAAGCGGTGGGATTTTTCCTAGGGTCAGGCAGCTGAGTCTTAAGAGACAAGACTTCACTCCTTTTCCAGGGAGTATAAACCCATTGTTCTTGGAAATGGGCCTCTACTCTGTGCTGAATAACGTGATTTTGCTGATCCCTTCTCTCCGGTATCTCTGGATGGTAGATGGGATGGACCTCCCGCATTGGATACTGAGTTACTTGGCAGGGCTCTTCTCATGCAACCTTGCCCGATAAGCAACCAGCATCGCAACATTACCAAAGACATGAGCAGGCTCCATATCAGTAACATACATATGATCCCTAATATCGTATGTAATCTGCGGCGCCGTACCCTGAAAGCACTGTTCCCAAAGACCAATCAAAGTAGCCGACATGTACTTAAGGGCATGTTGCTGTACAAAAGGCTCATAATCTTTCATAACACTCCACACATCTTCCACAGCATAAATGGGGTTACAAGCCCATTGTGCAGCCTGATTAGCCACCACCTGTTTCTCTGCATCTCCCACATCAGATCGGACCAACGTCCGCCCCATACGTTCCTTAAATTTCGTCCAATCTCTATTCTCGGGGCCGCGTACCAGTGTCCCACTACTCAGTGACGTCGGGGAATGGAGGAACACAGCGGGGGCAACAACAGAGGGAACGGGCACTAACATCATTGTCGGCTGCGTCGTGGGGGTAAGAGCTGGAGAGAAAGAGACCGAAGCAATAGGCGTCACAGCAGTACTAACAGTCACAGTTGCCACAGACGGCGAGGGCAAAGAAATGACAGGAGGTGCCGTAGCCAGAGCAGTCTGATCAACAAGAACAAAGGCAGAAACAGTAGAGACAGGAGGACTAGACAGCTGGTCCTGTGAGGGAAGAACGGGATATATCCTCTGCGGGGCATAAGGGGGTGGTGGTCGGGTATCTAATAATTGCTCCACAAACGTATCACTTTCATCTTGGGCCACATAAGACTTGTCCATTTGTAATCGGAATTTCCTATCTGCACGTTCAATCCCGATCTCTTGCTTTTCTCTATCATGTGCTACAGCTTTCTGAGTCACTGTTTGCATTCTCCCTTTTCGGGCCTCTTTCTCTGCTTTAATTTGTCTTTGTTTAACCTCCTTTTACCATGTTCTGAGGGAATCAAACATAGACTGCCTACTTTTCCTTGCAAATAATTTCTCCTGTAAAAAGGCAATTTTCTGTTCATCAAAAGTGCCCGTCAACGGCCACTGCAACTTGGCATTGTCCCTTGAATATTTGTTCCATAGCGTACTAAACATAATAGGGCCAAAATTCGGAGTGCCTTCTGGAGGCGCCGGCTGACTTTCTTCCAATCGAGCATCAGCAGAACAACAACGACAACAAGAAACAAAAAAACGACTGAACACCGGAATTTTCAAAAGTAATCCAAATTTGTTGTGTTGCCGGACAAAGTGTTCACAAACACCTTGTATCCAAATCGGTCCGCAGACTGTACCAAATGCAAACCAAACTGGTCCTCAGACCATACCAAAGACAAACCAAAGTGGTACCATATCCACAAAGAACCAAAACAAACTCACCTGGTGCACACAGGTCAAACAAATTTATTCTCCACTGCCGACTCTTCGGACCAAACGGTCAGATCCAAAGGTTTCGCCGTTCAGGACCCCAGTCGGGATGACCGCTGGGTGAGGCACCGACCGGTCAGACAGACGGGGCAGCTGCGAGTTCAAGACTCTCTCGTGCAGGGATCCCCGGTCCGCCCGTCTGACCCGACGATAGCCCCGACCTCCACACCCATCCGCGGGCGAGGAAGGGTCACCCGATGGAGTCCCTGTACTGGCGCTAACTGAAGGAAGTGACCCGATTAGGGTCAACCGGGTCACTCGCGACCACCTCTCTGCCTTCCAAACAAATAAAGAGTCGGTCAGACAGTAGAGAATACAAACCAAGTATATTTATTCAGGTACACTCGAGCGGAGTCCAGTCTGACCAGCCTCCTGGGATTGCTGCAGAGGGACTGACTTCAGCAAGCATGGCGATACATTATGTACAATTTAGAACCAATGATGACACACCCGAACTGGAAATTTCCAGCTCGAACCAGCTACACAAAGAAGGTACAGAAGGATAAGCTTCAATCCTGAGACCGGGCACACACTATCTCTGCGCCAAGGTCGTTCTGCCTGCGCCCATCGCTGGACCAGTGGGGGCAGGCCTCTATCTAGTGTGAAAGGTATGCATAACAAGACAGTGTATTCATTAGTACAGCGAGGCCCAACCTTGAAGAAAACAAAATTCACCACGGCTGTTTATAGCAGAGACGGGGAAAAGTTAGTTCCGATTATGGCTCAAAATGGCGGCTGAACATAAAATGGTGCCGCAAATGCCAACCTTAGCAGAACAACATGTAGCAACACAACAAAGGCATTTTATTTTATTCCAACACCTGTCTGCTTCTGTCACGTCCCTCCCAAGGGTTCTCCTGTGTCGAATCTTCCTCCTCTGTAGTCCAGAGCGTCCCTGCAGACCTTTCACCTAGTCTCTTCGCTCTGCTTCGCTGGACGGCACCCTCCCAGCCCGACCTCTGCGATTCATATGTGGATCTAGGCCCCACTCGCCTCCGTCGGTTTATTTGCGATATTCATGTTGGATTCGATCCAGAGTTATTGCTAAGCTTCTCACCAGCATTTCGACACTGGTAGGGACTGGATTGTTCTGCAGATGTAGGGTGATTGTGATATTAGATTATCGGAGCTGCTCTATGAAGCGGCCATGTTCTTCAGTGCCAGGCCACGCCATCTCTATTTGAACTTCTTGATACTGGTATCCCCCTTTCCTTGCAAAATCCTTTCAGCTCTGCCACAGTATAGCTTTCAAGATTGCTGAGATCCATCTTTATGCTTGCAAGCCAATATCACAGGTGCACAAGTGAGGTAGAAATTAAATTTGGAGAAAAAAAGGAAAAATAGACAAGGAGAATTTAAAAAAGGTTGAATCTTATGTCAGATTATTTGTATGGGCTTTTTCGTTCTGCACAAATCACTGAGTGGCACTGTACAAACAAAAGTACTGGATCGAACCACTGAATATCAATGTAAGAAATTGGGTTATTGTTTGAGAGTGGTGGAAGACCCACACAGGCAACAGCCACATGGGTTTCTTGCAAAGTGCCAGCATGGAAGACGCCAACTTCAAAGTACATAGAGAGACTATAAAAACGGTATCTGCACACAGCTATTACTGGCACAGACTTCCTTTTTCTTCCACTTAACCCCTTAACTGCTGGGCCTTTTCCCCCCCAGTGCTGAGCCCTTTTTTGGCTATTTGTAGTAGTTCGCGATTAGGCCTCTGTAACTTTTGGACCACATAAGGTATCCACGCCAAATTTGCGTCCTTTTCTTCCAACATCATGGGGATTCTAAAGGTACCCAGGGTTTGTGGATTCCCCTGGAGGGGTCCCAGATTTTAGCCAAAATACAGCTATATTTTGGTTTTTGGGGAAAAATGGGAAAAAAGTCCCGCATATAAAAGCGTCTGGGTTTTTCCCTGCAAATGGTATCAAAAAAAGGTTTGTGGGGCTGAAATCTCCATTTTCCCAGATTTTAGGGAATGACAGACTTTTGTCAGAAAACCAAAAAATTTTACACAGTTTTGGCATTTTTCTGGGACATAGCCTATTTTTGCTATTTTTTGTGCTTTCAACCTCCTTCCAGTTAATGGTAGAAATGGGTATGAAACCAATAATGGATCCTGGAAAGCCATACATTTATGAAAAGTAGACAAAATTCTGAATTCAGCAAGGGGTCATTTGTGTAGATCCTTAAAGTTTTCCTTATAGAAACTAACAGTTAAATAAAGGAAAAATTGAAAATTAGTTGAAAAAAACAGCCATTTGTGTCAACGTTTTCACCTGTAACTTCTTCTAATTATGACAGCTATTTGAAGGCAATATACCGTTATATCCGCTGGACCTTTCTGGTTGTGGGGATATATAGGACTTGTAGGTTCACCAAGAACCCGACGAACCCAGAGCCAATAATTGAGCAACATCTTGCAATGATTTTTTTAAGTACCGGGTATATAGCAATTATTTTGGGAAAATGTATACATGGAAAAATTGTTATGAAAGACACCTATGTATTTCTGAAATGGGAACAAAATGTAGATTTTAGAAACAGTAGATATTTGCACATTTCCGAAATTGGGAGTACCCATACTAGCATGAGAATTATAGGTCATTTTTCAAAATGACTTATTTTTTACACATTGTCTTTCATTTGGAAGGCAGAAATGCATCGAAAGTCAATAGGTAATAACAGTTGCTCTACAATTCTGTGTTACCCTAAGTCTCCCGATAAAAATGGTACCTCACTTGTGTGGGTAGCCCTTGTGCCCACAACAGGAAATGGCTCAAAATGCAACGTGGACGTACCACATTTTCACAATGAAAAATTACCCTTTTTTGCAAAGTGCCTAGGTGTAGTTTTTGAACCCTAGCTCTGCCGGCACCTAGGGAAACCTAGCAAACCTATACATTTTTGAAAACTAGACACCCAGGGGAATCCAGGATGGGGTGACTTGACTGCCTCCCATCAGGTTCTGTTACCCAGAATCCCTTGCAAACATAAAAAAATTGTCAAAAAAATCACATTTTCCCCACATTTCTGTGGTGGAAAGTTCTGGAATCTGCGTGGATCCACAAATTTCCACCCACCCCGCGTTCCCCAAAGTCTAACGAGAAAAATGGTACCTCACTTGTGTGGGTCGGCCTAGTGCCTGCGACAGGAAACGGCGCAAAACGCAACGTGGTCACACCTCAATTTCGCAGTGAAAAATGACCCTTTTTTGGCAAAGTGCCTAGCTGTAGTTTTTGAACCCTAGCTCTGCCGGCACCTAGGGAAACCTAGCAAACCTATACATTTTTGAAAACTAGACACCCAGGGGAATCCAGGATGGGGTGACTTGACTGCCTCCCACCAAGTTCTGTTACCCAGAATCCCTTGCAAACAGAAAAAATTGTCAAAAAAACCACATTTTCCCCACATTTCTGTGGTGGAAAGTTCTGGAATCTGCGTGGATCCACAAATTTCCACCCACCCCGCGTTCCCCAAAGTCTTACGAGAAAAATGGTACCTCACTTGTGTGGGTCGGCCTAGTGCCTGCGACAGGAAACGGCGCAAAACGCAACGTGGTCACACCTCAATTTCGCAGTGAAAAATGACCCTTTTTTGGCAAAGTGCCTAGCTGTAGTTTTTGAACCCTAGCTCTGCCGGCACCTAGGGAAACCTAGCAAACCTATACATTTTTGAAAACTAGACACCCAGGGGAATCCAGGATGGGGTGACTTGACTGCCTCCCACCAGGTTCTGTTACCCAGAATCCCTTGCAAACATAAAAAATTGTCAAAATAAACACATTTTCCCCACATTTCTGTGGTGGAAAGTTCTGGAATCTGCGTGGATCCACAAATTTCCACCCACCCGGCGTTTCACAAAGTCTTACGAGAAAAATGGTACCTCACTTGTGTGGGTCGGCCTAGTGCCTGCGACAGGAAACGGCGTAAAACGCAACGCGGTCCCACCTCAATTTCGCAGTGAAAAATGACCCTTTTTTGGCAAAGTGCCTAGCTGTAGTTTTTAACCCTACCTCTGCCGGCACCTAGGGAAACCTAGCAAGCCTATACATTTTTGAAAACTAGACACCCAGGGGAATCCAGGATGGGGTGACTTGACTGCCTCCCACCAGGTTCTGTTACCCAGAATCCCTTGCAAACATAAAAAATTGTCCAAAAAACACATTTCCCCCACATTTCTGTGGTGGAAAGTTCTGGAATCTGCGTGGATCCACAAATTTCCACCCACCCCGCGTCCCCCAAAGTCTTACGAGAAAAATGGTACCTCACTTGTGTGGGTCGGCCTAGTGCCTGCGACAGGAAACGGCGCAAAACGCAACGTGGTCACACCTCAATTTCGCAGTGAAAAATGACCCTTTTTGGCAAAGTGCCTAGCTGTAGTTTTTGAACCCTACCTCTGCCGGCACCTAGGGAAACCTAGCAAACCTATACATTTTTGAAAACTAGACACCCAGGGAATCCAGGATGGGGTGACTTGACTGCCTCCCACCAGGTTCTGTTACCCAGAATCCCTTGCAAACATAAAAAATTGTCAAAAAAACACATTTTCCCCACATTTCTGTGGTGGAAAGTTCTGGAATCTGCGTGGATCCACAAATTTCCACCCACCCCGCGTTCCCCAAAGTCTTACGAGAAAAATGGTACCTCACTTGTGTGGGTCGGCCTAGTGCCTGCGACAGGAAACGGCGCAAAACGCAACGTGGTCACACCTCAATTTCGCAGTGAAAAATGACCCTTTTTGGCAAAGTGCCTAGCTGTAGTTTTTGAACCCTAGCTCTGCCGGCACCTAGGGAAACCTAGCAAACCTATACATTTTTGAAAACTAGACACCCAGGGGAATCCAGGATGGGGTGACTTGACTGCCTCCCACCAGGTTCTGTTACCCAGAATCCCTTGCAAACATAAAAAATTGTCAAAAAAACACATTTTCCCCACATTTCTGTGGTGGAAAGTTCTGGAATCTGCGTGGATCCACAAATTTCCACCCACCCGGCGTTTCACAAAGTCTTACGAGAAAAATGGTACCTCACTTGTGTGGGTCGGCCTAGTGCCTGCGACAGGAAACGGCGCAAAACGCAACGCGGTCCCACCTCAATTTCGCAGTGAAAAATGACCCTTTTTGGCAAAGTGCCTAGCTGTAGTTTTTGAACCCTACCTCTGCCGGCACCTAGGGAAACCTAGCAAGCCTATACATTTTTGAAAACTAGACACCCAGGGGAATCCAGGATGGGATGACTTGACTGCCTCCCACCAGGTTCTGTTACCCAGAATCCCTTGCAAACATAAAAAATTGTCCAAAAAACACATTTCCCCCACATTTCTGTGGTGGAAAGTTCTGGAATCTGCGTGGATCCACAAATTTCCACCCACCCCGCGTCCCCCAAAGTCTTACGAGAAAAATGGTACCTCACTTGTGTGGGTCGGCCTAGTGCCTGCGACAGGAAACGGCGCAAAACGCAACGTGGTCACACCTCAATTTCGCAGTGAAAAATGACCCTTTTTTGGCAAAGTGCCTAGCTGTAGTTTTTGAACCCTACCTCTGCCGGCACCTAGGGAAACCTAGCAAACCTATACATTTTTGAAAACTAGACACCCAGGGGAATCCAGGATGGGGTGACTTGACTGCCTCCCACCAGGTTCTGTTACCCAGAATCCCTTGCAAACATAAAAAATTGTCAAAAAAAACACATTTTCCCCACATTTCTGTGGTGGAAAGTTCTGGAATCTGCGTGGATCCACAAATTTCCACCCACCCGCGTTCCCCAAAGTCTTACGAGAAAAATGGTACCTCACTTGTGTGGGTCGGCCTAGAGCCTGCGACAGGAAACGGCGCAAAACGCAACGCGGTCACACCTCAATTTCGCAGTGAAAAATGACCTTTTTTTGCAAAGTGCCTAGCTATAGTTTTTGAACCCTACCTCTGCCGGCACCTAGGGAAACCTAGCAAACCTATACATTTTTGAAAACTAGACACCCAGGGAATCCAGGATGGGGTGACTTGACTGCCTCCCACCAGGTTCTGTTACCCAGAATCCCTTGCAAACATAAAAAATTGTCATAAAAACCACATTTTCCCCACATTTCTGTGGTGGAAAGTTCTGGAATCTGCGTGGATCCACAAATTTCCACCCACCCCACGTTCCCCAAAGTCTTACGAGAAAAATGGTACCTCACTTGTGTGGGTCGGCCTAGTGCCTGCGACAGGAAACGGCGCAAAACGCAACGCGGTCACACCTCAATTTCGCAGTGAAAAATGACCTTTTTTTGCAAAGTGCCTAGCTGTAGTTTTTGAACCCTACCTCTGCCGGCACCTAGGGAAACCTAGCAAACCTATACATTTTTGAAAACTAGACACCCAGGGGAATCCAGGATGGGGTGACTTGACTGCCTCCCACCAGGTTCTGTTACCCAGAATCCCTTGCAAACATAAAAAATTGTCAAAAAAAACACATTTTCCCCACATTTCTGTGGTGGAAAGTTCTGGAATCTGCGTGGATCCACAAATTTCCACCCACCCCGCGTCCCCCAAAGTCTTACGAGAAAAATGGTACCTCACTTGTGTGGGTCGGCCTAGTGCCTGCGACAGGAAACGGCGCAAAACGCAACGTGGTCACACCTCAATTTCGCAGTGAAAAATGACCCTTTTTGGCAAAATGCCTAGCTGTAGTTTGTGAACCCTAGCTCTGCCGGCACCTAGGGAAACCTACCAAACACACACATTTCTGAAAAGTAGACACCCGGGGGCTTCCAGGGAGGTATGGCTTGCGTGGATCTCCCAACGTTTCCTTACCCAGAATCCCTTGCAAACCTCAATTTTAGCTGAAAAAATCACTTTTTTCACACATTTGTGTGTGGGAAAGTGTGGCATCACTGGCCTCACACAAATTTCCTACCACCCAGCGTTCCCCCAGGTCTCCCGATAAAAATGGTGCCTCACTTGTGTGGGAGGCCCAAGTACCCGCGACAGGCAAGGGCCCACAACGTAGTGAGGCGACCTCAAAATTGCCTATCTCAAAACCACCTGGTTTTGCAAGGGGAGTCACCTGGGTTTTTGGCCCCGTGCTCGGCGGCCATCTAGGGAAACCTACCAAACACACACATTTCTGAAAAGTAGACACCCGGGGGCTTCCAGGGAGGTATGGCTTGCGTGGATCCCCCAACGTTTCCTTACCCAGAATCCCTTGCAAACCTCAATTTTAGCTGAAAAAATCACTTTTTTCACACATTTGTGTGTGGGAAAGTGTGGCATCACTGGCCTCACACAAATTTCCTACCACCCAGCGTTCCCCCAGGTCTCCCGATAAAAATGGTGCCTCACTTGTGTGGGAGGCCCAAGTACCCGCGACAGGCAAGGGCCCACAACGTAGTGAGGCGACCTCAAAATTGCCTATCTCAAAACCACCTGGTTTTGCAAGGGAGTCACCTGGGTTTTGGCCCCGTGCTCGGCGGCCATCTAGGGAAACCTACCAAACACACACATTTCTGAAAAGTAGACACCCGGGGGCTTCCAGGGAGGTATGGCTTGCGTGGATCCCCCAACGTTTCCTTACCCAGAATCCCTTGCAAACCTCAATTTTAGCTGAAAAAATCACTTTTTCACACATTTGTGTGTGGGAAAGTGTGGCATCACTGGCCTCACACAAATTTCCTACCACCCAGCGTTCCCCCAGGTCTCCCGATAAAAATGGTGCCTCACTTGTGTGGGAGGCCCAAGTACTCGCGACAGGCAAGGGCCCACAACGTAGTGAGGCGACCTCAAAATTGCCTATCTCAAAACCACCTGGTTTTGCAAGGAGTCACCTGGGTTTTTGGCCCCGTGCTCGGCGGCCATCTAGGGAAACCTACCAAACACACACATTTCTGAAAAGTAGACACCCGGGGGCTTCCAGGGAGGTATGGCTTGCGTGGATCCCCCAACGTTTCCTTACCCAGAATCCCTTGCAAACCTCAATTTTAGCTGAAAAAATCACTTTTTCACACATTTGTGTGTGGGAAAGTGTGGCATCACTGGCCTCACACAAATTTCCTACCACCCAGCGTTCCCCCAGGTCTCCCGATAAAAATGGTGCCTCACTTGTGTGGGAGGCCCAAGTACCCGCGACAGGCAAGGGCACACAACGTAGTGAGGCGACCTCAAAATTGCCTATCTCAAAACCACCTGGTTTTGCAAGGGAAGTCACCTGGGTTTTTGGCCCGTGCTCGGCGGCCATCTAGGGAAACCTACCAAACACACACATTTCTGAAAAGTAGACACCCGGGGGCTTCCAGGGAGGTATGGCTTGCGTGGATCCCCCAACGTTTCCTTACCCAGAATCCCTTGCAAACCTCAATTTTAGCTGAAAAAATCACTTTTTCACACATTTGTGTGTGGGAAAGTGTGGCATCACTGGCCTCACACAAATTTCCTACCACCCAGCGTTCCCCCAGGTCTCCCGATAAAAATGGTGCCTCACTTGTGTGGGAGGCCCAAGTACCCGCGACAGGCAAGGGCCCACAACGTAGTGAGGCGACCTCAAAATTGCCTATCTCAAAACCACCTGGTTTTGCAAGGGAGTCACCTGGGTTTTTGGCCCCGTGCTCGGCGGCCATCTAGGAAACCTACCAAACACACACATTTCTAAAAAGTAGACACCCGGGGGCTTCCAGGGAGGTATGGCTTGCGTGGATCCCCCAACGTTTCCTTACCCAGAATCCCTTGCAAACCTCAATTTTAGCTGAAATAATCACTTTTTTCACACATTTGTGTGTGGGAAAGTGTGGCATCACTGGCCTCACACAAATTTCCTACCACCCAGCGTTCCCCCAGGTCTCCCGATAAAAATGGTGCCTCACTTGTGTGGGAGGCCCAAGTACCCGCGACAGGCAAGGGCCCAAAACATTTTTTGATAGGCAATGTTGATGTTGCCTCAAAACGTTTTGTGTCCTTGCCTGTCGCGGGTACTGGGCCTCCCACGCAGTGAGGTACCATTTTATCGGGAGACCTTGGGAACACTGGGTGGTAGGAAATGCATGTCTGCCCAGCGATGCCACAACTTTCCCACCCAAAAATGTGTGGAAAAGTGATTTTCCACCTAAATTCGAGGTTTGCAGGGGATTCTGGGTGAAAGCGTTGGGGGATCCACGCAAGCCATACCTCCTGGAACCCCAGGTGTCTAGTTTTCAGAAATGTGTGGGTTTGATAGGTTTCCCTAGCTGGCCACCGAGCACGGGGCCAAAACCGAGGTGACCCCCTTGCAAAACCAGGTTGTTTTGTGATAGGCAATTTTAATGTCGCCTCAATACCTTTTCGGCCCTAGCCTGTTGTGGGTACTTGGGCCTCCCACACAGTGAGGTACCATTTTTATCGGGAGACCTTAGGGAACACTGGGTGGTAGGAAATGCATGTCTGCCCAGCGATGCCACAACTTTCCCACCCAAAAATGTGTGGAAAAAGTGATTTTCCACCTAAATTCGAGGTTTGCAGGGGATTCTGGGTAAGAAAACGTTGGGGGATCCACGCAAGCCATACCTCCCTGGAACCCCCGGGTGTCTAGTTTTCAGAAATGTGTGGGTTTGATAGGTTTCCCTAGCTGGCCACCGAGCACGGGGCCAAAAACCGAGGTGACCCCCTTGCAAAACCAGGTTGTTTTGTGATAGGCAATTTTAATGTCGCCTCAATACCTTTTCGGCCCTAGCCTGTCGTGGGTACTTGGGCCTCCCACACGAGTGAGGTACCATTTTTATCGGGAGACCTTGGGGAACACTGGGTGGTAGGAAATGCATGTCTGCCCAGCGATGCCACAACTTTCCCACCCAAAAATGTGTGGAAAAAGTGATTTTTCCACCTAAATTCGAGGTTTGCAGGGGATTCTGGGTAAGAAAACGTTGGGGGATCCACGCAAGCCATACCTCCCTGGAACCCCCCGGGTGTCTAGTTTTCAGAAATGTGTGGGGTTGATAGGTTTCCCTAGCTGGCCACCGAGCATGGGGCCAAAAACCGAGGGGACCCCCTTGCAAAACCAGGTTGTTTTGTGATAGGCAATTTTAATGTCGCCTCAATACCTTTTCGGCCCTAGCCTGTCGTGGGTACTTGGGCCTCCCACACGAGTGAGGTACCATTTTTATCGGGAGACCTTGGGGAACACTGGGTGGTAGGAAATGCATGTCTGCCCAGCGATGCCACAACTTTCCCACCCAAAAATGTGTGGAAAAAGTGATTTTCCACCTAAATTCGAGGTTTGCAGGGGATTCTGGGTAAGAAAACGTTGGGGGATCCACGCAAGCCATACCTCCCTGGAACCCCCGGGTGTCTAGTTTTCAGAAATGGGTGGGTTTGATAGGTTTCCCTAGCTGGCCACCGAGCACGGGGCCAAAAACCGAGGTGACCCCCTTGCAAAACCAGGTTGTTTTGTGATAGGCAATTTTAATGTCGCCTCAATACCTTTTCGTCCCTAGCCTGTCGTGGGTACTTGGGCCTCCCACACGAGTGAGGTACCATTTTTATCGGGAGACCTTGGGGAACACTGGGTGGTAGGAAATGCATGTCTGCCCGGCGATGCCACAAATTTCCCACACAAAAATGTGTGGAAATAGTGATTTTTTCAACAAAATATGAGGCTAGCAGGGCATGTTGGGTAAAAAAACAGTGAGAACCACGCAAGTCATTCACCCTTGTACTTCCCCCTTTGTCTACTACTCAAAAATGTAATGGTTTGCCTAGGTGACGACTGAGCTAGGGCAGAAAGTCCCCTGCTACCCATTGTGGAAAAAAAATATCTTACAAAAGGCCATTAAACAGACACAAATATAAATCTAACACTCATTTGATAAAGCTAATCCACCACTTACACAGGTTGGTTTTAGCACCTCCAGAAACGCTGGCTTCAAAGCACAAATACTTATCAAAGTATATAAATATTGAAGCCAAGCCTTCTGAAGGGAGCCATAAAGCCACATCACGGCACCAACCACTTTATGGTCCATTCACACGCCATTCACACACCACACACAAGACTTCCGTACCGCCAGCCACGGGCCCAAACAACCATATCACTTGCACTCACACAAACATACTGCCGCCATGCAAGGGCCCATCACATTTATATGCCACAAGACATAATGACTTTGACTATATTCTACCACCTGTCAAGTCTCCACCTCCTTCTTCCAGAACGTTACCGAACTCATGCCCAGTGAACCTATACTAATGACTTCCATGACAGCCACATGAGGCTCAGGAAGACATGTCTTTCATGCACCTTTAGTGCACTCACTATGCTAAATCCAACTCCTTCCAGTTTGTGGATGCAAGTTGGGGGTGCTCGAGTATGCCGTGAAGCCCATTCCTCGAGCTGAGCAAGCATATCTACCTTTGAAACTAAGGCAAAATGCTGGAAATTTTCAAAGGTAACATCATAAACTATGAACGGATGAATGTGAAACAAGGGTAGTCCGTGACAACGTAGCATATGTCCAATCCACCGTTATGTGCAGTGACTGTAATGCACTTATCATACAGCAAACTGACCATCTACTAAGTTCTAACGGAGGATGAACATGGCAAGCAGCATTGACCCATAAGTATTGAGTGTGAGTGTGGCAGCAATGGATTTGAATCCATGGGTGAAGAAGAAGTCAGGACGTGTATCTATACTACCTTTACTATCTGCCTTCTACCTTTGCAATATTCCTCGGAAAGCGTACCTACCGTAAGCTGTTCTAACCCGTTCGTGTGTCTGTCCTCAGAGTCCTGACTAACCCTGTCCAATTGTTAAGAGACCCTATACTAATGCCTTTCATCTCTAGCTACTTGAAGCTTGAGTGAACATTTCTGTCACGAGCTATCAATGCTCTCACAATGCTCTATCCAACTCCTTCCAGTTTGTGGATGCAAGTTGGGGGTGCCCAGTATGCCGCAAAAACATTTCTCGAGCTGAGCAAGCATATCTACCTTTGAAACTAAGGCAAACATGCTGGAAATTTTCAAAAACTTCCTAAAGAGAACATCATAAACTACGAAGAACGGTTGAATGTGAAACACGGGTACTCCATGACAACGTGGCATATGTTCTGCCCACCAGTATGTGCAGCGTGGGGACTATAATGCACTTGTCAATTGGCGAACAGAACAACTACCACGTTCTGAAAGCAGATAAAGGTGTTGAGAAGTCCATGATTTCATGAAGTAGAGGAAGAAATATCCTGCAGCTGCTTGCGTAGTGAAGGAGTGGCCCACAGACAGTAGGTATCCATTCACACCAATTGAAAGGTTATCCTATTGGCAGCTCCACCTCAGTCAATTTCCCAGTATTTTGCTTTAGTGTGATACAACATAAAGCAAGTAGGAAAACAGAAGGCAGGCTTACTTGGGCACTGGGGACAGTAAACACGAGTCTCCTGCCTCTTTCCCTGCATCGAGCACACTTTACAACGACGACATGGTCGCTCCTTTTGGGTGTTGCAGGAATTTTATCTGCAAAGTGTCGCTCCTGCAGCCTTGCCACGTCCTCCAGAACACATGAAGTGGAGGCTTCTGCTTCTGTAGCAGTAAGACTTTCAATTACAGACAACTGAAAGTCAAGGAAAGACATGAGTCTTCCTGTGGTGGTCTCACGATAAACAACATACGCATTGTATGTTGCCATCTGAATCAGGTGCGTAAACAGTTTCTTATACCAAGTGCGAGTTTTACGACTCGCATTGTATGGCTGAAGAACCTGGTCGTTCTTGTCCACTCCGCCCATGTACTTGTTGTAATCAAGTATACAGGTGGGCTTGTGGACTTCGGCCATCTGACCCCAAACCGTGACAGGGAAGTGCTCTCAGCATGAATTGTAGTGAGCATGTACACATCGCGCCTATCTGAGAACTTAACTGCGAGCAGCTCGTTGGAACGCAACGCAGTGCTCTGGGATTTCTGGAGCTTCTTGCAAACAAGCTCCTGCGGGAATCCTTTGCGGCGACAACGAATTGTACCACAAGCCACGGTGCCAGCTTTGTAGAGCTCACTGAATAGCTCTACTCCTGTATAGAAATTGTCCACATAAAGGTTATAACCTTTGTGAAGAAGTGGCTGGACAAGCTCCCATACAATCTTTCCTGTGACCCCTAGCATGGGAGGGCAACCTACAGGGTTAAGAGTTGTGTCCTTCCCTGTATACACTCTCAAGCTGTACACATAGCCAGTCGAGCTCTCACACAGCATGTACAGCTTGATGCCATAGCGACGCGTTTGCTCGGAATGTACTGCCTAAACAGCAGCCGCCCTTTATACAAGATCAAGGACTCATCAATGGCTATATTCTTTCCAGGAGTATAAACCTCTGGAAACCTGGCAGACAAATGTTCCACGACAGGCCGAATTTTGAACAACCTGTCATAGTCTGGATGGTCCCGGGGCAATGCAGCAGAATTGTCATTGAAATGCAGCATGCGCTGCAATAGCAAAAACGATCTCTGCTCATGTATGGTGCAAAGATGGGGGTTAACCAAACCGTGCGAGTAGACCAGTAGGATAGCAAGGTTGGTTTATGCACTACCCCCATTTTAAGTGTGAGGCCCAAAAATATCTTCAACTCCCCTAGTGAAGTGGGAGTCCACTTGCGCGCCCTAGAATGAGGCCCAAGAGTGCCTCCTTGCTCCCTCAGAAATTGTTCGGCACGCAAATTTGTTTGCTGCACAATTTCGTCTAGGAAATCAACACCAAAAAAGAGATGGAAGTAGTCAATTGGCAAAAAATTTGCCGTATCTACTTTACATCCAGCGTCACCAGTGAAAGGCGGAATTTGGGGCTGAACTAAATTGGGAGGCTGCCAAGACAGCACTCCGTCTGTGCTTGCGGCCGCACGTGCCTGCACTCTGGGTTGCTCTAACCTGTTACGGGTGTCCTGCTGCACAGACTGTGCTGGCAAAGGGACAGCACGACTGACATCGTCTCCTTCAGAATCGCTGGACGATGAGTCATCGGATGGAACTGCGCCGACTGAAAAGTCACTCCCAGATTCGGCTCCATTGTCCTCTCCCTCAGATGCTGTCTCAGTATCTGCTGTCTCAGTCTCTGATCCTGCCTCAGAGCTGGACTCCAGAACCAGATTTAGGGCCTGGGCAGCATCCATCCAACGATATGCCATCTCTGCTAGTGCCTAAACTATCCTTTTAAAACACAATCCTACGTAGAAGGCAGATAGGTTGTTGGTTTTAAAGTGTAGGTGGGTGTGTGCGCGTGAGTGAAGTGTTTAAGTCAATAATGACGAAGTCACCTTACCTTTGCGAACTCTGTACGCTCTCCAAAAAGACTAAGAAAGAGAGAAAAAAGACACAGTATTACTTTACCTTGCCACATACCCATCATCGCAGCCTTTTAGCGCTGGTGGGAGCCATTGCAACCATCATTTTGGCGCCAAGATGCCTACGGGTGAACGTGTGCTTTACAATTGCACACTATGACCTCCTTTGATGCGCCCACTACCATCCTTGCAAACGTGCCCCTCATCTCTCCATAGCCCCTCTCTCACATAGACAATTAATTCCCAATGTCAGAGCGCTCAATACCTGGTGCAGGCAGCAACGGGTAGAATCCTTACCCGATATTTAAATTCAGAAACACAAAGGATGCCGCACTCCAAGACCGGTTTCAGAGTTGCTTTATTTTCACCACCACTACCACCAGTCGTGGTGAAAATAAAGCAACTCTGAAACCAATCTCTGGAGTGCGGCATCCTTTGTGTTTCTGAATATATATATATATATATCCAAGCTCCGTTTCCTTGTTTCCCAAAACGAAAAACAGCACTCGCGTGGGCCAATAAACTCTACCAACTGCCCCGCGAGTGCTGTTTTTCTTTGGGAAACAAGGAAACAGAGCCTGGATAAATATCGCGAGCGCACCCCGCGTTTGTGAAGCACCCGTCCGCAAGTGCGCCGTTCACTGTGCATCAAGGAGCATATATATATATATATATATATATATATATATATAGCAACTGACAGTATCCCCGTGCGAGCGCGCACACATGGGACCACGGACTCAAGATTAAGCTGTAGCCAAAATGCGTGCTTACAAAAGAAAGGTGCAGCCTCAGACGCGTTTCGGACACCGACTGTGTCCTTGATCACATATATATATAAACCATTTCCGAAATCTTCATAAGAATCGGTCACCGACACAAGGGTAGCATTGCCATTCAGGCTTGACGTTTATTCGATACCTTTGCTATAATATATATATATATATACACACACACACGGACACATATATATATATATATATATATATATATACATAGATTTTATCTCTACATATATTTATATACATCTATATACATATATCTATACATATATATGTATATGTATATAGATACATATATATATCATTCACTCTTTAGACTTATGTATATATATGTATCTATATACACATACATATGTATATAGATACATATATATACATATATCATCTACAGAGAGAAAGAGACTCTCTCTCTCTCTCTCTCTCTCTCTATATATATATATATATATATATATATATATATATATATATATATAAAGAAAGATCTCTCTCTTGCTCTAATTTTTTTATAGCTATGGCTTCCCTGGGGGCCGATTGTGGCCCCCACGGAAAGCACATAGGTATAAAAAAAATGCCCCACAGGGGTCGGCCACTGAGCAGGAGGACCGACCCCCTGCCAATATTGCCACCATTGTACTTTTTTTAAATTATTTTTAGCATTTTTGGGGGCGATCATGCCCCCAAGGAAAGCCAACATGGGTAAATAGAAAATATGCCCCCACAGGGAGTCGGCCACTGAGCAGGAGGACCGACCCCCTGCCAATATCGCCGCCATTTTAAAAAAAAAAAAATTCGTTTTTTTCATTTTGGGGTGCGATCGCGCACCCCAAACAAAGCCAACTTAAAAAAATTAAATAAATATGCCCCGGGGTGGGGCCGACCCATTACCACGAGGGCCGACCCCCCAAAGACATCCCTGGTGTCTAGTGGGGTTTCCTGGCCGTGGATCGCATCGCTGCCGCGATCCACGGCCAGGAAACCCTTTCAGAAAGGCCTCGTTTGAAAGGGAGACTCTCCCTTTCAAGCGAGGCCTCCCTGAAGCTGGGAGGCCGTTTCGGCCGGATTTCCCCATCGGAGTCGGCGCGGCCTTACCTGCTGCTGTCCTCGGCTCCGGTGGGAAATCAGTGACGTCAGAGCGCCTCGCGGCGCTGAGCGTCACAGATGGGCGGGAGGGGCGGGGGAGACGCGGAAAGCCTTCCACGTCTCCCCAGGGGAATTAAAAAAACAATCTCCGGTGCGATGCACCGAAGGTTTAAAGGGGCCCTCCCTGGTGACGGCCAATGGACGTGCGCCGCACCAGGGAGGTAGTGCTTGCGTCGGCCATTGGCCGACGCAAGCACCAAAGGGGTTAAAGAACAGATGACAGTTACTTTATTTATAGCATGTGAAAATGGGTAGCCTGCAGTTAGGACACAGATCTCAGTATCAGTTCTATTAACCTATTGAGATGTCTTATAGGCTAGCCTAATGTCAGTCTTACTGGAGCTCAGTCATCTCATACTGGCTAACCCTCACAGCTGTTTACCATTCTGCCCAACTCATTTTCCTCTCCCCTTCCTCTCTGCAGAGCACTTTGATAAAGTAAGCATTCATCAAACAAAATAAAAATTAAGGAAACTCAATCAGTTGCTGCAAGGAGTGAGCCTCAGTGTGCTATCTCTGTGACTGCTTAGAGGTATACTTTGTTTGTAATATTCTGTGCTTGTATACAGTCCACATGCCCCCAACCAAACTGTAGTGTTCTTGTGTATTGTGATCTTGGTGATATTTACATAATTTCTTGTTCAAATGCTGTTGGTTGCTTACATAAAAACAAAAACAAATGTGTAGCCTTTTGTGCTGACCATCTGCCATTATAGAGCTATCTAAACAAGTGCTCTATATGAAAAATATACTCGGATAAATGGTGTGAATGCAGCATTTCATGGTGAACAGCACAGTGGCCCCTGTAGCCTGCAAAAGTGCTACATAAAAATAAATATGAGTGCATTGGAGTATGTGTTTTTTTCAGGGTATATGTTAGACCTGTCAGCCTTAGGGTGGTCTTCCCCAAACGTTTTCCCTTTACTACTCCTGTTTTGGTGTATTTGTTTTTGTTGGTATTACACCTGTCAGCATTAGGGTGGTCTTCCCCAAAATGTCTTGCCTTACTCCTCCATTTTTGCTGATCTCATTTTGTTGCCCTTAGGAAACTGCTAATCAATGCTAAAGTGTGTGTGCTCACTTCCTAAATCATGGTAACATTGACTTACACCCAATTGGCACATTAATTTACTTATAAGTCCCTACTAAAGTGCTACTACAAGTACCCAGGGCCTGTAAATTAAATGCTACTAGTGGGCCTGCAGAACTAATTGTGTCACCCACTTAAGTAGCCTGTCAAACATGTCTCAGGCCTGCCATTGCATCCTGTGTCTGCATTTTTAAACTGCCATTTTGACCTGACAAGATACACCTATTGCCAGGCCCAAACATCCCTTTTTATTATATATGCCACCCTTAGGGTAGGCCCTACACAGCCCACAGGGCAGGGTGCAGTGTATTTAAAAAGTTGGACATGTACTTTTAAGTCTTACATGTCCTAGAAGTGAAAACCTCTTAAATTAGTTTTCCACTGCTGCAAGGTCTACCTCTCCCATTTAATAAGTGATGATTTTCAATTGGGAGCAGGTAGGAATATCAAGTTTGGTATCTAAAGAATTGTAATTTCAGACCCTGTTTAATGGTAAAGTAGGATTTCAAGTTGCAATTCTCGAAATGCCACTTTTAGAAAGTTGGCATTTTCTTGTCCCAACCATTTGGTGCCTGCAGCCTGTATCCTGGGTCACATGATTAGGTGTAGCTGGCAGTTGGTCTTTGTGTGTTACTCACAGACAGTGAGACAAAAGGGGAATAGGTGTTGGCAGGATGGGCAGTCTCTGACTTGATAGGGGGAGGAGCTATCACCTACCACACTTAAAAATTACAAAGGCTCTGCCTCAGCATACTCACATTAGTCTTTTGTGCGTCCAGATAAGCTGGGGCCAGGGCAAGAAGTCAGGACATTCCAAACACCTCTGGGGGTGGAAATCTCCAGAACCTTCTCCTACTTTAAAACTGGCAACAAGTATACATATTAGACCCTCAGACCCAACTCTTCAGTACACATCTGGACCTGTGGAATAGTCAGAAGAAAGACTGCTGTGCTGCTCTGCTGCAAGAAGGACTGCTACTCTGCTGCCTGAGTGAAAAGGGCTGGACCCAGCACCACTAGAGTGACTCCAAGGGCTAGTTGGCAGGCCTCTTGATCGGAGCCTAAGGGACAGAAAAGGCTCTAACCACCTTGACCCAAGCACCTGCCTGCCGTGGGTCTTGCACCCCCTAGTGGTGCCACCCCAGTACCCTTCAGTCCAGTCCAGTCCAGCTGGAGTCTCTTGAGTAGAACCGATGCAGCTCGGCGCATCTCCTTGCAGCTTCGCATCTCAACCGCTGCTGCGTGACTTCACATCGCAGCTCCTTAGAACCGCCACTGTAAGACGCATTCACGACGCAGGACTTCGCACCGCAAGCCTTTGTCAGTAGCATCCTTGACAACAGCGCAGGACCACGTAATGCAAGTCACATTGACTGCTTCATCGTAATCACTGCTGCGTGGCGCACCTCCGATGCAGGACCTCGCTTCATAGCCCGCAGCCTCGTTGGAATCGCTGCTGCGCAATGCATCCTCGAGGCGGGATTTCGGAATGCTCCGCAACCAGTATCTAATGTACTTTGTTCAACTGGTCTACACCTAGGGTAGGCCCTGAACAGTCCACAGAGCAGGTTGCATTGTAGTTAAAGAGTTGGACATGAACTTTTAAGTTTTACATGTCCTGGTAGCCAAGAACTCCCAAATTCGTTTTTCACTATTGCAAGGCCTACCTCTCCCATGGGATAACATTGGATTTCCTTATTACATTAGTGAGTGATACCTTTTAATTGGGAGCACGTAGGAAAGTCATGTTTGGTGTCTGAAGAATTGTAATTTAAAACCCTCTGTAATGGTAAAGCCAGATTTAAGTCACAATTCTGAAAATGCCACTTTTCCTAACTATTTGGCACCTGCTGCCTGTTTTCCTGGGTAACATGACTCTGTGTTGTTAACAGTTGGCCTTTGTGTATTCTTGCCAGTCAACATCACTATAAAGTGTCTGGTTGCTGGCAGGATGGGGAGGCGGAGCTGTCATCTATCACACTTAAACTCCAAAGGCACTGACTCAGCTCACACACAAGGGACTTTGCACTAGCATATTGTGACCCCAGACAGACTGGACCAGGGCAGGAGGCAGGAAATTCCAGATTCCTCTGTAGGGGGAAAACTCCAGAAACTTCTCCTACTTCAAAGTGGGCCCCAGGTATAAAAAGGGGACCATGAGACCCACTCTGCAGTGCACTCGTGGACCTGTGGATACTACAAAAGGACACCCTGCTGCCCTGCTGCGGGAGGCCTTCCCTGCTTGCTGAGAAGGAGAACTGGACCTGCACCCTTCATCCCAGGCTGAAGTGACTCCAGCGGTCAGTTGACTGACCTCTTGTTCTGAGCTACAGGGACATAACAAGCTCCAAAGGCCTCCCTGCATCTTCCAGATGCCTGGACCTGCAACTGGAACTGCCTGATCCCTGCTGTCCTCTGCTGGAGTGAGTTCCTGATCCCCAAGAGGTGCCCCTCAGGTCCTGGACACTAGGTGTGGCATCAGTTCAACTCCTCCTTGAAGAAAAGGAGAAATCCTGAGGTTTTGGGCTCTTCGCTACCGTGAACATGCCCATTTGTGGCAAGATCCTACTGCCCATGCTGACCGCCAGTGCAAAGTTCTGGTGAACTTGACTACTCGCACTACAGAGACCACCAGCGGCAACCAGCAACGCAAGCTCTTCACATTGCGCTACATCATTGACAGCCCATGGTGACTGTCAACGTGAATCTCCAGCAACGACCGTTCGTAATACTGAACAGGATTTTCGTGCTACTGCGCCGACTACCCGCGATACCCGGCGTGCTGTTTGAGGTATAGCGACGGCCATCTGCGGCGCTCTCCCTGTTCCATGCGGCCTCCTCCGCCACAAACAGAACTCTTTGCGATGGACTTTAGAATGTAACAATGTAGCACGGGCTGGATACAGGGACTAACCTGGTCCCTGTATACAGTCCACGCTCCATCGTGGTCGGCCTGAAATTGTGACTTTCTCCCGGTCTCGGCAGATAGCTGCAAGAGGCACTTAGTGTTTTTAGGTCCTATACTTACCCTAAATCTTTAAAATTGCAGATCTCCGTTTCCACTGATTGGATTTTTTTGTTTTGGTATAAAATAATTTATAAAATTTTACTTTATTGTTCTAAATTGGTGTGGGATTTTTCTTGTGTTGTATTTTCACTTTATTACTGTTTTAAATACTTCATAAATACTTTACACATTGCCTCTAAATTAAGCCTGACTGTTTTGTGCCAAGCTACCAGAGGGTTAGACACAGGTTAATTTAGTGCCTTTTGTGGTTCACCATGGCAAGGATTGTGGCTGTTTCTTGAGAAGGGCTCACACCCCCTTCAACCAACAACACTTATAAGTAATTTGCTGTACCTATCACACCTATTCTATGCTGTGAATTGCGGCCAGTGGCAGTTGAATATAGCGCTATATAAAAAGTTTGAAGGAATTTTTTCCAAGTCAACTCGGTACATTTACAGAATGTTTAGTGCAGATAATTTTAGGCCCATCAAGCCGATCCAGGTCAAAGTTGGGTAGTTTAGTTTGTTACTTGGTGTATGTGAACCCTTTCCCACTAAAGTGTGCAGTGAATGCACTGTCAAGTTGTGAAGCTTTGTAACAATAAAAATATCAAATTTATCAGTCTGAGCAGTGGGATTTCTCCCTCATCCTGAAGTGGACAGGGCTGTCGGTTTACTCTTGGTAGCTCGCACTCTTAAGGAACTGTGCCATGCAATTTACTCTAGTTTTTATGTAATAGATGATATTTTTAGGTTGCAGGGGTATGCCTTTTAAATACGTGGTTGTGATCTTTGAATGAGGTGTATGAAATTTGTAGAGATACAATAATAGGGAGTTAGGCAAAAATGCATGGGACTTTAGTAGGCTGTGCTCGGAGAGAGGAGGCATGCAGACACTTGAACAGAAGGAGAAATTCATTCAAAAGAAAAAGGAGAATCCACAATTGGAAATTTGAAGTCAAAGTCAGTTTTCATGCAGGGTTTTTAGGAATATTGTGGAGGCTTGTTCAGATTATATGCAAACATGTAGGAGGAAACAACATTATTTGCATGTGCTGCAATATCATTGTAAGCCACGCAAACACCAGTGTATACTCACATCACCATCAACTGTGGGTAAATAGATATAGTATCAGTTCAGTTGTAGTTCAGGAACTTTCCAATGAACCAGAGTTCCAGCAGAAATGTGTATTAAAGTGAATTGTACTACCATCTCCGGGCAAATTACCCCAAGAGACTGAGTACCAGGAAGGATGCCTATCATTGCCTGAAAAATTGCTTCTTTACATTCGATAGTCAACATCATAAAACCTTTGTGTAAAAAAAAGACTAGTAATTGTGGTGAAAAGGATTTGTCAATGGCAATTGATTTTATATTTTTAAATTTTTTTAAATAAAGTTAAGATTTTTATAAATGTTACTAAACCATTATTAGGGGTATACTAAAGACGTGTACAGAGAATTTATGTAGAAAATCTTTTTTCACATAATAAAACGGTGCAATATCAGGGTCTAGTGTGATGTGCACAGTCATTGAGCAAAGTGATGGTGAGGTGTTTATATCTTAGACTATCTCTCCCCCCCAAGAAATCCATATACGCCAACCAAATTTTTGTATAAACATGCTGTTTCAGCCAAAGTATCCTATTAATAGCAGGCCTTCTTCATGTCAACCAATTTTAATCAATGGTGTGTGGTAGCATCCCAGAACCAGAAATGCACCAGCATCTCTGAACCAGACATGCACGTGAGCTGGAGTGCAACATCTCTGAACCAGATATGCAGAAGTGCAGTGTCACCAAATCAGACAAGCTCCTGAGCAGTAAGGCAGTACTTACAAACATAAACATTCACACAGGCTGAAAGAAGGCATCTATGAAAGAGACATGCAGTTGTGCCTGAGAGCTGCATCTCTGAGTCGTACATATACCTGGGCAAGAGGGATCCAATAGGGACAATTCCATTTCTACACAAAGCTGCAACACCTGTGAGTACACCATCTCTGAACCAGTCATGCACAAGGGCAGAAAGTTACAATTTCTGAACTAGACATGCATTTCAGCAGAAGGGCAGCCTTTATAAATGAGACTTGCAAAGGAAAGGAGGGCAACACCAACTGACCAGCCATGCACTCAAAGCAAGAGTGTAGCGTCTCTGAACCAGACATGCACTAGCATTTCTGAACCAGGCATACACTGGCCATGGAGTACAGCGTCACTAAACAAGACATGCACCTAGGCAGGAGAACACATCACTTAACCAGACAAAAACAGGGCAGAAGGAAGCAAGACATGCAACGTTGGAGGAGGGATGCATTTTTTAATCAGAGGTTCACCTGGCCGTGAGGCATCAACACTGCAAATTCCACCATCACGCAATGAACAGGTCCAATATAGACAAGCACATACCTACACAAATCTCTGCCGCACCTACACATAATGCATCTTTGAGCTAGTCATGGACAGGACAGCGTTATCTTTGCCGTACACATGCACTCCAGCACCATCTACGGTATCGATTGATATACGACATTCAGCAAGCTAAAGAAGAAGCATGCACTAATAAAAGCAATAAATCTAGTATTATTTTAAGAGGCGAGTAGGCCTGCCAGAGTATTATTTAGCTACCAATTTCAACATACACTAAATGCCACAGATGGACCCAAATATGTTGGACAATTGAGATAAGCAACAACTGAAGGAACTTGATCTCAACAGCCCAACGAACGATGAGGGGCTACCAAAAGCCCTCTCTAAATGTTTCTATACACATCAAGAGGTCTTTGGCCTATGCCGGTCTAAAAAATCAGATGTACTCAGAAGAGATTGGCTGCTACCCTTTTAAGCTGTTGCACTATAACTTAATCAGCCTGATGTCTCTGAGAAATCCCTGCAAAAATTATTTTCATTTTTATCTTGAAAGGCTGCAAACATCAGAGACCAGCTGTCGTGATGCAGCAAAACACATCAAATTCTCATCACCCTTCTCCAAAACCACATAAAGTGAATTTTATTTTCATAGCACACTAAAAAATAGCACTTTGCCGCCACACTTCAATGTACGTTAGTTTAAGTAAAATGACCGCAATTCGATATATTATCGGTGCCCAACATAACCCCTTCCTCCACAGAATTCATAATAATAAAGTGGCGTATGGAGTTCATACTCATAGAACGAAAGACAAATAAACCACTACTTTTCACATTATCACATACTTAACGTCTGAAAATAAAGCTGCTAAATAATGTAAAGCAAATGTAAAGTTATTTTTTATATCTGTTTGCCGTACACGGGGGATCCTCAAGGCTATAAGCGCTTCACCCCTTATTGTGTTGTTTCTCTCTGCAATGTAAACTGCTTTCGGGACTTCCAAGAATGTAACAAATAGAAAAGATATAACACAGAATAAAGAAATAACAACCTTCTAAAAAGTATTAATTGATCAACTATCCACAGTAACAGTGGTAATGTATTCCACAGGTGTGGGGCTATTTACTGTAAAAAAAATTGTTACATGGATATCCAACAGAAACAGAATCACTTGGACTTAAATAAAAGTTGTCTAAGGTTAAAACCTGTCTATCTTTTTAAAGATATACATAGCTACCTTGCCATGTAAATATTTGAAAGTCTGCTGGTTGACTGTGGTACTATTATAATGTTGGAACTCAGTGAACTTGTTACAAGGGACTTGGAATGTTATGATTCAATCTACAACTGGAGGTTGGAGCAGTGGTTGGTCTCTGGTAGATGGGGTCCTCTTGGAAGTGATCTTCAAATAAATCTTTGGTTCTCTACTCAATGTAATTGCCTACTTGTTACACTGGCAGTGAGTGGAAAAGAAGAACCTACATCAACACCTTTCTTTATCTTCTATATGCCAATCGTCATTGGATTCAACTTGGGTCTGCATGGAGAAAAACACTTTCATCCATCATGACAAGTGATGGCAGGCATGGTAAAGGTCAGCGAATCAATTCCCCCCCACCCCTGTTTTTGTTTATCTAACGCTGCTGCCTGTGTGGTGCATCCACACGCACTCTGCAAATTCGCCAAGTAAGTTGAGGAAAAAGTAAATTGATGATGCTTAGGAGAGTCATTTGAGCATATCAAAAATCAAGTAACAAGGTCAGAGAAGGTTATTGGTAGCTTAGAATGTATCTGAACATTGAGAGAGTTGTGAGGGATTGTTCTGAATGTGCCAACAGCGACAACATTTTGAAATGTAGAACCAAACCCATGGATTTATGAAACTTGCTTTGGGACCGTGGGTTTATATTGCTCTAGATATTGTTGGTCCCGTCTGGATTTCTTCTTTGGGCAAGTATTTCATAATTTGTATGGATATGTAATCACGTTGGCCAGAGATAAAGAGTGTGAATTAAATAGAGTCATTAGTTTCCTTGATGAGTTGTTTGGGAGGGAGCCTTTTCCCTCCACTTTGTTAACAAATAATGGAGTGCAATTTACATCTGAGGTCATGGAGGAATTCTTGCATGTAAGGGGAATAAAACACAAAAAGGCAGCTTTATATCATCCTGAGTCAAATGGTGTGATAAAGCATTTACAAGATGTTGAAGGAATCCATACAGCATTTGTTAATGTGTTGTTAAAATTGTATGGATGAGTGGAAAAAAAGGTGAGAATATATAAAATGACTCTGCATTCCTCAATTTATGGTATTTAGGAAAAGTAAAGCTAATTGTGTCTTGTATTCTGGGTGGATATATGAAAAACGTTTGTTTAAGAAGGAAAATATGTTCAGTGCTGGTAGTTGGAAGAAGAGAGAGGAAAAGAGTGTGATAAAAAGGAAAGTGCATTATGATAAACGTAAAGCTGTCAAGGTAACTGATGTATGTGTAGGCGATTGGGTAGAAATCAAGAGTCCTAGAAAAGAGGGGAAGGTCCCTAAGTTCAGGCAGCCTATGAAAGTGGTGAAGTTAGTCAAAAATTAAGTCAACACAGACAATCACGGAATCTAGTATCTTGGCAGAGTAGCAAAGTATAATCCAGCTGAGTGCAAAACTGATGTGAAAAAGTTCAATGAAACGAAATCGGATGATCTTGTCTCTCTAGGAGCTAACTAACCAACAGAAAGTGTCAACGTGTGAGCAGAAAACCACTTTATTTGCAGGACTGGGTTTAGGTTAGGGTCATCAGACTTACTTTAGCATTCGGAACCTGATATATATATTGTTTTGTTTTATAAGAGGGGAAGGTGTCTGGTATTCTTAGAATGATGAAATTCACTGGACTTGTTTCTAGGGACTTGAAATGTTAAGATTAGTCTACAGCTGGAGGTTGGAGCAGTGGTTGGTCTCTGATGGATGTGGTTATCTTGGAAGTGATCTTCAAACTAATCTTTGGTTCTCCACTCAGAGCGATTGCCTACTTGTTACATTGACCTCAACCCTACAATGCGCGAACATTTGGTGCAGACATCTTAGCATGGAAATTGATATTTCTTTCAAGACAAATATTAATTGACTTCTTGAGTTCTGCCCACTTTCCAAGTACAGCCAGGAATTTATTAAAGGCTCTGCCACACCTGCATGGGATGCAGAGTGTCTAAAAGGGAGCCCTTGGCAAAATAAGTTGACATCGAAACAAGCATTGGCAAAGCCAATGTTAGGGAAAGTATTTAGTAATAAATAATTTTGTGTTTTTTTCAACCGCATGTCTTAGGAAGAAAATTCCATATTGAGGCAAAATCTTAGGCTGCAACAAAATGGTAGCTCGGAGTAGGGCTCCTTTGTGGAATAGGCTGGATTAGTAAAGTTAAGCTGTACCCTCAAAGAAGAGTGTAATGAAAATTGTCAGAAGATGAAATTTGGATTGTAAGTGTTGAGCTTAAAAGGCATACACAACAGACTATTGCATGGTAGATATTTTTGACAAAGGGGAAGTATTTTCATTGCATAGTTAAGAAAGCCTGAGTGTTCAGGCAACTTTAGTTTGTGAACAAAAAAAGCTTTAAATACAACAACTTATGACCACAAAGAAAGCAGATGAGTGTGGGAAGGCAGTTGGTGAATTGCACTGTAGCTTTATGACAGGTTAAGCCATCTAAAACATATGCATTTCCTAAACAAAAAGCATAATTCAGCTATTAAAATGTTGTTGTGTAAGCAAAGTAAGTACATCAAAGAAAACGCACTGGCTTTCAGTTACACACTACATGTCATGTCGCTTGTGCATCCTAACAAAATAGATTACCTGATGCCTCATCACCAAAACCTAATGGGATCACAAATGGGGCAATGTAGCTTATATGTGAAACACCTTGACCTTGATGGACAGCCCATTAAAGCAATGGCAAACTATAAAAAAAAAAAAACATGAAAGCCAATGGTTTAGGCATGCTGACACAATGCCCTTTCTCTCTCTGTACTTCTTGTGGTGCTGTTTTGAAAATTGGATGACATGAGGTCTATCAGATAGCTAAAACTGTCTATAGCCAGACCTAAAAAGGAACACAACGGCACTACAGAATACATTTGATAGATTAAGTCACTTTTTCTTTGATTTGAACTATCTAAAGGACAATGCTGAGACCTTAGTAAGGCCAGGGGTTCTAAGAGTCACTTTGTGAAAGGCTAAGGACTGGTAGAATAGCATTAGCATGGAATGAGAATCAGAAAGTGCTCAGCCAAAATATCTTAAAAAACATCTCAGTACTGTGCCTTGCCAAAAATCTGATTGCAGACAATTGAGCAAGGAGTGACATTTAACTTGCTTATGCCATGGTGTCCTCCCAGAGTGGTGAAGAATTCTCTTCACCACTGTGCTTGAGTGACGGGATTAAATCTACCAAAGAGTGATAGAACGTCCTGCTCAAAAGCAGTTGCAATGTTAAATCAGAGAGGGGTATCAACCAATAGTTTAGGGTATACGTCAGTATTTGCTGAAGATGTTAAATAGCTTTTGTCCCCGTCTTTGGGAAATCCCATCTGTAAAGGCTTCAACTTCCATGCTTCATGGTTAATTATGCAAGCTCCCTTATGATTTAGACTGAAGACCTTGGGGATGGAGGATGGACTGTAAGAACGAGTGCTAAGACAAAGAAGTGCTGTAAGGAAAGTTCTGATTAACAAATCTGAGCAGTGCCTTCTCAACCAAGTCTTTACTTGGATGAGAAGTATGGCCTACCATGCTCACCTCCTCATTCACACTGATGAAACAAACTCTTGCAGTCATTCTAGAAAAAAGTATCAGCATCTGCTCCAAACTATCTGGAAAATGATAGCTCCAAGTTGACAGAGAATGCGCACCAAGGTACCGCCTGGCAGGCCCTCTCACCCACCTGGCTCGATCAGGCACAGGAATCAAGTGGAAGAGAACTAGATCTATCCATCTTTCAAAGTGCTGCAGGGGTATAGACCAGACACCAATGCCACTATGGTGTATCACAGCTACAAACCAAGTTCTCTCAGTCTTGAAGAAGGTGAAAACTACAAATATTATCTGCATTTTCCAGCAGCTGACATTGTGCTTCCGCTATCAAGAGGGAATTAGGTCCACAGAAAGGCATAGGAGGAAAATTTATGACAACAGAACATTCTCAAGACAGGTAAGCTATACTTCTTCTCCACACTTAGCAGAAGGTGTTTGAAAGGGTAAGCTTATTAGTAACTGTAAGAACTAGCAAATTAAATATTTCTGAAGTCTCTGCAGCAGTGGCCAGGTCATTAGAACAATACTTGCTCACTGCTTTTACACTCACCTCCACTTACCCCCCTGTACCAGTTTAAAGGACAAATGAAATGTTTAGGTAGTCCATTACCTGAGATAGTTAGATGGTGCATATTTCAGGTTTAAAAGCAGCCTTTGAGCCAGCAGTACTGTTGCAACATCTCCTTGACGTGGGGCAGGAAGGAAATTGCTTATTTGACACCACTAAGCTAGAAATACGCAATATCTCCTGCTGGGACCCAATAGCAGAGGAGTGAGGAATTGGTGAGTACTATGGTACAAGATCAACAAAAATCATAGACACTAGTGAGTTTCTGCACCAACAGGAGCAATGAAAGGTCTGTCTGGGCCAATACTGGTGGAATCATCCTGATCCTGGTAGAAATCTCCAACGATCATGCCGCAGCTGATATCATCAACAATGCTGAACAGTCTCCAAGCAGAATAAGCAGAAGGTCTTGATGTGCATGATGTAACCTACATTCATCACACATGTACTCCTATGGGAATTGGGCTCTAGAGTTTCACTGGCCTGACTCCAGTGTTCACTCCCAAGGTTCCTTGCTGACTTTGAGGCCCTTGGAAGGTCCTTTTGTCAGATAGTGAAGCCTGATGCAGAAATCTGCAATACAGTCCTTACATTGTTACTTAGTCACCCCTAATTACACATGCCAGATAACCTGTTGTGCATCAAAACTAGCTCTATTCTAGCAGAACATGAAAAGACCTTCAAAAATCCTCCAAGAAAGAGGCCACCAGGTACTATTTTCTATTAATCATTCTGTAATCCAGCTCTGTTTAAGGCCCAGAATACAAGATTCATTGATTGTCATTGATCCTCTAAGGATCAAGCTAATCTTGTCACATACCAAATACCCTGAGATGCCAATGCATGGCGGAAGGGACTTGACCACCATCTGCCCATGGTTCATCGAGCAGGGAGCAGCAGCCTAATGACTATCAGACGAAGCTAAACCTGGCAACCATACATCTACCATGGAATATCTTCCCAGTGGAAAGACAGCTTAGAGCCCAGACAGCGGGACCAGTAACGCTATTGACGCAGGAGTAGTTTTGAGCACCCCCATGATAAGACATTGCATTGACTACTTCCCAACCCTTAGTTGGACCCAGAGTGTTTCTCAATTCGACATGCACAAACTGGAGCATTTGAAATCTGAAGGTGGATCACCCAGCTCCAGCGCTCACTGTTCCTGTATAGTGAGTCCTCGCATTCTAAGGATTAGGTGGCACTGTTTTGCACAAAATACGTCTGCAAGGTGTAGAGTTCTGATATTCTTGAACTCTTGTGATGAGTGATCACTGAACCGGGTACGTGCAGCAGCAAAAGATGAGAGTTTCAGCTAATGGCTATTGTGATATTTGTGGTCAGAGGGTAGCAGGGCCTAGCACCACAATGGAGACCTCAGCCGACGGACCACACTCCTCAGGGTACACAACAATGTGGGAAAGTAAACCACAGAGAAGAGGAAGCGGGTCTCAACCAGTCCACATTTTCACTTATGGAAGGAGCCAAAAATGGCGAATGATGCATGCCAAATGTTTTTAACCATCTTTGCTTGAACTATTACATCATGTTTGGAGGTTTTCGTTGGCTTTTCTTCGGCTGAAAGCTAATGGGAAGCTGAAGAGTCTACTCAGCACTACACATGTGATCATCGCAATCCTAAAAATGTGAACAAGTACAGTTTGTTTCATTTTTGTATTTGTAATTAAGTGTTAGTAGGGATGCTTTACAACATAATGTTGTCTGTTTTTGTTTTCTCAGGTTGTTATGATGGAGTCGTTTATTTTCTCAAAAGGCAAAATGGAGAAACTTATTGGACCTTTACCACTGAGAATGCAGTGAAAAGCTCACCTGTTGTCGATCCATCCACCGGCTTTGTCTTTGTTGGATCCCATGACCATCATGCATATGCATTCAACGTAGATGTAAGAATCACCCTTTCTGATGATAAACTTTCATGAAAAGTTTCTTCAGACTTTCCTTACAGTTGTAGGCTTGTCACAACAAATGTTAAAACTTTCAGCTGTGACAGATAATAAACGTAAACTTCTATGTACCATGAATATATCTCCTTTTTAGGTCGAGCCTGCAACAGCGCATGATGTGTATACGCTCTCACTTGCGCGACACTATTGTTTACAATAAAGGGCTTGGAGCCCGCCTATTACTTACGATTTGTTGGCTTCTGTGTCCCTGTTCTTTGCAGCCTCATTATTGGCCAGCACAGGCCAAACGTCACTTCTGTTCCTTTCTGTGGAGCACGGACCGAGCACAGACTGATTCAACTTAATTAGTGCCCGTCTGCTGCTCGTGCTGTGATTGACGTACTGTTTCTTCTTCCCCAACCCACAGCCACCTGCCCCCTCGTCTGGTACTCCCTTCCTACTTCTCCGCACATCCCTCGTATTCTTTTCCTTATACTTCCCATCCTCCCGCTGTCCATTATTACTGCTGTCCCCTCACCCCATGTTGCTTACCCGCCCTCCTGCTTTTTTTAAAACATATTGCACAGCCGCGACGGCTGCTGTGCAACATGGCCTAAAAAAAAAGCAATATGATGCAGTCAACGTTGGCTGTGTCATAGTGCTTTCTTTTCTTGACTTTAAGCCATGTTGCCCAGCATCCCCTACTGCTGTGCAACATATCTTAATAACATTGACAAAGTCAATAAATCTCGCATCATTCCCTTCCAGTGTCCCACTCTTGTACTTTTATTTCAAAGTTTTATTGCTTTTCGCTAGCCCATTAGTCATTTGATATCTTTAGCTCATCAGCTCCGATATCGCTTTGCACAAACTTAATTTTGTTTTGTTCGTTCTTCTTGAGTGGTTATTGTGGGTGAACCCTGCCGTGACATTGCGATCTTCATTTGGAGATTGATATAATTTGTTCATTGCAAGTCGTGCTACTACTTTCAACAAAGAGGCAATTGTTGTTCCCCTCCTGAAGAAACTAGGTTCAGACCCCCAAATTCTGACGAACTACCGTCCGATCTCTCTCCTCCCATACCTAGCTAAAGTCTTGGAGACCCATGTTACCAGATGCCTCACTGGATTTTTAGAGGAGTCTGAATATCTTGATCCTCACCAAGCAGGCTTCCGCCCAGCACACTCTACTGAGACTGTGATACTGACAGTGTTGGACACTCTCCGCGGGGAGGCCGATAATGGCTCCCCGCAGGCTCTTGTCCTACTCGATCTCTCTGCGGCCTTTGACACGGTCGACCATGGTTTATTGATTGACCGTGTCAGAGACGCTGGGATTCAGGGACCCGCTTTGGGCTGGATCGGCTCTTTCTTGGAAAACCGTTCCCAGGCAGTGTGTACCGCTCAGTTCACTGCTCCCAGAACTAGGATCACATGTGGAGTACCACAGGGCTCCTCACTTTCCCCCCTTTTGTTCAATCTTTACCTCCTCCCCCTCATTCGGGTGTTGAAGGAGTGGCAAGTCTGCACTTTCAACTATGCTGATGATTTTCAACTTATATTCCCCATCAGCAATTCCCCTGACTCGGTCCGTATTTTCCAGTCTACCATGCTGTTCATTAGCGGATGGATGAACAGCAACCACTTAAAACTTAACCCGGACAAAACCGAGCTGGTTTTAACAGGAGGTATTCACAAAAACCCCTGGGGTCTTCATTTTTGGCCCAAGGAACTGGGTCAACCCCCTCCCACTTCGGCCAAAAGCCTTGGGGTAACAATTAACCATGATCTCACGATGAAGTCCCAAATCGGGTCAGTGATATCCACCTGCTTCTTCCAATTGAGGAAAATAAAAAAGATTAGAAGATTCCTCACCCAGGAAGCTTTGACTCGGGTGATTCTTGCCATGGTTTTGTCCCATGTTGACTATGCCAACTCGCTGTATTTTGGCATCCCCTTATATTTAACTAAACGTCTGCAGCTGGTACAGAACCAAGCTGCGCGCTTGATTTTTCAGCAACCCAGGCATCCTCATGTGACTCACCTCCTGAGGAAGTTACACTGGCTCCCGATCAGTCAACGTTGCGCCTTCAAGGTTTGTTGTCTCATCTTCAAATCCTTAAATGGAAAGAGCCCTAAATTCTTGGACAACCTGATTACGAGGCACGCACCTATGCGCGATTCGCGCTCGGCCTACAAGCAACTTTTGTTTACCCCCTCCTTTAAATTGAAGCGCGCAGGTGGTGCAAGGTTCGCCATTCTAGCCCCTGAACTCTGGAACTCCCTTCCCCCTGAAATCCGATTTTGTCCCGATCTCTTTGGATTCAGGAGACTGCCTAAAACCTGGCTGTTCCGACAGGCGTATGAGTAATTTCTTAGGGCTCAGGTCATTCTTTAGGGTTCAGGTATCACTCAGAGTAGCGCCATGAAACCATCCCGGTGTACGTGCGCTATACAAATTCTTTTAACATAACATAACATTGTACTGCTTCGTGGGGGGATTTGAAAACCTGTCACAGCATATAAAATCCATTTGTTCCTCCTACTCATGCCCTAGATCAGCTTCCTTTATGGAGTGGCCACCAAACACTAATCACGGATTCATGTAACAGCTTACTGTTGTAATTTATAGATTGTTTCTATTGAAATAATTACACCCGATAGCAATGTTTTGTTGGTTTAAAGCGAACAGCTGTAAACACTGTTCGTGATGACATGGAGTGAAGTGGCCATCTTCCTCCTTAATGCTAATTTCATGTATCATTCATGGCAGTGTACAACTTTAAACAACAATTAAATGACAGAATACTTACCTGACTAATGCAAGTTGACTAACGTCACGTTTGCCAACAGTCAACTTGGTGAATTATGCTTTTAATAAATTGACTAAATGATAATCTTTATCATTCAGTCCTGCATTGAATCCCACGTCTGGGGTGGGGAAAAATCTGCAGTTCCTAAAAATAAGGATTTGAAAGTGTGAGTGATTACAAATAAAATAAAAGAACACAGGAGAAAGGCTTGTGAGTTAAAAAGAAAATAGGTCTCAATAGTCTGTCTATGTTTACCAAAACCCTGAAGAGAGGACAGAAAAGAAATGAAGAAGGGTAGAGAGGAAACTGAATTTGAAGATGGAAGAGTAGAAGAAATGGGTAGATGAACGTACTCAGAGTAGGGGGTAAACAAAAAAGGTTGCCGAGGATCGAAAGAGGAAAATGTGACAGTAGCAGGAGGGAATGGGGTTTGAAGGAATGAGGATGGGTAGCTGTGAGAAATTAATTGTGACAGAGGACAGAGCTTAAAGAAAAGGCATTTTTATGAAATATCGGACTAATTTGACCTAACTGTTTACCAGGCCGAATACCTCTTTCAGCACAGTGAGCAATCAATATTCTGATCTTCGGCAGCATAACGTAAACCATCACTCTCACCTTTTGTTCCAACCACTGGTGAATTGCATCAGTTATTTACCATTGTTATCTCCAAGGCAGAGCTTCCTATACTTTTTAATATGCCAATTGTTTTATTTCCTTTGAACGTCTGACTAATTTACAGAATTTTTGTATTGTGAGCAATGTCCTTATGACAATGGCTTAAAACATGGAAGGGGTATGGACATCTGTTATCAAGGACTAATCCCAACTAGGCAAGCCTTAGCTGCCTTGACGCGTTGGGCCTCTCTGGACCTCTGCAGATTGTTTGCTGATTCTTGAAGAATTATACCTAGAAAGTCGGAAGAGCTCAGTTTCTAGCAAAATAGTGTTACAAAGCCTAACCCCAGTGGTGAGGATTATCAGCCATATTTCAGCTCTGCTCAGCAATGCTGTCAGCTTTCAAAGGTGGATACCTGCCAGCAACTGTAAAACATGGTTGTCCAGGCACTTATTTACTTAACCCATTTCTTTCTTTATTTTCTCAAAGACCAAATTGAATACAGTGTACAAAGATTTGCATGGCAAAGAGTTTCATAGCCTTCCTGCTGTAGCTGGTAAGGATTGTTTTGACCCTTGTTTGGTTCTGAACCATGGTGGGTTATCGATAAGACCTGCTTCTATGTCCCATGAAGGCTCTAGATATGTAGAAAATTCTGGATACGTAAGATGTTTTTTGTGTGTGTGAAGTGCTTTGTCGATAATGCAGACAAGCTTTCAGTGAAGGTGTGGGTAATGAAATTCTTTCTTATTAATGTTTCCATTTTCACCTCAGTAAATAAATGGCAAATATACACTACGATGAATCAAATAACATTGTCTTTAAATGTTAAAAACTGGAAATTCAGAGTCATCGATTCCAGGCAACCTATCTCTGTTATGAAGCGTGCTCGTCATGTTCTATAAATGCATCTGATAAAGACTAAAGGCCTGATTTCGATTTTAGCGGACAGGTTACTCCGTTACAACGGTGACCGATATCCCGTCAGCTGAAATACAAATCCCATTATGTCCTATGGTATTTATATTTCGGCGGACGGGATATCTGTCACCGTTGTGACGGAGTAACCCGTCCGCCAAGACCTTAATCAGGCCTACGGCCCAATTTATATGTTGGCAGTAAGCAAACGAAATATGCTTATTTATTTATTTATATAGCGCCTGAATCAACCCCCGGAGGGGTATCTCTGCGCTTCGGACAAGCAACAAGAAAAGTTGATGAACAGGGACAGAATCAGAAACAGAAAAGGAAGGTCTTAAGGTGCTTTCTGAATTGGAGATGGTCCGGGCATTGTCTCAAGTGAATGGGGAGCTGATTCCAGTAGAGAGGGCCAAGGTGGGAGAATGCCTTCCCACCCAGCCTAGCTTTCCTGACTCGAGGGACTACAAGAAGGGATTTGGTTCCTGAGCGGAGGGACCTAAAGGGCATGTATGGCGTGAATTTCTCGGCAAGATAGACAGGGCCGAGGTTGTATAAGGCTTTGTGAACAGTGCAGCAAACTTTAAACTTAACCCGCTCGCGTAGTGGGAGCCAATGGAGCTGACGGAGAAGAGAGCGGGAAGCGGTCCTGGGGGGGTGTTCAAGACCAGTCACGCCGCGTTGTTCTGGACCACATGCAATCTACAGAGCGAGGACTCGTTGGCTGAGATCAGGAGGCCATTGCAGTAGTACAGACGGCTCAGTATAAATGCCTGCGTCAGGGTTTTCCGAGTTGAGTCAGGAAACAGGGGGAAAACTCGGCGTAATAGGCCCAGCGTATGAAAGCAGGAGCCAGCTGTCTGAGCAGCGTGCTCCTTCAAGGTGAGAGCCTGGTCCAGGTGGATGCCTAGGTTCTTAACAAGGGACTTGGGGGCGGGGGGAGCACCAAGGTCCACCGGCCACCATTCAGGAGTCCATAGTAAGGGGGCCTCTCCGAAGAGCAAGATCTCAGTCTTCCCAACATTGAATTGGAGGAAATTACATCTCATCCAATTGGAAATAGCCCTCATACCAGAGGAAAAGGCCGACTGAACAGATGGGGTGAATTTGCTAGAAAGAAATAGCAGCTGCGTATCGTCGTCGTATGAGATAGGAATGAAACCACAGGTCCTGAGGAGATTGGCCAAGGGAGCAACATAGATATTAAATAAGGTGGGGCTCAAACAGGAGCCCTGAGGTACTCCCTTGGTCAGTTTAATAGACGACGAGCGATAAGGGCCGAGATTGATGGTCTGGGAACGGGAGGATAGAAAGCTCGTCATCCACTGGAGGGCAGAGTCTTACCACCGACATAATTGTCCACCCGTCGAATTTAGATGCAGGCGAACCTTAGGTTTAATCACAGTAGAGTCTACTCTGTCTCTGCCGTGATTAAACCCCTCCGACGGCCCTGTGGAGTGAGGGCCGTTGGAGGCAGACCTCTAATTCAGCCCATCTAATTTAGATGGGCAGAATTAGAGGTCAGTTTTCACTGCCAGCAAAACCACACATAATATCTTGCAAGAACAAAAGTGATTGATTGAAATGATTGAATTAATCTCAATGAACGGCAATTACCCTGGACTGCATAGTAGTAAGTCTTTTTTTTTGCTCATTGGGCTACTGTTGTTAGTGACCAACAGTATGCCAATCAGCCTTGGCCCAGCCCTAGCCAACACTTATAGGCCATGTCTCTTCTGAGTAGTCCTTATTCCTGGCAGAGTATCCACAGGTCCAGAAGTGTACCGAAGTGGTGGTGTCTCAGGTCCTTCTTTTATACACAGTTGTGCCTTTGAAGTGGGGACAAGCTTCTGGAGGCATGCCTTTGAAGTGCACAGATACCCTGCCTTCCGTGCCCTGGTTCCAGACTAATTACAGGGGGTATGTAGACCTTTGTGTGGAGATAGGACACTGCACAGGCTGGGCCCTGCTCCTCCCTCCCATCCTGCCAGTGATGGCCCACTCAGTCACACCTGAACTCCTATTGTGTGTGGCTATCTAGGAGCAATCACTAAGCCCAACTGCCAATTACAACCAGTCTCTGTGACCAGAGACAGGCTACAGGCACTAAATGTCTGAGGCAAGAAGATGGCAACTTTCTAAAAGTGGCATTTTCTGAATTGTAACTTAAAATCTGACTTCACCATAAGTTAGGATTTTAAATTAGGATTCCATAGACACCAAACTTGAACCAATGATATCTTTCCATTTGGAAATTACACTTATAAAATTTAATAAGGTAATCCCAATGTTATCCTATGGGAGATATAGGCCTTGCAGTAGTAAAAACCGAATGTAAGAGTTTTTCACTACCAGGACAGCAAAAACTTAAAAGCACATGTCCTGCTTTTTAAATATATTACACCCTGCCCTCTAAGCTGTCCAGGGCCTATCCTAGGGGTGACTTGTACGTATTAAAATGGAAGGTTTGGGCCTGACAAAAGGTTTATTTTGCCAGGTGGAAATAGCAGTTTGAATTGCATCCACAGGCTCTGCCATGCCAGGCCTGAGACATGTTTACAGGGCTACTTAAGTGGGTGCCACTATCCGTGCTGCAGGCCCACTAGTAGCATTTAATTTATAGGCCCTGGGCACTTATAGTACCGCTTTACTAGGGACTTACAAGTCAAATAAATATGCCACTTGGGTGGTATGAGCCAATTATACCTTGTTTAGGGGAGAGAGCACATGCACTTTAGCACTGGTTAGCAGTAGTAAAGTGCTCACTGTCCTAAGGCCTGCAAAAACGTGGTAAAAAAATGCAGGAGGAAGGCAAAAAGTTAGGGAGAAGACCACCATGAGGCTGACAGGTCTAACAGTACCAAAACAGTACCTCCTAAGGTGATGGGTCTGTGGACTGCCTCAGATCAAAAAGTCCTGCTGAACTGAATGAACGAAACACCATTCTTGTTGTACCTGTTTGTCAAGGCAGTAGAGCTTTGTGACATGTATACGGATGCCCACAATGCAGCCTGACAGATGTTAAGGACAGGCACTCCATGTGCCAGTGCAGTGGTAGCAGCCGTAACCCTGGTGGGATAGACCTCAACCCCTCCAGAGGCTGTTTATTGGCCAGTGCATAGCAGATTTTAATGCAGAGGACTAGCCACCTTCGCAAAGTATTTTTCTGCACTGCCTTGCCTTTCTTTGTCCCAAAGAACCCTACAATGAGCTGATCTTCCACATGTTAGTCTTTGGTGCAATTAATGTAGAAAGTCTTTTAGGGTACATCTGATGGTGTCTCTCCTCCTCATTAAAGGGGTGAGACGGGGCTTCCTCCAGATGGAAAGTGCCACCTGGCACAGTACCCAGGACTCTACCCTGCCCTGCTTGTTGAAGTACCACATGACCGTGGTCTTGTCCTTGAGAACCTGCACCAGCCTCTATTTGATGCTTTGGAGGAAGGCGTTCAACGCCAAGCAAATGACCTGCAACTCCTCCAGAGATGCAGGGTCTTCTGACACAGGACCCCACAACGCCCTGCTTGTTGTAGTACCACATGGCGGTGGTGTTGTCCTTGAGCACCTGAACGAACCAGACTCCCTTTGATAGATGGGAGGAGGGCCTTTATGGTCGTGCAAATGGCCCACAACTCCCAACAGATTGATATGGAGGCAGTTCTCTGCCAGAGACCAGAACTCTCTGATCTCCACCTCTCCCAGATGACCTCCCCATCCAAGTAGTGACGCATCTGTCACCTCTGCTAACTCTGGGTGTGGCAGGGAGAGGGATGTGCCACCGGTACAATTACAGTTGTACCACACTACAGGTCTTTTGCAGTCTCCTCTGAAACCTGGATGGAATCTGATAGGCTCCCCTGGTACAGGACCCACTGAGACTTCACATTCCACTGCAGAGCCCGCGATTGCCACCTGGCATAGTTGATGAGCAGGATGCAACGAAGCCGATAAGCCTCAGAATAGCTCTCACTGAGACCCATGACCGAGGCTGAAACATCATAGTCCGAATGTCATGGACTCGTTGTGGCGGAGAGAAGGCCCAAAACTGCACTCTATTAAAAAATGGCTACAATGAAATGTTGGCTCTACGAAGTAATTAGATATGACTTGGGCACATTGGAGGGTGGTCTACAACTGACTGTGGAGAGCCAGCCTTTAACAACTACTTGTTCACTTAAGGAAAAACTGCAATCCTCATCCTCTTAAGGTATACCGCAATTGCTGACATCACTTTCGTGAACACCCGAGGGGCATTGGTGAGGCTGAAGAGGGGGCATAATAAATTGAAAATGCTTCTGGCCCACCTTAAATGGAAATAACCATCTGTTGTACTGCAGGACTAGTACATGAAAGTAAGCATCTTGCAGGTCCAAAGCCACCATCCAGTTTTCTGCATCTAGGGCAGATATAACCTGGGCCAGAATGAGCATCTTGAATTTGTCATTCCTCAAGAAGGCATTCAGAGTGAGAAGATCTAAAACAGGGTGAAGGCCTCCGTCCTTCTTCGGCACAATAAAATAAATGAGTAACAGCCAGTTCCCTATTTCCTGGGTGGGAACTCTCTCTTTGATACCTTTGGCCCTATGGCTCCTTTGGCCAAAACATTTTGCACCTCTTGGAGCAAGACGGACAAGTTTTCCTCTGAGAGATTTTCTGATGCGCGTGGAAAGTGTGGTGGGTTGAAAAGGAATGGCGGCGCATAGCATGCTCCAGTAGATCCATCAGTTGGATGGAAATACCTTATCCTGCCTCCCACAGGGTGGCTGTATGGCGCTAAGGGCGACCTAAAGCTGCTTGAAGGTGGATTCTGGAGGGGCAAAAAGTTTGCTGTCCCTGATAGCTTTAGCAATGCCTTCTTGATCCCAGTCCCGGAAATGACTGGGGTTCCTGTTGCTAGGGTAGTGTGCCTTGGCGGGGGTGTTACATCAACCATCTGGGGTAGCCTCAAAAGGGGTCAAACTGTCTCCCAAGGGCGGGAAGGCCTAGGGAACATGTTGTTTGTCTGCTTTCTTTAAAAAAGTCCCAATGACAAATCGACCTTCTTGCCAAACAGGCAAGACCCATTGAACGGCATGTCCATTAAAGAGGCTTGTAGATCCCAGTGAAGCCCGTGGATCGCATCCAAGCATGCCGCGGAAGCACCACCGTAGTTCCAACCAGGGTAGTGTCCAGTGCAAAGCAGATGATGTACTTCGCGGCATTCTGGATAGGTTGAGCCAACTTGTCCCGAAGTTCCTCAAGGCCCATCGGCAAGATCTTGCCAACCCTGTCCCAAAAGCATGGGTATATACCACCAGCAGGCAGCTGGCATTGACTGACTTGAAGGCTAGTCTGGCCGAGGAAAGCAATTGCTTTCCAAAAGCCTCACAACGTTTTGACTGTCAGGAGGAGTGATGGGAAAAGAATTACGGTTCACTCGACTAGTGGAAGCTAATCACCAAGCTCTCTGTAGAGAGCTTTGTCAAAAAATGTTTGCCACCTGGCACTGGTCTGTGGTGTCTGACAACCTGCTTGTTCCCTGGAGAATAGAAACAGGGCTTAGATCAAGTGCCCATAAAGTTGTCAATATAATCAAACTGAAGTATTGGTTCCTAAAAAGATTGTTTTGGTTGCAAAACCTCGAGTAGTCTGTTGGTTTTGACTTCCATAGTAGTCCAAACTCTCCAAATGTACATCTCATTACCACGACAAAGGAAGGCACCCCTCTGTTGATTGTCCAGGGAGAGAACATAATCCAGAATCCGGGGAAGTGTCTAACTAACCCACTGGCATTCTCCAAATACAGGTATAAATTGTCATCATCATGATGCTAGGGAAAATACTCTCCTTCCTCACCATTGTCACCCACAAAAGCTAGTTGGCTGTGATCAGTCAGAAGCGAAAAGTTGCTGGGGTGTGGCTTTGAGACAAAGTCATGGTTCTGTGAGTTGCAACCTCGGGCAGGGCCGAGATAGATTTCGGCATGAAATCAGAGAGAACTATAAGAACAGAGTCGTCCTATGGCGGCATTGGTGCCCGCATTGATGTCACAGGAATCAGCATGGATTTTGGTGCTCATTTGGAAGTCTGCTCCAATGTTGGAGTGGAAGTCGAGGCAGGCTCTGGAGGCTCGGACGGTGCTGAGGGCTGGCCCGACAGCGCTATCCCGACTAGAGGCCTCTGTCGATCCTTGTGGCCTGAAGGTGTGACAGAGGGAGCCAGAAGGGAGCTAAAAATTCACAACATGACCGTTCTGAAGGCCTCAATCTGTTGTGACGTTGCTGATTGAACTCAGAAAATTGGGGTGCATCTGAATCAGTTGGTGTGTGAATGGTTGAGTCACCAGACCATCTAGGAGCTTGACCTCACTCAAGAAAAGATCGATGTAGTAAAACTACTACGGAAGCAACATCTAAAAATACAATTTCACTCTGTGGACAGAAAAAGCATCTCAAAGCAGGATGTGGGATTTGTTACAAGTACTGTGGGAAGACACTCAACCCATTCCTTATTTTGAGGAGTGGGAAGACACTCAACCCGTTCCTCATTTTGAGGCATGCGATGACACTAAACCAATTACCATCAAGTCAGGTTGAGGCTTAGGAAATGGACGTTAACTGCATGCGAATTAACAACCTCGTGGATCAATGCGATTCATTAGAAAAATAAGCGTCAGTTTCCGGCCGTTCAAATTCGAGTGTGTTGACATCACATGATTTTACAAGTAGAGCAATTATCAACCTTTTCTCAACTGAGATTGGTAAACACGTACAATGGGTGGCTGGCCGGTAAAAGTGCGTTCAGCCGTGACAGAATCTTTGAATGAAGTGCATCTATGTCTGAATTACAGCTAGCGTCTTTGCCATTTGAGCTTACAAGAAGTAATTTCCGTTAGAGTGGAATGAATCTAGGAGAATGTTTCAACAGTTATATCATGGCTGTGTCAGGAAGCTTAGCTATGTTTCCCCTTATGCTGTACTTCAGACTTTTACTGTAGCTTCATGCCATTGCAAGGTTAATTGCACTAAATTACTGTTTTAGAATTCTTGCATGTATTTGTCAACATGTTGTACCATTTGGGGAAGCGTAAATGATCTTTTAAAATACAAATTTTTGCATTAACACTCCTTTCTCCTTTATTTATTGAATCCTATCTTTATATACTTGCTCTCTGTTTTTCCAATTATGGTTGCAGCAAAAGGAGTGTGTTTGGAAGCGGCACTGTGGCGGAGGGGCAATCTTCTCTTCACCTGCTTTGAGTATTCGGCCACATCACCTTTATATTGCTACACTTGGGGGACTGCTACTGGCTCTAAACCCTGTGAGTATATATTGGTCTTTGTAGTATTTTGACTAGAGTGCTTATTAACTAAATAATGTCAAGTACAAGTTATATCGAAGTGCTGTGCAACATGAAATTGTGTTACTCTGTGAATCAGTTAAGAACACATTGCCAAAGAGACCTTTTATATGTTAGCATTGAGAGTGATTTAATCATTTTGGCTGTTTAATATCTACTTTAAAATGATAGTCTGATTACACATACTCTTAGGAAGGTGCTACAGTCTTTGATCGCTCACTGATTATTAGTGCACTGCACAAAAATAACCTTTGATATTTTACTTATGTTGGTTGTAAGAGTAATTTAATTTTTCGCCTAGCAAAATATTTAGAACTTTCCGGTTCTACATATCGCACTGTTGTACTTTTTATTGTTACAGTAATAACAAAATATGATTAAAAAGGCGCACAAACACACACAACGAAAAACACTTTGGGGGCCGGCCCTCATGTTTATCTGGTTCTGTCAGGTTTTAACAACACAACAAAGACTGATCCAGTCCTCAGTGTGTTAAAAAAAAATTACAAAGCAAAACCTAAAAGCCACTGAAATTTGCCAGTTATGGTAGCTTTGCATAACACGCACAAAAGCCATGCAAATCATAACTCCCTTTTAAATTGCTTAATATGTCACTAGAACCCCTCACTGCTGATATAGGGCCACCTAAACAGTTACCAATTGTGTATCCTGGATCCTGTAAGTAATTGTAGAGGACGTGTTGCATGATGCATGAGTATCACAAATAACAGTAGAACTCGCATACCTAGCTATCTGTGACCCAATACAAGGCAAACATTTCCAATACATTCAACCATACGTTGCCAAATGAATAGCCAAAGTACATTGGGTAAATGCATCCATCATGGTTAGGCTGGATTTACATTGCAGTAGTCTACGATTATAGGGCCACTGACCTTTCCAATCTTCTCATTGTTACAGTGGGCACACAGTGTTCATTAATTGTTATCATGACCTCCAGGTTCCATGACTTTTAGGGATTTTACCACTTAATCATGTTAACGGAAACCTGATACAAGCTGCCCTGTTGAATTTGAGCTGCCTATGTTCTTAAGATGTGAGACAAGTTTTCATAATTAGTATTCTCTCAGAAAGCAGCATAGGGTCACTACAAAACCCTTACATTTTGCCATTATAGCTTGCTTTGTTCAGCCCAGATTGAGCCTCTGGAAGAGCTGCTTGAAATATGCAATCAACCATATATAATTTTTAGGTGGTGTATCTGAAAATTAAAATGAGGATAGCAAAACAACTGATGGTATAGACTTTATGCTTTCAGTAGAATCTGTGATACTTGGAGCAACACAAAAGTGGAATTTAAACATGCATGCATTAATGTAACATTTGCAAGCGAAAAATAGATAGCAAGCGTACATTCTACTCCTGTTGCCTTTACTGCCCCCTGGTATGCGCATGCAGGACCATTGATGCTCCTTTTGACAGGTTTGCAAGCAGAAACTTGTGGGTAGAAAAGTAGATATTTCTTTAAATTGCACTTGAGTCGCAGACCATTCCCATAGCAATAAGTGTGATCTGGGTAGTCAAAGACTCAAAGCATTGATCCACAGCAGGAGTTTGTGAGGTCCAGGTTTTCTGGCCTCAAAGAAGTGTGCTATTCCAGAAATGTAAGCAGGTGCTTCATAATTGAAATGTCTAGCCTATTTCTCCTCAGATAATATTACTGGGAGTTGAGGAGTGTAGAATGCACCCTAGTAGCCAACCTACTTCAATACCAGAAAAAATCCTAACTAGAGCTTTTTATCATGCCTCTAATGTGCAAAGAAAGTGGTGGCAAGAGTAATAATCATGCTCTTTGTATCCTTGACCAGCAGATAGTTCTGATGTTGAGTTGCCGGGCATTGAATGGAAAAGCTTTATCTGGGTCTGATGGCTCAGTGGGCTAAAGCAATCACTTCAGGATAATATATTTGACCCAATGGTCACAGCTTGGAATTCTGGTGGGTCACTAGCCTTTCATACTTCCAAGGTCAATAAAATGAGCACCACTAAGTTGGATAGCAATGAACATCTGTTATGAAGTGCCAACTTTGTGTAGTTCCACACTGAGTACTAATGTCGCGTTACCAGAATGGATGAGACTTTGAGTACACAAGGGAATGGAGGATCAGAAAACTACAGCTACTCCCTGGCTGCACTAGTCTGCAATCAATCAGGCCAGCAGTACCGATAAAGTGGCCATCGTTCACAGGATAGAATGCCCTCAGTTACTCTTAGTCTTACAGAATCACTTTATCTCACAAGATACAGTGAGTGGAAATGCAGGGAATATCGTGTGGCTCACTTGATTAAGCCACTCTACTTCTTAGAAGGCAGCATCCATCTGAACGACTGTGTAGGTGGGAGTTGCATGCTGGTGAAAATAGTAGTTCCTCGATATTTGTAGTGACGTAGGGTGATTTACATAGTACTAACCAAGGTATCTGCTGCTCACTCAAGTAGAACAAAGACAAAGGAATACCACAGGGCTTACTGGTAAGGCTTTTCTTAGTGACAAAAACAGTAAAAGTGAGTGCACATTTCAATCAGCAGGGAAAAAAGTACTGCAGTCTTAAAGTATAGTGTGGCTTTATAGCTCCTGCAGAAGTAACCCAAACACACTGTAGTCTCCTTTCTTCAGGTATCAGCTATAGTAGCTGGTCTCTTCTGTGACAAAAAGCTAAACAAACTGTAGTCTCCTTTCTGCAGGACTCAGCACAGTACAGATTTGATTGCAGATATCAAAAAGAAATAAGTAAGTTCAGCCACTTAATACATAGGCTCTTTCCTGTGATAGCAAATTGCTTTCTAAAGGGTCGTTCTCGCTGGCTACCGGGCTACAAAGTAACACATTGAGCCATCTTCTGACATCCACACCAATAGTCCTTATGTCAGACAACATATGAAAGCTGATGGTAGGTGCATGCTTGAAAGGGTTGGGACACCACCCCATCTCCTGTACTGCTTTTTACCAGGTCATTCAAGCGATGCTGTCTTCTTTTGGTGCACCTGTGCAGTCTAAGGAGAGTGCTACTGTGTGAGTACAGCAATCACCCGAAAGTTGCCTGTCCTCAATCCAAATAGCCAGGAGGCAGAGATGCAGAACTGAGGATTCTACCATGTTGTCAGAGTCTCGCTTGGGATTTTGTGATACACCCAGGAAACATGGTTTCACCTCCATAGAGGAGACAGTGACTAATTCTGGTTGTATCTTTCGCCAGATCAAATTGTTTGCCTTGCATTGGTTAAATTTTTCCTGTTTGTGGAAGAGACATTACTAATAGGAAAAATGTTCTGGCTCCTTAGATCATTTACCTGCTATCCACACTATAATTCTACTTTCCCTTCAATTGCTTTAAGTTCCTGAATAGTAATCATCCACAATCTCACTATACACATTCAAGCTGCACAAATTCGAATTAAGTGCCTGATTGCAAGGATTGTCCTGTTACAGGTTATTTTCCAGGCAGGCATTAAACATTGTGCTGGTTTACCTATCAAGCTCCATGGAAGAACTATTGCCATAGCCCTTTGTTTTGTGAGTGATCATGCAATTTATTTTATGTTCTTCATGGGCCACCAATTCTGCTTAATCATTTGCAATGAGAGGCTTAGCTTTTTTCGTAACTTTAACCATGAACAAGTGCACTAGTGGCCTGTGATCAGAGCTGATTACATAGAGAGCACCCCGCAAACACAACCTTATTATCTCAGCAGCCCAAAATCACGCTATGGCTTCTCTCTTGGTTACTTAATGTCTCTTTGAATCTGTCAGCACTCATGAAACACACGCAGTGTGGTTAGACACAAACCCTTCCTTTTGGCTAAACTCCACTTCTGACGCCTTACAATTAGCATTCATATTTAGGAATGTCTCTGTTTCGGCTTCTCAGTTTCCTGACAGTAAACCACTTGTCTTCAAAACTCCCAAACTGTGTCGAAGATTGACTTTCTTCTTAACTGTACCCAAACCAATATGTTAACCTTTTAAAAATTACAAACTCAAACAATTCCTGCCCTACCTTTTGGAAAACTACTAATGCTGCTGATACTAAACCAAAACGCATTCGCTGAAAGCATCATTGCCAGTTAGTATGCGGAGGAACGGTTCAACATGATAAACTATTCATAATGACCCATATTATTCTGCATCTCATTAAATATTTGGCAGAGGAATGATTCAACATGCTAAACAAATCCTAATGACCCATCATATTCTGTATCACATTAAGTATTTGGCAGAGTAAGCCTGTCTATCCAACTAGTTCTGTACAGCTGTGAAGCTCCACACACATGAACATTGCTGTTCCCCTTTGGCCTACCACCACAGTTTGTCCAACACGCTGACACCTACATTTTATCAGTGGCTTCACATTTGAACAATACAGTGAGAAAAACCCCTCAGCATGCCTAAATTGCTGTTAAACACTAAACACAGTAGTGTCACTTCATTCAACATCAACTCCCCAATGCTGCACACACATTGTATGCTCCATGGATGTAGATGCATTCCCACCACCCCTGCATATTATGTACTTTCTACCCTTAGCAGTATACTCCTTGTAATAAAAAGTATCTTCAAGATATTCTTATAAATCAATACTCCCCAACCATTCCTCTTGGATTGATATGTGGAATTTTCAAGTATTTTTCATCCTCTTGTATCAGCCATCCAAAGTTATCATGCAACCACAGGTTGTACGTAATCAAACTGTGTGATCTATCATATTTGGGTAACACCATTTAATTTGCCAACAATTTAACTATATCACCATCCACATCTGTAACCACTAGTGATACTACATATCTCATCCCTTGCCCAACTTCATTCATATTAATTTCTGCAACAGTGCCTTTCTTAGACCCACTGAAGCTGGAATATACCTTGGCATATTGACCGTATACTTTTCAAGGCTGGAAACATCATTGATATGGTAATGTGGTGTTACTAACCACACCGAATCACTTAGTTAATGTCTTAGTATCTGACACAGAGCCTTGAATACCATGCATGCATCTGGGCATTTGAAGCTATGCCTATGTATAGGATGCCGGTGTTTTGCATTTGAGCCTGTGTCTCGTTATTTGCTGACCATGTCTAGGAATTTGAGGCTGTAGTTAAACATTTGAAGGTGTGTTTAGCCCTAAGATAATGCATTTGGGCATGCATATGATGGTTGTACCTGTTATATGTGATATATGCACACTTTATATATCATGGCTGCACTTCAGGCAGAACACAGCTGCTCTCCGGAGGTTTCTTTGCACTACCCTACTTAATGTAATGGTGGCAGCAAGGCTGGACCTTGACATGCTTTGTTAATATTTTATGTTATTTGATTAATCTTACACTTATTGTAGGTTTTCTAATTTTATGGATTACATTTTCTGTGTTGTCAGAGGCCACGTTACATCACTTGATGTGATACTTTCTGGAGATCCAAGGAAACATAGTCACACTTACGCTGTTTCTGGCATTTTGGTAAATTGACCTCCATGCTCCTAACAGGCATGCATAGAACCAACACTCTTTCTGGCCAATGAATATAATAGAGATTTAATTTTTGATAAAATGTAAAGGCATCATGTTAGAAATGGGGGTCTCTAGTTGGCAGAGGTAGGTACCTTTGTCCAAATAGGGACCCTTGCTTCTAGTCAGTGTAAGGGGGATACACACTCTAGATAACCCCTTCTCACCCCCTTGGTAGCTTGGCACGAGCAGACAGGATTATCCCAAAGGCAATGTGTAAAGTATTTGTACCAACACTCACAGTACCACAGTGAAAACACCACAAAAGGACACCACACCAGTTTAGAAAAATAAGGTATCTTTATCTAAACTAAACAAGACCAAAACGACAAAAATCCAACATACACATTTAAAAATATGACTTTCAAAAGGTTTCAAGAACTTGTACCATAGAAAACTATGGATGCGTGACTTTTCACCAAAGTACCTGTAGATGCGTCAAAGTTCTAAAAGCCAAACAGCTGCAGAGTCGGAAAACAAAGAGATGCGACACTCCTGAGACCTTGGGAAGGCCATGCGACTGTCCCGCTGCACGCAGAGGAAGGGTTGTGTCGAATCTGGTCTGTATGGGGAGTGATGCGTCGATTCTTCGTGACGGTTCCGGTCCACAGGTGATACGTTGGACGAACTTGTTGCACAGGTACGATGCGTGGAATTCCGGGATGCGGCGGTGATCGACGCGGCGGCGTCGAGAGGCGCTGCATCGGTCCTCTTCAGCCCCGATCCCTCGATGCGTCGATTCTTGCAGCGGCGACAGGCTCTGCAGCGGTTTCCGCGGCGATGCGTGGAAATTCTTCTCGCGCCGTGGAGATGCGTCGGGAAAACAGCCGCAAGAAGAGCGATGCGTCGATTTTTGTAGTTCTTTGAGTTTCTTCTTTCTTCCAGCTCCCAAACAGCAGCAACAACCTCCAGAGGCCCAAAACTGGCACAGGCACCTCTTGGCAGGCTAGAACTCACAACAGCAGAGTTCAGGGGAGCTGGGGGTGAAGTCTTTGTCTCCCTTAGACTTCAGAACAGGAGGCCAGCACACTTCAGGCCCTTGGAGATCTCCTTCAAGCAGGGAACACAGCACACAGCAAAGTCCTTCTCTTTTCCTTGGCAGAAACAGCAACTGCAGGCCAACCCCAGACACACAGCAAGGGCAGTACTTCTCCTCAGTCTCTCCAGCTCTTCTCCTTGGCAAAGGTTCCTCTTGGATTCCAGGAATGATCTAAAGGTCAGGGGTTTTAGGTCTAATACTTATACCCCAAAATGTCTTTGTTCTCTTTGTGCAAGGGGCTCTGAGCTCAGTTCAAACCAGTTCTGGGGGCCACTCTGCAAGTGCACAACAACATCCATTGTCAGTGTGAGCTTTGGCTCCAGACACACCACAGGGGGGCGGAGCCAGCATTGTGGAAGGATGGCACAGCTCTATTCAGGTACAGGTCCTACTCCTCCCACCACTCCAAATGCAGATCAGGCCTATTCAGCCTAGTGCTGACTCATCCAGACTCCTAGAGCCACTGCACCACCCCAGCCCCTGTCACTCCAAAGCCAGACAGTCAATCCACAAACAGGCAGAGGCGCACAGGATGGTTAAACAAGAAAATAGCCGCTTTCTAAAAGTGGTATTTTCAAACACACAATTCAAAAACCATCTTTACTAAAAGATTTGTTATTAAATCCTGAGTTCAGGGATACCAAACTCCATTTTTCTATCTTATCCCTATGGGAAGATATGCTTGTAAAATGTTACAAAGCATTTCCCATTCTGTCCTATGGGGCAAGATAGCCTTTCAATAGTGAAAAACGAAATTGGCAGTATTTCACTATCAGGACATGTTACATACTCCAGTAATTGTCCTACCTGCACCCTGCCTAGCGGGGTACCTTGGACCTACCATAGGGGTGCCCTATATGTAAGAAAAGGGAAGGTTAGGGCCTGGCAAGTGGGTGCACTTGCCAAGTCGACATGGCAGTTAACAAACTGCGCACAGGCACCGCGGTGGCAGGCCTGAGACATCTTTTCAGGGCTACTCATGTGGGTGGCACAACCAGTGCTGCAGGCCCACTAGTAGCATTTGATTTACCAGCCCTAGCACACTCAGTGCACTTTACTAGGGACCTACTGGTAAAACAAATATGCCAATCAGGGAGAACCAACCACAACAACAATTTACACAGAGAGCATATGCACTTTAGCACTGATCAGCAGTGGTAAAGTGCCCAGAATCCTATGGCCAACAAACAAAGGTCAGGAAAAAATAGGAGGAAGAAGCAAAAGGTTTGGGGATAACCCAGCAAAAAGGGCCATTTCCAACACATCATCATCAGCTTCTAATTTATTTCAAGGAGATCCTGTTAAGAATGGCCAACATCATTTCCTGGATCCTCAAAGCTAGATTACAGTATAGTGATTGATCCTTGCCAAAACATTAATGATGGTTGGTTTTACAATTTGATCTATCTCACAGGTTTACATCTTGGCAAAAGCTGTGTAAAATCTCAATGTAATGCAGTTAAAAGAAGATCTGGAGGGCCGTGAACTGAAGTATCTGATGTTACCCTACACCAGCTTTGCTCATTTTTGTCAGACAAATAGTACATTGTCAGTTTACGGTAGTCTCTGTCCACTGTCCACCAAGTAGAGTTCAGTTTCCAACAAGAAACTGCTCATTCACTGGCACATTTCAGTAATAACATAAAAGCATTTAGCAAGGTGATGCTATCTCTTGTTCTTGTGTGTAGTCAGTTGCTGAGGGAATCCAGATCTGCATTGACAATGTAGGATTGGCTGATCCGGATACGGATGAAGCTCAAGTTTACCTAAAGCTATCATCCTCAATCAAAAAAAGCAGAATTTTTTTAGATCCGCCGCCACAAATGTGAAATTCAGCACAGAATGGCTTGCAGAATTTCATTGGCTTCACGCCCACATTGTCCATCTGTGCCTTGGGATATGGTTGGATTTCCTCTTCTCCAAGATCAAAATGATTGTTTCCAAAACAACACTGTTCCCCCATTAAGAAACCTTAACCTTTACTTCTTCCCAGTTATCTTTTTCTTGTTATTCAGGCATTAGTTGTGTCCAGAATTGACTATGGTAATGCTGTTTCGAAGGCACCTCTGTTGCTGCACTGCCAATTGAAGGCCATGCTTCTTTTCATAATATTTCTTTTATTGCCAACAGTTGATCAATGATATTACAGCATTTCACCTCTATGTAGCAGGTAGCACTGGTAATACGCCAAGGGCAATTGTCAGTGACAACAATGGATATCTTGCACATTGTGTACTAGAGGCTTCCACAGTCAGGCTTGATGGTAAGCAGATCGCTGTGTAGGTCAATAGAAAATTAGAGCAAAAATAAAAAACATTCATGGGAACTGAGAAACTGTTATAAATACATTAACAGCAGCTCACGTATTCAATTACTTTGAGGTCTAACTGCAGGCACAAACACTTCAGATGTTAGACATTTGCATTCACATAATCAGTCATTAATTTAGCTGGGGACATGTAAGCCCTGTGAATCATGAAATGCTCTGAGTTTAAACCTCGCATTACAAAAGACTGTAGCAGGGTATACTAGTATTCTTTCCCACTCTTTGTAAACGAACGCCTAGCCAAGCTCCATTTCCCATTTATCGCAGAGGTGAGTTAGAGAAGTCTGTGTATGTTCCCCAATTGCCTTTGAAAGCCAGGTTATCAAGCACCGACCAGTGCCCATCACATATAGCTACTGCACCACAGAGTGTGTTGGCAGCTCTGTTACTGCAGCCTGCCAGCGGGTATTCAGGGCGTGAGTCAGCACATGTACGTCAAAAACTGTCCTCTGTGAATGTTATGCTGGGTTACTAATATGTAAAAGGTTATTAATACTCCGTCTTGTTGAAGTTCACCGAGGATGGTAAATCCTGCCTCGTGCCAGTGTCGCAATAAGTGTTGTTAGATGTCTTCTATTGTGTGGGGAAATTAGGCGGGGGATAGCCGGGGCTTATTGAGTGGTCGAGGCCGTAATGTACAGGCTGCGCCTAAAGCAGTAGTGGGATGCCTGAAGTAGACATAGTGGTGTTGGTGTCATGATACGTACTGGGAGTAAAAGCCCAAGGATGCACTCCAAGTTCTAGGTAAGGTGCATTGAGGCAGTATCGTCAAGGTGGCACTCAGCAATCCAGCGTCTGACCCACTGTAGGTGCGCCACTAAGTAGTAATGCTCAAAGTTAGAAATGTCGAGCCTAACCCCTGTCTGCAGGAAAACGCAACTTAGACAGTGCCACCCTGCGGTGGCCAATGTCCCAGATTAATTCTCCCAACAGTAAATCTAATTCTTGGAAGAAGATGACCGGGAGTTTCAGAGGTGGATTAGCAAAATAGTAGAGTAGGCGTGAAGGCACCACCCTTTTTGATAGGGTTATCCTACCCATGATAGCAGGGGGAAGTGTTTTCCAGAATGCAATATGGCTGCGTGTGCCTGCCACGGCTTAGGTCAGATTGCTGTCTAGTAAGTCTTTGTCGCTGTGATATACGAGTATTCTAAGGTAGCTTAACGTGTTGGGTTGCCATTCATGTGCATCTTCTCCCATGTCTACTGCAGCCATCTCTGCACCAGTCCTCAAGGGGAAGAGACTGGACTTGTGGTCAGTTGACTCTTAGGCCCGAGGGTTCAGCAAAGGATTTGAGCATGTCAGCTATGCTCCTCCAATATATTACGGATATGGAGGAAGAAAACCTATAAGTAGACAGAATGTGTTCTGTCCCTGTTGCTGAGCAGTATACCCCAGCGGGTGCCATCACATCGCATTGATAGCCAGCGACTCAATCGCAAAGAGGAGCTTGGATAGCGAACATCCCTGTTTAGTACCCCGTGGGCTCCTATTGTCTCCAATACTAGCCTGTTCATGCGAACTCACACCGACTGAGCCATTTATAGCAGGCACACCATGGCAATAAAGTGCTTAGCCAGACCATAGCACTCCATCAGCTGAAACAGATATGGCCAATCTAAGGAATCAAGGATCTATTTAAGATCGAGATCCATGCTGGTCACTCATAGGTAGGATGCCGGGGAGGCTCCATAAACATGAAAAGTCTACGTATGTTAAGTGATGTACTTATTCCCGGCACAATGCCTTTTGGTAAGCATGTGCTAGTTGCGTGATCTGCGGTAGTTGGCGGTCCGCCAATACCTTGGTCAGAATCTTATAGTCAGTATTTAGAATCATCAACGGTCTGTACAAGGAAATATCTGAGCTGTCTCTATCTGGCTTATGAATAGAAATAAGCAGGGAACAGCAACCAGAAACAACGGCGGACTAGAACAACCGCACCTCAATCATAGTTTGCATAATATGTAATGTCTTGTGCACAACTTTTCCGGCACCTGCCACTGTTCGGTGCCATTGTGCAGCAGATCAAAGATTAAAGCAAATGGGAAGGTGCACCAGAGAATAGTGAAGATCCAATGTGTATTCAAAATATGTCCTTTATTATATTTCTTCAGTAAAAGAAGGATCAAATCCAGCCAACGCGTTTCGTTCCAATTGCTCCTTGATCTTCATCCGGGCTCAAAATAATATCGGGCAAATGTTCGCTCAGATTATTTAACCTGATCGTCCATCCGGAATTTATAGTCTGAAAGTCCTTTTCGGTAATTCACCAGTCAAATTCTGTAACTTCTGATATTTAACAAAGAAGTTAATGAACAACTCAACTCTGTTCAATACCCTGATACGTAGCTCGTATGTCCATAGAAATGAATAGAAGATTCGGTAACTTACGGTATTTACCGAAGAAGTTAATGAACAACTCTGTTCGATACCCTGATACGTATCTCGTATGTCCATAGAAATGAATAGAAGTTTCTATTCATTTCAATGGACATATGAGATATGTCCATAGAAATGAAGTCCTGAACGTGCAGTATAATTACACACTTTCCTTGAGTTCATAGAAGAATTTGACTTTACAAACCGAGAAATGCAGAACCCAAAACTCAATCCTTTTGTGGTGCAGCACCAGCAAATTGGAACCCACTTCCAGTAAAACTGAATTGTACAGAATCTTGACTCCAGTTTTACAAAAAAATCTATTTTTTTTCAAGATTTATTTTGAGTAAATATAGTCTTTACCTCTTATGTTTCCCATTCTACTCGCACTAGAACCAAATCTCTCTGTCCTGTTGTGCTCCTATGCTCCCACGCTCTACACTACTTTCTCTCTGCCCTCCATTATACCTTCTCCCATCTTAATACTACTTTCTGGTCTTCTGTGCACACTTCTTTAGGCTGTCTCCTCTTCCCTCTACGTGTGGGTTTGTCTAGAATCTGATGTTTAGCACATTTAGAAGTTTTGTATTTAGTTATGCCCTGTACATCAGGTGTTCTTATTTCTTGTAAATATGCCATGCTTTTCTTTCAGTCTTCATCTAGGGATTATCTTAGAATATGATGTTCAGTTCAACACATATATTAGTTTCTGAGAAGGAAACATGCTTCAGTTGGCTTTCAATCCTTGTAATTGTGCTGTACTTCTCCATCCAATTTCCTTTCACTTAACCTTCTTTACTGCCTCCTCTTCCCCTTATTCTGACACACACTCCCTTCTCTCTCCCTGCTACTTGTCTATCCTCCCCCTTTCAAAACCACTAAGTTTCTCCCCTATTCCATTATTTCAGGAGGGTCACAACTTGTTGAGATGTTGCCATCCACAAATCTAAGATGCTTTGATTTAATCTGAATGTTCTGTGTCTTGTAACAATGACATACATATTTGTTATTCAAATACACAGTGCACTAATGCCATGCGATTGAGTGTGCATTATAAAAAAGCAAGAATAAAATAAAGATCTGCTGTAAGAAAGGTACCTGGTTGGTGTGTTTAGAGAATGAGTTGATTGCAGCTGATTTGTTGGAGGACCTGGTGCATCAATTTGGTGGTTGATGCTCACCTGGAAATGACCCTCAGTGAATGAAGACTGCAAAATCACTATAGGAGGCTTTGCATGGACCCGGGTTGTCGAGGAAAATAATGAGTGGTGTGGCATGTATAAGATGAGTACCCAGGCTCTTCCAGTGTTGCTGATGGGGTTCCCAATGAAGCACGATATTGTATTGATTTTATAGGTAATTTTTTTTATTTTAGCTGCAGAATTTAGATTTGCCATTGTGGTAACTGATGATCATTTAGAATAGATTGAGGTTCGGTGTGTAACATTTGGTCGCAGTGCATATTGATGCATTTTATTAAATGTTTTTTCACTGTAAGACTTCCCCGACAAACCTTTTTCTAATAATGAGATTTAGTGTATTTCTACAGAATTGCAGGACTTCCTGAACTTGCATCTTATTAACCACAAAAGGAGCACTTCAAAAGAGCCACCTACGACGCCGTGCCCATCACCACTTTTGCTACTATCAATCAATCAATCGGGGATCTGTGAAACGCACTACTCACCCGTGAGGGTCTCAAGGTGCTGGGGGGGGGGGGGTTGTTTTCGGGCAGCTCAGAGTCATCCAAAAAGCCAGCCAGGTCTTGAGGCTCTTCCTGAATGTTTGCTGTGTGGGGATTTGTCTGATGCTGAGGGGGAGTTCATTCCAGGTCTTGGCCGTGATGGCCAAGGCTCTTCCTCCCGTTCTGGCTCTCCGGATGCGAAGGATTTCGGCCAGGGCGAGGTCTGCGGAGCGGAGGTTTCTCTTGGGGGTGTGGAAGGAGATTCTACTAAGGCAAAAAGGTTCTTATGGCCCCTATTATGTCAACTAATTTTTTAGCTGGCCCACATGTCACAATTAAATTGCTTCATGGCACATCCAGGACGGTTGAGATACCGTACGTGTAAGGGCATATGTCAGTTATTGACATGTAGGTATGTAGGTAGATTTTTAAGGGGTGATTGCTTTGTTTACGATTCATTGTTTTGAACTGAATGTTTGCATACATGATGGAATTAAATCTGCTCTCTTACAGTGGCAGTAATTTCTTTTGTCTTGTGATTGGAATTACTGTGTGGAGTAGTGACTTCTAGGGCAGGTGATAAAGCAGGGGTGCGGTGCAGCACCCCGAAAGTAACCAAGTTGGAGTACAGAAAGTAAATGAACTATATAGATGCCTTTAAATATTGTTTTTATCTTGTCACATTTGCTGTGCATTCAAAGACAGAGGTCAAATGCATTTCTCAGACTAGTCTTTCCCCGGGGTATTCGTGCCCCAAACAGGACATGGGTGGGGATAGGTGGGTTTAGGGGGGAAGCGGCAGGTCAGGGATTTTGCATATAAGGGTCCGGAGAGGCGTGATCTGCCCCTTCCGGACCTGTGCATCACTGGGGAGGGTTTATTAGTATTTAAGAAGTTTGTAATAAGTTTGTAGTGTCCTACCTCATTAACGGCTCTCATCTGCGGGGGGCGGTTTCTTCCCCACAGGCCAGGACAGCGATTGGGATACGGGCGGAGAGAGACATGGCGTCCGCCGCCAAGATACGGGCCGCACTCCAGACACTGGGCGCAGTAGTCCGGCATGACCTCCTGCGGCCTAGTGTCCTGGAGGAAGCCTGGGTGGGCCTGACTCGGCCAACACGGTCGGCAGCGAGCGGTGTGGCCGCCGCCATCGCAGTCTGCCTCCCTGATAGCGGGGGAGGCAGGCACAAGGTGAGTCAGCGCGTGCGGGGGAGGAGCGAGAGGCAGGGGAGGGCCTGCGCGACCAAGGGCAGGAGACGCGTCAGTCTCCCAGTCCGTCTGCACAACAATGAGCTCTCCTGCCCCGGAGGCTTTTAGGAAGCCTTGGGCGGGGACGGAGCTCAACAGAAGCAGGGCTCCATAAGCTTGAAGGAGGCTCAGCACGGCGAGGCAGGAGGCCGGATGGGACTCAGAAATAGGTGTGCAGGAGGGGAGGTGCCAGGGTATGAGGCCAACTGAAATGGAGGAGGCAAAGGGGCCCACGGCCAAGGGCCCCCCTTAATAAATTGAAAGGCACAAGCAGTGCCAGCCAGGGCAGGGAGGGAGAAGACGGGGAGGCTGTCGAGGCTGGGGGAAATACCACACCTGGGGCGAAAGGGCCAGGGGCGCAGGGCAACATGTGGGCATCTGTTGATATCGAAGCACAGATCAGGGAATAGCGCCGCCTGGTCCAGGAGACCGAGGCCTGCTGGGTAGCTATGTGTAGGGCACGCGAAGAGGAGGAATCAGCCAGGGAGCGGGAGGATGATTCTGGGGATGAAGGATGAAGCATCTGACGAAAGAGGGGACAAGAGCAGTGGTCAGGGACACTGGGTATGGGTCCCGGCGGGGAGGGGGTGCCTAGAAAGGATAAAGCGATACCAAAGGGGATGATGGACAGAGCGTTAGAGCAAATCAATCACTCACCTCCGGTCCAGGGAAGACATGGCTTGCAGTTCGGGCTGGACTGTTCCCATGAGGCACAGGGTCAGACTGATTTGCATATGGCCATGTCTGAACTGGGGTGGTGGAGTGAGCTAAAGAATGATGATGGATTAAACCCAGATCAGTTGACTGGGGGTGAGTGTTTGATTTGCTCAAACGCTCCGTCCATCATCCCCTTTGGTATCGTTTAGAAAGGATAAAGGGCGGGCTCCAGGGGTTCAGGGGGACAGTGATGCACAGGACCCTCCTGGTTGGTGCAGCGGGGGAGGGGGGTCAGGGCACGGTCAGCATCAGAGGCTGACAGATTGGGTGCGCTGGCAGCGGGGCGCGACGGCCTCGAGTCGCTGGCAAGAAGTCATGGGAGGGTTTGCGGCGGCCAACCCTACCCCGAAGGAATGGCCAATTTCACCACACAGGCCAAGGATCCAGCATTGAACTTGGATGAATGTGAGAGTGACAGAACGAAAGAAGCACGTCAGGGAGAGTGTGAGGAGGGTGTCTGTGAGGATGCGCTGGTCTTGGATTATGAGAGTGATGACTGGGAGGAGGGTGAGTTGTGTGAGGAGGAAGAAGTGGGCAAGCAGGGGACGTGCAGCGCCAGCGAAGGGCGCGCAACCAGTACTTCAATTAATGTCTTGTAGCAGTCAAGTGTGGACCAGAGAGCAGATCGAGAAAAAGGGAAGACCAACAACCAACAAAGGCGACCATCGGAAAGAAGGAGGGAGTACTCAGCCATTGCCTTTAGGTACAAAGGGAATGGCGGTCAGTTTGGGGCTCGGGGGGAATCGGGACACACAGAAGGGTACACTGAAAAGGAGATCTGTTTGAGTCGGTGACGGGGGAGTCACGGAAAGAAAGGACAAAACGAAAGAACCTGCACGTAGTAAAGAATCGCGCAAGCGCGTTAATGGGGAAAAAGTCTAAGGATAAGAAAAGGTGCCAGTAAGATAGTTCCACAGCGTCCGATACAGACAAGGGTGATACGGATACGGAGGACGACAAACATAAAAAGAGACTCCCTTATATGGTCCAGCAATGTGCTGGGGTCTCACTTGTCTGACAAAACCAAGAACAGAATATGGAAATATGAATATGTAGACGTATTCAAACTCCTTTACAGGGAAATACAGGTAAAAGAGGGTTCTAAGGAGGAGGAGTGGGAACTTACAAGGTAGCCTAGAGTGCCGATTAACATGGAGAATTGGACGTCAGCTATTCTGATCTATGCAAGCATATACTGTGAGAAGCATCGGGACAGGGCGATATCTTTGTTTAACTATATGGACATAATCAGGAAGGCCCAAATGCGTTTTGGGGGTTTTGCATGGCTTAGCTATGACAAAGAGTTCCCGGCACGGGTGAGCCTGAACCCGGACAAACCATGGGGGGAGGTTGACTCAGAACTCTGGATGCAGTGGATGTCATCCACTCAGTCAGCTGCTTCCACCCACACGGCTTGAGGTCTACCCGTCACTTATCGGCCTTTTCAGTCCAAGCCCGCCACACAGGGGGCGGGTTACATCTCGAAACCAGCAGGAACCAATGTTGGGGTGTGCTGGAACTACAACAAGGGTTTCTGTTCCCGTCACCCATCTAAGTTTAAACATGAGTGTTCAAAATGTGGAGGTAGACACCCCATCACTCAATGTTTCACCCTGGCCAGTCCAGTGGAACAATGGAAGGTGGGCCCGGGGTAGGGATCAACAAGGACACCCTTGAGCGAAAGGCAACTACTCTCATTAAACTAAAAGCATTGCAGCCTTGGCTGGCGATCTATCCGCAGAGAGGGAATGCTTTGCGGCTGGAATGGGGATTTACAGATGGTTTTCTGATTGGGTACCAGGGTCCTAGGACGTGGAGGTGGGCTGACAATTTGCGGTCAACCAAAGAATTCCCAGAAATTGTAGCGAACAAACTGGCCAAGGGGGTAGCAGAGGGTAGAATAGCAGGACCCTATGCTGAGTGGGTCATGGCGGATTTGATTGCGTCTCCTCTGGGGGGGTGCCGAAGAAGGTGGAAGGGGAATTCCGGCTCATCCATCATCTCTCATGCGTGGAAGGTGCGTCAGTGAATGACTACATCACCGAGGAGGATTCCAGGGTGCTGTACGCATCAGTAGACGATGCAGTGGCCCTGGTGCAGAGCTCTTGTCGTGGGGCTGAGTTGGCGAGGTGTGATATCAAGTCGGCATTTTGTCTACTCCCCATACACCCCAAGGATTTTCAGTTGTTGGGTATGCAGGTTGGAGGATTCAGCTATGTGGTAAGGTTTTGCTGATGGGCTGTGCTAGCTCCTGTGTGCTGTTTGTAGTTTTCAGTACCTTCTTACAATGGGCCTTCACAAAATCTAATCCCACAAAGAGGCGTCTTACTATCTGGATGATTTTTTTGTTTGTGGGCAGGAAGGACTCCGGCGAGTGCCTGAAGGCACTGCAACATTTCCAAAACATGGCTGAGCTTTTTGGGGTGCCTTTGGTGCCCGAGAAGACCGAGTGACCGCACGTGGTGTTGATGTTTCTGGGCATTGAGTCGGACACAGTTTTGATGGTGGCAAGGTTACCACAGGCCAAGGTGAGGGAGATATAGGCCTTCTTGTTGGAAGTGATGGGCGAACAAAGGATTGTGCTACGGAAAGTGCAGAAGCTGCTTGGAATCCTCAACTTTGCGTGCTGCGAGCAGGGCGAACCTTTTGCAGGCAGTTGGGCATGGCCATGCCCGGTACGATGTTGCGGCACCATAGGGTCAGAATTTCTATGGCAGTCGCGGCTGACTTGGGGGTATGGAGGACGTTTTTGGAGGGCTTTAATGGCGTTCCATGATATTCTTGGATGAAAACTCAATATGGCTGATTCAAATATTCTCTGACACGGCGAGAGCACACGGTTTTGGTGTCTTTTGGGATGGTCGTTAGTGTGCTGAGTGCTACCCAGATCATTGGGTACATCAAGGCCGCAGCATTGCCTTTTTGGCGTTTTTCCCCTTGCTGGTGGCGCTACAATTGTTGGGGGACAGGGGGAGGTGGGGAGATGGCAAACAGAATAGTGCTGTTCCATGTAGACAACATGTCTGTAGTGGAGCTAATAAACAAACAGAGGGCCAGGGATCTACGGGTACTGCGCTTGTTGAGAAACTTTATGCTGATGTGTTTGCATTTGAATATTGTTTTCAAGGCTCGGCATGTACCAGGAGCCCAGAATGACATTGCAGATGCTTTATCTTGTTTGCAGTGGCAACGCTTTCGATCACTAGCACCCGGGGCGGATGCAGTCAGGACGCCGCTACCGGGCGAAGTCTGGGAGATGGGCGAATGAGAGTCTTTAGCCTTGTTGAGGGATCTTTAGCTGCATCCACCAAGAAGAGTTACGGGCTGGTGTGGACCAAGTTCTGGGCTTTCGAAGGAAATGTGCCGCGGGGCTGGGATCAAAATCCGGAAAAGGTTAAAAGGAGAGTGTTGCATTTTTAACTTTTTTGTATTGACAAAGATTTATCACCTACCACGATTGGGGCAAGTTGGCTGGGGTTTCGTTCTACTGCAGGCTGCATTTGGGGTTTTGATCCCGCTGGGGACGAGATTTTAGGCCGGATGTTGAAAGGTTGGGGCGAACAGAGGGGCGGGAAGAGGGTGGCACCAAGGGAGGCCATCATGTTCGAATTGTTGGGGGAATTGTTGGCGATAGTACCCACATGCTGTTATAACGAGTTTGAGTTAGCCGTTTTCCGGCTTTGTATGGTGTAGATGTTCTTTGGGGCTTTTCGAGTTTCAGAGCTTTTGGGATCAGGAAGGTCGACGGGTTTATTGCATGATGAAGTGCGCATGGATCCGGGGCATTTGGGGATATGGTTGCGACGCTCAAAGACCGATCAACAGGGATGGGGTAAATGGGTATGGTTGAGCGAAGGGGGGGGAGCAAAGCGGTGTGTCCGGTGCGGGAGTGGCGACGTTTACTGACTTGGCCGGGGCGAAGTTACAGGGAAATATTTTGTCACCAAGGTGGGAGTTCGATGTCGGCTTCCCAACTTTTGGCTGTGTCGCGTATGGGGCTTTGTCGGTTGGGAAGAGATCCGGCGGTGTTTGGGACCCACTCCTTGCCAGGTAGGTCGCTCCCCCGCCACACAGCTCCGCCTGTGGTGACCTGCCCGCTGCTGCTGCTGGTAAGCTCGCCCCTCTGCTTGTGGCCTCGGTGCCCATTTTTCCTTCTGTTCCCCTCGCTGCCCCCATTTGACTGTGTCCATTTTTTCTTCTGTTCCCCTCGCTGCCCCCATTTGACTGTGTCCATTTTTCCTTCTGTTCCCCTCGCTGCCCCCATTTTGACTGTCCATTTTTCCTTCTGTTCCCTCGCTGCCCCATTTGACTGTGTCCATTTTTCCTTCTGTTCCCCTCGCTGTCCCCATTTGACTGTGTCCATTTTCCTTCTGTTCCCCTCGCTGCCCCCATTTGACTGTGTCCATTTTTCCTTCTGTTCCCCTCGCTGCCCCCATTTGACTGTGTCCATTTTTCCTTCTGTTCCCCTCGCTGCCCCCATTTGACTGTCCATTTTTCCTTCTGTTCCCCTCGCTGCCCCCATTTGACTGTCCATTTTCCTTCTGTTCCCTCGCTGCCCCCATTTGACTGTGTCCATTTTTCCTTCTGTTCCCCTCGCTGCCCCCATTTGACTGTGTCCATTTTTCCTTCTGTTCCCCTCGCTGCCCCCATTTTGACTGTGTCCATTTTTCCTTCTGTTCCCCTCGCTGCCCCCATTTGACTGTGTCCATTTTTCCTTCTGTTCCCCTCGCTGCCCCCATTTGACTGTGTCCATTTTTCCTTCTGTTCCCCTCGCTGCCCCCATTTGACTGTGTCCATTTTTCCTTCTGTTCCCCTCGCTGCCCCCATTTGACTGTGTCCATTTTTCCTTCTGTTCCCCTCGCTGCCCCCATTTGACTGTGTCCATTTTTCCTTCTGTTCCCCTCGCTGACCCCATTTCACTGTGTCCATTTTTTCTTCTGTTTCCCCTAGTTGCCCCCATTTCCCTGTGCCCATTTTGCCTTCTGTACCCCTCGTTGCCTCTCTCCACTCCCGCCGCTGCGTCCCCGCCCCCCTGACTGCCCATTCGCTGCCCCTGCCTCCCGCCTCCCAGCTGCTCCTCCCTCCCACCTCCCCATATATGGTGGCCGCTGCGCGGTGAGGAGAGCGACCCTTGACCTTGCCAGGTAGGTCGCTCCCCCGCCACACAGCTCCGCCTGTGGTGACCTGCCCGCTGCTGCTGCTGGTAAGCTCGCCCCTCTGCTTGTGGCCTCTGTGCCCGTTTTTCCTTCTGTTCCCCTCGCTGCCCCCATTTGACTGTGTCCATTTTTCCTTCTGTTCCCCTCGCTGCCCCCATTTTGACTGTGTCCATTTTTCCTTCTGTTCCCCTCGCTGCCCCCATTTTGACTGTGTCCATTTTTCCTTCTGTTCCCCTCGCTGCCCCCATTTGACTGTGTCCATTTTTCCTTCTGTTCCCCTCGCTGCCCCCATTTGACTGTCCATTTTTCCTTCTGTTCCCCTCGCTGCCCCCATTTGACTGTGTCCATTTTTCCTTCTGTTCCCCTCGCTGCCCCCATTTGACTGTCAATTTTTCCTTCTGTTCCCCTCGCTGCCCCCATTTGACTGTGTCCATTTTTCCTTCTGTTCCCCTCGCTGCCCCCATTTCACTGTGTCCATTTTTTCTTCTGTTTCCCCTCGTTGCCCCCATTTCCCTGTGCCCATTTTGCCTTCTGTACCCCTCGTTGCCTCTCTCCACTCCCGCCGCTGCGTCCCCTGCGGCCCCGCCCCCCTGACTGCCCATTCGCTGCCCCTGCCTCCCGCCTCCCGCCTCCCAGCTGCTCCTCCCTCCCACCTCCCCATATATGGCGGCCGCTGCGCGGTGAGGAGAGCGACCCTTGACCTTGCCAGGTAGGTCGCTCCCCCGCCACACAGCTCCGCCTGTGGTGACCTGCCCGCTGCTGCTGCTGGTAAGCTCGCCCCTCTGCTTGTGGCCTCGGTGCCCGTTTTTCCTTCTGTTCCCCTCGCTGCCCCCATTTGACTGTGTCCATTTTTCCTTCTGTTCCCCTCGCTGCCCCCATTTGACTGTGTCCATTTTTCCTTCTGTTCCCCTCGCTGCCCACATTTTGACTGTGTCCATTTTTCCTTCTGTTCCCCTCGCTGCCCCCATTTGACTGTGTCCATTTTTCCTTCTGTTCCCCTCGCTGCCCCCATTTGACTGTGTCCATTTTTCCTTCTGTTCCCCTCGCTGCCCCCATTTGACTGTGTCCATTTTTCCTTCTGTTCCCCTCGCTGCCCCCATTTGACTGTGTCCATTTTTCCTTCTGTTCCCCTCGCTGCCCCCATTTGACTGTGTCCATTTTTCCTTCTGTTCCCCTCGCTGCCCCCATTTCACTGTGTCCATTTTTTCTTCTGTTTCCCCTCGTTGCCCCCATTTCCCTGTGCCCATTTTGCCTTCTGTACCCCTTGTTGCCTCTCTCCACTCCCGCCGCTGCGTCCCCTGCGGCCCCGCCCCCCTAACTGCCCATTCGCTGCCCCCGCCTCCCAGCTGCTCCTCCCTCCCACCTCCCCATATATGGCGGCCGATGCGCGGCCGCGCCGCTGGCGCGCCGAAGGTGCGCCTAAGGCAAGCCCGTCTGCGCCCGTCCGCGCCTGGACCGCGCCCAGCGCCAGAACCCCTGGGCCGTGCGCCCCCCGCACCAGCCTCGAGGACCGACGCCGATACGATGCCACCACACTCCACGCTCTCAACCCCGGACGGACGCACAACTGCTTCAAGGCCGCCCCGAAACGCACCCATGGTCCCTTCACCTGCCGGAACTGCAGCTACACCAGCCTCAGAGCCACCGAAGCGCCCGCCAAGAAGGACCTCAACCACCTCCGATGCATCCTACTGAACACCCGCTCCGCACGCAAACACGCCGTTGAGCTCTGGGACCTGCTCGACACATCATCACCGGACGTCGCCTTCCTGACAGAGACCTGGATGAACGACTCCTCCGCCCCCGACATCGCCATAGCCATCCCAGACGGCTATAAGATCACCCGTAGAGACCGCACCAACGGAGTAGGAGGAGGAATCGCCATCGTCCACAAGAACACCATCAGGGTCTCGACCAGCACCGACGACACTCTCAGCACCGCCGAACACATGCACTTCCAGATCCACACGGACCCCAACACCACCCTTAGAGGCACCCTTGTCTACAGACCCCCTGGACCCCGACCCCAGTTCAGCGACTCCATCGCCGACTTCATCAGCACGCACGCCCTGACCTCTACCGACTACATCCTCCTCGGAGACCTGAACTTTCACCTGGAGAACAACAACGACAGCAACTCCACCACCCTGATCGACAACCTCGCCAACCTCGGTCTGAGCCAGCTCGTCACAACACCGACCCATTCCGCCGGCCACACGCTTGACCCCATCTTCTCCTCAAGCTCCCACGTCTCCTTCAGCCACACCACGGAACTCCTCTGGACCGACCACCGCTGCATCCATTTCACCTTCCAGAAACCCACCACACACCACCGCACCCAACAGATCCCACGCCGCTGCTGGAGCAAAGTCACCGAAGACCAACTACGGGCAAACCTCGCTCTCAGCCCTCCCTCCGACCCATCCAACACCGACGACGCTGCCTGCAACCTCAGACGATGGATGGACGACTGTGCCAACACCCTCGCCCCGCTGAAAAAACTCACCTACAGTGACACCACCAAAAGAGCCAGCTGGTTCACCTCGGAACTCCTAGCTTCCAAGCGTACCTGCCGGAAACTAGAGAAGAAATGGCACAGTGATAAGACACCGGACAGCCACGCAGCCCACAAAGACGCCATCCGTAACCACCACCACCTCATCAAGTCCGCCAAGAGAATCTCCTTCAAAGACCGCCTCGACAACAACGCACACAACAGCAAGGAGCTCTTCAACATCGTGAAGGAACTCTCCAACCCCAGCTCCAACACCAACGACATCCCGCCGTCGCAAGCCCTGTGCGATTCCCTCGCCACCTTCTTCCACCGCAAGATCGCCGACATCCACGACAGCTTCAACACCCAGACAGCCCCAACTAAGATCGATGCACCAGACCCGCCGCACACCATCGACCACGACCCCCTGCCAGCCTGGGCCAGCGTGAACATCGATGACACCATCAAGACCATGAGCACAATACACTCCGGCTCCCCGTCAGACCCTTTCCCGCACCACATCTTCAACAAAGCCAGCAGCTCCATCGCACCCCACCTGTGCAACGTCATCAATCTCTCCTTCGAGACCGCGACCTTCCCAGAGAGCTGGAAACACGCAGAGATCAACGCCCCACTCAAAAAACCCAAGGCGGACCCGAGAGACCTCAAGAACTTCCGGCCCATCTCCCTGCTTCCGTTCCCAGCCAAGGTCATCGAGAAGATCGTCAACAAACAGCTAACCCGATACCTCGAAGAAAACAGCATGCTGGACCTATCCCAATCGGGGTTCCGCAGCAACCACAGCACTGAGACTGCCCTCATCGCCGCCACCGACGACATCAGGATCCTGCTGGACAACGGTGAGACCGCAGCCCTCATCCTGCTGGACCTCTCCACCACCTTCGACACTGTCTGCCACCGCACTCTACGCGCACGCCTCCACGACGCAGGGATCCGAGACAAGGCCCTGGAATGGGCCACCTCCTTCCTCGCCGGCAGAACCCAGAGAGTCCGCCTCCCACCATTCCGATCCGAAGCCTCCGAGATCATCTGCGGCGTACCCCAGGGATCATCCCTCAGCCCAACACTGTTCAACATCTACATGGCCCCGCTCGCACGCATCGCCAGACAGCACGACCTCAACATAATCTCCTACGCCGACGACACTCAACTGATCCTCTCCCTCACCAAGGACCCCCTCGCCGCCAAATCCAACCTCCATGAAGGAATGAAGGCCGTCGCCGATTGGATGAAGATCAGCCGACTAAAACTGAACACGGACAAAACAGAGGTCTTCATCCTCGGCTCCAACCCCTCAGCCTGGGACGACTCCTGGTGGCCAACGACGCTGGGAGCAGCCCCGACACCCACCGACCACGCACGCAACCTGGGAGTCATCCTCGACTCAACGCTCTCCATGGCCAAGCAAGTCAACGCAGTCTCCTCCTCCTGCTTCAACACCCTCCGCATGCTTCGCAAGATCTACAGGTGGATCCCGACAGATACAAGAAGAACAGTCACCCAGGCCCTCGTCAGTAGCAGACTTGACTATGGGAACGCCCTCTACGCGGGAGCCCCGGCCAAGCTCATCAAGCGACTGCAACGCATACAAAACGCCTCCGCACGCCTGATCCTCGATGTACCACGCCACAGCCACATCACCCCCACCTGAGGAACCTGCACTGGCTCCCCGTCGACAGGAGAATCTCCTTCAAACTCCTCATCCACGCACACAAGGCACTCCACAAGACTGGCCCAGCCTACCTCAACAGACGACTCCTCTTCTACGTCCCCAACCGCCAGCTCCGCTCCGCCGACCTCTCCCTCGCCACCGTCCCTCGCATTCGAAGAACTCCCACCGGCGGCAAATCCTTCTCCCCCCTCGCCGCCAAGACCTGGAACACCCTTCCACTAAGCCTACGACAGACCAAAGACCTGCTGACCTTCAGGAGGCTACTCAAGACCTGGTTGTTCGACCAGTAGCAGCACCCCCCCCCCCTTTTTTCTCCCCAGCGCCTTGAGACCCTCGCGGGTAAGTAGTGCGCTCTACAAATTCTGTGATTGATTGATTGACTCCTTCAGGATAGGAGCAGCGAAAGTGGCGGCAAACCTGGGGTAGGGCTGGGATCGGATACGGAGGATTGGCAGGTGGTGGTCACGTTGTTATGTCAGGAAACAAAGGCAATAATAGCCTGACTGGGCTAGACGGGCATGGGGCAAGTTGAGAGGTGGGTCTGTGTGGACGACAGGCCTAATGCTGTCTTTTTTAATGCACGTTATGTGAACGGTCCAGGGGCCAAGACAGTAACCTAGATTATGGGACATTCCTTGGTGTATTGGGAAGCCAAATATGTGGACCAACAGATATACTGCAGGAATCTGGGATTGCAAGAGAAGCCGACCTGAAGTTTGATGGTGGGGAAAAAGTGGAATGCGATGGGGAAGTTTTCTGCCCTGGTTAACAAAGGTGGTTCCGCAAAGGGGTTGCATGGACATGCTGCTGATTTATTTGGGGGAAAACTATTTAGTGCGGTTATCTGGTTTGACACTCTTACAACACATGCAGCGGGATCTCGAAGCCATCAAGCTGAACTTTGCTGGGACTGGCATTGTATGGACTGAGTTCGTGACAGGTCGAAGTTGGCGGGGACAGTAAAGCACGGAGCAATAGACAAAGCTTGCAGGTAATTGAACAGAGCGATGAGAGTTTTCTGCGCAGGGATAGGAATTACGGTGATCTCTCACGGGGGGTATTCGCGAGTAAGAGGCATGCCTGTTTCTGGATGATGGAGTACATTTGGCAAGAATGGGCAATGCATATTACATGATGGAGCTGAGGGACACATTGAGTGGCCTGTGGCATGAGAATATATGGTGCAAGAGAAATCACATTTGAACGGCATGTGTGGGTGAATGGGGGGGCAGAAAAACACACTCCAGGGCTTATTCTGGGTGGCGGAAGTCTTGAGAGATGGAGAGTCACATGCAGGCTCTTGCACACCCTCAGGGGGAAGAAGAGCGGAGCACAGGAGAAAAAGCCGTGGGCAGTACCTTGTCCGGTGACAAGTGAGTTCAGGGAGGGTGTGTTGGGAGATAAAGAAAGAGAGCCTGGAGAGACGGCAAGAATGTAAGGATCGGAGCAGGGAAGGATGTAACGAGGTATGACTTTGGGGAATGGAAGTTGGTGTGAGAGGTGAGTGGCAGCGTGATGTGCGGGGCAGCGTGATGTGCGGGGCAGCGTGATGTGCGGGGGATTGGATTGTGCCTTAGTTCACAGAGTTAATGTTATTGTTTAATAAAAGTTAAAGATATGCAACCATGTCCTAATAAAATTGGCCTTTTACGCTATTCGTGAGTCATGTGTATTTGTTGTAGCACGATGTCGGCCCCCGGGGAAAAGCATGTCGCAGACTAATCTTTCCCCGGGTGTATTCGTGCCCCGAACAGGACATGGGTGGGGATAGGTGGGTTTTTGGAGGAAGGGGCGGGTCAGGGATTTTGCATATAAGGGACCGGAAAGGCGTGATCCGCCTCTTCCGGACCTGTGCATCACTGAGGAGGGTTTATTATATTTAAGAAGTTTGTCCACCCACCCACCCTACATGTTGAAGTGGTCAGGGAATTGGGGGGCTTGTCTTTTGTTACAGCGTTGTTTTGCCAAAGTTAGGACAGGTTGCAGGGGTAGTAAGCGGAAGTCTTGGGGGAGGGGGGGGTAAAGAATCACATGTGGGCTCTTCCACACCCTCGGGGGGGAAGAAGAGCAGAGCACAGGAGAAAAAGCTGTGGGCGGTACCTTGTCGGGTGATGAGGAGAGGGTGTTTTGGGAGATAAAGAAAGAGAGCCTGGGGAGACTGCAAGAATGTAAGGATCGGAGCGGGGAAGGATGGAATGAGGTATGACGTTTGGGGAATGGAAGTTGGTGTGAGAGGTTAGTGGCTGCGTGATGTGCGGGGGATTGGATTGTGCCTTTGTTCACAAAGTGGATGTTATTGTTTAATAAAACTTAAAGATATGCAACCATGTCCAAATAAAATTGGCCTTTTACAGTACTCGTGGTTCATGTGTGTTTGTTGTAGCATGATGCGAATTGTGACAGTCTTGCTGGCGACAGGGAATCTGAAAGGAAATGCTGTAGGATGTCTATTTTTTCGAACACACATCAACATTTAAATGCCTGTAAACGAACTGTACAAGTATTTCAAAATGTATCAGCAGTTACGAAAGCACAAATTTAGCACATTTTTTGTAATTCGGAAGTGTGATGGAAACAAAGACTTTAATATGATCAAAATAAATCACAGCAGCAATAAGGTTTGTATATATATATGTTGAAACCTAAGTCGAGGCATTTTTAGCTACACCAGTTGCCTTCTCTTTGATAAGAACATGGTGCACCAATGAAGAACTGTACCTGGGGTGAGGGCAGCGTAGAGAGCCTGGTGAGTAACTGTAGATGGTCTAAATCAAATGACTAGTTAGCACAGCTCTATTACTGCTGCATTTGGTTTACACTGTCAGCAGGAAAAGGTGGTAAACTTGATCTGCGGACATCAAATCTGAGTAAATTTAAGACCTTATTTCAACTCCATCAAGCCATCTCCGCAGTGAATCTGGCTGGTACGTAAGCACCAGCTTTCCCTCTTGAGAACCGAAGCGAAGACTAAAAGTCTTCGACCCACTCCCGTGTGCAAGAAAAATGTGCCCAGCAGACTCGGCACTGCCAGAGTGGCCGAAAGAAAAATTAAGGGTGTTATATTAAACACCCAAATAAAATATAAAGCACAATATCGGTTACTTTTTTCCTCATCCAGATAATTAGAGAAGCAAAAGGAGGACGTAAACAGAGAAAAAAGTGACTAGCATATTGTACCTGTAGGATTCTATAAGCAGACCAATGAGGTGCTCAATAATTGGCTAAACAAACCTTTCACATAACTCCATTATATTTTGTTTTGTGCAGGATAGTGGAAATACTATTTGGAAATATTCTTGCGAAAAACCTCTGTTTTCCTCACCAAGATGCACCCAGGACTGTGTCTGCATAGGATGCGTGGATGAAACTTTATATTGCTTCAACCATCATGGAGAAAAGGTTTGAAACTGAGCATGCTTCTATTCTTATGTTGATAACAGGAGTAGCTGACATTGTTGTGCTCTCTTAGGCATGCAAAATACCCTATAAATGAGTTCATATTTTGAGTATTTTCCGATGATAATTGTTCCTGTTTTCTATAACCTTCCTTGCTTTGATGCGTTCCCAAGCTCTATCATTTAGAACCGGTCTTACTTTGACCTATTGATCCAGATTTTGTGTCAGTTTGTGGTTGTGTGACGCTCTGATCTTTCTAAGCTAATGCCATGGCATGGGCTAATGGCTGTTTGCAAATATTCTGTTGGCCTATTGCATGAGTTGTCCCATGCATTGCATAATCATCTTAGTCATAAGATTAGCAATAATCTTTGTCAGGAACCCCCTGCTGCATCAAGCATCGTTAGCCCTATAATTCCAGATTACTATAATTGATAGCTATTAGATTGTGATAAAAGAGGGCATGACAACCTTTTCTTATTGTGTTTGACTATTACATGTCTTCCTCCTGACATTGATTTTCACCCCGATTCCCCAAATGTAAGTCAATGGAATGTCTAACAGTTGGGGGCAGTGTTTCTTCGCTCTCTGTGGTCCTCCCGCAAGGTTTCAGATGCTTCCCCTACAGACTAAGATGACATCCCACTCTGTTCCACAGAATATAATTCACTCTTACCAAAAAGTAATGAAGAAAAATCATGATGGTCGATTTGCAACTGCTGTTTGACCTTCACTAACTTAGGAATACTTCTTTTGTTCTGCGGATCTTGTTGAGATTTCTGTATACTAAGGAAAAAGCAAAGGGTTCGTCTATGGTTTGTGGGTGGGCGTATTTTGACTTGGGACCACTTCTTTCTAGGATGGATTTTTTTTTTTTACCAAAGCATTTATTGCACCGACACAAAGAAAAGGTATTTGTTTTTAAAATTTCTATGTGATCGGATCATCGATCATTGTTCCAGTGGATGAACTTGTGGGCTTTAGAATGCCAGTTTGCCCAGGGTTTGCAATGAACAATCTCAAGTGCAATGAACAATGTTGCCTTTAGCCCATGTCAAAATCTTTAAATCCATGTAGAACATCGTTGGACATAGAAAAAGGTTTTCTGCACCAACAGACATAGAACTGTAGTCAATTGCACTGCAAACTTATGCATCCTACTTGCAAACATCAGGAGCCAAGTTCAATGCTTGGACTCCAAATAGTTCTAGAAATGAAGAAATAATCCTAGACATCATGGCTTTTTACACTATCCAAGACCCCTAACACTCGCCCTAGGATTTCAGCCCTCCATGCTGTAATGGCAGTTTAGTGATTTCAGGAGTCAAGTAACAGTCTCTAAGTGGATAGACAGAAGAGTAAGGAATCTCAGGTGGGGCTCAAACGGATTAGTGATCTCACTACTCCATGGAAAACTTGTGGAATGCTTGGGCAGTGGGATGTCTGTAGGGTGCTTGTAACTGGTCTGGTGCGTGTCTCCTTATCCTCCATTTATAGGACTAAATCAGTGTCCATATTCTCAGCTTATTTTCTGGACAGTGTCAGGACATTGTGAGGCGGTTTTGCAGTAATGTAGTCTTTTACAGTGGAACTTTTCCAAATCTCATGTGTGTTCAGAACGTTCACAAGATGTTGAAGTCTCTGCAGCTGTTTTGGCCTGCTCTCTATAAATCAATCAATCAATCAGGGTTTTTGTAAAGTGTGGCTAATCATCCGTATGGGTCTCATGGCACTGGGGGGAGGTTCTGCAGTTCAGTCGAAGAGCCAGGTCCTGAGGTCCTTTCTGAATTGAGGCATTGACAGTGATTGCCTGAGATGCAGAGGTAGGGAGTTCCAGGTCTTCGCAGCGAAGGTAGGAGCAGGATCTTCCTCCACCCATCCGGCCAGGGCCAGATGTCGAGTCGATGTCGAGGAGATGTCGAGTCGATGTGTAGGAGAGGCGGTGGTTGAGGTATTCGGGTCCGGTGTTGTGGAGGGCTTTGTAGGCGAGCGTGAGGAGCTTGAAGGTGGTTCTTTTGTTGATCGGAAGCCAGTGGAGGTCTCCCAGGTGACTGGAGATGTGGCTTCGGTGAGGGATGGCCAGGATAAGTCTGCCGGAGGCGTTCTAAATGCGTTGCAATTTCTTTTGGAATTTCTGGGCCGTGCCCGCGTAGAGTGCCAAGGTAGTGTGCCCTACTTGGTTTCACTGCTACTTTTGAAAACACTAGAGAGCTGCTTGGCAAAAAGAGGAATGCCTTCTATTCCTCCACGAACATGGATCCTGTTTACCTCTTCCAGGGACCAGGGTCTCAGTGAGAAATCATAGTGAAGTACCAGGGACCCAGTGACAACACAGAATTAAGTTCAAATGGGTCCGGGCTCAGTTCTAATGCTGGGTTTCAGCTTGACAGAGTAGCAATACTGTCAAATGAAAAAATTTGAGGGTAGGCCAAAAACTGTGGAGGTGCTCCAACTCCCGAACAGTAGTGGACTTGGCAGGAAGATGTGAGGCTTGAATTGATCCTGCCAAGGCAGAGGGCTTTTCAGCATCCACTCCGCTGAAAATCAAGAAGAATTGCCAAGAGAATGGCTGTTGCTCCTTTTAGCTAAACGGCCAGGGGGTGCATTGTGTAGGAAAATGCCCCTTTTTGCGTGGTCACCTCCATTTGATTGCTGAACTTTATTGCTGGTTTTTTAGACTCTGCACACTGGGATACTGCTGTTCAGTACCCATTGTATGTGATCTGACCCCTAAAACAGGTCAAAATTGTCTATCCTCCTAATTAGCATATTTAACTTGCCTATAAGTCCCTAGTGTATGGTACAAAGTGTACTCAGGGCCTGTAAGTTAAATGTCACTAGTGGACTGCAGTACTCATTGTGTACCATTAGAGTGACAGCGCAAACATGACTGCAGGTATTCCACTGTAGCCTCTCTGTGCAGTTTTAAAACTGCAAGTTTGACCTGCCAAAATAACTCATTTTGGCATGCCGAAGCCCTCCCTTTAAGTATTAATAAGTCATCCTTAAGTAGTCTTTACTGTCCATAAGGCAGCATGCATGATATTTAAAAGTATGACATGTAAAGGTTTAATGTTAAAAAAAAAGTCCTAAAAGCTATTTTGTAGCGGGGTTAGCTGTTTTGTAGGAAAGCATGGGGATGCAGCATTCAGTTTAATAATGTTATGTCCGGCTAGGTAACAGCTACAAATTAATTCTTGGAGTTTTTAAAATATCTATTACTTGCCCAATTCACTGGTAAAGTCGAGTTTGTAATAAATACTTTGGAAAATATACTTGTAGAAAGCTACCTTTTCCCTGTCTAAAGCCTCTAGAAGCTCATTTATATGAGCTCCAACTGTCACCCAGGAGCTGAATAGCCCCCTTGATAAGGTGTGACCATCTGGGCTGTGCCCAGGAACTTGATTAACTTGAAAGAGGCCTACCCTTTCACAGGCAAATATTAGCTGACACCTGGGTACGGCCTTCTTTTGTTCCTCTCGTCAAACTGGCACCAATACCAGTGGCAGAGGAGCCACCCTCCAGAAATGGTTCGAAGTGACCACAGAGGAGGGGTTTCTCATTTCCACTGCCACGCCTCTGGGGTGGGCACACAGAATCTGCACAAGGGGAGAAGAGTTTCACCATCTTGAATTTGTGATTTGTTTGCAGTATGGCATACAGGAACTGCTGTTAAAGTGGGTAAGATTACCCCGGGGAGGGGACAGGAGTTATCCACACCCACAGGCTAATACGAGGCATAATTGTAGCGCCCCTGGGCACCCTCTTCTGAACACTACTTGACCTGTGGAAGATAAAAGAAAGACCAGCTTGCACATGCACCCAACCCAGGATGAAGAAGTGGACAGCAAGGGTCAGTTGGCTGACCTCTTGTTAAGCTGCAGGGACACAGCAAGCTGCTAGAAGCCCTTTCCCTGAAGTGCCCGGCTCACTAGTTCCAACTGGATCTCCACGAGACCCTGCTGGTGGTTTAGGTGGTTCTGCTGGAGTGATTCTTGACCCCCAAGTGCTGTTTCTGGGACCCTCGTCTATGTCTAAGTGTGCTCCTCCTAACATCCTGAAAAACCTGGGACTTAGAAATGTTTTGGCTCCAAAGACCTCCGGAGGATCGAGATAACCCTGCCAATCAATCCGATGAAGGTGCTTTGGTGCTGGGCCAAAGAAAAAAAGTTGCTCTCAATCAGAACTTTTTCACAGAAGCAAATCCGTTTCAGCAGGATGTCATGAAGACGGTATCTGGTGTCATGGAGCCCTGTACAGCTACAGCTTACAGCCTTGCCTAGCTGGAAGAATCAGACCTTCAAAAAAGTGACTAAATCCGAATGTAGAAATCTTCACCAGATGAAGGCACCAAAATCATTCGTCTGGCGAAGGATCATCCTGGGGTGTAAATTTGAAAGTTCTCCAGCTCAGAGCTTTACAGCAAAAAGTCAACAGCTTCATCTGGACCTTATCCGGCAGCAATCCGGCCTCATGGAGCCCTTCTTGGTCACAGCCGGCTGCCGTGCCCGGGTAAGGATTTTTGACATCCATTTCAGAGACTAGGTTAGAGGGTAAAACTTCCACCCGGATGAACCTGGTTTCCATACCTGGCCGGCCTGCCCTCCATCGCAGTTGGCCTTAATGTGCACCTAGGTCCCGGTCAAGCACAACCAGATAACCTCAGTTGGCGCTTAAAGCTTTTTGGCACTATTTTTATTTAAAATCTTAAATAAGATGTGTTGTGTTTTCGACTTTTAACTATATTGTTACTTCTAAATGCTGTACACATTTTCTTACGTTATGCCTGTCTGTTCTGTGCCATAGCTACCTTTACTGGACCTAACAAGAATAGTGACATATCTACTTGTGGTGTGAGGTCATCGACCCCAAGTAATTATCCACTATCTAACTCAAACCAAACAAATCATGTAGTCACAAGCATATTTGGCGATAAACAGTGAAAATACAATGACTAAGCCAGTTGAAGAACATTATAACATGTTTCATCACGAAAGAGCTACAGTAGTGTATAGAGAACGCAATTGAGCCACAAAAAATAGCAAGGAACGATGACAGAAAGTCAAACAAATACAGTAAGGAAGCATGTGTACAGGAGCATAGGCGGTTCCCACACAAAGGAGTATGCATAACTAGGCAGTAGCTGAGTGCACACATGCGACAAGTACTGAAGTGGATGTACAGTATATATGGTGAGGATAGGGGCTGTCATGTATTCGGGGGGGGCTTAGTATCATCACATATCTTGTCTTTAAGCACTAGGGTGATATCATCCCATTGTCAAGCTATGGGGTGCTTTCTTATGCCTCTGATTTTCTCATTATGTTGTGGCATACGCTCAGTCTCTGCTCGTTGAAGAACTGAGCAGAGTCACGTTTTTACTCTGGGGGGAGTGGTAGGTTCCCAGGTGGAGGTGATGGTCCTCTTGGCCAGGAGGAATGCGAAGTCCAAAAATGTTGTTACAAATTTATTATACTTCATAAAGTAATCATAGAGTATCTGCCCAAGGGCCTAATATCACTATGACGTAGACTAGAGCTATCAGAGTATGGAAAATTGCTGTCAATTGGGACTGGACTTGGTCTCAGTATTGTTTGAGGAGTCAGGGGTGATAAAACATATGCTGGTGGGAACCAGTCTCCTCTGTGCAATTCCAACATTTGTCGTCTTCACGGAGCTTTAATCTGTGTAACCTAGCTGGTGTCCAGTGTAATAGGTTCATAGCAAAGTATTTCTCTTGGAAAATAGAGGGGGAAATTTTATTCCTTGGGGCTAGTTTATTGATATTTCGCCAGCTTCCTTCTGAAATGTGTCCAATTGTTTCTGTATCAAAATGATTGGCCCATTTACTAGCAAGGGAGGACTGTTGTGGAAGAGGGGAGCTAGAGATTGTTTTGTATATTTTGGAAACAATGTGACCAGACCTAAGCCAGCTTAATAAGCGGCCTGGTAAGAAGGGATATGTAGACCTGTGAAGTTTAGATAGTTTGACTTTTAACTTTAGAAAACTTTAGAAATCTAGTGTTGAGAGGTTACGAGTTTGTGCTAAGCTAGAGAATGGTAAGGGTCTATTGTCACCACTAAATAGATCTTTAATTTGTATATTGCCCTTGGATGCCAGATGACTCCGGAGTGAAATTATCTGCATCAGTTCTAGCCTTGGGATTATACCACAGTGCCATTATCATGGGGTTTTGTAGTGGTGTCTCCATGTGTTTATCCAGTCTTTTTTGAGAACCCCTATAGTGTTGGCAAAGATTGTCTGTGATTGTGGAGCTTTAAATTTTGGCATCGTGATGATGGCAGAATGATTAAATGGAGCACACAGAGCAGTCTCTATTTCCACCCATCGTGGTAGGCGCAGGGATGGACGGGCGCACCAGAAAGCATCTGGAGCAGATAAGAAAGCTGATTGATATAGACTCCAGTTGGGGAGACTACAACCCCCTAAAGAGATATCCTTCCTGGGGACTTTGTACGATATCCGCACTCTCTTGTCTCTCCAGAGGAATTTAGAGGTTAATCTATCAATGTCTTGAAAGAAGGAGGTCGACATATTGAAGGGGAGCACGGCAGAAACAAAGTTTACAATAGGTGTGTTCATCATTTTGAGGGTCTGGATTCTACCCCACCACAAGATGAATTTAGGAGACTAGGAAGCGAGTAAGTCCCTGATTTTGCAGATGGTCTGTGTTTCATTAAATGCAAGAGTATCAGCTAAATCTTTACCAAACTAGATCTCCAGGTATTTAAGTTGATTTGGCTGCCATTTAAGGCCGGAGTCACCAAAGTGGGAGGAGAAGCAAAGTGGGTTTAGTGGAACGACTTCTGTCTTGTCCTTGTTTAAGGAGTAACCTGAGACTTGAGAGAACGCCTGTATAATGCCTGAGATGCTAGGGATTGCCCTCTCGATATCTCCCGTCATCCGCATAAGCTGCAGTTTTGTACGATTTGGACCCACATTGCAGCTCTTTTATCTCCTGGGACGAATTTAGCAGGGTGAGAAGGGGGTCAATGGCGAGAAGAAATAATAGAGGAGAGAGGGCAATCCTGCAGCGTGCCATGTTTAGAAGCGATAAGGGCCGAATTTGTTTTGCATGAGAGTGATCTTTATCCTCTTTCGGGTTGACCTCTATTGTGGCTTTGTTTGCCGTACCTGAGACTTCACCAGTGAGAGCAAAGTGTTCCAGTGTATTTTTCAATTGAGCAGCAAGTGTGTGTTAAAAGGTCTTGTAGAAATCAATGGTGAACCCGTTGGGCCCGGAGCTTTACTTGCTCGAATTGATGTTGTTGCGCTTATAACCTCGTCCAAGGAGATTGGTTTATTCAGGCGTTCTTTCTCTAACTTTGTGCCAGAACTCATGGGAATGTACTTAAGAAAGTCCAAACAGGCAGTCTTGTCTAAGGAGTTCTGGGGCTTCTCCAGTATTTCTTTGGTTTTAAACTTTTGTGATCCATCTGTATCCTTAATCGATGAGATCTGATTGCTACTAGTTTGAAATTTCAGTGTATTAGCCAGGGTTCTACCAGCTCTGTTTCTGAAAAGGACATTTTTAGATTTTTTTACTTGAACCTGAAGATGAGCCCTTTTGCTGATGATGGAGTTTTTAAGTTGTTTAATTTCATGTAGTAAGGTTTTGTCTTTGGAGTGTATGAAACCGTCTTCTTTCTGTTTTATTTCCGACCCCAAGGATTGCAAATTATCTTTGTCACGGTTCTTTTTTGCCATACGCTTGATAATTTTCCCCCTGATAACACACTTAACGAGTCCCAGAGGATCACTGGAGAAGAGACGTGTGCGTTTTTTTCTTTAAAAAAAAAAATAGTTAAATCTCATCTTAAATATCTGACACATCAGATTCACTCTCCAGAATCTCCAAATTCAGCCGCCACAATCGAGGTCCAATATTATCTGTTCCTCTTTGGATTGATATGGAGATGGCAGCATGATCCGAGATGAGAATGGGATGGATCTTAGGGTCAGAAGTAACTTTGAGTTGTGAAGCATCTATTAGTAGATAGTCAATGCGAGAAAAACTTGAGTGTGGAGGAGAGAAAAAGGTAAACTCATTGCCTTTTGAATTATGCAGTCTCCAAGCGTCATGGAGATGATGTGTTGCGCATAAGTTAGTAATTTGTTTGTGAGCCCCAGAGGATCTGAAATTGAAGGTAGAGTGCCGATCTAGAATTTGATCTAATGGAAGATTAAAATCTCCACCAAGAACCAATTGAGCTTCTTGTGGAACATCATTACGTTTTTTATTGAAAGCGAGCCAGCAAACTGGGTTATCGATGTTGGGGTTGAGAGGTGCTTTGTCAGATGGATTTTTTTGTCCTGAGGAGACCCACTATAAATTATTTGTGGGTTGAAACGTCGACACTGGAGTGTGGATCATTTATTAAGAAATAATTTCTAATTCTTGATCAGTATTTATGGTGGATTGAAAATTTTAAATTATGGATAACCACAATGTATATATGTACCATATTTTAATTGTTTCACTATACCACTTGTGAGCACTGCGCCGTCTACACTTTATTGATTTATTTTTTAGCACCCTGTGGAAAGAAGAATACATTTGTTTTTTGTAAATGATCAAGACTGACGTGTTATAACCTCATGGGTTGTCTCGATTGAGTCCAGTCCCACTGAACCATTTGTTCTAGGTTTTGGTAGACCCAGGTTCCGTTGGTTGAGCATACTGAAGTTTGGTCTTGTGTATTTTTCTATGCCCCTAGGCTAGGTTCACGCTTTAAACTATTCTCAATAAACAAATATATACTTCGCATTTAGCCCAAGATGTAAAACACTGGAAGTGAAGATAAGGCAGAAAATCCTAAGCCACTCGATGAGTTGTTATCAGTTGAGGACATGAAGGAGGTATTCGATTTCCTTAGAGTGGCATGCCATCTCGACAAGTGGGCCCTGGATCAGAAAGAGAAAACCTTTCACTTGTGAGCAGTCGACTGCACTCTTAGGATCAAATTCTCCCTTTTTTTAATACCAGGCCTAAGCCTCTGTGCATGAAGAGAAAATAAAAAAAAACTGAAACTTCAGGTCATGCCGGGCAAACACTCGTTGTTACCATTATTTTAGTAATTCATTTTAGGAGCTGTTTTATCAGTGGGGCATCTTTGCAGTTGCTTCACTGTGCTCTCGCTGCCAGTACTTGTATTGCAGAATGGGATGGTTCTATTGCGGCTACAGTGCTCTGCGTGGATGACAAATGGCTCTTGAACAAAGTTATTTGATGACTTTTTATGTAGTGCGTAATGTCCCAGTTTTGTCATTTTTCAGTGCTGGTAATTATATAATTCAGGGTTAATTATATACCCGGCTTCAGAAAAAATATTTGCTGAGTTGTGCCTGTCCGAGTTCGATTTTGTAACCTGTCTCTGCCCCCAGTGCTTTCACCCTTCAAATCTAACACCTTCCTGCCTGAACTTCTCTAATCATACCGCCTGGTGGCAGACCCCACCTACCCCAGGTTTCACTGTGCATCTCTTGTGATGTCAATATGTTTTACAATGCAAGCCCTTCCCGTAGAGAGGTAGAAATACACACCAACTAAGTATTCCGTCTAGAAATGCAAGATGAATGTCTACCACGCAGTCGCCATTTACCGTGTTTTGTAGCCATCCCACTCCTCTAACTCTTCATGTCTGTTTTTTTTTTTTTTGCGAGTACCCACTATGGAAAGACGAAAACTGTAAGTTTTGTTCTATGTAGTGGGCTGTTCGTCGTTGGTTCTGGAGGTAGGAGGAGGGAAACATCCTAAACAACGAAGTTGAAACAACGTCTTACCTGAACAACGAATTCTTTCCAACGACGAATCACAAACAACGAAGTCCTAAACCACGACTTTCCTGAACAACGAAGACGTCACTCCTCTGATCAACGAAGACGTCACTCCTCTCCGCCCCCCAACCCATCAGAACGGCACCTCTAGTAGTGTATCAAGCGTGGGCGCTCTTTTAGCCTCAGGGACTGCACAGGATAGTTTTTATTCACCAGTAGATACTCATCCAAAACTAAAATCTATTTTAGGTTCAAGGGACATCAATGCATAATTGAAAGAAGATTTGACTTACCATATAGCAAAGGCCTCATCTCTTTTTAAGAAATAATAAATCAATCACCGAATATTTCTGTATTGAGTGCAGGTACATGGAAATTATTTAGTCAAATGGTTCCAAGAAACAGATGCCTGGAGCGCCACATCATTCAAATGCGTTGGAATTTTAAAAAAATAGTGTTTTCATTGAAATGCAACTCTTCATACAGGAGCCATATTGACCACAATGTACTGGTAGGGCTACTGAGTTGTGTTTAGCCGGAACCGATAGTTGAAAGCTGTTAGTGAGTGCCAGTTCTTTTTTGAGTGCAGCCACATGGATGCTGTTTTGTAAAATCGTTCCTGGGTGTTTGATGAACCGTTCAGTAGGCTCTGGCTGTTAAATGTTTTGCTGCAGACAAGTTTGGCACTCAGCCCCTCCTGTGCTCCATTGAAAGGGAAACCGAAACATGTGCCTGCAGGTAGAGTTATATAGTCAGTCAAATGTTTTAGAATTAAAATAGTTGTCAAGCTTTACCTCAGTGAAGGAGCTACAATTCTGCATAGACTACACTGATTGCAAACAATAGCTCACACACCTACCATGCATCCATAAATCACACACCAGATGCTATGTTTATGACGTCATTATTCGTATAACCACAAATAAGAGGACTTTACACCACATCTTTAAATTTAAACGCATACTCAAGCAGAGAGATCGTAATGTATCTGTAGGTATGTTATTCATAATATTATTGGTGAGGTAATATGTCATGTCACTAGGGAGATCACATGTCTGTCAGACAGTCAAATATACTTTATTCTGCTTACAGAGAGCCTTTAAAGCAAAAGGTAAAACATAATCCAATAAAAATTGAAGATTACAAAAAACAAGAACTTAAAAACCACGTCCCCATAGAAAAGCCACTAAATACGATTAACAAAGTGCATTATACAGACCCATATCTATTTCTTATTTCAGCGCACAGCGAACAAAATAAACCAAGGCAACACAAAGTTTGAATTACTTTATTGCAAAAAGATAAGCGCCTCTCTGTGAGACCATATCTTAACTCTGTGCAGAATTGGGGTCAAAAAACGCTTCTGGGGAAGGAAGTATAAGCGGCAAAAGAGAATAAAGTGCATGGGGCTTTGTTTAGAGGTATTTTCACCAGGACAACTTGGCATAATACTAGTCCAGTGAACATCCCTGGGAAAGGCCCCTAGTAAGTGTAAGGTGTTAAACGAAACCTGGTCATATAAAACTACAATTTGAATTAAAAATTGATGTTAGATAAAATTCACATCCCGGCGATGTTTTAATCGAATTGTAATTAGTGCTACTACATTTGCCTGATGAAGAATGCCCGCTTTTACCTGGACCATTACATCCCGCTTAATGCTGGAGTCATTAAAAAATAGCTCAGGGAAACCTAAGTCCCTCCTTAATATAATGAATCCACAGGATCGCCTGGGCGTGATCCAGGGAGAGACAATCTTCCAATTTATCTTTTGAGAGTGTGGGACCTAGTTTACCCCAGATTCTAATCCAGAGTAAGAGAGGGGCCATCCTGATCCTGTCCTCTATAGCAGGCAAACCAACCTCAGAACTGCGCATAAATGAAGGAGCCGATTGAGGGAATTCCAAAAGCCGGTGTAAAATGTTGGTCTTGTACCCATGTACCCCTAAACTCTGGCGTCGTAGGTTGTTACAGCAACACACTTACCTTTGTGTATGCTGATCATTTCACGCACCGGCTTATGCGCTTGTCATCGCGCAAAAGTGAAAACCGACTCTGCAACTCTTTGGCATTGCGTTGCCCTGTTGATAAAAGCAGTAAGCCAACTGAAATCACGTAATTTGTGAAGCCTTCTGTGGCAAAGGTAGAGTCATAAAGCATTCTATTTGGTGTGCGAGTTTAGTTATGGTTTGCATAACAGGCTAGTGTTCTCGGAGTGTGAAGATAGCGGACATGGTGATAACAGGCATCTTTAATTATGTTGCTTAGTTTCTCAACTTCTCATCTTGGTCAGTTATCCTAAAAGAATTCAGATGACTTAAATCAGAAACTACCTTTTGCATGTCGAGATTATCTCCTTTGAATTTCGGCGACATTTGTTGTGTTTCTGGGATCCCTCACTTCAACTTTGGATGGTCTTGGGTAATCATTGGACCATCCCATAGGACCATCCCATAGGACCATCCCATAGGAGTACTAACACAGGTCAACCATCTCCATGGGTGCAAGCCCCTAGCAGGGTGCGTATGTCCCTTAACCATTGGTTTAAGACCTGGTGGTGTCACTGAGCACAGGAAGTCAGTCATCTGTCAGTTTTTCAAAGAGTCAAAATGCGTATTGAAATCTCCCAATATCAAAGTCCGTTTATAATCAATGACAACTTGTGCAATAAAATCTAAAACGTGGTTTGAAATTGCTACGGTGGCATTTGGGGGATGATAAAGAATACATATCGTCTTTGATTGTGATCGGCTGATATGTAATTTGCAGATCAAGGCGCCTAACCCTGACAGGGCCCAGTGATTGATGTTTGTGACTTGCAGATAGTCAATGCTGTGCTCGGACTCTTCCCTTATCGCGATTTTCGTATAATATTTTATATGCAAAAGGTATTGCATTGGCAGTAGCAAGGGTTGATGCGGCGGTAAACCATGTTTCTGTTAAAATGGAAGAAATGGAGAATATTGTCAGGTAACAATGCCCCCAACTGATGTTCCGTCAGAGTTGACACTTCAGTCAAGCCCCTTATGACCGTCTGATGTAATGTGCTAAGAAAGGGATTGTACATCGTATAAGCCCAGATCAGCAGGGCGACAGTTGCTTTCCTTTTTTTGAATATTCGTCTGTTCTGAGGCATTTCTAATCGCATCTGCCTGAGATAGTTGTGAGTGCCGCAACTGAATGATATTAAAGGAGAGGATGTGGCCTAAAGGCTAGAGCGGTCGACCTCGACAGTGGCGCTTAACATCCTGTGATTCTGGGCAAATCTCTTAATCTCCCCGTGCCTAACAAAAAAAAAAATGTGTCCGCCTGTAACGCAACTGATGCTCATGTAAAGCGCTCTGATACCTTCGGGTCTAGTCCGCGCTATATAAAACTGAAAAAAAGGACAGAGAGTCCATTTACATTGCTGCAAGGAAAGAATGAGCAGAGTCCCTCGATCACCACGGAGACAGCCTGGCCTCAGAGCGCCTGCCGCATGAGCTCCTGAAGAGGGATTTAAGTGTCCGTTGAGTGACAGTACACCTAAAATGTCTTTAGTTACTGGAAAGGTTCAGTCACACTGCTTAAACTTAATTTGGTAGAAAAAGCAATATATGCCCCAACTGACGGTTTCAGTAGCGCCACTACTTCATTTTCGGGTTCCTCATGGGTGGTAAACCAGCATTCGTATTTTACTTAACAAAATCAGTTCAGGTCTAAATGACGTTCCGCAAGTCACTTTACCTGACAGCTCTTACAATATGGTTGTATCATGGATTTTGTAAACGGTTCCATAATTGCATTAGATCTCGTTAGGGGGCATCTTTCTGGTTCCTGTCAGACTCTGAGTCTGTGATGTGGTGTTCCTGAAGCCCTCGGGATTATCATGGTGCAAAGAAGGGGCGTAGTTACCATTTAGTATACGGGAACCAGAAACACCCGTGTCTGCTTTTATAGCACCGGTGGAACGCTGTGGGAGGTGTGGACCCGATACTGATCTCCATCGCCAGAGGATAGTTGTGGCTGTTGTGGAGCTGTTTGCATGCAGGTGAGGTGCTGCAGTGCTTGGCTTTCCAATGGGAAGCATTTGCGGTTTTCATGTTCTCTCTCTCATTCTGGGCTCCTTTCCCTCCACCTCTTACCCCCATCTTTGCACCCTTAACTCCATCTGGAAAGACATTCTTGAATGACAGGGTTGACAGTTTTGTTTAACTGTCGAAAATGAGAATAATTTTTACTTCACAGGTGCTATTAAGATGTGGAGGTTCCAGACTGTGTAATGTTATAACGGGGCTTATTATCTTTCGACATTCTGTACTTGTTGGTAATCATCTGCATAACAAAAATGTATTGAAAACTAAATTGCACAAAACTTACCTGTTGCCGTTCAAAAACATTCACACCAAATTGCCCAGAACCTTTGCATCTCATTCCAACTATAAGGGTTTCAGCGTGATCAATGTATATTTAGGCATTGGCCTCATTGGTAGAGCTAAGCACTGCCCATCAATCAATCAATCAATCACAAGATTTGTAAAGCGCACTACTTACCCGCGAGGGTCTCAAGGCGCTTGACAAATAGAGCTGTTGATCAGTCTAAGTGGAATTATTAGTTCATCTCCTTGTACTATGCATTACTAATGACATAATTGCATTGATCTTAGAAATACTCTCCCCTGAGCTTTGCAATGTAGATGCAAACAAATTAAATATTTTAAATCAGAGTTAAAAATTGAAGCAAGAAGAGACTTTAGATTCATCAGTTTGGTGTTAAACACATGTATTTCATCAGGGCCAGGTCTCCGTCAGGGTCACTAGGAGTCACTGCTTCCCATGAGACACTAAAGGGAGACGAGACAGGTAGATCATGAAGGGGCTATGCTGCTGGGTTAGTGAAGTGCAACGATGTGAAGCCGGGCTGCTGAGGCTGCAGTTTGGGCCGCTGGAACTGAGTTAGATGTCTCGAGAGACTTGAGAACACTAAGCCTGAGCAGCCTCTTGACTTTATAAGCCACACCCGTTCTCTCTCAGGATAGACTGTGCCACCAGAACAGTCGGCCCTATTGCGCCCTGAGCAGACCTCCCCAATTCAACAGGGTTTGCCACACCATCCCAGCTCCTGATAGCAGCTCAGTACTAGCTATTTCATCATTCTAAATGCACACCGCTTTTTTAAAGAAATATATTCATTGAAACCTTATCAGATTTGGATATTTTACCTGCTCTTACTGCGTAATGTCCATTTAGACATTATATGCGACATGAACCCAAGACTAATGTCAGAAAGTAAGTCTCAGAACTGGATCGGCTTTCAGTACGGTGAAGAAAGAGGGGGGCCCCAGCCAGCCTCTGATGGATCTGGCCTCTGGCAAAGGCTTCCCCAGGCCTAGCCTGTGGTGCCCTTTCACTGCAATGTGGGCCGACCCTCCTTCCATCTCCGACAAATAGTATATCAGACTTTTCCATTCACCCTGGACAAGCATTAATGTTTTGCCTTCCTCCCTTTAAGAACAGCAGTGGAATTTCTCCCATTAGAGGGCTGTGTGGCCCACCCTCAAGTACCAGTCATCCTCAACACAACTTATTTGCAGTCCTTACCACAGTTCATTGCCATCTGGAGCAGGTTGTTAAGGAGCAACTGACCAATGGCTGATAAAACACTGTTCTTTTATGTATTGTGTTGTTGCATCTCTAAACTTGCTTTATCAGTTGAGAGACAAACTGCAATCCATGGTCATGGCTATCACACTAGAAAAGGCTTATCTCTCGACTATAACAAACAAGAATTTTATCAGCACTCCAGTGGTCAACTCAGACGCCACTATCACTGCAGAAAAAGTGGATAAATGAACCACCAAACCCAATATATTTAGCAATACAACTCCCCTTACAATAACGGTCCCTAGATTGTCAAAACATACGTTGACTCATCCTCATCCTGGAGGCTCCAACGACACCACAAGTGGAGTGCTTGTTCTGTGTAACATAAAACTGATAGCACACGCAATAAATTCCTTAATAATCCTTTCCACAAATCTATCCAATCCAGCCATCAAAAATAAGCCTTTATGTTGGCCTCTATTGACCCAAATGTAGATGTGACATACTTGCAATGTCTCTGATAGAAGCCCCTGGTTCCTCTGGGAAAGTGATCCCTCTTGCCCTCCCCATGTATTATTTTTCTCTTTCTCTTCATTTTTTCTTTTCGGTCAACCTTTATTCACATATTTGGTAATTGTCTGCAGTAAATTACCTCACACAAGAATCTGCTTTCACTTATTGTAAGTACTGCTTGGATTGTACTGACATGGGCCAAACAATTGGTCTGGCAATTTCAAGTGTCACCCGTACTACAGTATACAAGCCATAAGTTAAGTTGGCTTCCTAAATCCAACATACTCCCTTGCTTGCAAAGATCAAACCAACATAATCAATACAATAATCACAAAAAAACGGTTGCAATCATGGATCAAAACATAGTGCAATAGTGTGAGTTGGCTTCTTTAAGATAAAACCCTCAGAAAGATGGCCATGATAATTAGAGATGTTAAAAAAACATGATCTATTGAAGTGTTTGTATACATCTCTGTGAGCCAAACAATGATGCTCTCCTCCACCATTATAAGACGCGTAACCTATAAAAGCACATGCAATTTAATTTAAAAAAATAAAGTTAAAGGAAGTTAAGGTTGATGGGATTGTCAGTAGTAACTGCAGCTCGAAAACTCAAAAAGCATACATTTTACAAGTTAAATACCTACATTAATCTTATCGCCAACCCCGGAGTTCAAACTTTATTTAGCTTCTCTTAACAAAGTGGTTAAGGATTGCTTCTCACAGACTTGATTAAAGGAGCTGCTCATAGCAGTGAGTACCAAGCTGCTGGCACGTGCAGAATAAACACACAGAGGAATATAAGACTATTTGATTATGCAACTGGAGTTTTTATATCAAATGTCCCTAAAAATTCGGAGGATAGTATTAAAATAATGGCAATCGGCAAATTAAATCACTTACAAATTTAATACCTTTTTAAATTTGAGGTTTCTTTTTTAGCATTCAATTTTACAGCTAATAACCCAAAGTAATTTTAATAACTAATGAGTCTGTAGATATGTTTGGATCCTTGCTTTGCATTTCAGAAAAATAAAATATGTTTGATTGTAAAACATAAAGTAATTTTTTATATTTGTTTTTGCAGATATGGCATTTTTCCACGAATGGACCGATATTTTCAACACCATGTATCTCAGGTGTATCTGCGCAAGAAGTATTTTTTGGGTCACATGACGGATTTGTATATTGCTGCAGTTTGAGTGGCAGTTTCAAGTGGAAGTTTCATACTAGTGCAAAAGTCTATGCAACACCGTTTTCTTTCAGTGCCTATGATGGGGCAAATGAAAGTTTTGTAGCAGTTGCCTCAACTGATGGAACGCTGTGGATCCTTGAGGCAGAGTGTGGACTATTAAGGTCTTCTTACAAACTTCCGGGAGAAGTTTTCTCCTCACCTGTGATATGTGGGACAAAGCTAATTGTTGGATGCAGAAACGATTATGTATATTGTCTGGATTTGTGCACAGCTGAAAGAAAAAACACTGGTCTGTGACACTGTTTTATTGTATGGAGTCTGCGTTTCAGAGTAAGTATTTATAGAACCAAGAGGTAGCAGCAAGAAAGAAAAGAATATAAATAGTAATGCCTTACTTGCGGAACAAATTATATTTTAATAAAGAAATGATAACCTCTATTATTATTTAAGTATTTATATTTTACTGGATGGTGAAACCACTGTGATTATACATCTTCAGGAAGGTTCGGAGCGTTAACAGGTGAGATGTACAATTGGCCAGGTCACTCCACTAAGATTTCTCTGTTGCACATTATCACCTGCATACATGCCAACCCTCCCGATTCAGGCGGGAGACTACTGATTACATGGCCAGTCTCCTGCCTCCCGATTCCAGCATGCAGAAACCCGATTCCTCTGTGGCAGGGGCGGCTCCTCTGCTAAGGCGAAGGAGCATCACACCACTGCTTTCAGCATTGCAAAAAATGGAAAATAAAATGATAATAACACAATGTTACTTTCATTTTATTTTTCCCTGCTGAGGCAGTTTTGTGGGGCAGGGCTAGGCTGTTCATAGAGCGGGCGTAGGAGTGGTTGGGGCACTTTCCAAGTGCACATGACGGTTTGGCTCGCCGTCTTGGGCTGATCAAACAGTCTTGCGCACTTTGCATGTTCTCCACCGGGCTGTAATACACAGCCTGGGTGGATAACATGCACAGGCTGTCAGTCCCTGTCTGAGTGCCAAACCAGGGCACTCAGACCAATCACAAGGCTGCTGTCATGGTGACATCAGCGCTGTGATCGGCTTAGGGGAGCCTGTGTGTGCTTCCTGCTTCAGTTCTGGGACTCATTGGAAGAGAAGCGGAGAAGAGACGCAGCCCATCGAAAAAGTGATTTTCTTTTTCTACACCCCCTCCCCTGCCCGCCACCCACCGATTTGTGCCAGCCATCACTGCTCTGTGGGCTTCAGCTAACGGGGCCTGGTCTTGTGTAACTTGGAGTATGCACTGCCAGTAGCCTGCCCCCGCCGCCAGTGCATAACACTTGCATCACGCTCTCTCTGCCCTGCCATAGCACTTGCTCCGTGCTCCTGACAAGGAAAAAAAAAACGTGCATTTGCGTTTCTAATATCCGATCCTGCTGCAGCAGACTTGCAAATCCCATACAGGACAGTTATCCGATTCAGGCCCCAATAGAAGTAATTGGGAAAGTACATTCTCCCGATTTTTTTTATAGAAATCTCCCACTTTTCTCTTCTAAAATGCTGGCATGCATGTCAGCTGTAACCGTGTGACACGAAAAGCATGTTGTGTGTGCTCTGATCTTCTGCTCCTGGCAGGGGCATAGCTTCAGGAGAGGTGTTTGGGGTGTTACCCCACCCCCTAATAAATGTATTCTCGGATAAATAGTTGGGGACAGGTGCTTTCAGTCAGGTATTGTGAGATGTATGTCGAATTTCAGCAGGAATCTTTACATACACACAAACAAAAACACTCACACACTCTCTCACTCTCTGTTTTCAAAGTCCTCAAAAATATTGGTTATTTGGCAAAATATTGTGTTTTCTCTCCTAGTACTCCTACCAATCCACATTCCTCTCCCTTTCGACTGCCCTTTAGGCCCCTTTCATACACCCGACTTGTCGTATTAGGTTTTTAAATATATGCCAGCCTGATTGTCGAAAAATCAGAAGCTCACCCAACCCCCCTCCCCCCCCCCCCCAATTTTACTGACTAAGCTACGCCCCTGGCTACTGAACTATACCATCTCTCACCTAAGCTGATGACGAATAAAAAATCTTTTCCCCCTACAAGCCATATCGATCGGAAGCTGTCACAAGGAGAGAGCAGGATGGGTCTCAAACCTATAAACTATTTTGGACCGAATTAACTTTTGATTGATTGCATGCATTTAGTGCAGTATACTTATAACTAGGTATTGACATGCTGATGGTAAGGCTGATTTAAACCTTATAATAGCTAGGACGTAGCAGAAGCCAACCTGGGACGAATTGCTCTTCTCTAATGGTGGAAAATTCTAAACGTTCCAAACCTGAGATAGCCACACTGTAAAAGACCTGCCTTACCGAGGAAATGTTTCCTTAACTGCACGTTTACAGGGCATTCACCCTACTCCATTTGGTCTGAAGCCTAAAGTGCACCGACCACCTTGTCTTAGTTTAGTTTTTAGCTTTACATCTTTCTTTGCACGTGATGGCAATCACTGTAATGTGCTGAGTATGTATTTCAAAAATATATATTATTCAAGTCTGATTGTTTTATTCTGAAATGCCATATGTACGCCAGTAGGGAGTAGATCAGCCACTCCAATTTACTGGGAAGAGTTTCTACATTGCTGGTCATGGACTGTGGATTTAGCAGGTAATGGGCCGCCACACTGGTGAGGGATAGTGCAATGTTGTGTGGCATAGGAAAGAGGGTTTTCTGTTTTTGATGGCCTTCTTGTGGCTTCTGAGCAGTCCCATTTGCTTTGCAGTCACACAGTTGCACTCCTGCTTCTTTTTCAAATCTTCGTACTTTATAGCACCATGGCACGCATTTACAAAGGCCTGCACGTTACTTGGCCTACTAGTGAAAACATTTAACTCCTACTGGTCGGGGTACAAAGCTCAGGAAAAGGTTCTAAGCTTTTTTTGTAACAGCTTTCATTGGTGTACATGGAAATATTATTGACATATCGATGCAACATAATCAGACAGCAATGTTACATATTCAAGTAATAATTTCCCCTCTGTCTAAGACCTATGAGGGTGCAGTCTTGTGGCACGTACGTTTTAGTATGTAACACAAAGAAACCCCAATATTTACCCTCCTTGCTCCCCCCATCGGTGCTAGATAGAACAGTAATAAGATAGTATTCCCGACCACCAAACCTGTAGAGGGAGATGGTGGAATCGCCCGGGGTTTACGTGATATGTACTTATCGGAGACCCGATCCAATGACTAATTTCACCCATTAAGGGGCTATGATCAGAGACGCTTTAAGGCATGGGCAAATTGGGCTTTGACCCAGGGCCCCAGTCTTTCAGGTGGCCCCATGATAGAGCCAGCTTTGTTCTGCAGAGAGTCTTGCCCTGATGACTTTGAATAATTCTTAAACAGATTATTACAAATAGCATTTTCCTTTAATTTATTTTTAATGTGGATAATGTGTGAGAGTATATTACAGACGTGTGTTAATGTTTCATGCAACGTCCATAAAAAAAGTTTCTTTTAGATCCAAACAGGATCTCACATATGAGAAATGGGAGGGTGTCACAGAGATTATTTGTAGTAATAGTAGCAAGGGCGTCACTATCCCTTAATATCATAGAATTTGGACCAGTGTGCCTGTTCATTGTCAGTGACCTGGCCAAAGAGGGAATGAAGGAGCTGAAACTGGATCATAAATTAAAGCTTATCAGAACACAGGCCACAAAATACATTTGGCCCACGGCCCCTAAAATCCTTCCCCAACCAGATCTCACAGTAGTGACGGATGCGTCCCTTCTGGGATGGGACGGCCATCTGGGAGATCTGGGAGAGGTGGAGATCAGAGGACTCAACCTGTTGGAGCTTCGTGGGATTAGATTGGCACTGAAAGGTTTTTTTTACCATCTCTCAAGGGAAGTGTTGGGTCTTGTACTTTTGTTTAGGGGTTCTTGTAGCTTTAAGTTTGTGCTATTCTTTAAATAAGTGCACATGCCACCATTACCGTTCTAGCTTAGAATGGTGGCATGTGGAATGGTCAGAACAGCAGTTGTATTTTGCTGTTGCTCTGGCCGGTCGTTACTCTGGACTTCTGCTGTTTGAATAAAGAAATTCACCTTACCAGAATTGTAGTAACTTCTTTTCACTGGCGACGACGGGAGTTGGACCCTGGACCGGCTGGAAGCATCCTGGTAGCTGAGGAGAACTTTTCGCGACCGGTTCGTGTTCTCCGTTTCTAATGACTTTGCAGTTCTTCAAAAATCTTTGCAGTTGAGCGTCGTTGAAGGTACGAAGGAGCAGCTCTCAGAGTCTGAGCTGAGTCTGGTAGGATTTCCTCTGTTTCGCGACTTTGTTAACTCTTTTATCCGGACCGCTTGAGCTCTGCTCGCGACCTGATATTGTTCTCGCGCTTTCCTCAGCGCGTTGATCCGAGTGTCCTGCTCTACGTCATTCCGACGCTTCCCCACGTAGCGCATTCCTACGTTTGTGTATTTTCATTGCCTAGCAACGAATTCCACGGAGCTACACATCACGTTGTTTGTGGCCATTTTAAAGAGACTTTGTTCTTCGTCTCATCAGCTGGCATACATCGATTGTGATTACTCAGTCATCGTGCGCACAGCTAATTATTCATCGCTGATTCGCACAGCTTATCTCTGCAACGCTGATTCGCACAGCTTTATTTTGGTTTTTGTAAAGTTCTGCATTGTGCGTACAATTGATCTCTGCAACCCTGACTCGCACAAATTTAAATAAGTGCCTTTATGGCCTTGTACATCGTGCACACAGGTTTATACATCGCTGATGTGCACAGCTTTAATCTGATTTATCATTATTTGCACATGTTCTAATGCTTGCAATTCTTCAACATTGTTTTTCATTATAATTTATATTTTGCTATTGCATTGTATTTCCAATTGGCATCATGCAACAATCTGTACTTCCTCCTTCTCTTTCCACTCCAGGTGAACCTCCTGTAGAATGGGAGCTATGGTTTGAAGGTTTTGAGGCTTATTTAGAAGTTATTGAAGCTGAAGTTTTTACTCAAAAGAAAAAATTTGCTTTGCTGCGTCATTCTTTAGGCTCTGAAGGAAGAAAAGTTTTGAAACATTTACCTCCTACTGTAGTCATGGCTGAAGGTGACGCTGTTGATGAGTATTCATCAGCCATAAAAATGTTAGACACCAGATTTAAAAAGAAACGTAACATTATTATGGAGAGACACAAATTTTATATGAGGAAACAGTTACCTGGTGAACCTGTTGATACATTTGTAAGTGATCTAAGAGTATTAGCTTCCACCTGCGACTACAAAACATTTCAAGATGAAATGTTGAGAGAGATCAATTAGTTGAGAAAACTAATAGCAAAAAGATTCAAGAAAAGTTATTAACTACACAAGATTTAACTTTAGACAAAGCCCTAGACATAGCTAAAAATATGGAATCTACAGCTATATATATGGATCAAATAGCTTTAGATACTAAAATACATGCTCTTGCCATTGACAAAGCTGTTGTCAAAAAAGAGACTAACAATGACAAAAGCAAAACTTTTGAGTGCTATAGATGTGGCAGTAAAAATCATTTGGGAAATGCTCCTTTTTGTCCTGCATTAGATACATTTTGTGTTAAATGCAAAAAGAAAGGTCATTTCACCAAAGTTTGCAAATCGAAACCTAGTTATTCCAATGCTAAATATCACGCTAAAAAAGTTCTTTCTATTGAAGCCAAACCTGAGACTGATCAGAATTCTGATAGTGAGGATGGTAATGAAATTATGATGTTGTCTAGTATGATGGAACAAATTGCTCAATCTTCCTCTAACATTGTGAGTACCACTCAAGATTTGATGAACAAACCTCAAATGTTAAATGATGAGAATGTTTTTGATAATGCATTACAAAATAGCACATTCTCTAATTCAGGTCTTTCTGAAAATGCATCTCTTGTTTTAAAACTTCAACCTAACACTGTAAAACGACCATACTGTCAAATTGGTGTAAATGGTAATCACATTTCCATGATGGCTGATTCAGGTTCATTTTTCACATTAATTGGTCCTGAAGAATGGTGCAAATTAACTGATATTCCTTTGAGGAAATCTTTAATTAAACCAGTAGCAAATGGTGGTAAGCCTGTTCAAGTTTTGGGTGAATTTGATTGCACTTTAACATTGAAAAATCATTCTACTACTGCTACTGTCTATGTTGCTGAAGATAAATCATCTCTTCTTGGCTGGTTGGAACAGAAAAATGTAGGAATCATTTTAGATCCCAATAGTTCCGAACAAGTTTTGCTTAGAGACCAAATTGCATCTGTGAGCACTGTAGATTCCCATGATTGGAAATCTTCCTTTCCATCTGTATTCAGTGATACTTTGGGTAAAATAAAAGTTTTTTTTTCGCATCAAATTATTCTTAAGCAAGGTATTCAACCCATTGTGCACAAATCCAGACGAGTTTCTCTAGCCATGAGGAAGGAATTGTCTAATGAACTTGGATCCCTTTGCAGTCAAGGTATCATTGAGCCCATAGAGAGCTCCGAATGGCTTTCTTCAGTGGTTTTAGCCAGGAAACCTAATGGTGCTCTCAGAATGTGCATAGACTTGAGAGACTTGAATGACAAGATATGGGTGGATAGGCATCCCCTACCGAACATCACAGAAATGCTAACGTCACTTAAGGGATGCCAAGGTCTTCACTACCTTAGATATGTCATCAGCTTATCACCAAATTTCATTAAAGAAAGACTGTCACCATCTTACGTCGTTTGTCACTCCAATTGGTGCATACAGATTCAAAAGAATGCCTTTCGGATTGGCGTCAGCATCAGCTGTATTCCAAAGAGTAATGGAATCTATCTTTGCGAATGTACCAAATGTAAAATGTTTTCAAGATGACATTTTGGTTCATGGTAAAGATTTAGAGTCACATGACAAGACTTTAGCTACTGTTTTATCCATTTTAACAGACCGTGGTGCAGCCTTAAAAGCCGAAAAATGTAAATTTGCGGTCAAAGAGGTAAATTATCTTGGTTATAAACTTTCTGCCAAAGGTGTAGAACCTAAGGAAGATTTAGTTAATGCTATAAAATCTTTTCCTTCTCCACAAAACAAAGATCAACTGAGAACATTTTTCGGCATGTTGGAATTTTATGCCAGGTTCATTCCTAACTGTAGTAGCAAGACACACAATTTAAGATTATTAATGAAAAAGAACCAACAATTTCTTTGGTCATCTGTATTAGAAAAAGAATTTCAGTCCATCAAATTAGAACTGAGCATGGCCATTCCTCTTCAACCGTTTGACACACATGATAAATCCATTATAGTCACCGACGCCAGTCAATATGGTTTAGGGGCTGTTCTACTACAGGTCAGACAGGGAAAGGAAGAGCTTTTGCTTCACGCACATTGAGAGGTGCAGAGTCCACTTATTCTGTTATAGAGCGGGAAGCTTTAGCTTGTTGGTGGGGTGTGGATCATTTCAGACAATACTTGTGGGGTTCTGAATTTACTATTCGCATGGATCATAAGCCATTGCTTAATTTACTTACCACCAAAGGAGCTGGTAATGCCACTCCTTGCATTGCCAAATGGCACTTTAGATTGATGGAGTTCCATTTTCATTTAAAATATATTCCTGGTGTAAAGAACATTTTTGCGGATTGTTTGTCCAGATTGCCTTTGGTAATTGATCAATCTTGTGAACAGAACTAGGAGGAGTGTTGTGTTGTGGCTTCATTAGTTGATTCTAATTTTTCATGCATTTCAGCAGAAGAATGGAAATCTGCTGTTCAGGATGACGTTTTGTTACAAGCAGTAATTTCGATGCTTGGTAAAGGTTGGTTGCCCAAGCATGAAGATGTAGCTTCATTTAAGCATGTTTTCCCGGAACTAAATCTGCAGTCTGGTATTCTTAAAAGAACGGATTTGTTGGTAGTACCAGTGTCTCTTCAGAATAAAATCTTAATCCTTGCTCATGAAGGTCACATAGGTATGAGAGCGATGAAGAGAAGACTTAGAGAAGTATTCTGGTGGCCTGGTATGGATCGTTCTGTGGAACATTTTGTAAGGGATTGTATATCATGTGCAACCAGTGACAAATCTCAGATGACATTTCCTAGTCCTATTGAAGCGATTCCCGTTCCTGACAAACCTTGGGTTAAATTAGCTCTTGATATCATTGGTCCAATGTATGTATAGGATGAGAGAAGTAGATTTGGTTTGGTGTTGGTGGATTATGGTACTAAGTGGCCTGAAGTTAAATTTGTGAAATCAGCAACTGCAGTGGAAGTAATTAATTTTCTGCAATCTCTGTTTTTAAAGGAAGGTGCTCCGCTTGAATTGGTCACGGATAATGGGGTACAATTTGTATCCAAGGAGTTTCAAGATTTTTTATCTCATTGGGGCATCAAACACATCACCACTTCTCTATATCATCCCCGCAGCAATGGTTTAGTGGAACGCTGCAACAGAGTCATCAAAGATAGCATTCAACTATCTGTGGTGAATGGTTTAGACTGAAGGAAAGAACTTTCCAATTTATTGTGGGCTTTACGTACCACACCTAATGCCGTAACAAAAGTCTCGCCTTTCACATTATTAAAGGGCAGTTCAGCTGCATCTAAGTTGGTTAGACCATGGATGCAAGATCTTAATGTTCCAAAGGTCAACCGTGAGTTGGTGAAGACTGATTGTGTTAAAGCCCAAAGTAAATATATCACCAGTGAGCCCATTAAAGGAAGAAAACAGTTTGATTTTAAAGTAGGTGATTGGGTCAAGGTAAGACTACCTGGTCATATCACCAAAGGTCATTCTAAGTTTTCGTGTTCTAAAAAATCACATTCATAAGGAACAGATCAGTTAAGTTAAGTGATGGCAAATGGTGGAACATGGAGAAGTTATCCAAACAAAATTCACCTGGAAATGTTGGTGTAGATTTTTCTCACAATAATCCTATTTCTGATCAAGGTGAATCTAAATCTAGGATCTCTGTAAGAAAGAAGAAGCCTTCAATTTGGTTAAAAGATTATGTCAAATGTTAATGTCTACAAATTTTTGAGTTTAATGGTAGTTTATTTTCTTGCATTGCATGATGCTGTCTTTGATTTATTTTCATATAATTTTGTCATGTTTGGTTGGTTAAGGGGGAAGATGTGTTGGGTCTTGTACTTTTGTTCAGGGGTTCTTGTAGCTTTAAGTTTGTGCTATTCTTTAAATAAGTGCACATGCCACCATTACCGTTCTAGCTTAGAATGGTGGCATGTGGAATGGTCAGAACAGCAGTTGTATTTTGCTGTTGCTCTGGCCGGTCGTTACTCTGGACTTCTGCTGTTTGAATAAAGAAATTCACCTTACCAGAATTGTAGTAACTTCTTTTCAGGAAGGCTAGTTCGGTTGTTCACAGACAACACTACCGCCATGTAGTACTGCAACAAGCAGGGCGAGTAGGGTCATGGACCCTCTGTCAAGAGGCCCTGTGTCTCTGGATTTGGATGGAACAAGAGGGCATTTCCCTGGTGGTTCAACATCAGGCTGGTTCTCTGAACGCCAGAGCAGATAAACTCAGCCACCAGTGCTTTGCAGATCACGAGTGGCGTCTCCATCCGGAGGTGGTGCAAGGTCTCTTTCAACAGTGGGGAGAGCCTTGGTTAGATCTGTTTGCCTCCGAAGAGAACGTGCAATGTCTGCAGTTTTGTGCATTGGAGTTTCCAAGGCGGCTCTCGCTCGGCGACGCTTTTCGTCACAAGTTGAGCAAAGGCCTCCTGTACTCCTTTCCGCCCATACCACTCCTGCCCAGAGCGCCCAAGTCATCCTTGTAGCTCCAGACTGGGCTTGGAGAGTCTGGTATCCCTAGCTTCTGTAAGATGGTCTGGACTCCAAGCGTAGATTAGATAAGTTCTTTTATTGAGTTGTTACATGAAGAAATGAGGAAAACCCCACCAGGAGCAGCCGCCCTGCTGCTCAGCCCATACCCAACTGACACTCACAGACATCCAACATTCCACGCCACACTCATTCTGGCTGAGCAGCAGGTAAACATAAGTTACAACATATCTCCCTTCTTTAGGGGAAACAAATGCAGTGTGAAATAGATTAGATGAAACAATTAAAAATAATGACAATATGGCAAATAACATATAGACATATCATCAAGAAATTGGATACAATGCATAAATTAAATTGAAAAGAACGTGCAAGTGTAAATACTTAGAGCAACATCACATCACATCTCTTACTCATATAAACCACCATCCAAACAACATTACATCACAAAACAACATCACATCACATCTCCTACTCATATAAACCGTCATCCAAACAACATCACATCACAAAACAACATCACATCACATCTCCTACTCATATAAACCACCATCCAAACTATTGTATATTTCCTAGGGTGTCCATAAACGGGCTTTCCAGACTCATGTCCTTATATAGGCACAATTCGCCTTGCCCTTATATAGGCATAAAATCCCAGACCTTATTTAGGCATAAACCATGCCTCCAAATACAGGCATGGATTCCGACATCCGTCCATCCTAGCCTCACAACGAGTTCATGAAAAAACAGACCCTTAGGCTGCGGGAGTTTCCCTTGCCCAGGACTATTGATTTCTTCAAGGACTCATATATTATGCATGAACCATTATTCCTTAGGGATTCATTCATGACGTCTTTCGCTGCCCAACTCACGTCAATGCTAACATTTTCAGGTATGAATATACCTTCCCAAACCCCTGTAAATCAGAGGAGACCTCGACTTCAGAGGAGCCCGATTCCCGGCCGGACGCACTGAGAAGACACTGTCATTCCTGCACGCAGAGAGTCCAGCTTCCAGTGATCTAACTTCCCTTGCGGGGTGTTTGAGTTCGAGTCTGGGAAAGAGATTCCTACCTCTCTCATTCTTCAGGTATGGAGCAGACTAGAACCTAGAGGGACTCTTGGCATACTAGACTCTTGGCATGCTAGGCGCAACATACTCTTAGTATACTCTAGTCAGGATTACATCACCTATTTCTACTTCTCCCTACACCTAGGAAAGGTTAGGTACACTGGGGTAGAACTAGGCTAGAAACGCATCGTATGAGTACTCGCATTTTTAGGCTGTGTCATTTTATGTAAATGCATATATGCTGAAAAGATAATGCTAACGCAGTATTATTTATTTCTACTGCTCACTCTGTACATTATTTATCTTGCATACTGTCTTGTGATCGTAACAGCACATTTAACTTACAACAGAAACAAGACTGTTCAATAAACCTTTTTATTGAAAACGCCCGTCTGTTATTTCTGTGTAACTTTGAGAGTAACCAAAACATGCACAACTGAGCTGAGTGAAATAGTTATCTATTGTTTCTACGACTCTGGGACACGTCCTGATTCTGTAAGGGAAACACAGTGGTCATGTTTTGCGGCTGCCAGAAACTACTCCCTTCTTGTCGTCAAGACGTTTCTAGTGGCCTCTGAGCTAGCTGGCACAAGTAATTAAGTTTAATATACTCGATAGGGACATACCGACCTTAGTCCTATGTCAAACCTATAGGATATATTATTCCAATGCGCAGAGCCTATAAGGGAAATAGGAGCTACACTACATGGCGCCCAACGTTTGGTAAGGCAGTAATTCAACGTTAGATACTGAGTAACTCAGCCGTGCATCTTTTTCTTTTTCTCTCTCAGAGACCCCTACCCATATACTCCAAAAGACGTCTGGAGTGGGCAGGGTTAGTATCCGCCACGGCTACATAGGGCAGTACCCTATATATTAGCTGTTTGGTTTGCTCAACGTTGAAGGATACAGTGTTCCACAATATTGTGCACCTTATCTTTGTTTCCTTGAAACTTGTTCTACATTTTTCAAAAAACATAATGCCTGGCTCCGACACTGACACCGGAAACGGTGGAGCTGCGGCTGATCCAGCCCAGCCAGCACTTTTTAACAACACAGGTTTAAATGAAACCGAGGAGGGTGTCATAAACATCCCTCCAAACTTAAGAAGAGCCATTACTCTAAAACTTATAAAACATGGCCTATCACCGAGAGGAGGTAGAGCAGTTTTCGTGATTGAGGCACACGAATCCTTTCAGACAGAGGTATTCTATTCATGGGTAATATTTCCTGAATCCAATCCAGTAACACACATGTTTCACTTCTACAAAGAAGATGAACCACCAGAGGAATACATTCCTTTCGAGGATATAGAAATTCCATTAACATACCAAGAGCATCAGCTCTGGTTTAAAGGTGCCCTAAAACATCACAAAAACATAACCAGGCTCGGTCCACTAGGTAGACCAGGAGCAACATGGCCGATTCTAGCCGGCTATATACCTCATCCCGACATCGAAATAATGTCAGATGAGGAACTACTTACTCAACTCACAGAGTTAATAAAAATCTACAGACAATTAGTTCAATATGTCATGCAGACTTTTACTGTCCAACCACCATTAACAATTCCAAATCAAACCCCTCACCAGGGGAATACTCTAAAAATTACACCACAGACTCTATACGCAGTCATGGGTAAAATGCCCACTAAGCGGGAGCAAATTCCATTTTGGATAGCTCAAAAAATTACTCAAATCGAAGCAGTATTTCCAAATACTAGCCCACATGAGAAACACAGAATCCTAACCATTAGTTTACCAATGGGGATCACACCACAACTGGAAGACTGCACCACTTGGGGCTCAGTCTTTGCTGCCATCTACACTAAAACACACGGCATTCCGTCAATTGCGGTAATACCTGATGTCCTAAAACAAATTCAAAACGAATACGGGGCAGAGCCTGCTTTAAATTTAGGTATGAAATTACTGAAAAATTTCGACCAGGTCTCAACAATAATATTATCTAATATTAAAGGGGAGGCAGCAGCAGTGGCGATCCGACAAAAATTAAGGGAATTTGATGTTACAGAACATCAAACAGACCTACCCAGAATTATAGAACAATCTTATGCAGAATTAGGCAGAGATAGTTTGGGTGGGAGACCAGTTAAACCGAAACTATCTGAAAGTCCTGAGAAGGACTCAATTAAACAAACTCCTACATCCTCTAAAAAGAAGTGGGAGTCTAATAAACAAAATTCAAATGAGAAAGGTTCTCAATCCCGAGGTAGGTCTCCTCAAAAGGAGCCCTCTGAAAGGCGGTATAACCTCAGGAATAGGGATAATTTGAGAAAACCTGATAGGTATCAAGATACTGATACACGTTCCTCTCGTCCCTTTCAGGTCTCATCACAGACTTCGGAAAGAAGAGGACGAACAGAACATAGAGAAGAACGCGTGAAATCGAAAGACGACAAACACGCTCCAAAAACTAAGGCAAAACCTCAATTCTCCAAAAGAAAGTAGCAGGTCTGAAGATCAGAAATGCCGAGAATACTGAGAACACAACTCAAGAACAGAGAATGGGCTCAGACAATGCTGGACAGTGCAGCAGAAGTCACAATAGCTCGCCAGAACCTGAAGGAACTTCTGGAGATAGTGGACTTGAATGAGTACATTACGGTAGAGACTGTAGACACCAGGGTTAGTACTCCACAAAAGTTATTTGACATAACACTCCGGATGGAGGGAGACAAACCTAGACAGGTTAAAGCACTCTTTTGGGAAAAACTATCAAAGGGTTATGACATACTTCTAGCAGAAAAGGACTGGCCACCACAATTTGTCAAGGAGTGCCCACATGGCGAGGACATTATTATGCCTGCCTTCTCCAATCACATACCAATTCACCTAAAATATACATATGCCAGAAAATGGGCAGTGGCCCAGGCTCCAGCATTATATAAAAATCATGTAGGATGGGATGAGGACTCACCTCACCATAAAATAAATCTGAAACATGAACCAACTGCACAGAGGCAGTATCCTATTAAGCAAGAAGCTAAAAAACAGGTCAGGGAGATCTTAGATCAACTTGAATATCAAGGGGTGATTGAAACATGCACCTCCGCAATGAACAATCCTTTGTTTCCTGTCTCCAAACCAGACAATACATATCGTCTAGTTTTGGACTACAGACATTTAAACACTTGTTCTAAAACTTTTGCAGTGCAAAATGCGCACAGCATTAATGAATAACATTGTGCGTAAAAAATACAAAACAACAGACATCTCAAATGGTTTCTTTTGTCAAAATATAGCACCTGAAAGTAGGTACTTAACGGCATTCTCCATAATGGGGACCCAGCGTCACTTTTGTCGACTCCCACAAGGGTTCAAAAACAGCCCAGGTTTATTCTCAGCGAGGGTAACGGAGTTACTACAAATCTATGACAACGAGGCATTGTCCTATGTCGATGACATTTATCTGACAGACGATGACTTGGAAAAACACTTGAACAGGGTGAGCACCATTATATTGGGATTCGCCTCTGAGGGCTACAAGTTCAACTTTAAAAAGTCCTGAATTGCCCCTCTCAATGTCCTATTTTTGGGATATGAGCTTTCAAGTGAAGGCAAGAGCTTGGCAGCTAACTTTTTAGAGAAATGTGCGCTGCTCCAACCTCCAAAGACGCTAAAAACTTACAATCCATCCTGGGTTTCCTAAATTTTGGAAGAACATACATACTAAACTATGCAGAAAGGGTTAAACCTCTCTATGCATTAATCAAACCTGATTTTTCTATCAAAAACTGGACACAGGAACACACAGAAATTTTGCGTTCACTCCAGGCTAACATGTTAGCAACCAAACACTTACAAACACGCGCAAGTCAAAGAAATTTGGTGATCCGAATAATTTCGGGTCAATGTGGATTCACCTACTTAACCTTCAATGAGGGTGAGAAAATACCAATAGCATACAAATCTCATTTGTACACACAAGCGGAAATGCGCTTCAGTTCAACTGAAAAAATTCTAACAGCAGTTCAAACAGCTGTAGCAAAAGAAAGAGCCTTAGCCCAAGGGAAACGCATAATTGTCGTAACCCCAGTACCAGCTTTAGAAGCGGTCTCAAAAGCAAGCATTCCAAATGCTAAAGCACTACATCCGAGATGGATACAATAGATTAATTCTCTTGCTGCACCTGATGTTGAATACGTTTTTGATCCAGATTTAAAAACACAAGCATTTCTCCAATATGAACAAGAATGTCCTCTGCCCACTGAGATTCTGCCTCTCGATCAGTATGAATTCATAATTTACACTGACGGATCCGCACAGCCCGTAACAGGGAGTAAGCAAGCTTACAGTGCAGCGTGTGCTATCGTTAAAGGTCGCATGCAAAATGGCATCTTCAGACCTATGGTCACAAAAACTCAATCACTAGGTGATTGTACAGCTCAGCGAGCTGAACTGCAAGCATTCAAACTGGCACTTGAGAGTACGGATCGAGAATTCCTCACACTAATCGTGTGCGATTCCTTTTACTGTGTTCAGTCGTATAATAACTATATACAAAACTGGCTTGATAATGGTTTCAAAGATGCGAAAGGTGGCACAATAAAGCACAAACTGCTTTGGGAACAAGTAGTTCAGTTGAAAAACGAACTACCAAAGGCTCACGTGATTCACACACTGAGTCATCAGCGTGATGGCGTTCACGTTGCAGGGAATTCATTGGCTGACGAAGCCGCAAAGGGGGCTGTGCAGACGGCTTCCGTAGCTGCGATCACTCGTTCAAAAACAAAAATAGACGGTGATATAATGTTAGCTGTCATTGCTTCGAGCAAAGGCAGCAGTGCAGCGTTACCAAAAAAGTTTCCACTCAAGTACTCTTATGTAATTGATGCGAATAACGTTCCTTTTGCTCGAATCCCTGGAGTGGGGGATAGGGTAATTCCAAACAAGGAACGCAGATTAGGACTAATCCTAGCAGCACACGAAGGGATAGCTTCTGCCCATGCAGGTGTTTCTGCGACATTATCTTTACTCAAGCAAAGATATTGGTGGCCTGGCATTCGGAAACAAACTAAGAACTATGTTTTAGAATGTGAAAGTTGCCAACGGATGAAAGTATCAACAGTGAAACGTCCTGCGCAGACACCCTTGTTAATTTCAGACAAACCATTAGCTTGTGTTTACCTGGACCACTGCGGTCCCTTGCAAAGGGACGGTAATTATAAATACATCATGGTTCCAGTGGATTCATGCTCTAGGTTCCTATGGTTATGGCCTCAGCGCTCGGCTGACGCTCGAACTGTTATAAAAGATTTGCGAGTCTTTATCGGCACATACACAATAGGCACGCTACATTCTGACCAGGGTCCTGCGTTTAGCTCTAGGGCTTACAAGGAGGCCATGGCCAGTCTGGGCGTTGCATTGCGGTACTCCTCTCCATTCCATCCTGAGGGAAATTCTGTTGTGGAAAGGAAAAACCGGGACATAAAGCAGTCTATAACAGCTAGGGTATTAGGTTCGGGTGATGGGTGGGTCAAACACCTCAATAGCGTACAGCGCGCTCTCAACAATCTGCCAAGAAGTTCTCTAGGGGGGGTCACTCCATATGAGGTCCTATTTGGGACAAGAATGTGGGTTCCAGACTTAGAACACGTAGGCACAGTGGTGGAAAATAAACCATTTGATATCAAAGATCGTTTGGCTGTTTTACAGGATCTTAACAAATTAAGAACGAAACAAAGCAATGTATCCCTACAGCCAACCACCACTGGGGAAATATCGGCGGTCACAGCAAGGCCTGTCTGGATTCCAAAAGTTGGGGATCTAGTCAGAGAAAAAATCGCGGACAAGAAGGAATTTGGACCTTCTTACAGACAACCGGTACCTGTTCTAGCTGTTCAAGGAACAAGGACAGTACTTCTGCCGCCCCTTGCTGGAAGAAAGGAGAAAAGATTTGTGTCCATCGACCTGATCAAACCACAGTATGTGGCCAATACTAAGCAGTAGGCCTCGTGGACTCCGACCTAGTAGCAGACGCACTCCTCTCGCTACTATTCAAGAGGTTCAGACTGAAAGACTGATCACGATCAAGAATTCAGCTGTAACAAATGAAGGACTAAGCAACCAAGCCATGGAACTCATCCCTCTTGACAACCAAATAACAGTTCGTCCAAATACACCTGTCTACACCAACGTGACACGTGATGAACTGTCTCCTGTGATTTCTACAAATCCTGATGCAATTCCAACAATTGACAGAACTGCTTCTGGCTATTTCATTGACTTTGATACGTTCTCAGAAGATCCAAGCGAACCTGAAACGACGCCAGCAACTTTCAAACTAAAGCAGCAAGTACAAGACTTTATTCACTTTCTGAAAAAGACTTTATCTGGTTTCTCCATGGATTGAACTCTGGATTACATCTGGACTTTTTGTTTTCCTGCTCTGGTTAGCTTTGGTAACAACTATAAGCGTGCTTATAAGTGGCAGATACATCCATGTGGATAGTGAAGGAAAAGGCGTTAACGTACTTTTGAAACCACATAAATCTTCCCATCGTGAAGCAAGAGACTTGTCATCAGTGAACATCACAGCTGTTCCTATACAGGATGGTATAGTGTGGGACAAAACAGATTATGAAATTTTCGGACCAACGGAAAAATTGAACATTCTACATTTGTTTAAAATTTCACTAAGTGATTTAATTACGTCCAGTACCTATTCAGATGATTGGGACTTTGAGACTGTGACTGACATAATGTTTGATCTAGAAAAATCTGCTGCATTTTCTAAAAATGAATATTTAGAGGGTTCATCAGACTATGAAGAACTGTATTGTTATAACCACTATGGTCATCATTATTTGCATAAAACTGCATATCCAAGAAATGTGTTTATGTTTAACCAATGGGAACATTGTCCTACACCACCACAAGGTAGTTCAAAAACTTTTGCTAGTAAGTTTCCATATTTTTTAGGTTACAATACATCTGACCCAGCAACGTTTTTCTGCAGAAATGTAAACAAAACAGGACTGAAAATGATGTTAACAAATACGAAACAGATTTACTCTGCAGCATTCATTGCCAAACTGTCAACACAGGGTTTCGCCTTATGGAAAGACACAATAGAGACAAAAACTGTCTGGGGTAGTAAAGATTGGCAAGTACAGGGTATAGAAGCTTTATTTAGAGCCTGTATCATCTCTGAACAAATACTGTTTTTGAATGAAACCGTCCAACAAACATCTTGTCTTGGATTGGCCAAGATCAAAGAGATGAAATCACCTTCTGTGCCAACACCTGCCAGTGATAATAATACAAAGGCAGTGGTGACAGTTGACAATATACTACAATTCAACAGATCTGATCCAAATTGGAAGAAATGGTTGATCTGGCCCATAGACACAAACAACTGTCAGGAAAGGTTCTTGAACAAAACTCAGGGATTTACTATTCATAGGCCAGACCCAAGATATGTCCAAAGACAACATCCGGGGGTAGTAACAACGTACAGTGTAGGAAAATTATGCCTCGAATGGCTGCATAGATCTACACTACAGGATGTGAAACAACACTTATCCTTACTTACAGGAGACGCAGATCTTAGGGAATTCTTGCTTGGACCAAGAACACCGCGTCAAAAACGTTTCATATATGCCGGCATTTATGCTGCTTATAATGAAGCATGGAAAGTGTCACAGATAGAGGCCGCAGAACGAATACGTGAACTTGATCGTATTAATTTAGAGAAAACACTCTCTGTGGTCGACAATGGGTTAACAACTTTGTCCTCCAGAATATATTCATTGGATGGCATTGTATCATCTGCTATCGACATTCTAGAACAAGATTTGGCTATGTTACAACAAGGTCAATCTCAATTACGTTCTATAGTGTTATTGAGCTGGACGCTGCAATCTTTGCGAGCGGGCTATGTGCCTTGGCGTTTCATCAACACGTCGTCTCTGTTTGCAGAATACAATCTCACTGATAAACAGATCGAATTGGCACAAAGAGGAGCAAGGTATACAGTGCTAAGCATTGAAAAACTGGAGAAGTTACCATTCACAGTGGCAGAAAAACCAGCTACAGAATGGGTTATTCATGGCAAAATAACATTACCTGTGACAACTTTTCAGTTTCAGTATTGCCTCAGACAAATGCAAGCAGGCAAATATGAAAGGTTGGGTAAGGAATACATTAAGACATTTTGGGATTTACCGTATACACATAGATGTTGGAGTGGGGATCGTGAAGTGTTTCTTAGCGGTACCGACTGTAAAAATGCACTGACCGGTTCACTTATGTGTCAGGACATTTCTTTACACAGGACTTGTAATGGTTCAGTGGCAAATTTGTCTTGCCATCAGCATGGTACACCAGCTGCTGTGATTAATCCAACGTTTGGACAACTTTCTAACGGGAGTTACCTCATGCTGAATGATCAGAGTTGCTGTGGAATGTTGCCAGGCATTACATATCTAGTAACGGTCAACTCCAGGGTCACTTGCTGTATGCAAGTATTGTTTGCCCCAATAGACACAGTCAGGGAGTCGCCGCTATGGCCTTCGCTGAACGTCTCTTTTATTCATCTTTATTCGGATAAGAAAATATCCATAAAAGAATAAAGTAAAAATACCAGCAAAATTTTAAAACGAACAGACAATAAATACATGAATAAAAATTTAAGACAGCCAACACAAGGCTAAAAACAGTAAATACACAAAACTTATACGTACACAATGATCAGGGGATTTGTCTTACACTTATAATTTGTTAAGGGCAATAGTATAATAGTATAATAGTTCCTGGGATCAACTGATATAGACAACCAATATCCACTGATTTGATCAATAACATCAGACTAAAATAATAGCACATATTGAGATGAAAAATAAAAAGTTCATTAAATATAGCAGCATAATGATATAAAATACGAACAATTTATCACATTAAACCAGCGTTAAAATCAAACAAATTCATTAAATCTAGCAGCATAATATTATAAAGTGCGAGCAGTTTATCAAAAAAAAAAAAAAAACTGGTAGCTGCTACCTTAAAAAACGGGATCAGCAACTGTTTACTATATAACTGATAAAAGTTACAAAAGAATAAAAAATGTAACATAGATTGATTGCCACGATTACCACAGGGACAAGGGGTTTGCTCAAGGTTACTGTTGTGCCCAAGGGGAAAACATAATAAATATTTTAAAGTACCAGCCCTAAGGCGAAAGAGCAAGCTTCTTTCCCAACGGTTGGTCGCCATTAAAAGATAACGGGCTGGCAATATTATCGGTGGGCCCTCAGCGTCCGACATCGTTATGTAACGGGCGACTGAGCTTTTCGAAGTTTCATGCCTAAGTCTCATACTGGCATAATACCCATACAGGGTCTCCTGTATAATCTTTTTATTAATGCCTGATATATCACTTGGATTTGAGAAAATGTGTGGCAGATTTACAGCGGACAAGCTATCCTTAACAGCTGCCAGCCAAGGTATGCTACTGCCCTTGTCACATTTAAGACAATCAACTATGATTTCTCTAGTAAGGGTGGTTGCCGGGTTTTGCCATACTTTTATCCAAAAAATAATTGGACGAGCCCTGATATAATCTTCAATATAGGACAGTTTTAGCTCCCGATGACAAACAAAGGAAGAGGAGCTAATCGGAACCCCCAGAACTCTCCGACAAAATCTATTTTCCTCTATTTGAATATTGTTACAATTCGCATAACCAAACACTTCGGCTCCATAAGTTGCAGTTGGTCTGCATTGAGTTCTATATATCTTCAATAGGGATAGCACTACCTCAGTTCTTCTGGGTTGAGGGAGGCATAAAATTGAGTTGCAGGCCTTTGAGAGTTTGTTCCGGCTGTGTGTCAAATGGGCAGTCCAGGAACCATTGTCAGCAAATACCAGCCCCAGGTATGGGAAAGTGCGCGTGCAAAACAATTTTTCAGAACCGGAGCTGATTACATTAACCCGATGTTTATTTGGACCACAATTCATTAAAAAGGATTTTTTAAAATTTGTACACAAGTCCAATTTAGACATAAAATCAACAAAGCCCCTGACTAAAGTGCGTAGTGCATTGGGTGTGCGGCCCATTAGGACCGCATCATCCGCGTATAATAAAGCAGGTATTTTGCTGCCATTAATCACCGGGACATCCGTAGTCAAGTTTGACAGCTCATCATGCAACTCATTAATATATAAAATAAAAAGCAGAGGGGCCAACACACACCCCTGCCTGACCCCTCGGCTGATGGCAATATTCTCTGATACGGCCCCATCCCTACTAATCCTCACCCTTGCCCCCAAATCCTTGTGTAAAAAGGCCAGAAAGTGAACTAAGGCCTCGTCTAACCCATAATTTAGGAGACATGACCATAGGCGCGATCTATTCACATAATCGAAGGCTGAGGTGAGGTCCATAAAAGCTAGGTAAATGGGAGACTGCCGAGCTATCGTATATTTGTCAACAATCAAGTTTAAATTGAGACATTGCTCTACGGTTCCTAATTTGCTTCTAAAACCTAACTGACATTTATTTAAAATATGCGTATCCTCAGCCCAACTCCTAATTTTATTAAATAGCACCCTCCCAAGTATCTTTAAAGTGTTATCGATCAAAGAAATTGGTCTATAACAACTAGGGTTAGCCCTGTCCCCCTTTTAAAAATCGGTACTATGGTGCTGGATGACCATGTGCTAGGAATTTGGGAGTTTGTTAAATTGTTAAAAACATTAAGTATAATCGGGGCCCAGAAATCTGATTTGTATTTAATGAGGTCGATGGGAAGCCCATCGGGGCCGGGGGCCTTATTGCCTAAACTCTGGTCAATTGCGTCTTCCACTTCTGAGAGCGATATCTGAACTCGTGATGCAACGTAAAGATCTATGTGGACCTCATCCAGCGATGATGCAGAATATATTTTAGAGAAGTGAGAGACCCAGGCATCACTGGTTATATTACAGCTTATGGGACTTAAGTGCTGACCAGTGTTTCTCATATTTTTGACCACCTCCCAAAAGCCATTTGTATTATTGAATCTTGCAGCGCAAGCCAAATTATCCCATTGATCTCTCAAAACCGCCTCTTTCCTTTGCTTAACCACTTTGTTATATTGGTTCCTTAGTGATCTGATTAAAATTGCATCCCTAGGTGTTGCCGACAAGGCAGCACGAAGATCTCTATTAGCCCGGGAGCATACACTATTAAACCACTTCGGATGGTGGTTATTGTTAAACGCAGGTTTAGAGATCATCTGTTTAATACCTGCACATAACTGAGTAAAGGCTGCAACCACCTCAAAGTTAGGGTCAATGGATGACAGACATACGTCGACAGCTGATCGATAAGATATTATCATGTTCTTAAACAGCGTGCTATTATCAATTCCTTTCCAGATGATTCTTAAATTATCAGTTGAGGAAGATATATTACAGGCCCCAGGTTCTCCCTTAAAAATGTGTCTGGGGGCAACCCTAAGCAATACCGAGGTTGGGTTGTGATCCCCAAACGTGGTAGGTATAACCTCTGCACCAACTAAAATGTCTTCAAGTGGGGCAGATATAAAGACATAATCAATTATTGAGGCACACCCTCGGCCTCTATATGTTGGCACTGTCTGATTATCGCTATAGTTTATGGGTGCAATGTCCATCACATTTGATAAATCATGCATTGACAGATAATCCTTTAATTCAGTTCCCCTTTTGCTCAAATTTTCATATTGTATGTAGCCAGTATCCAAATTATATGCTCTAGAGATCTTAACATTAAAATCACCCCCCAAACAAATTCCAGCTAAATTTTGATTTCCCGCTACAATGTGTATATTAGAAACAAATTTAAAAAGATTTTCAACAATCTTATTGGGTACACTTAAAAAGTCATTATTATAAAAGTTAATAAAACAAATTGAGGCCCCACGTGTATATATCAAAGCTTGGTAATTAGGGCTGTTTGTCGAGATAGTCTTAATAGAACCACCTGACAATATTTTGACCCAAATAGAAAGGCCGCCAGACGGACGCCCATGTTTAGGAGCCAGTGCACACACATTAAAACATTGGAAGCCCTCACAATGTATCTCACTGTTCTCCTGGAGCAATAAAATATCAAATTTGTTTACCAACCTTGCCTAGTCTTCGTTATTTACTTTAGAGGCTAGGCCAGCGATGTTCCAACTTAGTATCTGCAAGAGTTGGTCAGACTGCCTAGGGGCATCTCTTAACAGTGGTGCAGGTGCTACTATGGAGGGGACCAATTCAATAGGCGCTGGTAACGGGGCCAGTCAGTCTAGAGTGTCTAAATCCGAGAGGGAGGAAAATCTATTTTGTAATATGAGCGGGGAAATGGCTTGCATGTTATGAATGACATTGGGTTTATAAAAATAGCCAAGGGGCAGTGACCAGACATCAGTAAAATTGTCATGCTCTCTCTGCGATAGTATCAATTTTACAAGGGCGGGTTGTCGGAAATTAACAACAATACAGTCTCCCTTTATTAACTTCTTTGATTGTCCAACCCAGCCAACCCTGCGGACCATCAAAATCTCGTTGATGTTAGACACCCTAAAACCTTTATGTTTCATGAGCCAGTTTGTGCACTTATTGCGCAGTTGGTCCCAGGACTCTTGTTGGTTTTCCATTAAAGGTGGCACCCCAGCTAAAACTAATACATAAGGACAAGCCTCAGGAGGTAAACTTAAAACATCATTTCTTGCATTAAGAGGCCTGCAAACATTAATCCTGGGTAAAGAAGCTGTACTCTGTGAATTATGTATTTGATTTGCATCTTTTAATGGGGCTTTAATAGATGCATGCACATCTTGTTGGCGGGGTAAATGTAAGGCATTGTTGCCCAAATTTGAATCGCCATCCTGAGAGGTGAGGACCTTGGGAAGGGTGCATTTATTGACTTTACAGCAAACATCACGAGAACCAGTTAACGGGGGTTGTAAGGCATTTGAAGGTTGCTGTGATGTATTGGGGACTAAGCCATTTGAGACTTGCGGAATGTGTGACACCCCCTGTGTTAACAGCGTATTAAATGCCTTGCTATGCGAGTTAGGCTTACTAATTAATGATTCTAACCGATCTAAACGTTTCCACAGGGTTGTAAAATTTTTATCAACAAGCTCCTTAACACGCTCAAACATGGTGTCCACAATAATATCTATTGCAGTGTCCCCCAATTTAAAAGTATTAAAAGGTGCTGGTATAAATTCAGTTTGGGTATGAATTGATTGACTAGGCAAACTAATAGACATTTAAACATCAGAGGCATTGGCAGAGGCATTAACAGTCACTGTTTCAGTTGGGGCTGCTGACCCTTGCATCCATGCACTCAAAGCAGTACGCTGTGGCTTTGAACGCGGTGGTTGTTTCCTCTTTGGGCAAGCGGGCTTCATTATTTTCTTTTTCCTCTTTGCCCCCGTGATTACTGGGTCTGGGGAAACATTCACAGCTGCAGCAATATCCTTACCACAAGTTGGTGACATTAGGTCCGTTAGATCCATAGTCCCCACATGAACTCCAGTATCTTCATTTCCCCAGTTTTGCTCATTAACCAGTCCACCATCCGCAGCTGGCAAGAGAACTAATGGATTTAGGATTGAAGGAGGACTGTTTGGCAGGCCGGAGTGAGTCATGTTTTGGGGGGTGGGGTGGGGAGTAGTTGAGCCCAGGGACATACGCCTCTCAGTCAGCTCTATTTCAGTGCTGACAATGTTAACAACTCTCTCCAGCATACTATCAATGGAGGCAGAGCCGCGTAAACTGGATACAACAGGCCTTTTAGCCATAATTACACCAGAGGAACTAGGCTTAACTCACTCACTCACTCACACTAATATCTAGGAGGATGAACAATGTCAGAGGGATGGCCCAGCCCGGCCTCTGACGATCACGTCCCACGCTGAGGGAGGGCAGCCGCCCTTTTATCCTGGCGGGAGGCGCCTGTGCTGACGCTGTGTCTCCGATGCTGGGGCAGCTGGGAAATGTAGGCCGTTCCCCTCACGGCGCCAATAACAGAAACTGCAGAGCCGTTCCCCTCACGGCAGGTTTAACCAACTTGGTAAGCGCGTCCCCAAAGTAAAATGTGCTGCGGGATCTGCCGCTTCTGCACACTCATGGCCAAAAAGATCTAAGTATTAGACAGCTCCTGCCGCATTTGCACTCACCCGCGGTGAGATGAAAGTAGTTAAACGGCTCCTGCCGCTTTTCCTCACACGTGCGGTGAAATGAACGTAATTAAACGGCTCCTGCCGCTTTTCCGCTCATCCGCGGTAAAATGAAAGAAACAAACGGCTCCTGCCGCTTTCGCACACTTACGGCGCAAGGAAAAACAAACGGCTCCTGCCGCTTCCATGCACCACGCTGTACTGATTACCAGGTTCGCTCACAGCCCAGTCGGGGGCAGAAATCAGGAATCCGTTGTTCCCCCGCCGGTGCCGAGGCCCGCTCCTGCTACTAAAGGCGGGGAGCAGTTATAAGCTTGTCCCAGGCCACAGGCAGAAAAGGAGTGAAGGCCGTCGACCAAATCGCCTCTATGGCCTTCGCTGAACGTCTCTTTTATAAGATTTGATACTTTAAGCAGAATGAAAGCCATGCTTTTACAGCAAACAGTGCCTTTGACCTCGGCCAAAGAAACCTATGATCTACAAGTAGCAAGGACTTCGGCTGAAATACAGACTTTAATACGTACAAACTGCCCTATACATTTCGTAGAAATGGTATAACGTATCTTTAACATGTTAGATACGACCGGAATTGTACATGTATTTAAGAGCATTTGCTCCGGTCTGTTAGCACCTTTCCAGGCAATACTTGGAATCATCCCCAACTTTGCACATTCGGTGTTTGGTGGCATACCATTAATTCTCGCACTTGTTGCCGGAATTTTATTCATCTTTCTACTATTGCGCTATGGCCAGCCTATTCGCAGACATCACTCCGAGCGAAATGGAGAAAGCTCTCCTTGAAAGAAAGTGCTGTGAGCGAATAGTACAGCTATTGGGCATGACTCGTCTAAGGGACCTTAATACAACTTGGTTCCTGTCATTCAGACCAATCTGGCAAGATTGCATCTTACCTGTTCTACGATGCCTGCTATGCGGTGAAGAATGCATGTTGGACGCTTGTCTAACATATCCATCAGCCACGCCAAAGGACGTCGATACTTTGCTGGTCCCGATAACGGCCCATGCTTTGTGTTGTCCCCAGAGGCTACCAATCCTGATGTCAGCATTCATTGAGATCTCACAGACGCTTCCGGCTGCTGCTGAGGTACGAGAGACAACTCCAGGCACACAGGTAACAACGGACGCGAACATTGCTGCGGCGACCTATGCTGAGAACGATGCTTCACATCTTTGTGCGGTCAATCTCTTACACGAGGTGTTCCAACTTACACCAACGACTGTGGATGATGTTTTGTCTATTGAAATAGATGATCTCATGTTTACACTAGACCCATAAACTGACTCTGAATCAGCATACTGTGTTCCAGAGATGCAGTAACAATTTGGCCTTCATTTTTCAAACACTTGGAACTCTACCAAATGTGAACTTTTGTCCCATTTTTTTCGAACGAAAATGGCACTTCGATCTGCTTAAAGTAGAACTAGCTTTATAATACGGACTTGGCAGTACTTCCAGGGACACTTAGTCATCTTGTGTGTCTAGAACAGTTCATTTAATTTTTATGACAGGAAATAACTTCGATTTTGTATTAAGTTATCGATCATTTTCGTCATATGTAATTATTGCTTTTATGTTTCATTCCGATTGCATTTATTTCGAACTTTATGCTGGAAATGAAGACATTGCTTAATGATGTACGGAAACCCTTGCATTTTCAATATGTTTTTTAATGCTTTTAGAAAATATTTTTAATATGCAATACTCCATTTTAATGTTTTAGCATTTTTTATATGTTTAGCATTTTAGTATTATCGTACAAACGAAAGAGGAGTGGGTGTTGTATATTTCCTAGGGTGTCCATAAACGGGCTTTCCAGACTCATGTCCTTATATAGGCACAATTCGCCTTGCCCTTATATAGGCATAAAATCCCAGACCTTATTTAGGCATAAACCATGCACTCCAAATACAGGCATGGATTCTGACAGCCGTCCACCCTAGCCTCACAACGAGTTCATGAAAAAACAGACCCTTAGGCTGCGGGAGTTTCCCTTGCCCAGGACTATTGATTTCTTCAAGGACTCATATATTATGCATGAACCATTATTCCTTAGGGATTCATTCATGACGTCTTTCGCTGCCCAACTCACGTCAATGCTAACATTTTCAGGTATAAATATACCTTCCCAAACCTCTGTAAATCAGAGGAGACCTCGACTTCAGAGGAGCCCGATTCCCGGCCGGACGCACTTAGAAGACACTGTCATTCCTGCACGCAGAGAGTCCAGCTTCCAGTGATCTAACTTCCCTTGCGGGGTGTTGGAGTTCGAGTCTGGGAAAGAGATTCCTACCTCTCTCATTCTTCAGGTATGGAGCAGACTAGAACCTAGAGGGACTCTTGGTATACTAGACTCTTGGCATGCTAGGCGCAACATACTCTTAGTATACTCTAGTCAGGATTACATCACCTACTTCTACTTCTCCCTACACCTAGGATAGGTTAGGTACACTGGGGTAGAACTAGGCTAGAAACGCATCGTATGAGTACTCGCATTTTTAGGCAGTGTCATTTTATGTAAATGCATATATGCTGAAAAGATAATGCTAACGCAGTATTATTTATTTCTACTGCTCACTCTGTACATTATTTATCTCGCATTCTGTCTTGTGATCGTAACAGCACATTTAACTTACAACAGAAACAAGACTGTTCAATAAACCTTTTATTGAAAACGCCCGTCTGTTATTTCTGTGTAACTTTGAGAGTAACCAAAACATGCACGACTGAGCGGAGTGAAATAGTTATCTATTGTTTCTACGACTCTGGGACACGTCCTGATTCTGTAAGGGAAACACAGTGGTCATGTTTTGCGGCTGCCAGAAACTACTCCCTTCTTGTCGTCAAGAAGTTTCTAGTGGCCTCTGAGCTAGCTGGCACAAGTAATTAAGTTTAATATACTCGATAGGGACATACCGACCTTAGTCCTATGTCAAACCTATAGGATATATTATTCCAATGCGCAGAGCCTATAAGGGAAATAGGAGCTACACTACAAAACAACAAACCAAACCCCACATGCCACGGATCATGTCAGTTGGCCAGACCGGCATGAAGAGCAACACACAGGTAACAAACCTGAATGCGGTACGTAAGGGAACAACACAACATAAAAGCGCACTACACATCAGCGCACTACACATCAGCAATCCAACACCCTCATAACACTGCTACATGCACAACTTGAAAACAGTGCATAAAGGAACACAACGTAAAGGCGCACCACACATCAGCAAACCAACACCCTCATAACACTGCTATACGCACTCAACAACATGGCGCATCACCTAATCGCTAGCTAACATACCAATCAAAACAATACTACACTAACATACCCACAAAAGGGAAACTCGAACACAGATACAAATGAGACAATGGGTGACTTATTCACACATCATCATTCCGGCAACAAGTATCTTGTAATGAGTGACTTAGCAGTATATAGCCATCTCATACACGACAATAAAGCAATGAGTGGCCTAACACTTCACAGCCACCTCATACACAATATCAATAGTGGTTCAAATTCTGGGACCTTTGTCCCCTCCCAATTTTAATTATGGGACTAGGCTCTCTGTCGCGGTTCAAATTCTAGGACCTTTGTCCCCTACCAATCCTGACTCAATGGCCAGCTTCTGGGTTTGCTATCCCAATTCCAGGCTCACTCTGGACTCTATGTTCTAGAATCACTGTCCCGGTTCTGGGCTCACAATGGACTCTCTGACCCTCATCCGGGCCCAATCTGGACTCTCTGACCCTCATTTCAGGGATCACAGTCTCGGTTCTGGGCTCTCTGCCCCTTTCTCTCTCTTGTAATTATTTTTTTTTATGCTCACTGTTGCCATACTGGTTTCTTGGACTCTCAACCTACTGCCGATATTCACACAGCGGTATTCAATGCTATCATCAGCTTTTAATCAACACTGTTACCATAAGAGTAATATGGTGGGCAGGCATCGGCAAGAAGAAACTGCACTGAAAATATCTACACATTTCTCAATCCCCTCGCAGCGACATTCACAGTAATATGGAGGTTTCTGTTAGCTTCATTGACAGTACCTGGTATAACAGTTTATCCATTAAGTTCTGAGTAACTCATGGATGCCACAAGACAGTACCAGGAAAGTACTACGGAGATCTGGACTCGCCGTGTCTCTAACAAGTCAGCTTTTCTTTCCTTGTCTGGTGCAGTGGTGCTAGATAACCACCAGATGACACTGTTGTATTCCTTTAAAATCCATTTGAAGAGAGTGCAAAAGTACGATCACACAATACGACACTCCATAAGCACCAGAAAGCAGTGCACCGTGAGAATGAGAAACACGCATCTGAGAAGGAAACTCTCTTGCACGAAGGAGGAAAACATGCGCCTCACAAGCGCAATACAAACACGGTGCTTGTGGCTAGATCCAACCACAAGATGGCGGCACGTACGTGACGTTGAGCCGGATGGCTCACGGCACGTCCTTTCAGGCAGCACAGATTGTAATTGGCAGGGCACTGCGCGAGAAGAAACGGAGCTCTCGCTGATAATTCCGAACGAAGGAAAGAAGACCGTTGAAGGTAGGTGACAGTTTGCAATTGAAATTTTAAACTAGTGTGGCACCAAACACTGCATAGCAATGTCCCAAACACTGCACAGTCTGCACAATAGAGTCGGCACCCAGACGCAAGCAGCACCCACAACATTCTTCCCACGGGCTGCCGAGGATCGCTCCAGCACAAAAGTAGAAATGTGCCCATTTCCAATACCATACGGCGGGCATGGTCTCCGCCCATATCTGTCACTCCATCGGCAATCGTGTAGCCAGCACCTTTACACTGGGACCCAAACCTTGTCCCCGATCACTACACTTCAAGGTGTGAATCGCTACAGTGCCAACACCATCACGTGGCCATCACTTCACACCGGGGCCCGATCCTTGCCCCCGTTCAACATATTCAAAGTACAAGTCCACAGAGTGCTGAACACCCTCTCATTGAGGCCCAGTCCTTGCCCCCAGAGTGCTGAACAACCTCTCACTGAGGCTCGATCCTTGCCCCCGATTTAAGGTGTGAATCATCACAATGCTCAACCACCTCACACCGTGTCGTCAACACTTCACACCGGGGCCCGATCTTTGCCCCCGATCAAATTTACACTATGCCCTTGATAAACACAGCTGGATCTGGCACACTTGGGTTTTAGGGCGACCGATAGCAGGGTCACTGGTGGGGTTCGTGCGCCAGACAGCGTTACATACATGTTTTTATTTTCCATTTACCTTGTGACTTCAAAGGGCTTCATTTTTTCTGTTTCCATTAAGTTTCTGTTAGGTTATTTTCAGTTTCCTTCAAGTTGCACACGTGGATTCTTCTTCAAAATCGTCGCCAAATGTTGTATTCATAAGATGGTCCGGACTCCAAGCGTAGATTAGATAAGTTCTTTTATTGAGTTGTTACATGAAGAAATGAGGAAAACCCCACCAGGAGCAGCCGCCCTGCTGCTCAGCCCATACCCAACTGACACTCACAGACATCCAACATTCCATCCATCCAACATTCCACGCATCCAACATTCCACGCCACACTCATTCTGGCTGAGCAGCAGGTAAACATAAGTTACAACATACTTCCGATCAGGCTGCCTCTTCAGGAGGATCTTCTGTCGCAGCAGCAGGGGAGGGTCCCCCACCCGAACCTGTCCACTCTCCACCTCCTTGCTTGGAATTTGAGCAGCGACAGTTGACAGCTTTTGACCTTCCTGCCGAAGTCTGTGAGGTTATTCTGGCAGCAAGGCATCCCTCCACGAAGTCGGTATATGCTTGCCAATGGCAACAATTTTGTAAATACTGTAAAGAACGGTCTGCCTGTCTATCAGATATTCTTCTTTTCATTCTCTCCTTGGCCCAGCAGGTCTCTGCTCTGGGCACTCTGAAGGGCTACCTTTTGGCCCTGTCGGTTTTTCTTCGGTTGCCAGATCAACCAACACTTTTTGAATCACCTCTTGTACAGACATTTTTGAAGTGGATTGCCCATTTATTCCCCCTTCTCCTTTTATTATGTCCCAGTGGGGCCTTAATTTGGTCCTTACCTTTCTGATGTGTGCACCGTTTGAACCTCTGCACAATTGACCCTCCGACTGCTCACTATCAAAACAGCCTTTTTAGCGGCAATAACATCTGCTAGGAGGGTGAGTGAACTGCAGGCACTGTCATCTCAGCCTCCTTACCTGACCGTCTTTCCGGACAAAGTAGTGCTCTGCACTAGGGCATCTTTTCTGCCTAAGGTGGTAACTCCTTTCCATCTGGCTCAATCTGTTACTCTACCTACCTTCTATTCACCTCCGTATCCTACCAAGGAAGAGGAGCGTCTTCACTGTCTGGATCCAAAAAGAGCGTTATTGTTCTACCTAGATAGCACTGAAGAGTTCCGGGTGGCCGACCAATTCTTCCTAGTACGTTGGAGCAAAGAAGGGGCGATTTGTTCAGAAGAGGAACATTTCATGATGGGTCATCCTGCAACCTGTCGCACTGTTCCCTTGGATACTGTACCAAGCTACTCCTTAATCATCGTTGGAACAAAACTCATTGTAGTACCTTGTGCAGGAATCATACAATGAACCTCCACCTCAGTTGCCACCTTGGTGGGAGAGAGTGGGACATTTAGAACTTACTTGCAAATATGCCAAGAATGGCAGACAGCTGCATTAGAATGACCTAAAGTGGAATTATCTTTTCCCCAAACCATTACTTCTGTACTAAGCTTTTCATCTGCAAAACGAGAGATAGTGGTGGTAACCGGGTTTTGGTCTGTATATTTATTATCTTCACTTTAGCTTACTGTCTAGCTTTAACTGCTGGAAAATATGGCATTAATGATCATGAGAGCTCATGTTATTACCAGCAATGATGTTAAGCGGCAGAACCGTGATAAAATGTCCTATAACCAGCTTACTAAACAATCATACCACTGTCTCCAGGGTATTTTACCAAAGCTCTGGATCAAGATCTGAACTGGATTCCAAAAACGGATTAAATTCCTTCTCTGCAAAAGTGCCTGTTTTTTCTAAATTAAAAGAAACAGAATGAGGAAATGTAACTGAAAAGAGGAACATAAAAACGCTTGGAAATGAAAACTATGTGGTAAAGTAAAGACCTTCTTTCTGCATGTGCCAGAAGGGAGAAGTTTGAAAGAAAATGAAAAAATAAAAAGTAACTAGCTACAGACATTACAAAACGCTGTGGTGGCTCAAAAAGCGCAGTAGAAGAGAAGTTGGTAAAAAAAAAAACGCAACAAGATATACTTTGAAATCTCAAAAAAAAAGAAAGATACGAAAATATACTATCAAGTTTCAACCAAAAAATGATCTAGATATGGCAACTTGGAGAGGCATTGCATCAAAAGAACTAGAAGCATCATATGTGTTTCCCGGTGAGGGTTAACCGAAAAATTCAATTAGTATAAAAGAAATGAAGAGTGATTAAAAATGATGCGTTGTCTTTTGAAAAGATTAAGGGGCATATTTACAAGGGAATGGCGGAGCGTGGCATTAAGCACAAAATGTTAACGCCACGCTCTGCCATTCCAAAAACGCAGATACGGTGCACCCCTGCTTTTTCCCTAGCACTAGTGCTAAATTAAGATGCCTAGCGCCAACGCCGAGGTGCAAGGGTACCTGCATTGAGGGAACGATTGTTTATGTGCAGGAAGGTGTCCCTTCCTGCACATAAACAATCACTAATGGTGATTTGTAACTTCTATGTGTGTTGCATTATGCAGCAAACGTAGAAATAGCAAAAACTAGGAGAAATAAAGCATACCTCCTCATTTCCCCATGTTAAGACCAGGTTTTCCCTGGTCTTAATTTTGACGCTGACTCCTATTTACGTCACCCTTGTAAATAGGGGGCAGCGTCAAAATCAATGGGTGTTGCGGCGGAACGCCCACCGCAACACCCATTGTCCACCCCTTTCACGCTAAGTGTAGCGGGAAAGGGAGCCTTATTTTACAAGGCGATGTTAAGCCACCTTGTACGTAAGGCGAAGCCTCTATCGCCACAGGAACGTCAGAAAAAGTGACGTTCCTGTGGCGATAGGGGCTTGTAAATATGCCTCTAAATGTGTAAAGACAATCATTGTTATGCATATCTCCAGCCCAATAACAATATAGAAACCCTCCGAACCAAATGTAACTTTATTTAAAAAAAAAAAAAATAATAGCTGTTAAGACAAACATTGGCAAAGCCAATAGGTTTCTATACAAGATCTATTGGCTTTGTCAATTTTTTTTAATGTTGCACAGCTGTGCGAGCTTCTGTGCTACATAGCTTAAAGTTAAAAGAAAAGGCAATATGACGTGGCCAGACAGCGTCATAGCACTTTATTTTTTTACTTTAAGCTATGCACGTACAAACAAGTTAACATTGTTATTTTCCCTATACTTAATATGCAGTTTATATTCTTGAACAAGTGTCCATTGCAGTTATTATAGTGTCAAAGTGTAGCTAGCTAGAACACTGAACGTGGAGAGACTGTGGCATTAGGCCAGAGCTGCTGACCCTGGAGCTGGGGAACGAGGTCTATGTCTCTGTGCCCACTCTACATCCTGTGATTCTGGGCAAATCACTGAGGGCCTCATTACGATGGCGGTCGGATGAGGTTCTGACCGCCATTGCCGTGGGCAAGTGACTGTCCAGTGTCCGACAAAGAGTCGCCGGTCCCACCTGCCCTATCATGATCGGACCGCCGTGCAGGTGGTCGGAAAGTGCCTTTTTCTACTGCAGATGGCACCGCGGGCCAGGAAAAGGGCCGCAGAATTAGCCGCAGGAGTAAAAGGCACTAAATGGTGCATTGGTGGGGGCTCTACATGTGCCACCCAGGCCACTTATCAGTGGCCCACAGGAGGCGGGGGCCCCCAAAGTCTATTTCCGGCTGCCTTTCCATGGCGGTGGGACCGCCATGAAAAGGCAGTCAGAAAGGGACATCCTAATCCCTACAGCGGTGCCTGTGCAGGCACCACCCTCATGGTAGGGATAGAAGTCCGACCATTACCCCGACGGGATCATTGATCCCGTTGGAGGCTGCGGTCTGACCCCAGACCGCTGCGTTCCGACTGTCCGCATCGCAATGCGGCTGTCGGACCGATTGCCTGGATGTCGGTAGGACCGCCACCGATGGCTGGTCAGTGGCGGTCCCACCGACATCATAATGAGGCCCTTAATCTCCTCATGCCTGTAAAAATTAATGTGTCCTTGTGTAATGTAACTAGTGCTCATGTAAAGCGCTCCAAGTCCTTTCAGTCGACTTTGCGCTATATAAAACAAGCTATGACTCGCGATGCGGTGGGAAGGAGCATGCAGTGACGGGAGCGAGGTGGTGGGAGGGACAGGCCAGCAACTAACGGGGAAAGGGCATGCGGGGAAAGGGCATGCAGCAACGGAAGTGAATTGGTGGTAGGGAAGGGCATGCAATGAAAAGAATGCGGAAGCTGGAAAGTAAAAAAATAAAATACAGCATGTTATAAGTGTGCGCCAAGTGGAAGGACACTGCCCACTGGAAGCAGTACTTGGTCTAAGCTCCACAGCACGAAGACATGAAGCCGAGCAGGAAGCTAGAGGCAGGAGTTGCTGACCAACAGGGAGAAAGGAAGCGAGAGTGACATGGGAGCCAACCAATGGTGAGTAATGGGTGAGCTCTAAGCCCCATTAAAGATTTTTTTTACATTACAAGAGATTTTTCAAGCACGGCGCAAATGCCGCTGAAATCTAAAAAGCAAGGCTTTTCCATCTGTGCTTGTGTGCAGGTATTGTAATGCAAACAGAAATATACCAAGAGAGACAGCTGCACACAGTGACATTGACAGAACATTGTTATATAGCAATTACTTCCAGAGATAAAGAGCTGTGGGGGTTAGACTGTCAGATTGATAGGTAGGCACATCTAAAGATAGAGATTTAAAAAGACAGACAAAATGTACATGCAGGCAGATGGTAAGACTGACAAAACTCTAAAATGGATGGACAAGCATTATTGTATTACTAGCACTTGTGTTTCGCCAAATACTATAGGCCAAATCCCATATGACAGCCACCTAGAAAACATCAATGAAACCCACATTAGGACTAACACACCTGGGCAAGTTGGTTAATAAGTATGTGTCATAGCAGTTAATCAACTGGGAATGCTATTGAGTATTGGATTAATGGAAAAGACTGACAAAGTTCAATAGCTCAACACTTTCAGCATACTACAGAATTATGAGTAATTATATGTCATTGTTGCACTTTATCTGTAGAGACATATATTCAGGGCCACTGGAATTATGTGGCTGTGAGGCTGTGGTGATTTGCCGCACTTGTCACATAATCCATCATCTACTGTATAATCTGCAGATTAAAAATATATATATATTCTAGCTGAAACGGTTCAAAAAGTTACTAAAAATATAGTGACACATATTGCCGTGCAGTGAGAGGCCCTGTGCAAAGAATGACTGTTCACCTTTCTATTGCTTATTGCTATAGCATTGTATTGAACTGGTACTAATGAGGTACAACCAATGCCCAGAAAGTGCTAACAAATGTAAAAATGACAAAATAATGAAGTAATACCATCATATAATGCACCACATTACGCCGCATAATTTGCCTTTTCTCACCGCATAATTTACTCAACCCTGCCTCATAATTTGGCTCTAACCTGTCGCATAATTCCAGTGGCCTTGCCTATATTTTAGTAGGAGATTGTGGAGTATTACATGATGCACTGATTTTTTAACTGTAGTTAACGTTGTACTAAGTTGTGTTGTCTGTTGTAATTAAGAAAACGTAATAAAAACAACAGACAAAACTGTTATACAGACAAATGTATATGCAGACAAATAGAAAGTCATACATAAAGCTGGGAAGACTGAACATAAGATGAACAAACATTGATAGATAAAAAGTAAAAAAATATAATTCCTACTAATCCTGTTTGGGTTCCAGAGTAGCGTGCTACTCACCAAAAAAGCGCTTCAACACCTCATCAGGGGTAGCAAGCGCTATATAAATGCAAACCTTTTTCTTCTTCTATCCCTCCACTATCCTTCTCAATCCAAATAACAGAATAGTGAAATATGAAGTAATTTGAGCTGTGGATATGTTGGTATAATTTACCACTAACCCTTTATGGGTTCCGCAGTAACGTGCTATTCGCCGAAAATGCACTTCAACACTTCATCAGGAGTAGCAAGCGCTATATAAATGCAAATCTTTTCCCTCTTCTATCCGTCCACTATCCTTCTCAATCCAAATAAATGACTAACACATCTACCACTCAAATTACATTTTAATATTTCACTATACTAATTCACCACTAATCCTTCATGGGTTCCAGAGTAGTGTGCTACCTGCCGAAAAAGCACTTCAACACCTCATCAGGGGTAGCAAGCGCTATATAAATGCAAACCTTTTCCCTCGTCCATACCTCCACTATCCTTCTCAATCCAAATAACTGACTAACATATCCACCGCTCAAATTACTTTCATATTTCACTATACTAATTCACCACTAATCCTTTGTGGTTTCCAAAGTAGCGTGCTACTCGCCCAAAAAGCAGTTCGACGCCTCGTCAGGGGTAGTAAGCACTATACAAATGCAATTACAACTACAATATGTAGGTAGACATAGAAAAGGGGCAGGCAGTGTTTTAGATACAGAGGAAGACAGACAGTCTGATAGACAGAAATATAGAAAGATTGCTAAGTAGAGACAGGCAAATATAAGGACAGACATAACGTTAGATAAAAAGATAGCCAAACATATTTACGTATAGAAAAATTAAAGGCAGGCAAACATATACACAGCTAGACCGGTGGAAATACTAACATACAGCTAGACAGATGAAAGGACAAGCAAGTAGTCAGCTAGACAGATCGAAATTAGGACAGACATGCAGACTGCAAGACAGAAAAGCAGACATGCAGACAGCTATGCAGATATAAAGACAGACGGGCAGACAGAAAAGCAGAGATACAGACAGCTAGGCATATATAAAGACAGATAGGAAGACAAATGTCAAACAGATAGCAAACCGTAAATACGGCATACAGCGATAACGGAGAAATGAGTCAAAAAGACCGACTGATGACAAGAAAGGTTGCAAAGAGTTCTCTTGTATATATTTTGCAACAAAGAGAACAAACCTTTCAGAGGCAAGTGTTCTATTAAATTCACGAGAAAAAATTGCACAAACCAAATAAATAGATGGGCTAGTAAGAGAGCAGGGAAGAGAGGATTTGACAATGCTCTGAGGGTTATGGACTAGCAAAAAACGCAGAAAGAAGGCATAAAGAAACAGGACACGATGTACACGTAGAGCAAGCATTGACAAAACTAATAGCTTTAACTTTTGTATATTGAAAGGTAAGGGTGATGCATGAAACAGGTACAGCAGAGGCAAAGGTAGTGCATGCTTCAAGCATACTAAACGACCCATTGTTACAACTGCTTCAGCTTGTGTTGTGCCCAGCATCAGAACCAGTGAACGATTGTTCTTTATTCCCTCAGACGTTCACCTAAGTGTGTCTTCATCACGTTGGTTTAAATAATGCTGCAAGGGAGATCAGCTGAATGAAAGACTCTGCTGAATGAAAGACTCTGCTACCTTTTTGGCTCGCTTTGTGCAATACAAACACCCTATAAATATCTCACACCCTCTTTCAAGTACACTCCGTCACAATGCAGAAACAATCTTACTACCTGCCTTTTTGGCTGGGTTCGCGCTATAGAAATACCACATACATATATATAGATATCCGCTTGCAAGTTTATAAAACGGAAATGGTTTAATGGTCACTATAATCAATATGGTGGTGTTTCGCTATGAGACCCATCTGGCAGTGGAGGACACACCCTGCATCCTTGTTTCCTCTCCCACCACAGGTGCCGTGGTTGATTTACATCTTATGTTCTTTGCAACACACACTTTTGTCTCCTCCGTCAAGACTTCAAAATGAGTAGGCAAAGTTTCAAAGTCAAGGGAAACACTGCTTCATGTTATCTTTTCAACAGCGTGAGCTTTGTGAACTGTGGCGTTTACTAAGCTTAACAAGCACGGCCGATAAGACCGCAGCAATTTCAAAACTGATTATCTTTAACAACATTGTGAGAACACCTCATAAATGGGATTAACAAAGCTGTTTTGTATGTCTGTTCTTCTGCGGCCATCTTCTATTGGAAAGCTACCCTGTTCATTGCATCACGAGCCTAATGAAACTGTGATTTCTCATTTCTCATAGAGTGGCCGTTCCCCTCCTGTATTTAATGATATTTTTCAGTATTTCCAAGCAGTAAACTTTCTATACAGTTACATTTAAATGTTTGTCAGCTGCGAAATTGACTGGCTGTTCTGCTATTTTACAGAATATAAAGTATCCCAATTTTTGATGGCTGCCACGCTGGCATATTGGACCTCTGTCAGAGTGGCCCTCTCTTTATGCCCTTTATGGTCGAAGTCACTCTATTCACTGCTCCCTTCTCTATCCCCGGACCTGGCTCCGGTGACGCTGGACAACAAAGAGGGTGGCAGGAAGCAGCAACTATTAGGAAGGTGAGGTGGCAACGTCGGTAAAGGAGCTCAGACGGTAGACAGACGAGGGATATGGAAGGGATACCAGGATGGAATCTGTTTGCTGAGTAGAAGTTAGTGGAGACCTACAGATAAAAAGCTGCTGCACCGGTAGAATTGTTCAGAGGAGGAGGGGACAAGCAGGAGTGCTGACATGCTTGTTCATAAAAAAAAGTTCCACCAAAGCGGATGAACACGAGTACTTGGGCCATGTGACACTGATCAGAGAAACACATGAGAAACAAAGGAAATAGTATGCTACAACCAATAGAAACAGAGGAAAAGTAAGTGGCAAGTACACAAACAAATTAAAAGTGAGGGCGGGATGTAAGCCCCTTTTAAGATTTATATTAAATACAATAGATTTAGCAAGCACAGCACAAGCACGGTGCAGGCAAAACCTAAAAAGCAAAACATTGTTATCCAATTTGTCACAATAATAAATGTATTTGAAAGAAAATACATTACCTACCTCTGCTTTCGCTAAGCTTTACAAGGGACTGTTTGCCAAAGAAGTTGGCAGTGTAAGGTGATGGCTATCTGCCCTACAGAAAATTCACAGCTTCCGCAGACAAAGGCATTTGACAACCCCAGACCCCCTATGAAATCCAAATGATTTAGGTCTAGCCTTGTGTTAGTAGAAGTTTCTGAAAATGAGTGGGTGACTTTGTGTGTGTTGCCAACAGGGGCCGTAATATATACTGTGCACCAGGGCTGCAATGGGTGTTTGCACCCGCTTTGCGCGCCCCCGGGGCACAATGATATTACAGAAGGTGCCACAGATGCTTGTGCGTCACCTTCTATATTACTGATAGCGCTGGCATAAGATTGTGTTACCTCATATGTATGGGAGCGTGGTCCCATGCATATGAGTGAATCACTTTGCCTCTGCGCCTGCGCCATATTACGGACGTGGGCGAAGAGGCAACCATGCCTTTAGGAGGCGCAATGACAGTGTGCCACAAAAAGGTGGCACACTTTCAGTGTGCCTCCTAAATGCAAATCTCTGGGGGTGGGGAAGGGGTACCATTGCCCCCCCAGACATTCCCCTGCAGGCGGTTGCAGTGAGTGCTAACATGAGCATCAGTAATGCCAATAGGTCTGGCTTTAAAGGAATATTGTATGGTAATGTGAAATATTACAAATAAATAGCATGGGAATTAATATATATTTGTGTCGAAGCAACGAACTGTAGAATAATATTAGTGTAGGTTAAAAGCGTAAGTGACAATTGCACTGTCAAGCCAGACCTAAAAATCTATGTAGGTTAATGACTGCCCTTCTCCCATTTGTGCTGCTGCCAGAGTTAGACAAACACCATAAACTATCTAGGTATGTAAGACACTTTTAGAGCATTACCATGTCATGTGCCCCCCTGAGAGTTCAATCGCAGCCAGTTGGATAAACAAAATGATCACAGCTGCGTGTAGGGCAATCACTTTGTTTGAGGAAACACACAAGCTCTGCCCAATCAAAACGTACTCCAGACTCCCAGCATGTGGGCGGAGCCAATGCCCCTCTAGTGATGCTCACATAATTGTCTGGCAACAGTTACACTGTCAAGCCAGACCATAAAAAGGACTGCTCATCACCAAAACCTATTGGGAACACAAATGGGAGATTGGAGCTATCCACAAAATGGCACAGCCTTGATGGACATCCAATCCGATAAATGGCAAACAATGAAAAAACACATGAAAGCCAGTGTTTGAAGAGGGCTGATGCAATGGCCTTTCACTTGCTGCACTTATTAGTGTACTTTTTGCAAGAGAGTAAGACCTCAGGTATTTTAGGCAATAAAAGCTTTCGTCCTAAAAAGGAAGATGGGAAAAACACTGCCACTGCAGATGAATTGCAGGATATAAGCAGATGAAGACTACCAATTCATATATTTCAGGTACCAGTAAACAAGCTCAGGCTATCGTTTCTCAGGATTAGGGATAAAGGCCCAGATTTTCAAAACTGTCAAACAACGCAGCTCAGCACCCAAAGTTGCTGCGCTGCATTGCATGACTGGGAGAGACAGGAAAGCGCCATATCTACTAAGATATGGCACTATCCTGCTCTCTTCCTAGCACTGGCGCACAGTTAGGCTGCCAATTGCCATACACAAACCTTTGCGCCATACTGCAAAGGTGTCTGCATTAGTCAAGAATAAGATACCGTTCCAGTGCAAAGTACTATGCCTAAACTAACTTTAAAAAATGTCCACATTGTATGTGTGCTGTACAGTGCAGCACACATGCAAAGTTGGAAAAGTTAGGAGAAATAAGTGTTTCACATTTTTAATGCCTAATTTCAAGTGGCATAATTTTTGGGTGCAAAACCCAGTCTATGATTACTGTTAGTAGATAGGGTTTTGTGTCACAAACCATGGGTGGTTGCATGGAAATGCCTATGTACCACCCAGGGAACACCCCCCTTACAGCAGAGTACCCGAATGCAATGCTTTGCACTGTTTTGCGTTACTTTCAGGCAATGTTACAGCACAGAACAAGTTTTGCACTGCAACGTAAATAAAAAAACATTTTGAGCAGGTTTGCACCACTTTTGTGATGCCAACCTGTCATGTATTTCATGCCAGGCCCATTGTCGTTTTCCCTATGTAAGCCTAATTGGGCACAGTGTAGGCTGCATTTCTTTGCACACGCTACTATATAAACACGCTCGCTTTTGTGCCACATTGTGTTTTCACACAAACCTGCATATTTTTTCGTGTTCCGATCTTTTCCTGGGATTTAGTCTGAACACCATAGACAAGGTCAAACAACAATGCCCCTTGTTATTATCTCTGGTAAGGCACTTGAATCTAGACATAACATGAGAATGCAGCTGCTGTTTGTGAGAAAACATGTCTTTTCATATAACTGAGGACAGGAGTTCTAAACACACACTGAGAGCGAAGGTCCAGAGGCAAGATTGCTGCATCAGCTGAGATGTAGAACATCCATCAATGTATGCTAAGCTACAGGGTCCGCCACTAATCCCAGAGATCTTTGATATATCATAATTTAGCTTCAGTAGGAAAGAGGGGGGGGCGGGGTTAGGCTAATCTGTCTTTCAACATGACAGGGCTTTTTATGGGATATGGTTTATTAACCATGCTAACGATATTTTTGGTATGGATCTGTTTTCTAATTGTTTCGCAAATACTGCATCTTCAAACACGATACTTTGAATAAATATTCTAAACTTCCTTCATGTTTCTTGTTTTATTTTATTGTGGACAAGTACGAGTGAGAGAGCGAAAGAGTGTGTCCTGTTACCGCAGTTCCTGAGAGGGTCAAGAGTGTTGTGTTCTGAGGTGCCAATTCGCTTGTTTCTCTGGGAAGGTTAGTAGAGCAAGTGAGGCTCTAGATACTGAGGTAGTGTGGTGACCCAGTACCTACATGCTGATGTTCTATGGTCCCAAGCATAGTTCTGTCCCTGAGCAGAATCCCCACAACAAACCCAGCACAAAATGTTTGTAAATCTGCCCCCAGGTGTTTACCAAAATGAAACAAGCAACCCAAACTAAAATTACAAGCAACAAAAAACAAAGGAAGCATCAATGCTGTCTACTTGAGGGACTACACACCCTAGCTGAGTGCATGGGTCTGAAGATATACCAAGGTGAAATTAGCATTTTAGCAGTTTTTATGTCCCAAATGCAGCCTGGCTTTAAACAGAACCCATAGACACATTTCTATAAATGTTGAAGTAACTTCTGGAGCCTTTTTAATTGCTATTACATTTGGATTGTTTTGTAAGAAGTGATATTTTCGGCTGCAATACAGTAATACTAGTAAAGAGAATGATAGTCCAGTGTAAGAATACTAACACACTAACTCTGGCACATATGTTTATATGGATAAAATAAATCCTACCTAATGCTAGAAATCATTTTTTTTAAAGAACAAAAACATAGTCAGCAGGTAAATCTCACATTGCATCCATGTAATACAGTGTAAATATCAATCATAATTGGTAAAGATACAGAGTTTACATCATTACAGTTCCTTTCCATGGCTCCTTTGTCCCCATCCCTCTCCCATGTTAAGCGTGTCACAGGTCTCTCAAGCGTTCGTGAGTTCTGGAGTGTTAGGGCCACCGTATTCATGCTGCCGCACAATAGACTGTATAGTGTCTGTTTCTTCTTCCTCCATCTCTAGGTTATAGTAGCTCAACCATGGCTGCCATACTTTCCGGAACTTTCTAGGGCACCCCCTTGCTTTGTATACCATTTTTTCTGCACACATGTACATGTCCATACCCGCCCGCCACTCTTTCATAGTGGGGAGTTCTGCTTTCCCCCAATGCCTGGCTATGTCTCGTTTTGCCACGACAAGTCCCAAATTACTTAGCAAGAGCTTGTATCTAGGGATGTCTACTTCTGTGTGTATGCCCAAAAGAACATATTTAGGGTCTATCAGAATTTGCATTTCTAATATATTATTCAGTTCCTGTATTATCCGTGCCCAGTATTTACGTATGAGTTGGCAGTCCCACAGCGTGTGTATATAGGAGCCTCGCTCCGTTTTGCAGCGCAAGCAGTCTGGTGTCTCTGCCCTGCCCATTGCGTGTAGTCTTGCCCTATCGTAGTACACCCTATGCAATATTTTAAATTGAATTAATCGCAAGCTAAGCTTAATCGCCACTTCTCTAGGGTGCATTAGGGCAGTCTCCCAGTCTATGTCTTCTAGTTTCTCTGTAAGTTCCTCCCATTTACTTCTGAGTGTTAACAAATTGTCGGGCATATTGTTTATCAGGGTCTTATAGGTCCAGGAGACTGCTTTCCCTAATATCTCTTCCTGTAACAGCCGGCCTTCTAATGGGGCATATTCGGGAATGTCTACAATGTCGGGTCTTTGCGCCCTCCATGCATGTCGGAGTTGGATGTATTTATAATGTTGCTTGTCTGATAAATTAAATTCCAGTTGGAGTTCTGCAAAGGTTATCAGGTTGCCCCGCCTTATTACATCTCCTAGAGTGGTGATCCCGATGGTGTCCCACCCTTTGAACCCCGCAGTTTCGCTATTTCCGGCAGTCGCTTGCCCTCCCAAAGGGGTGTAGACCTAGTTAATCTTTTGTCCCATTTCATTTGATGTTCTGCTTCCTTCCATGCCTCGGGTGCCCTCTGTGTTGCTGGTAGCAGGCTCTGCACTCCCCGGCCCCCATATATGTAGTGTAGGTGGGAATGTTTTTGGAATTGAAGCCTCTCTAGTGAGTATGTAGGATGGTCCCTGGGTGCATGTCCCCACTCATTGATTACTGTGAGATGTGCTGCTCTGTAGTATGCCCGGATATCCGGCAGCGCAATCCTCCCATTATATTGACTGCGTTGCAGCGTTTGAAGCGCTACCCGGGGGTGACCACCGTCCCACAGTAGTGTGCGTACTTCCTCGTTTATCGCCCGAAAAATTGCCTCTGGAATTTTGCAATACGTATTTTGAAGGACGTACATCAATTTAGGTAGCGTGATCATTTTATACATGGCTGCTCTTCCCAGTAGTGTCAAAGGGAGGCGTCGCCACCTAGCTACATCCTCCCGGAATTCCATGAGAATTCGCTGAATGTTGTGGGTAAGGCAGTCTGCCACGTTAGTGGAGATATAGAGGCCTAAGTATTTGAAGCCGTCTTCCGCAATGGGGAGACGCACCGGTGCAGAGTACATGCCAGTGGGACCACCAGCGGGGTATATATTTGACTTCCCCCAATTAATATTATATCCCGCCTGTCTACCGTATTCTTTAACTAGGTTAAATATAATGGGGAGTGACGTGTCAGGGTTAGTTATATAAAGCAAGATGTTGTCTGCATAAAGGGAGATTCGTTCATCCGTCAATGTCCTGGAATCCCGTTATGTCTGGATGTGTTCGAATTAGACATGCTAATGGTTCCAGCACCAGTGCAAAAAGCAGGGAGGACAGTGGGCAGCCCTGTCTGGTCCCACGCTGGATGGGGAAGGCAGCTGATTTAACTCCATTAACCCTGACTCTCGCTCTGGGGTTAGTATACAGTATATCAACCCATGACCGGAACTTACACCTGAAGCCTAATTTTACAAGCACATGTCTCATAAATGGCCAGTGCACAGTATCGAAGGCCTTTTCAGCGTCGAGTGACAGAAGCAAATGGGGGGTATCTCTGTCTTTCGTTGCGTCTAGCCAGTTCGCTAGTCTACGAAGGTTAAGGCGTGTGGCCCGTTTGGGCATGAAGCCCGACTGGTCCCTATGCACCAGTGATGTGATAACCGTCAATAGTCGTGTAGCAAGTATAGAGGCTAAAATCTTGGTTTCAACATTTAGGAGAGAGATCGGGCGGTAGGAGCCACATTCTTCTGGGGACTTGCCTGGCTTTGGTATGACCACCACTGTAGCTTGACAGAGGTCTGGGGGTAACACCCCCTCCTCTCCTGCCACTAGGAACATATTTAGTAGGTGGGGGGCCAGTAGACTATTGTGTTGTTTGAAGAATTCCCCCGGTAGCCCATTGGGACCTGGAGTTTTCCCTGTCTTTTGTTTAGCAATGGCGGCTTGAACTTCTTCCAGGGTGAGCTCCGCCTCTAGGACCTCTGTATCCTCTTGTTGGAGGGTGGGTATGTCGATGGCCCCAAGATAGTCCCTTATTGAGTCCTCATCTACTATCGACCTAGCCTCGTAGAGATCAGTATAATAGCGCGCGAATGTCTCCGCAATGGCGCTTGCTGTTGTGTGTCGTGTGTCTGCCTCCACTATCTGGTGTACCCAGTTTGCTTCCCTTTCCTTTTGGCTTAACCAAACTAGGAGTTTCCCTGCTCTATCCCCTGACTCGTATAATCTGTGCTGTGTAGCCTGGATTTGAGTTTGGACTTCTCTGTCTGCCAAAGCCCGAAGTTCCCTGCGTGTGACCTCAAGCTGTCGAAGCATTGCTGCTTCGTTGTCCTGGGTGATTTTGCTTTCCAAATCTAAAAGTTTATCTTCTAGGTTTCCTATTTGTTGGAGTTCCCCCCGACGTTTCCGTGCTATTGTATCCTGCAATCTACCTCTGAGGACCGCTTTATAGGCCTCCCACAGGGTGACCTCCGAGGACACAGATCCCTCATTCTCTTTAAAAAATAATTTAGTCTCTGTGGCAATTACATCCATTACTGTTTCATCGCGTAGCTCCCATGCGTTCAGTCTCCAATCCGTCCGTTGCCCGTGTTCTTTTCCCCCCACCTTTAACCTCAGTGGTGAGTGATCTGAGATGCCTCGTGCAAGGTTTTCTACGTCCTCCATTGTCTGAATCTCCCCTGATGGGGCAAAAAGGTAATCAATCCTAGAGAAGGTCTTATGCGCCCCTGAGAAGTAAGAGTAACTACGGTCTGACGGATGTTGATGGCGCCAAAGGTCTGTCAGTCCCAGCGATCTCACAAACTCAGCTAGTGGGGTGGGGACACTGGTACTAATTGACGTACGGGACCTGTCTAAGGCTGGGTTTACTACGTCATTGAAGTCACCTCCTATAATAAGAGTCGCAGAGTCTGAGTCCAGCAGTATCTTAGCTACTGCGCTCAACGTCTGGGCTTGCAGTTGTGGTGGGGCATAGACACTAACAAGGGTAATCTCTCGCCGCCTCCATGCTCCTTGGACCGCGGCGTATGTACCGATTGGGTCTACCCATGTCTTGGTTATATGGAACGGCCGGGTTTTCCTAATGAGAATAGCCACTCCGCGCGCTCCGGGAGAGAATCCAGAGTGTGCCAGTGTGACATATGTCCCCCTTCCTATAAATGCACATTGGGTTTCCTGTAGGAGGACTATATCAGGCTTAATTCTCCTAATATATCTGTTGACTAGTCCTCTCTTGATTTTGTTGCCCAATCCATTGACTTTCCATGTCAATACGGTAAATGGTGTGTCATACATGGCAAGTGCGGTCTATGTGCCCCGCTTGGGGGACGGTACCCTCCCTGCCAGCCCCTCCCCCCTGTTCCCAGCCCTGTATCCTGAGATATCCTGCTGCTGCTAACATTAGAAACCTGTTAAGCTAGTAACACCGAACTTCCCCACCCCCCATCCCTGATCCCCCACCCCACTTTCTCCCACACCCTACACCAACCCCTTCAACTGTCAACATGACAACTAGCGTATGTGTCGTCTGAGAAGCCTGTCGATCCCACCCCTCACCCCTCACCTCCCCCCTACCCCTGAATAATATATCGAACAATAAAGGATATTGTCTTATCTAAGGAGAGGTGTTTCACACAGTCTCCTTTGAGCACAGGCAAGTCTAGGAGGGAGGCCTCCTTGCAAGCGCTCTGTCGCCGATCTGCTCTTGTCTCACGCCCATATTTCAGTCCTCCTCACCGCCTTTCTCTTGCTGCAGTTGGTTTTCCATATCAGTTGCCAGCGCACCTGCCCCCGGTTCACCGGTGTCAATAATAGCTTTAAGGAGCGGGTGGTCACTGTCCGTATCCGCCATGGACTCCCCATCAGAGTGGTCTGTATGGGTACTGTCTCCGCGGTTCGACATTCCGCTGGCGGCCTGAGCCTGTTCCGCCTCCTCTCCGGAGGCTGCCCTACTCCTTCGATAAGGGGTCCCTGACAGTGCGGTCCCCAATGGCTTCTTAGGTCTCCCAGTGAGTCGCCTCTTCAGTCTTATTCTCTGCGGTCTTGGCTCCCATCTTGATAGCGACTCCCCGGATCATTCCGCGTTGCTAGTTGCCACAGGTCTTGGCCTAGGACGTTCCTCTATCCACGCCCAGGCGTGTTCTGGCGTTTGGAAAAACTGGGTGGAACCTTGAAAAATGACCTTGAGCTTAGCCGGGAAAAGAAGCATATATTGAATTCGCATGGCTCTAAGTTTAACTTTTACTGAGTCAAAGGTTCTCCGTAACTTCTGTACCTCCCTAGAATAGTCAGGGAAAATCATAATTTTAGTGTTGGCTAATATGAGTTCCCCTAGTCTCCGCGATTCTCTTAAGATCGTGTCTCGGTCCCGGTAATTCAAGAATTTTGCAATTAGGGGACGCGGGGGGCCCCCGGTGGAGGTCTCACATTCGGCATTCTGGGCGCCCGCTCAATGAGGAAACACGTGGAGAATTTCGCCCCAGGGAGAGCTTCTCGCAGCCAGATCGTCAGGAAGGTGATGGAGTCGGTGTTCTCCTTCCCTTCCGGGATTCCAATAAACCGGAGATTGTTCCTCCTAGCTCTGTTTTCCGCGTCATCGATCTTCCAGGTTACCTCCCTCATATTTGCTTGGAGCTCTTTAATATCCGCCTGGCGTTTGTGCGTCGTATCTTCCACCTCTGAGACATGAGTTTCTGCCTGGGTTACGCGGTCTGTGATATTGCGTACATCCGGTCGCAAAAGAGTTACTTCTGATCGTATCTCGGCCATTTTACCTTCGATGGCCTCTCGCGAGGCGTGTATTGCCTGGAGGATAGCTGCATTGTCCGGTGGGTCTGCACTCTCCCCACCTGGTACTGTCTGTGTTGGGAGCACTTTTGTGTATTAGTCCATCTTCCCTTGTTTTTGCGCCTTAGGTTCTTTGTCTCTAGCCATTGTCAAGTCTGGCGGCTATAAATTGTTTACAGTGCGTCAAGGAGCTACAGGTTCATGGAGGTAGTCTGTGGTCCTACGTCGGGAAGGCCCTTCATCCCAAAACGGAATGCCAGTGGTTCTGAACTGCGCACCAGGGGAGGCACTTCTTTTCTCTCTGTTCAAGCAGAGTTCAGTAGCCGGTTGTAAGGATATGTCTGCCTTTTAGAGGGGTAGCGCGGCTCTTGTCATGCCAGACAGTTCACGGCGGCTATTTCAGTGCTTTGTAATGCCTCCGTCTAATGCGTACCACATCGTAGTCTTCTCCTCATCCGTGTGGTCTGTGTCGGGCACGTCTCCAAGGCGACGGTCGCCCCGGAAGCGGTCCTGTCGGGCCCCTTCTCGTCTCAACCTGTGGCCGCGGAGTGGTGTACTAGATCACAGATCCTCCTTTGCCCTCAGAAGCGGGGCTCCTGCTAAATGTGTCTGCCTTTCACCTGCTTGTTGCTGGCTATTTCTTGAGCAGAATGCCTGGGGAGCCCCCGCAGATACATCCAGCGTGTCCACCCTCTCCGTCGTTTCTCTGGGCTTCTCTATCTACAATCCGGTGCCTGAGAGGTCCCGTGCCTCCCCCACAACACCTCTCTCAACTGTGCTGAGGGTGAGCCTTCAATTTCGCTGCTGTTTTCTAAAGGCAGTGTTGGTTGTTATGTTCATTTTGAGGTGTCGTCACTATACTGTCCGTGGCTCTTCCCCCGCGTCTATCGCCTCAAAGAGCCCCCTGGCCTCGTTTCTGCTCTCGTGGCGGGGGGGGGCTCACCCCACAGCGGGGCAGCGCTGCTTGATCCCCTGTTCTGTCCCTGCGGCGCCCTGCGTATTTCTCTCAGGGTCTCTGGACATTCGTGGGGCTCTCCCAGCTCAACTCAGCACGCCCCCGGGACCCTCCTTCAAGAAGGGCTGTAGGTCCGTCTTCGCCTTCTAGAAGGAACTAGCTGAAAATCCGTCCATTTGGATTACATCTCCCCTGCCCCGCCGTGGTCTGCCCTCGACGCCTCCTTCACTCTCAGGCGGGCGGGCGGGCAGAGGGAGGAGATTGCATGCACTCACCACGGTCGGTTCTACACGGCCTCTCCCTGTCTGCCTGGATGCATCCACTCGCAGGTCGTTGACGCAGCTGCAGATTCCTCTTCCCAGTACTGTCGGCTCTCCGACGCTGCAACGGGCCCCTGGTGATCACAAGCCTTAGTCAGTCCCCCCTCCGCGTCACACAGACAGCCCCCCAGGCTTCGTCGGGAGCAGTCCCGGATGGAGGTTACGCCGCTATCGGGTGTCATCCGCCATCTTGGCAGCAGCCGTCCGTCTCCACAGCAGTCTCTCTTTCCTTCCTTGCGGCGCCGCAACCGCCCTCAGAACGGCGTCCGCTGCGGGTCCGAGATATCAGGAGCACTCGGCACCCTAAATGGTTCAGTGAAGGCGGCTAGAGGGACAGGATCGTCATCAGGATTAGTGTCGGGCGATCGGATCTCTGGCAACCGCTGCTAGTCAGCCATGCTGCTGGCCACGCCCCCCAATGCTTGAAATCATTTTATACCTTAACCACAGAATCTACGCGAGCGCCGGTTAACACTAGAATGTAAAACAGCCGATATGCTGTGGTGGATTCCTTGACAACATCAAATATTATTAGCAGAATAACTTCCAGTAGTGGATTTTTCACCAGTGCATGCATTTGCAAGGTTGCCAATCACTGTAAAAGGTAGGATGCCAGGGCTCCCTACCAACCAGAATTCCAGATACAGTCTGTGAAAGAAACATGGCCTTGCAAAGCCATCTCTGAGGAGATGTGGGTGATCAGTCAAGACCTTGTTTAATAGTGGTGCAGTAGGGCTAATCTAGCTACAGTATAGCACAATTATCACTGATGCAATAAGTATGTGAATTTCCATCCCAGCTGCGAGTATACAACATTCAATAATAACTCAACAATACATAATTATAGTGTGCAAATGGGAATTCAAATAGTAGAATACACACAATGCACAATAAAACAGAGTCGATGTATCACAATATAGTAGCAAAAGCAGGGTTTCTGACTATGACCACTAAATCACTAATTCACAATCACTAATTGATCCTCAATATCGGCACAGTCCTGAAAGGGAAACAGCAATTCCACAGCAGTGAATGTGACCTTCTTTATTTTAACTGGTGCTCATGTAAAGTGCTCCAATACCTTGGGTTTGAGTTTGCGCTATATAAATTTGCCAAAATTAAAAACAAATTTTAAAAAACAGTGCAATAATGAAAGGTTGGTGAGGTTAAGCCATGTTTGCAAACATAATGATTGAAACCATTAGATAACCACGATTGAACACTGAAAAATAAAGAACCGATTACCCGTAAGTTACAGAATCATTCCTCCTACGTTAGGTCTTCACCGGAAATACATTGGCATGGACGCCAATTAACCAAAATGCTTGGGGTAGCGGAAGAGACATCATATACCCTTGGACTTTAATGATGTTACAGGAAGTGACATCATATGACCTTTGAACCTGCATCATCCCAAGAAGTGATGTCACATAACCTTAATCCAGATGACATCACAATAATTAATATTGCTGAAGTTACATAATTAAAAATGTCATATTCTCCTAGGGGAGAACAAAGGGTGGGGGTTCTGTTCCCTGAGACAAGTTTGAAAAAGTGCCTTTTCACATAAATTTGCTAAAAAGCCATAGGCTCTAACAAAACACTCACTAAATATTCAAGTCCTGTCATGGTGTGCCAAGCTACTGAAATCTGACATTCCACATGAGTTCACCCAATTATGTTTTTAAAATGTCCTATGGTTGCCCCCTTATGTCAAAACTTGCCTCCATTGCTTGGACCAGCATTTTGTCATGGTGGCCCCTTTAGCCCAAACATTACGTACAATATGCCAGTGCCAGACTTTTCCTAATACTGCTTCTCTTGCACTATGGAGGTCCCTTATGTCAAAGGTTATGTCTAATATGTCACAGACCACATTTAGCATAGACGGCCAAGAATGTCCTCCAGGAGGCCAGGGCTAGCATTTTTTTATGGGTGCTCCATGCCAAAATTTACCAACAGAGTGTTAGTAGTAGCATTTTGTCAAGGGTGCTTCTATAAACCAAGTAGCATGCCAGGTTCAACAGCGGATCTGCAAGTATAACAACACATGCTCACTTGAATCACTTATTCACACTCATTCTATCATTAGCACTGACTAATTTTCACCTACTCTCGTTCACTCACTCTCACCCTGAATCACTTATTCACACTCTCACTCACTCTTACTCACTTATACTTACTTACTCATTTTGATACACACATCCACGATCCCATATACAAACATACATGCTCACACATATACACGCTCTCTCACCAAAACTCACTCTAACTAACATGCACGCACACAACATACATTAAAACCATTTTATTTTTCTTATCTAAGATGCCAGTGAAGGTCCAGATCTTGCTGCTCCACTTTCTAATACACTAATAGTGAATAATAAACTATTATTCAGTAATAATGTAATAGAAATGAGCAGAAAATGAGGTTAGAGCCTGACTCTGATAATGCAAGACATTTCTGTGTTCTTGGCACTGATTTTGCTGCCTCTGAGACCAGAGATCACAAAGGCAGTGCCAGGAGTAGCAAGGGGCAAGCTAGGGGTCGACCCCTAAATGACATCCATGTATTTTGGGGTGTTTTTACTAAGATTTAACGCTGTTTTTGCATCACAAAAGTGATGCAGAACGACGCTAAATCTTTTTTTTTATTAATTTACTTTCAGTGCTAAACTTGTTTAACGCTGGCAAACACTCGAAAGTAGTACAATGCAGCAAATAGCATTGCTTTGAATTACTTAGCGCCAAGGGGCGTACCATGGGTGGTGCATGGGTGTTCCCATGCAACCACCGAAGGTTTTTGACACTAAACACTATTTACTTAAAAAAGTAGATAGGGTTTAGCATGAGAAAATAGCGCCCATTTTAAATAGGCGCTATGAAGGAAAAATGCTTTCATTTCTCCTTCCTTTTCCGACTTTGTATGTGTGCTGCACTATACAGCACACATACAAAGTGGGAAAAGGTTTAAAGTTAGTCTGGGCATAGTATTTTATACTGGAAGGCTATGCTAGACTCACTCAGACACCCTTGCACTATCGGCGATAGGGAGGGGGAAGGAGAGTGCCATGTTTCTGTAAATATGGCGCTCTCCTGCTCTCTTCTCGCTCAACGCACCGCAGCTTTTTTGCCTTCTGCGTTGCATGAGAGTTTAGTAAATCTGCCCCTCTGTGTATTACTGCTTGTTATCTATAAAGTATGTCCTTCCACTTGATCTTGTGTGTGTGTGTGTGTGCGTGTGCGTGTGTGTGTGTGTGTAAATGGCTTATATTTCAACATTGTGTGATTCATTCAAAATACAGTATACAGTATTAAACACAGTTCGTTTTACCTTACTTTGTGGATAAAACATGTAGAAGTTTGTTTAGGGTACCAGACGTAACTAATGTTGCACCTATGTGAGTAGATTTGTTTCATATATGTCCTTAGCCACGTGTGGCATTTCACTTGTGGGTGGGGCACAATATTCTAATAAAATAAAAACTGAAGGTTGCAGTCTTATTTTCGTTTCCAATTGGGAAAGGGATGGTGCACAGTAAATGAGTTGGGAAGTTTGTTAGCAAGTCTATTTTTCAAGCAATTAGAAATAGTAGGCTGGATTTTACTGTAAAATGAAACAGCAGTCTTAATGTCATTACTCTCCCACATCGCAGCAAAGACCTGGAACAACCTCCCCACGCACCTCCGGCCCATCATCTCACTTCCGGAATTCCAAATGGCCCTCAAGACCTGGTTATTCGATAAAGCCTCTGGGACCTTCAAGTGCCTGGATACCCTATTAGGTGATTAGCCGCGCTTTATAAATCCTGATTGACTGATTACTGAATAGAGGTTTCTAGGTCCCTCATGTATTGTTCTTGGTTAGAATGCAACTCCAAAAGTTCTCCTTTTAAAGTTTGGCAATTTTTCCTTTGCCTTTATCTCATGGGCATCAGAGGTAAACATCCATTTTGGTCACTGTCTGGGTGAAGCATCCCACAGATGTACTCATTTTCATAACTGTGGCAGGCTGCTTTTAATGATTCTCATAATTAGGTTTTTGTGAAGGTTCAAATGCCACTTGGAAATTTATAATGGGTTTTACATGGTGCCATCTCTATTGTGTTGGCAGTTTAATTCCTTTTTCTCCAGCAGTTATTACGTTTATTTTATTGTGGGAATGTGAGCCTTTACTAAGCGTTTCATAGGCACGAAAAGTCTAGCAGGCTAGGACCAGTGTGGTGCACATTTTATTTAATATTCAAAATGGAATACATCTACCCCACAAACCCATGTTGACAAATCTTCATTTAGAGAATTACTAATTCAATGATGGAATCCCATTTCCAGTGTGTTGTGGAAAGAAAAAAAAAAATATATATATATATATTTTTTCTTTTCGTCACCCTTCCTACAAACATCCATGTAGAAGGAAGCTGCAACACCAGGGACTGTTTAGTTTCCTTTATTACCGTGCTACCGCTTGACTCGTTTTGGCTGCATTGCAGGCTTGTTCACAACAATGGGCGCCATTTTCAACTCACAATTTAAAGTGCATACATGCTCCGCAGTGCTAAAAATAGAAGACATTTGTGCTTCAGCGTTACACTAGTTTTCTTTCTTTATATTTTATTTTACTCATATTGGTACACAGCAGTTTATATTTTCACCTTTCACATCCGATATTGTTATTTTGGTAGTTCATATGGGAAACAACCATTGCAATGCATCCATTACAACGAGATGCCATTACAACGAAGCCATTACAACGCAGGCCATTACCACGAAAATGGCATTATCGTGCATCCCATTACCATGCATTATTGTGTAATGCACTTGCACTACAGCGTGTTAGCGGGTATAGTGGCAAGTATTTGGTTTATTATACTATAAATACTGTACTATAGTACTATTGTAGTATACATTGTTTTTTAATTATTTATTTAAAAAAAAAATTATATGGGTGTAACACACACCCTTAGGCATGAGATGTGAGGGATGTATTGGGTTGAGAGGTGTATTAATACAAAGGCATTATTTTTTAATACCCAAGTTTTCATTTATAATTTTTAAATACATTTAAAAATAATTACATTATTTTTTTTATAAAATATTTCTAAAGGTGTAACACACACCTTTAGGCGTGGGATGTGAGGGATGTAGGGGTAATGGGTGGGGAAGTGTATTAATACTCCGGTAATAATTGTAATACCTGAGTATTAATGTATAATCTATTTTAAATTCATTTAAAAATAAATTAGTTTATATAAAATATTTCTAAAGCTGTAACACACACCATTAGGCACGGGATGTCAGGGTATAGGGGTAATGGGTGGGCAAGTGTATACATATAAATTAATTTATAATCTATCTTGAGTAATTTAAAAATAATTGAATATATTTTTTAAACATATTTTTAAGTCTATAACATACACCTTTAAGCAGAGGATGAGAGGAATGTAGGGGTATTGGGTGGGGAAGTGTATTAATTCTCAGGTATGAATTTTAATACTCAAGTATTAATTTATAATGTATTTTGGATGAATTTAAATTCAATCAATTCATTTATTTAAAATATTTCTAAATCTATAGCACACACCTTTAGGCAAGGGATGTGAGGGATATAGGGGTATTGGGTGGGGAAGTGTATTAATTCTCAGGTATGAATTTTAATACCAGAGTATCAATTTATAATGTATTTTAAATTAATTTTAATTAATTAAATTACTTTATTTAAAATATTTCCAAGTCTGTAAGACACACCTTTAGGCACGGAACGTGATGGATATAGGGGGTTTGGATGGGGTAACGTATTAATACTCAAGTGTTAATGTTAATACCTGAGCATTAATTTATAATCACCAAATTAAACATTAAGGGCCTAATTATGCGTTTGACCGCCAACCAAGATGGTTTCTCAAGGTTGATCATCAGAATTACCGCAGAGGATACAGTTGTGAGAAACCATCTTGGTTGTCACTCCAACTTGGGCACTCCTGTTTAATCTATCAGTTTGAAGTTGGTCCTTGAATGTTATCTTTTCATTCAAACCATCCATTTGATCATACAACAATGAAAGATGATAAAACATCATAAGTGGTTTCTATGTCTTGTTGTTATATATTTCTACTCACCTCGGAGTCTGTTCCTTTGAGTACAGTCCATTTAAGCCTTTGATGACAACATACACAAACAGCTATGAGTCTTTTCTAAAGGTATCATCTGGTTTCATCGGTGGCTTTCCTGATGAAGGCGCATGGGTTGCCAAAACGCACGTTGACTCGATCCCATCAAAATTTACCATGATCTAAGCTACTATTATTATTGTGAAATATTCTTCTTTCCCTTTTGTTGAATTTGGTTGTGAATTGACAATTAATACATGAATTTATTGCTTCAGATTACACATAGGACAGTATTGTTTTCCATATATTTATTGTATTCATTTTTTGTATTTAATTCTATTTTACATTATTAAATTATCATCCCTCTTTTTTCAAATACCGTGTTGCTTGGCCTTTATGTTTAGGCATATATAAAATTAATTGTGGATTTAAATTTAGACTGCCGAAGGGTGTTATTCACACAGTATATTTTCCCTGCCTTTGGAGTCTTTATCATTTGCATGGGGCCCTGATTCTTTACATTGATTGTTTGTCTTTGCACCTCCCTCTAAGCAGGTCGCGTAACAGTTCCGGCACTCAATTGGGAACCCTGGCTTTCTCCTGTGACTCGACCTGCTTAGATGGCCAATCCATGTGTCCTCAAAATAATTTAGTAATGGTGCCAATTTGTCCTCATTTTGTGTAAAATACTCTGATTCTGTAATTGAAGTGTAGAACTCATTCACACAGTCAGGAGGTACAAAGCATAATGCAGTTAGCTTCTTTAATTCATACTGCAGTTTACTGTTTGTTACGTAATCCGCAACCAAGGATGTTTTTTGAATTTTCCGACAATATGCCAGTGGAAAAAAACATCCTTGAATTTGAGTTTCAGGGTATAATTTAGTAATGGTATTAATCATGGTCACTTCAAAATCAATGATCACATTTCTAGCACTTTTATTTAGTGTTTTAGATTTGACCAAGTTAAAAATTCAGTGTAGGTGGAGGATTGCTTGTTGGGGAGTAAACTGTAAACTAAAGCAACTGTGGTGTTATTGATATTGGCATGAATAGTGTATATTTGGGTAAATGGATGGGTGGGGTGTGGACTTGAAGGTGCCACCCATTAACCAGATATCACTATTCTCCAGCGATACGAGGTTATGGGATGTGCTAAAGATTACTATTCCTTTCTGAGCGTTTTTGTTGTCATGCAAAAGGAAAGTTTCATTAGAAAGTGTAACAGTTAATTCAGGAGGAATGTTAATGTCTGAGTAGTTCTGGGGTGTTACTCGTTGAGGGTTACTTGCTTGTTTTTGTTTCTGTATAATTCTTCTAACGTTAGGTATTGTGGGCATATGACTTGCTACATGCATTGGAATGTTTTGGGATACCTCTCTCAAAACTGAGCCACAGGGTTCATGGGAGGTGGATGCTAGCATTTTTATCTACTATATATTCTCTCTCACTTCGATGTACATTGCAGCGGCAGAGTGGTTATGTTCTGTGGTCCTTTTCAACAGTGTTACCAACAGTAACTGCTCTGCCTGCTCAATGGGACGATAAATACTGCACACACATCCAATGACTCCTGGGCTTGGTTAATCTCTCCTTACAATAAAGGTAGCCACCATACTTGAGAAGTCTATTTCCTCTGTTTGATTGTACGTTGCTTGCTTGATTTTTCAATGCCGTTCTGTATGTATCTGTAGAAACACAGAAAAAATTAATGGTTTGTACGGACATTGTGCTTCGCTAAGAACCTGCAATGTAAATTGTTTTTTTGCATGATTTTTCTACAGACTGTTGACTTTTTGAAAACCATGCTTTTATTTCTACTGTGCAAAAATTGAAAACCATGCTTTTATTTCTACTGTAAAAAAAAAGAGAAAATTATGTTAAAAAAACACTAGTATATTTTGAATATTAAATAAAATGTGCACCACACTGGTCCTAGCCTGCTAGACTTTTCGTGCCTATGAAACGCTTAGGAAAGGCTCACATTTCCACTATAAAATAAACGTAATAACTGCTGGAGAAAAAGGAATTAAACTGCCAACACAATAGAGATGGCACCATGTAAAACCCACTATAAATTTCCAAGTGGCATTCGAACCTTCACAAAAACCTAATTATGAGAATCATTAAAAGCAGCCTGGCCCAGTTATGAAAATGAGTACATCTGTGGGATGCTTCACCCAGACGGTGACCAAAATGGATGTTTACCTCTGATGGCCATGAGATAAATGCAAAGGAAAAATTGCCAAACTTTAAAAGGAGAACTTTTGGAGTTGCATTCTAACCAAGAACAATACACGAAGGACCTAGAAACCTGTATTCAGTAATCAGTCAATCAGGATTTATAAAGCGCGGCTACTCACCTAATAGGGTATCCAGGCACCTGAAGGTCCCAGAGGCTTTATCGAATAACCAGGTCTTGAGGGCCATTTGGAATTCTGGAAATGAGATGATGGGCTGGACGTGCGTGGGGAGGTTGTACCATGTCTTTGCTGCGATGTGGGAGAGCAATGACATTAAGACTGATGTTTCATTTTACAGTAAAATCCAGCCTACTATTTCTAACTGCTTGAAAAATAGACTTGTGAAGAGAAAGTTACTTGTTTTTTATGGTGACTGATTTGATGACATTATTTACCTCAAATTGTTTGTATCCCTGAGAGGTGTGACGTTTGATGGTGAGTGGATTTTTCTAGTCGATTTTCCACTGGTTAAAATGCTCATTTCTGGGGCGTGGCTTGCTGCCGAGGCGAATGGCGGCTCTCTCGTAAAATCCGCCAACAATCCTGATAAAAACGTGTGCGGAACCCGGAAACTTAAGGGAGAAGTTGATCGGAGCTTCTGGGACCGATAGTGAAGTGGCAGATCCCTGGGGAGCCCGAGCACCAACGGAAACAGACTCGACTCGGCGGCCGGCGACGGGAGCATCGCGGTGACTTGCGCGCCGAGTTTGGGAGCTCCGAGACTGACGTGGCGCCCAAGCCACTCGGCGCCCCGGCGTAGACTGCACGCCTCCGGATTCACTGGGGTGACGATCGCGGCAGCCGAGGAGAAGCGCATCCAGGGGGAACAAGTACCGGTTGCCGGGCAGCGGTGAGTGCGGGGCGGGAGTGAGGCGTGTGCCCCCAGCTGAGCGGAGCAGCAAATCAAGGCCCCGGCGGCTGTAAGGAGCGGGGCCGCGTTGGAGTTCTGGCGCCCCCCCGCCATCTATAGACACACTCATCCGGCTGGTGCTGGTGCATGGTGGCTGGAGACCTCAAGGGGATGAAGGGCCCGCGAGGCCCCCCTAGAGAGGGGTGTCTCCCCCCCGCCCTGAGTGAAGGTAGGCCCCTGGCAGGGAGGCCATAGATACACCGCCACGACTGACCGAAGCGGAGCGGAGGCAAAACAGACCGAACGGCCCTGAGTGGGGGTGAACTGCACGTGGGCTGTGTGTGTGGGGCCCCGAATGTACAGTGCATGTTGAAATATCGACCTGCGACAGAGGGGGCCGAGGAGCCCGGAGGGCCAGAAGCGAACTGAGAGAACCCACTTGCCAGGACGGTTGGCTGACAGCGGGGGGCAATCGAGGTGTAGAACCATACTTCATCTCTCCCACGCATAAGGGGGCTGATCCCTGGGAAACCCGACAGGCCGCTGAGTGGACTGGCTTCTCCACCGGGCAGGCGGCGGGGACTACTAGGGGAGGCCCTGTACGGCGGATAATCCTTTTCAGTCGAGATGGCGAGTGGGAGAGGCCCCAAACCCTCGGCTCAAACCAAACTTACCAAATTTGCCTGGCACAAGGCAGGTGAGGAGCACGATAGAGACCAGACAGCGCCTCCGGCCACCAAGCCTTCTCCCCAGGCCGACCTCACGCTCCACGACATCATGGAGGCCATCTCAGGGGTGCGTACCTCCCTAGAAGCCCGCATCGACTCCGTAAATGTGGAGGTATCCTTACTCCGGGCCGATTTCCGAAAAATGGATGATAAGGTCAAATCCCTAGGGGAAACGACGGCCACACTGCAGGCGGACACATCCCAGCTCCAGCAACAAGTCAGTGAACTGCAACAACAGTACGCCAAGATGGCCAAACAGCTGGATGATTATGAAGGGCGGGCACGGAGAAATAACATCCGCATTCTGGGGGTGCCGGAGAGAGCGGATGGGCCTGCAGCGGACCTATATGTTGAGGACCTAATCACAAAACATTTGCAGCCCAAAAGAATCTCCAACTACTTTTCCATTGAAAGAGCCCACCGGGTCCCTGGGGGTCGCCCTAAGCCGGGGGCCCCCCCACGCCCCCTTATTGCTCGGGTCTTCAATTTCAGAGACCGTGACGTCATCCTGCAGACGGCCAGAGTCAATCCTCCACTTAAAATCGACAACAGCATTGTTACCTTCTTCCCGGACTACACAGCGAAAGTCCAGGCCCAACGGCGCAGTTTCATGGCCGTCAAGAAAGAACTTAGGCAGCGCGAAGTCAAGTACGCGATGCTATTCCCGGCACAAGTACGCTTGGAATCGGAAGGGAAGACGTGGTTCTTCTCCACACCTGAAGAGGCCTGGGATTGGATGGAAGGATGGTGCAGAGTTGGGGGGCCACACAGGGGTCGAAACAGGGGGCCCCACTCGCCCATCTCGGCTAGTGAGAAGCACCAAGTCGACGGCCAATCCTGGGCCGAAATGGGAGAACCGTCGCGCAGTGGCACAGGCTGAGTCCCGGAGTGAGTTGGACCTGAACCGTTGTCAAATTGAGGATACGGGTGGGCAGTGAAACTGGGCGGCATATCTGCTGGGACAGAGACATGGAAATCATGCCGGCTCCGGACATTCCACCTATTAACACGGTTGAGATGACTTGGCGAGGGTGCGAGAGCAGCCAGCCAGCACCCATGAGTCTTTTTGGGAGGGAACGAGGCACTCTGCCTAGTTTGGGAGTGGGTAGTTCTAAATCCACGGGCAGGGGGGCAGGGAGGGGGAAGAGGGGGGCGGTCTAGGGGAAGGGGGGAGTTGGGATGTTTGGGTTCATGAGTCACAGGTTGAATAGGAGCGTATTTCATGTTTCATCTAGAAAGCCACATCACAATGAAGATTGCAGTAGCATGGGTAGTGTCTTATGTGTGGATCAGAGTGGGCAAAGACAAGTGGGGAGCGAGCAGTCAGTGGGCAGCGCACGTCCTGAGTTTAGCAATCGGGGTCAACTCAACTATGGCAAGGGTTAACTCGGTTACGTCCCTTTCAGTTATGACGTGGAATGTGCATGGGATGGGGGATAAAATCAAGAGAGGGATAGTGCAACAATACCTAAAAAGACAGGCCCCCGACTTGGTGCTCATACAGGAGACACATCTGGTGGGCAACAAATGCAAGGCCCTCACGAGATGGGGATACAAATCACTAGTGCATTCCGGATTCACCTCGGGTTCCCGGGGCACGGGAATCCAGGCCAGGAAAAATGTAGCACTCATACCGCGGCGCACGTGGGCAGATCCACAAGGCAGATTTGCAGTGGTAGAGGCGCAGTGGGAGGGAAAGATAGTGAACGTGGTTTCGGTGTACCTTCCCCCGGCAATGGGTAAAGAAGTGCTAGTGGACCTGGGGAGACTACTGGCGGATCTTCCAACGGGCATGTTAATAATGGGGGGTGACTTCAACATGACTATGGACGATAGCAGAGATAGACTTCCACCCCGACAGATGACTCGGCCCCACACACCTATGGAGGAGTTTGCCAGGGCCATGGGTCTGGTCGACATATGGCGTGCGTTACAACCGGACGGGGTACAGTTTACCTATTACTCTAACGCTCACAAAAGCTCATCCCGTATTGATTACTTTTTAACACACTCAGGGTCCCTCGGCCACTTCCGTGGCCCACGGGCACTTCCACGGGGCATCTCGGATCACTCCCCCAGTGACAGTGGAACTCACACTATTTGAGCCCCAACCGCGAACCACGCTGACACTCAGTCCCTGGCTGCTGACTGTTCCCGATATCAGAGAGGAGCTGCTGGACCACACCACCAATTACTTCAAAGACAATGTAGGCTCGGTGGACTCCGCGCAAACGGTATGGGAGGCTTTTAAAGCGGTGGTGAAGGGTCAAGCCTTGGGTCTTAGGGTCGGGTACACCAGAAAGAGGCAACAATACATGGTCCAGGTGGAGGGCGACCTTCAAAGCTTAGAGGACGACTACAACCATACCCCCTCAGATGACAATAGGCATCGTCTGGTGCTCAAACAGGAGGAGTATAAGATCCTTGTCAGGGAAAAGATACAGGCCAAACTCCTTCACACGACGCATAGATTATATGAGCTGGGAGACAGGGCGGGGAAATTGCTAGCGTGGCTGGAACGAAGGGAACAAGGGGACAGGTGGGTGCCTCAGTTGACTCTTAGGGACGGTTCACACATTACTCACCCGAGGGACATAGCCAATGCATTTGCTGATCACCTAGAGCGGGTTTACACCTCTTCTACCTCTTACACACCGGAGGACTCCCGCAGCCTCCTTGAGGACAGCGACATCCCGACACTGTCAGATAGTGACAGGGAAGCATTGGACGAAGACCTGACGGATCTAGAAATCCAACAGGCAATCAATAAGATGCAATCGGGTAAAGCGATGGGACCCAATGGGATCCCCATAGAATTCCTAAAGGCAGTGGCCACCCAGGCAATGCCCCATTTGCGGGCCATGTTTGAAGAAAGCTATGAGAAGGGTCTCCTCCCGGAAGACCAGCGACTGGCCTCAATCGTGGTGATCAAGAAGCCGAACAAACCCGTTGATGCCTGTGGTTCCTACCGCCCAATTTCCCTTATCAATACGGAAACAAAGATCTTAGCCAAAGTCCTTGCCCTGCGCCTGATAAGGGTAATCCCCTTGTTGGTCCACCCGGACCAATCAGGCTTTATGCCTGGGAGGAGCACGGCACTGAACATCAGACGCCTCCATAATGTACTAGCGCGCCGGGAGTTCATCGAGGAGGACGCTGTTGTCCTCTCACTGGACGCCTCGATGGCGTTTGACTCTATTGAATGGCCGTACTTATTTGAAGTCTTGAGGCGTATGGGCCTCGGTCCCAAATTTATGGGCTGGGTGAGACTACTGTATACAGATATTCGGGGGCAGGTCCGGGTAAATAACTACACATCTAGATCCTTTCCGCTGCAAAGGGGCACCAGGCAGGGCTGCCCCCTCTCCCCCCTGCTCTTTTCGCTGGTGTTAGAACCACTGGCTGCGTGGGTTAGGCGTGATGTAGTGATGAGGGGCTTGAAATGGGCAGAGGGCCATGATGATAGAATATCGTTATAAGCGGACGATATTTTGCTACATCTTGCTTCTCCTCACAGATCCCTTCATAGGGTCTTGAATATCTTTACGAACTTTGGGAAATACTCGGGCTACGCCATAAACTGGAGTAAATCAACGTTGTTTGTCCTGAAAGGTCAAGCCGACTGGATGAAGTGCAGCCGACTTAAGCTGAACACAGACAAGACGGAGATCCTCATCCTCGGCTCCAACCCATCAGCCTGGGACGACTCCTGGTGGCCCTCGTCACTAGGGGCACCCCCGACACCAACCGACCACGCACGCAACCTGGGAGTCATCCTCGACTCAACGCTCACCATGACCAAGCAAGTCAACGCAGTCTCCTCCTCCTGCTTCAACACCCTCCGCATGCTCCGCAAGATCTACAGGTGGATCCCGACAGACACGAGAAGAACAGTCACCCAGGCCCTCGTCAGCAGCAGACTCGACTACGGAAACGCCCTCTACGCAGGAGCCCCGACCAAGCTCATCAAACGACTGCAAAGAATCCAAAACGCCTCTGCACGCCTGATCCTCGACATTCCACGCCACAGCCACATCACCCCCACCTGAAAAACCTGCACTGGCTCCCCGTCGACAAGAGAATCTCCTTCAAACTCCTGATCCACGCACACAAGGCACTCCACAAAACCGGCCCAGCCTACCTCAACAGTCGACTCTCCTTCTACGTTCCCAACCGTCAACTCCGCTCCGCCGACCTCTCCCTGGCCACCGTCCCGCGCATCCGGAGAACCACCACCGGAGGAAGATCCTTCTCTCACCGCGCCGCCAAGATCTGGAACACCCTTCCCCTCAACCTACGACAGACCCAAGACCTTCTGACCTTCAGGAGACGACTCAAGACCTGGCTATTCGACCAGTAGCGGCAACACCCCCCCTCCTCTCCCTCAGCGCCTTGAGACCCTCGCGGGTAAGTAGTGCGCTTTACAAATCTTGTGATTGATTGTGATTGAAGCTCCCCGATTGCCCGGGGGCTGCGCAGTGGAGGTTACCACAGAGGGTTTCCGTTATCTGGGGATCTTTGTGACTCCGGACCCCCAAGGTTTTTATGACCGGAATCTCGCGGTCCCGCTGGCTCTCCTACGGGCAGATGTCAAGCACTGGCGCACCCTGCCCCTGTCCCTGGTGGGGCGAGCAGCCCTCTTTAAGATGCTTGCCCTTCCCCGATTCCTATATATTATTCAGAATTCCCCGCATAAAGTTCCAGGCGCGTACTTCTCCGGGGTGGAGAGTGAACTCAGAACACTGCTCTGGGATGGTGGATCCCCCCGCATAGCCTTGAACAAACTGACCAAAGGATGGTATGATGGGGGCATTGCTCTCCCGATCTCCGTCTTTATTATTGGGCCTCCCAGCTCGTGGTGGTCAATCACTGGATTAACTGACCCCCAGGAGACCCGGCTTACATGCTTGACAGATATCAGATGGGGAAGGGGGGATACTTGGAGGCATTGTACTCTAAGGCCCGGAAGGGTCGCTATCTCGGCCCCACTGGTCACACAGTGACGATATGGCACCAGGCGAACTCCCGCTTGGGATGGGCGGGGACCCTCACCAGGGCTACGCCTCTGTGGTGCACTCAGAGATTGGGTCTTCTGGGCCACCAACCCGGGTTTGATAAGTGGGACCTAATAGGAATCTCTACAATAGGAGACTTGGTGAAGAAAGGCGCACTTCTCAAATTTACAGACCTGCAGATGACGTACAACCTAGCCCGGGGGGAGGTGTTCCGGTACCTACAAATTCGACATGCTCTTACCACGGCGCTCCCAGACATGACAGATATCCCGGAATCCTCCCCTCTGGAGGATCGGCTCCTAGACGGCCCACTGCTCACCAAAGCCATATCACTCACCTACAAGAAACTATGCAACAATTTGTCAGACAACTTTCACAAACTTAGGGAGAGATGGCAACTAGACTTAGGACCTATCGAGGACGAGGACTGGCAGGCAGCACTGATGTCCCCCCGGGAGGCAGCCATATCACTCCGCTACCGACTCATTCAACTCAAAATCTTACACAGATCCTACATGACAGGAGTTACACTGGCGCGAATAGGCTCGAGGGCGAATGCACTCTGCCTCAGAGGTTGTAAACAAGACGCAACTTTCTATCATATGCTCTGGGAGTGCCCGGGGGTGCGACCACTGTGGGAGGGGGCCACGGAACAAATGCAAGAGGCCCTGGGGAAGGAGCACACCCTCACGCCTCAATTGGGTCTTTTGAATATATGGGAGCAGACAGATCTCACGGAAATCGAACAACAATTTGCAACATTAGGTTACACCCTGGTCAAGAGGGAGATTGCTAGGAAATGGGGGGTGGCGGATAGGCCCTCACTCCGGACCTGGGCTAGAGAATGTGACAGATGCATGGTCGCAGAAAAAGAGGTGTATAAATTAAGAGGGTGCCCTAAGAAATGGGACAAAAAGTGGGGCCAGTGGAATACCCATCGAGGCGATGTCTGTGTATCCCCAACAACAGAACTTGAACTGCTACGCAGTGACAAACAACGTCTTAATGCCCTCTGATTGTAATGACTGTACTACCCAGAGGATTGTAATGTAGGATGAAATATGCCAGATATCCCTTGATTCTTACTGTGACTTGTTGATGTTAAATGCAATAAAAACACTTTATAAAAAATAAAAAAAAAGCACAAAATGGTGACATTTTAGTCACACAAATATTTCGAATTCTGTTCACACATCTTAGAAGCAAACACACCTATCACACTGCAAAGCAATCCCGACTTCTAAATCCTTAGTCTAGTAACACACACAGCAACCAATTAACCAAAGCAGCATACCTGATATCATACACAAAATACCTGACTACCGTTTGCTATGTTGGCAAACCAAGGTAAACACTCAAATAATCAGACACCTCTGCAGAATAACAAATCAAGAGTCTTGTAGTCATTTTTAAGTCCAGGACATAATCGAGATAGTCCTGAGAGGGAACCTCAAATGTAAACAATGAAGGACCTGCATATTCAACATGATGCAAATATATGTGGCACAATAATTTAGATTAAACCAAAATATAGTTTCTATGTGCTACTCTTAAACTGATCCCCTATTTCACTGAACCCTACACACTACCAACTTTAAGACAACGGGCCCGATTCGCGGAGCTGGCTTGCGACGGGGTCCTGGGCTTGCTGCCATTTTGGTGTTCGCGGAGGGCGCTTGCTCATTTTGGTGTTCGCGGAGGGCACTTGCTTACTCATTTTGGGTGGCTTGCTCGTTTTGAGTGGCTTGCTCGTTTTGGTGTTCACAGAGGGCGCTTGCTCATTGGTGGGTGGGTGCCTTCTGTGGGTGCCGGGGTGAGGTGGTTGCTCGGGGCGGGTGGGTTGCTTGAGGTGAGTGGGTTGCTTGTTTTGGTGTTCGCTGAGGGCGCTTGCTCGTCGATGGGTGGGTGCCTTCTGTGGGTGCCAGGGTGAGTGGGTTTCTCAGGGTGGGTGGGTGTCTTCTGTGGGTGCTAGGGTGGGTGGGTGCCTTCTGTGGATGCCGGGGTGGGTGCCTTCTGTGGGTGCCGGGGTGGGTGAGTGCCTTCTGTGGGTGCCGGGATGGTGGTGGGTTTGGGATTTTGTCTTGGGTTGGTTCTGTGAATCGGGCCCAACCTACATAAAATCAACATGATGCAAACAGACATACTTCGTTCATTGTACCCATTGTAAAAATGAAAGATGTCTTAGAGCCACTGTATTCTGCACCTGGTAGCACTGTCCTCATTTGCTAGGGGAATTTTCTTAATTATAATGCAAGACGCCTACAGTAATGTAACCAGAAGATCACCTAACTTTTTTGCCTGTATTTTGGAAGTAGGACGGTGGAGCAACACCCAGATTCGAGCGTGTTTTCTCGTTTTCTGTGTTTTGTTTCTTTTACCAAGCTTGTTTTTGCTTTGATACACTATAAAATTCACCTAGACTTCTTCTTTACCAATAAAGGAAAGAAAGGTGTCTTATCTAAAAAAAAAAAATGAAAAAAAAAATGCTCATTTCTGGTGCTTCTTGGTAGTATGTACTGCTAGAAAATGTGGACAAAAGAGGAGGTTGCAGATTGGTTAGACTTTCAACCATGGTTTTATGTTTGCAATGTACCTGTTAAAGACAAAAATGTTTTTTTAAAGGATATTGTCAGACATTCTATTGTTGACAAGACACATTTTTTCAAAATTTCTAAAAGAAATGAGAGATCTTTACGTTTATTTCATGGTTACCTGTTGAAAGATATTTATTTGTTGTGTTTAGGAATAATTTTTACCTTTGGAGTTCTTTTTCTCTTCAAAAAGGGATGGTGTTGATTGTTTAGGTTTGCGATTTTGGATTGGCAACTTTCAATTTAATGGAGATATTGCAAGGTCTGTAAAATAAATTAGAATGTCACTATGTTTTACTGTAAATACATTCCATTTTTTCCCCCAAAACCTTCCCTGAGGCAAGCTCCCGGCTGAGTTATAATGGTGATTTTGAACCCTACCACTGTCCAGCACCTTCCCTGAGACAAGCACCCGGCAGAGTTATAATAGTAATTTTGACCCCCACCACTGTCCAGCACCATCCCTGAGACTAGCACCCGGGGGAGTTGTAATAGTAATTTTGACCCCCACCACTGTCCAGCACCTTCCCTGGAGCAATCGACCGGTGGTGTGGTAATATAAATTCTGACCCTCACCTCCCTAAGGCAAGCACCCGGCAGAGTAGTAATAGTAATTTTGACCCCCGCCACTGTCCAGCACCTTCCCTGAGGCAAGCACTCAGTGGAGTAGTAATAGTAATTTGACCCCCACCATTGTGTTGAGCATCTTCCCTGTGGTAAGCACCTGGCGGAGTATTATAGTAAATCTGATCCCCACTACTGTCCAGCACCTTCCCGGAGGCAAGCACCCAGTGGAATAGTAATAGTAATTTTGAGCCCCCACCATTGTTGAGCATCTTCCCTGAGGCAAAGCTCGTTTTTATTTTTCAAAGAAAGTGTTGGGTTAATAAATGTTGTTAAGATAAACTTACAAAGGTTCGCCTCCATGCAATATATTCAATTTTAAGACTGCAGCTAGTCTGTCAAAAATCTGTGAATTTTATAGAAAATAAAAACTAATATAACAATTGGGGATTTTCCGGGCTATTACTAAATGTGTTTATTGCACCCAGTTTACTTACTTGAGCAGATAGGTGGCACCGTGTGAACAGGAAACTGTCATTTGTCTCCTCCTACTTCAGAAGCGTATGCTCACCAGCGAAGTCAGTGTACCACTGAGTACAAAATAGTGGACGGCTGATGTTTTATCGAGGTGTTCCATAATTTGAAAGAAAATATGTTTAGGAATGTGTTTTTTCACGTGGTTCAGAATCTGACTGACTGTAAATTTACTTTTGACTATAAAAAAAGACAGTTCTTTTTGTTCCTTTTTAGAACGACTGCTATTTTGATTGCATACAGAGAGAAAATAGAGAAAGGACAGCAGAACTGCTGTAGTTATAATGCACGCGCTGCTACTGGTATTACTACTACTGTGTTAGCAGTTTATTTCTTATTTTATTAAAAATAGAAATTGTGAATTGTATTGTACTTTGCCATTTTACATACTTAACTGTAATTTATTTATACATTTATTTTTAGTGCAAAAAGCACTCTTTATGATGGGTTTTTAAACGTGTATTGTAATGACATGCATTGTATTGGTATGCGTGGTAATGGTATGTGAGGTAAAGGAACGTAAAATGTACCTCTATGGACTGGTGTGGTGGTGACATGCGTAGTAAAAATTTGATTGGTAATGGTAGGTGCATTGTAATGTCTGCGTTGTAAAAACATGTGTGGTAATGGTGTGCGTTGCATCGTCATACATCCAGTTAATATTATTGGGTCCATTTTGCATTTACATCTTTGATCACGCCCCAGTGGGCAAATCTCTTATTTAATGCTATAAGGTGCACACCAATAATTACACTTCTTCATGCACTTACATTTACTAGTATTCTGCCCAGGTGGGCTCTTGCATATTCACATTATTAGTACCAAGGTGCACTTGAACCAACATTGTTCCTCCTATAGTGTTAACATATCACTGTATAGCTCTAGAACGTAAACATATCACTGAAACAATCTTTTATTATTGCAATGCTCCATAAAGTTCTTAAATCTAAAGTACTTCTCCAAAGTGACTCATGCAAATTAAGCTTAAAAACTCTATTCATCACCCTATCTCTGCTGACTTGAAAGGAATGTGGCATCAGTTTTCTCATAAATGTGTGTGCAAATCTTCTTCTGCGTTCAGCCCTATTGGCATCTTTGTATTTAGCTCAATGATATACCTCGATTCTAGACAGCGCAGAGCTTTCTCTCTATCGCCACCTCTCTTTCTTCTGGGGATTGCACATATGACAAAGTATGAGAGCATACTTGCAATACTTTCATGGTGCTCTTCAAAATGCCTCACCTTCCTTCTACATGGATGTTTGTTGGAAGGGTGATGAAAAGTTTAAGCGGAGAAGTTGAATCCGCTGAGAGCTGCATGCCTCTCGATTAGGAAGCAGTGCTTTCTGTGATTTTGTGTAATCCGTTAAGTTGTTTTTTTAGAAATTAGGGATCAAAAATATTTGTAGATTTGGACGGTTGAGTTCCAGGGACTCTTGCAGAAAAACAGAGCATTCTGACTGGCCCAGGGGACATTTTTTTGCCCTTGGACTAATTCGCTCCTACCAGATATATGCTTCCACTGGAGTGAGGCCTCTGATTGACTCTCTGCAACATGAAGGAAAAAGTTGCAGGTGGACATTACAGGACTCAGGGATGTAGTCCCCTGTCCTGAGTGTAAAAAATAAAAGGAGGCACAGTAAGGATACCCTGACCCCCTAGCCTTGTGGAGGTGGAGGGGGCTCCAGAAGGAGTCCCTCTGAGGGGCAAAATATATATATATAAAAAATAAGAAAACTCTTGCCAATGTTTTCTATTTAATAGATAGGACCTGGACCCGAGGATCTACAATACAATATTAATGGTGAGGGGGGGCATAAGCGGGGTCTCCCTCTCTGAGCCTCTTAGGGCCACGGGGGCCCAATCCCCTGGGACCAAATGTTCAATAAAGGGGAGGGGGCATGCAGCCCCCCTCGGTTAGCCACAAATGGGTCCAAGGGAACCCATCCCCTGGGGCTTAAAAATAATGAAATAATACTCAATAGGAACTCTTTGAGGTATTTCTATTGGGTATATGTATTTCAAAGTACTACAATTTTAATAACTATTTTTGCAATTTTTTTCTGTTATTCGTATTTTTAATCCTATGATTATGATTTTTTAGGAGAGAGATTCTAGGGGTTTAGAGTCCCAGGGTGGGACGTCATTTAATTTCAGGTAAAAATCTATTATGTAGTGAATGGTATTTATACTTTTGAAAATAATAGTCAATAGGCACTCTTTGAAGTATATCTATTATACATATTGTTTTTTTTTAAAACTACTATTTTAATAGTAATTATTATAGTTTTTTTTAAATTTGATTTGGTTTTTTTTAGGACTGGGATGCTAGGGATTTAGGGGCCCGGGATGGAAAGTAATTTATTTTTTGGGTAAAAAATGCATCTATAATGAATGCTGGTTTTACTTAATGGGTACTCTTTGAGGTACTTCTATTGGTAGTATTTATTTTAAAAGATTCTGGAATTTTAATAATTATTCAGGTAAATTGTTTGTTATTGCTTATTTTTTGTTTTTAAATTATGATTTTTTTACAAGCTGGATTTTAGGGGTTTATGGGCCAGGCTGGGGAGTGTTTTAATGTTGGGTAAATACTTTTTACAGTTCCTTATTTAAAATAAATAAATATATATATATATATATATATATATTTTTATTTCATTATAGTCACATTTTTTATTTGTATTACTATTAACAATCACACACTCAAACATTTCAATAATATACAAAGTTAATAAAAATGTATTTTATTTTGAAATATAACGTTTTGTGAGCGCGTGGCCAGGACGGAAATGGAGTGAGACGCGTTCTCTCTCAGCTCCGGGTCCCCGTTGGCCTTTTCTGCAATGAACAAGCCCCGTGCCAGGTTTTTACCGCTGCCTGCACCTGAATGACACTGCCGCAGCTCCCGGTGCCCGACCGAGGTGTTCTCGTCCGCCATATTGAGTCGGCGGCCCGGCTGCAGAAAATATACTGAGCCCCACAGCATCAGCAGGGCTGGCCTCGGGTACCATCTCCGCAGAGGCGACACAGAGTATGAGGACTTCCGCCCTCCCATATGGCTACGAGGGCCCTCTGACTCCCAAGGGGTGCAAGTGAGAGTACCGGCACAGCCGCGTGGGCTACCGGGGCCTGTGACAGCCAATAGCGAGGTTCGAGACTGTTTGGTGCCCCCACCAGCCTGTATAAGTGAACCTTTGTAGCATCTGTGTTTTCATGGCCTGCAGTGGGACCCTGGGGTGATCCGGCGCGGTTGTGACAGCACTTCGCCTGAGGCCTGGAAACTAGCAGCGCCTTCCTCCGGGGCCCCTGTGGAGGGAAGGCGAGCTCTCCAGACATCGCTAAACTACCTGCAAGAGCTCCCTCTCTGGCAGCTGCCACATTCCCCCTGGCAACGCCTGAAAACAACATCTGCTATCTGCTGCGCATACCTGGGGAGCCATGCTGGATGGTTTGGGCTGGTGGCTGACCAGCCCCTGAAGCAAGAGAGGTCGGTGGACGGAGAGCCGCCCACACTCAGCAGTGGCCTAGAAATACACAGTAAGAGTACCGCCTGTGACTCAGAACGCGTGGATACCCCCTTAGTGACTGCACACCCAGTTGGCGTTTAGACCGGCTACATTGCTTACAGGACCTTCTGGTGTACAGCACTCGGAGCAGGGCTGTCAATCTCTTGCTCCCCTGCCAGCCAGCACTTTCCTTCGGGAGACAGTACCCCACAAGTCTCATGTAACGCTCAACTGTTGGGTGAGGAGGCGGCCCGTATCTCTTCCTCAGAAGCCATCACAGGACCCCTCTCGGACAGTGGACTACAGCCTCTTGAACAGCTTGGTTTTCGAGTCCCTACATCCCTGTGCACCTACTCTGCTGCCATGCCACACTCTAATCCCGGTAAGGAGAGCTTGGTGACCTCCATTTGGGAAAAGGCCTCAGAGGCAGACATCAAGCACCTGCCATCAGGAGCGCCGGAGGATGCCCCCCTGCCCCACTGACCATCTCGTAGGACTATATGGACCACTTCCTCAAAGACATCTGTTCTGAAATATGATCCCTCAAGGCTGACTTCAATACCTGCCTTCAATCAATCAATCAATCAATGCATTTATAGAGCGCGCTACTCACCCGGGAGGGTCTCAAGGCGCTGGGGGAGGGGGGAGTTACTGCTCAAGATGTGCGTCGCGGAATCTCTGCAATAGGGGTGCGAGTGTATGATTTAGAGCGCACAGTAGAATCCCATACAGAGGACCAAGAGATGCTCTGGAGAAGGCTTGTGCCACAAGTGGAGCTGCCGGCCAAGCCGGAAGACCTAGAAAATAGAAGCAGCAGGAATAACATTCGCAGTGGTGCCTCAGGAGATGACATCATGGCCTTCACCACAGAGCTCTTGCACACTGTTGCCGATGCCACTAACCTGGTAAAGGCTCAATCCACAGGAGCGAAGACTGTTTCCCCACACTCCCTACGACAGTGTCAAGACAAAGATGTCACTAATACTCTGTTATCCTGAAACTGACTCAAGGAGATGTGGGGATGAGATGCCAAGACGTAACCATGTCTCAATCCCCCAGCCGGGTCCCAATGAGTCAGGAGCGAACAGGAATCAGATGAGTGGTAACCTACAGAGAGATAATGGCAAATAATATGAGAAAAATCCCTCCCCTCTGTACCAATACTAAAGCAAACAGAATTTTGTTCAGTGCCTGTTCCCCAGAAACAGAGTGATCCCTTACCGGCTGGACATCTCCGGATGCCTGGTAAAATGATCCAAACTGCAACCAAGGGGTGTAGGTGAAATTCTTCACTCGTAAGGACTTCAAGGGTTAATTGCAGGAAGGGACTTAGAGAGAATAGGAAGGGAAACACCGGAACCCGTCTTAATGGAGTTTAGCCAGATTCCTAGGTCATGAATGTATCAAGCAGGCTCAGGGAACAAAGTATTTCACCAAGCGCGGCGCATAAAGAAAGAAACAAGAAGGTTGTGGGCTCTGCGCACTGCGCTGGCGTGTGTCTGCTACAATGTATCCCTCAGAAGTCAAAAATAAAAAGTAAACGCGGCCGCGATAAACAAACAAACTGGAAATGGGACCTAGCGACAATAGCACGAGGAGAAAAAGAACAGGGGGAGCTGTGCTGCGCTGAAATGGCAAAGGGTAGCGAGGGAGTTAGAACACAGCTGTGCAACGGAATATCCGCGAGCGCGGTTGCGCATCGGGATGTCAGCAGTAAGGAAATAGGATCAGGCAGAGAGCCAGGGATAGAGGGAAGGCGGGAAACGTATCGCCGATTCTTCAACTAGTACTTGCAGGATAGCTCCAACGATGTGAAGAGTCAAACTCTCAAGGGCGGAAGGAGGGGGGCGTGGAAATCAGGTCAGGATCCGAAAGCCAAGCAACGGCTTCTTCGAATGACCGGTATTTAAGTGAAGGGAGCGTGTCAAAACTCCACCTCTCTTGACCATCAAGGGATTCTCTAAAAAGGGCTACTAATTTCAGTAGAACAGGCACTGACTATTCTAAGGGCTCCAAGTAACCGTGCACGACGCTTGGGGTCTAACACACACCAGCCGAGGCAACACGGATGCAGCACCCTCTGCCCTGCACAGAGCACACCGAGTGTCACTGGTGCCCGGGCGACCTAGTGCTGGCCCTGATATCAAAATGAGGGTCCACTCCATTCGTTGAAAATGAATTAATTCTGCGCACCTCCAGGGGAAAAGCTGATTTGATCTTCAGGGGCCACACTATCCAGCTCTTTCAATACTTTTCAACGGTCACGCAACGTAAACGCCACGACTTCAAACAGATTATGGACAAGTTGAGGGAATTAGACATTCCTTATCAATGGGTCTATCCCATTGCACTTGTGTTTCACTGGAAGGGGAAGGAACGCTCCTTGTGCTCCCTCACCGAAGCGAAAAGGTTACCAGACATTACTGGGGAAGCCCCTGGTAGAGACCTGCCCCTGCACTAAGAGATTGCCTGGGAGGGCTGGTGCCCAGCCTGGACCATGGTGTGCACCCCTCGACAGGCCCATTTGCATAAAGACAACCCACTGCAAGATTCCAAACGGGACATCATCCCTCATCTCCAGACCATGGGGAAAGCCTCTCCCCCCACCACGTCAGTGACAGGCTAATAGACACTCTGCATAAATGTTGCTATGCCTCAAAACCTGCCACATCAGCATTTAATGTGATTATGAGGCATTCGGGGCTCTTGCCCCCGACTCCAGCAGGCTGCGGGGATCCGGAGTCCGACCCTTGATGCTTGCCCATGTACGTTTGGCTGCCGCCCCCTTTGCTGGGCCCTCTGTTGCTGAGGCATCGAGCATTCCTGATGGCCTGCCCACTTTGATTCACATCCCAAGAGGGTGAAACCTCCAGCGGGATATGTGCACCTCCATTTCGTTCACCGCAGGATGCGGATGACTTCGTTGGGCCCCGTTGTCCCTATGTTTCGCATTTATTTAGTTTCTTATTTCTCATTGGTCAAGAGTATGCTGGGCGGGTGATGCTTACCTTCCTGATGATACCTATTCCACTGTCCCTCTGTCTAGCCTCCACTGCCTTGCCCTCTCTTCTGCCCCCGCACTGTCTCAAGCTGCCACGCCCCTCACAAAACCAGCAACCTGTTGGAGGCCATATCCCCGGGAAACAACACCACACTACAAAGATATCTCCTCCCTTCCCCACCAAGCCTCAATGCAGCCTATTACCTGCCTCAGCGGCTACAAACCTACACTCCTCTAATGGGTAAAGCCCGCGCACTAAGCTGCTCTTCCTAAATGTGCGTGGCCTCAAGTTGCCTAGCAAGAGTAAACAAATATGGCCTACGTTCTGCAGTAAGACCAGGATGTCTTCTTACTTCAGGAGACTCAAATCCTGAGGGACTATATCCACCACATGTCCCATCCGAACTATCCCCTGCGTCACTGGGCCTATGCCTCTACTCAAACACTAGGGATGGCTATCTTCTGTAAAGCGAGCTTCTGCTCTACCATTTTAAAAACTGTCGGGGATAGAGAAGGGCACTTTTTGAAACTAAACATCTTAAGGGGCACACGTCCCCTCACACTCCTTAATATAGATGACCCCAACCAAGCCCAGGATATTTATAATAGGTGCATTCTCCGGGACCACCTTGCGGATACGACGGGTATTATTATAATGGGAGGTGACTTTAACTTGGTGTGGGGTCCAGATCTGGACCAAAACTCAGCCTATTACCAGGGCACGGGGGTGATGTCAGCCCAGCTCCAACATGAGATAACAGATATGGGCGTGGTAGATGCCTGAAGATATAGAAACCCCAGCGTCCTAGATTTATCGCCCTATTCCCACATCCATGGCTCTTACTCCAGCATCGATTATATCTTTCTCTCCCATTACCTGCTCTGGGATCTCGGTACCACCACCATTTCGAATATCTTCAGTGCGGATCATGCGCATGTGGAGCTGGTTGGCCAAGAAACTCTGGCTTCTGCAAAAAGCCTCTAAAATGGCGACTTGCCCTACATCTCTTTCGGGACCAAGTAGATGTAGCAGAGATACAGCAGGGAATCGTGGACTACTTTGACTGTAACGCTGTCCTGGACACGACACCCCACATGCTCTGGGATGAATTCAAGGCCACTATAAGAGTGGTGATATTGACTATTGCTATAGCAAGGAAGGCCAGGCTGGTAGAGACAAACCTGGTGGCGGATATTAAGACCCTAGAGAAACCTGACCAAACAACCCCTTCCCGACGTAACAAACAGCATCTGCCGATCTTGTGAGGGCGACTGAGAGCACAGAGAACCAACAAAGTTTAGCGTTCCCTCCTGCCTTTAAAACAGAAGTACTAAGAGGGTAGAACAAAGTGGGTTCCATCTTAGCCTGGAAATTACTCCATCAACACGCTAAGACCCATGTTTCTAAAATCAGAGTGGGGGAGAGTACCTGGGCAAACACAGAACTTGTATACACTGGGTGGTTTCCCTCAGGACCTGATAGACACCTACCGTCATCAGTGTGACTGTGAGCACTCGACTCATGTAAAGCCAAACAACTCGATGCTCCAATCACACTTGCAGAGCTCCAACGGGCGCTCCGGGAGATCCGAACGGGGAGAATACCAGGCCAAGATGGGCTTCCAGTCAACTTCTATAGAATATTCGTCCTCGCCCTACAGGATTGGCTACTAACCCTGTTCAACTCTTTCACCCATGACACAGGTGTTATGCCGATTATGGCTGCTGCAGAAATTACCCTTATCCCTAAGCTGAGGAAGGACCCCACACTGTGCACCTTGTACCGTCCCATAGCCCTACTCAATACCAATGCCAAGATTTTTACAAAGATTCTCACCAATAGGCTGGAGCGCTACCTCATCGGCCTCATAGACCCTGACCAGGTGGGTTTTATATGTAATAGGCAAGAGGCGGATAATATACGTCGGGTTGGACATCTGGGGGAGAAATCCCGTTACCACAACATCCCGGCTTGCCTTCTCTCGCTTGATGCGTAGAAGGCTTCCAACAGGGTGGACTGGGTGTTTCTGAGGGCAGTTCTCTGCAAAATTGGCCTAGGACCTGGAATGATTACCAAAATCATGGCATCGTATGTGACACCGACAGCCTCCATTCCTGTAAATGGACGCAGCATAGACCTTATCTAGCTTTCTTGTGGGGCTCGCCAGGGGTGCTCACTGTCACCCTTACTCTTCACCCTTGCAGTCGAGCCCACCTCCCTGCCTGCGGTCGTTTCTTTACCTCTCCACGTTTGAAGCCGTGTCGGGCTTTAAAGTCAATGTGACCAAGTCCTAAGCTCTTAACCTCGCTATTCCTTGACAGGACCTTCCTGCACTTCAAATGCTGGCTCTGCTCCAATGGGCCCCTCATGCAATCTGATATCTGGGTCTTACCTTAACCCCCACACTGTCCACTTGGATGAAAGCAAACTGGCCGGATAGTCGGCGGCCCATTCTAGAGGACCTCCGACGCTGGAAACTTTTATACATCTTGTGGCAAGGCTGCATAAATGTTTTAAAAATGAATATCCTGCCTAGTGTCCTCTGTGTTTTCCAATCTCTACCCACGTCCATCCCATCTGACGACATCCTGCGTCTGCAACCGGACATACACTCCTTCATATGGGATGGTAAAATACCCAGATTTTAAAATTCTGTGCTAATGTTGCCCAGGGACAGGGCTGGCTACACTAGCCCTAACCTCTTTGAATACTATCGGGCTGCTCACTTGCGCAATATTTCAGAAAGGGAAGTTCGTGAGAGCGACAGGCATTGGATCCATATGGACTGGGTGGTGGCTTTTAGTCCTCTGTGGGACTTAGCTTGGCTGCACAAGGATGCTCAACTACGGACTGTATACATGGCTACCCCTACCAGGACAGTCCTTGAAATATGGGACAAAGTGGCCTTAAAGCAAGGCCTCACTACCTTCCCCTCCCCTAGTACTCCGATTGCCCGCAACCCGGAATTCACTTCGGCCCTCAGCCTCCATGCATTTCCTAACTGGGAGGCCAGGGAATGCAGGACTTTGCACAACCTCTTCATTAACGGCACCATTAAACCCTTTCAACAATGCAAATCAGACTTCAAGCTCCCTGAATCGGCACGGCTGCAGTACTACCAACTGCGTCACTGGGCACTTTACCCCTCCCGAACTCCCAGGGAGCCACCTGTGCCTCTACCCAGTTCGAGAAGCTAATCCGAGCCTACAATGGCTCCAGAGGCTTGATCTCTAAAACTTACCATGTGCTTCAGCATTTCGCATCCTCCCTCGTGCACCCATATCAAACTTATTGGTAGGCAATCACCACAGAGGGCATTTCACAAAAAACATGAAAGACTCTTTGGTGTGATTTACCCAAGAGGTATAAAAATGTCCCAGTGTGAGACGGCCTACAAGCTCATGGTGCAGAGGTACTACACCTGACACGCCTTAACACCATATTCCCAACCACTTCCAACCTCTGCTGGCACATTGAAACAGGGCCTGGGGACTTCTGCCATGGTCTTGCTCTCATACTGCCACCTACTGGAAGGAGATTTTTGGTCATACAAAGGGCACTGTGGGATTCCCGCTCCCCGACTCCTACATCACTGTTATTTTAGGGTTTAGACCGCTCGAGCTAGAGGTGATGACGCATGCCTATTCAAATTCATTAGCCACATTCTATGGGCAGCGAATCAGCTGATAGTACTTGCATGGAAAAAGAAGGGGCACCCCCCTGTAGCCTTATGGTTTAGACGCCTGTGGCATACCATGGCGATGGAACAGTTATCACACAAGTTGGCACACACTGATGCTAAATTCACACGTACATCGAGGCTGCTCCTTGACTATTTCACTCATCTCATCTTTACTCTCCAAAACTAAAAATGCTACAGCCCTTTGACTAGGCATCATATCCACTTTTCACAGGACAAGCGCTCTGTGTGTCATATGCCTGACTGCCCTTTGCTCATGCCCCCCCCCCCATCAAAGGTGTCCCGGTCCCAGAGTCCTTGGGATGCCGCGCCAACCCAGGGGCCGTTGAGACTCTCCTTGACCCTGGTTACCTGACTTGTTGGTTCCCCTACTCCATAACTCTGGACACATAGCTCTCCTGTGGACTCTCCACGCATAGGCTATCCTGCCACAATATTGCCCCCCCCTGCCAACGCGATTCGGACATTGTATACTGCTGTATGTGCAATTATTGTTCTTCACTGCAATATTGTACTGATGGGGTACTCCCTTCTGCTTGGGAAAAGTGTTGTGTATTGTTTACAAAACATCAATAAACAGATTTCAACTAAAAAATATAATGTATTCATATTAAAATATACACAATTTTTATAATTGTAACGCATTGATAAAAAACTTTGTTAAAGAATTTAACATTTTGTAATAATTCATAAATCAGTTTTCTATGAGAGAATTAGTCCTTTTTCTATTTTTACTGTAGTCATTTTTTTTCATATATTCGCAGTGTCAATGTTTGTTTCTGTAGATGGTTGAGCATCACAGGGAAGGATGGGCAGATGCTGCTACATCAGACAGGTAGGACATTTTACATTTTCACTTCAACACATTATAAGTATGCCTTTACTGCAGGGCAAGTCTAAAGGGGTTATTCAAGTTAAATAATTATGTATTTTCAATGTACTTTCCCATATTCAGGTTACTGTTTATTATGCATTCCGGATTCAGATTATTTTGTGCTTGTTTGGAACCTTTTAAAGTTTTGCTTTTTTTAAAAATTTTAAATATAGTGTGTTATGTTTTTATTTGTAGCCTACTACACTCTTTTTTTTTTTAAACTGATTTTTTTGCATAATCTTTATGTACATTGTTGAACTTTGTTTTAGAGTGTAGGGAGTTGTGTGGATGTCCATTCCAATTTTAAAAGCTCTCCCTACATTTCTTGCCTCTTTTATTGGGAACAATTTTTGTGAATTGTTTTTTACATTTTGGATTTTACGGGTATGCCACTGGATTGCTATTTTCATGGAGTGTTTTTCTGTTGTTTTTCCATTCTTGTGGTTTTTATGGATTATTTTTTGGATTGTTTCTATATGAATTGCCTGGAGTGACAGTAGTAGGGTGTTAAAATACTGCTGTTACTAGAGAAAAGAAGACTGCTGCAGGTAGGAAGAATATAAACATTTCTCAAAGTATCCAATTGAAATTGTTATTTTAGGTTTAACTCTTTTTTTTATTAACGTTCTCATAGTACATGCGAATGAATCTCTGTTGTTACAGACACAGTAAACAATCAAGCCTTGAATGAAACGTGATTATGCCTTACTGAATGGATTGGACATTATTTGAAATGATCTAAATGGATCATATTTTGGACATTTGGTGCAACTTTGATTTCAAAAAAGTTTTATTTACCTAGGTGTCAAGGGTGGTGCTCTTGGACAGAGGGCATTATCAAAGTTAGCACATAGATTTTGGTGACGGTACATATAAGTCTGGTGACTTCCAGTGGGTGGTGCCTTCTGTAGACAATTGGTCCACTGTCCAAATGAAGCCTTGAATGATCTTCAGGTGCTAAGAGTCTGATTCGTCTTTAGCCCTTCCCCATTCTGCTTTGTGCCTGCTAGGTAGTTTGCATAGTAAAGTATGAATAAGCATAACATTCGGAGAACAAAAAAACGAACCCCCCATCCCTGAACTATGAAGACCCCCAAACCCTCCCCCACCCTCCACTGGTGTGCATACCCACCCCCCCCGTGGCACCATCTGAAGGAGATTGGGTTCTGTGTATTTACTTTCTTTCAGAAGTGTCGTCTGCCTCTGTGAGCCGCAGAAGGCAGAGGTACTTTGGACATGTAATTTCGGTAAATTCGGTGGACAGCATAGCCAAAAGAGGTTTCCACACATCCCTAAAGCTAGCCCCAGCATTTGTGAGAGAGGCCTGTATGCGCTCCATCCCCAAGATGTACCAGAGTCTATGGAGCCATCCTGTGTGAGTAGGTACTGTGTTTGTGCCCCAATGTGTTAAGATGTTTAGAAGGGCCGCCCCTAGTGCCAAGCCCATCTGCTTCCCTTTGCGGGACTTCAATGGATATGTGATTGGGTTGGGCAGCCCTAGTACCACATAGGCCGGGAATCTTGGGATCTGTGTCTCGAAATGCTCATCAATGGCATCCAGGACCGGAGGCCAGTAATTGGAAATATCTGGGCAATCTCACAGTAAGTGGAGCAAAGTCCCCTCCTCCTCGCACCCCCTCCAACAAGTAGGGCTGCGGTCCGGGTTCCCTTGGTGTAGATGCGCCGGGGTCAGGTACCAATATGTAACTATTTTGAAGGCTGCCTCCTTGCTGTTTGTATTCCTCGCTGTGTGCTTGGCCCGGTAGTACACTTCCCCCCATTCCTTCCTCGTGAGGTCCCTACCTAGCTCCCTCATCCAGTGCCTCTGGCTTGGAGTAGGATCCGCAGGTATCGACTGACGAAGCATACCGTACAATTCATATATCAACCGTTTGTCTGACTGCTTCGCGAGCAGCCACCTTTCATATGTCGTCAGTTTCCTATGCACTTTGGGACGTACGTCCGGGTGTAGGAGCCAGTGTCACACCTGTGCATAGCGATACCTCTCTGTCTCCAGAAGGTCGTAATCCTGCCTCAAATATGTGAAGGGTATAATCCCATCCACCTCGAACATGTGACCGGCCGCCTTGCAAGGCGTAACCTGCCAAGCTCGGAAAGCCGTGGCGTCCATCCCGGGGGAAGAATTCCCCATTCTCGAACAAAGGCGTCATCGGCGAGGGAAACGATGTGAGCCCCTTCTTTGTCGCCACCTCCTCCCATGCGTCCAATACCGCCCTGGTGATGGGGGGCCTGTGTAGGCCTTGCGGCCTGTCCGCCTTTTTCAAAAAGGGAACCTTCCAGATCGCGATCTGGGCCAAGGCCCGATCTTGAAACAACCACCGCTTCTCAGATTCTTCTCTGCTCCATTCCACCAAGTATCTCAGTTGGGTCGCCCTATAGTAGTTCACTAAATTCGGGATCCCCAATCCTCCCTCCTTTGTTCTCAGGTATCCCAATTCCCGTCGCATACGTGGTCTCGCGCCCGCCCATATGTACTGAAACATCCTTTTCTGCAACGTCTCAAGTGTCCCTCGCAGTGGTTTGGCCGGTAGTGTCTGAAACAAATACAGTGACTTCGGTAAGGCCGACATCTTAATGGCAGCCACTCGACCCATTAAGGACAGTTGGTGATGCCCCCACGTCTGCAAATCCTCCGTTATCTGTTTAACGAGTTTGTCGTAATTCACTGTGACCGTTTGCTGGACCGACGGCACCAACTCGAGCCCCAAGTATGGTATCACCTTTGTTACGGGGATCCCCAGAAACCGATCCCTCCCCGTCAATGAGCCCAGCTGTGCCCCAGCTAGTCGTAAAATCTGTGATTTCCCCACGTTGATTATAAAACCGGAGACTCCTCCAAATTCTTCTAGTTCTTTCAGGAACGCCGGGACTGACCTACCCGGGGCTTCCAGGGACACCAAAATATCGTCAGCATATAAGCTTATGGCATGACTTTCCCCTCCAAACGGTATACCCCGGATTTCAGGATTATCCTGCACCCTCTGCACCATTGGTTCGATGTATAGTGCGAACAGGAGGGGCGACAATGGGCACCCCTGCCTGGTGCCCCGCTGAATGGGGAGGGGGCGGGACGAAATCCCGTTAACCCTAATGGAAGCGGTAGGTGAGGCATAGCAGCTCGTTACCCATGCGCGGAAGCGTTCTCCCAGCCCGAAGTGCATTAGCGTACAGTCTAGAAGTCCCAGTCCACCCGGTCAAACACTTTTTCTGCGTCAACTGTCATCAGCAGTGCGTCCATATTTGTGCGGTGGGCCTTATCTATTAAATGGAGGATCCGTTTTGTGTTGTCTCCCCCTGGCGATTTTGGATAAAACCCGCCTGGTCCGGTTCAATCAGTCCCGGCAACAGCGAGCCCAGCCTCGTCGCCAAGATGCCTGTGAATAATTTAAGATCCACATTCAGGAGGGACACCGGGTGATAAGAGCTGCACTTCTTCCTGTCTTTTCCAGGCTTCGGAAGGACCGTTATAGCCGCCGCCAACATATCGGTAGGGACCGAGCCCGACCCTCCAAAGGAATTGAACAACCAAGTCAAAATCGGGGCAAACAGAGGGCAAAAGGACTTATAAAAACTTCCTGAGTAGCCGTCCGGTCCCGGCGACTTGAGAGGTTTAAGGCGTGAGATCGCCCCAATCACTTCTTCAATCCTATTCGGGGCATCTAGTGAGTCCCCTTGGTCTTGAGTTAATGCAGACGTGCTTGTCCCTTGCAAGTAGGACTTCATCAGCCTCGCCTCCCTTTTTTCCCCAGCGTATAAATCTGTGTAGTAACCTCTGAAGGCGTGTGCTATGTCTTCGTCCTCCGTAAGAACTTCTCCCGTATCTGTCACTAGGGACTGTACTCTTGTCTGTTGATGTCTGGCCGTAAGTTTACTCACTAATAGGCGTCCTGTTTTGTCCCCCCCGCTATAGTAAGAGTGTTTCAGACGTAGTGCCGCGTACTCAGCCCTGTCAAGGTCCAACCCCACCAGTTGTGCCCTCGCCGCCTTCAATTGCCGCCATACTCTAGGCACCCCTGTGCGACTATGCACTCGTTCTAGCTCTAGAACCTGTGCTGACAGTTCCGCCCTCTTTTCCCTACACTCTTTATTCTCCGTCTTTAATTCCCCTCTCACTACTGCTTTCAGGGCACCCCATAGCGAAGCTATAGGGATTTCCGGGGAGTCGTTTGTCTCGAGGTATCCTTTAATGCACTCAATGAGCTGTAATTTCACTGCTTCTTTGTGGAGCATAGTGTCCCTCAGTCGCCAATTCCCCCGTGGTATCCGTTGCAATGGTATGTGTAGGGAGACCAGCTCTGCATCATGATCGGACAGTGCCGCTGGACAAATGTCCACGTCTCCCACCAATTTACTGACCTCTGTCGTCCCCAGCATGTGGTCGAGGCGTGCATATGTTTTATGAGCATGGGAGTAGTATGAGAATTGCGAAGTATGGGGATGCGCCTCCCTCCACAGGTCCACCACCCCCCTGGACTGGAGCCACTCTCTGCCTTCCCGGGAGACCTCCCCCCGTCTGTGAGTACCGGTTACCTGACCTATCTAATGCCTCATTCATCACTATGTTCAGATCTCCCCCTATGATCATTCTACGTTCCTGCCTTTGCATGACCTCCGTGAGGGCTGATCGCAAAAATTTCTCTTGCCCCACGTTAGGTGCGTACACTGAGCCTATCTGGAGGGTGTGGCCCCCAAACCGGAACATATGAGCAAGGAATCTACCTTTAATCTCCGTTACCTTCTCCCCCACCGTCCCCCTGAACCACTTAGCCACTAGGATAGCCACCCCCGCCTTTTTGTCCGGGCCTGAGGAGAAAAACTGATGTGGAAATACGCTGGAGCGCAGTCAGTGCCAATCTTTGGAAAGGAGATGGGTCTCCTGGAGGAGACACACATCCGCCCCCGAATTTTCTAGATATGAAAGAATGGACCTCCGCTTAATGGGGTTGTTCAGGCCCCTCACATTGAGGGTGAGAATTTTCATCGTGTGCCTGGACATGACTCTCTATAATCAGTGCGTTGCTCCTGACCCAGTTCCTGTCCCGTGTGTACCATCTTCCTCCCTAGTGCCCCGCCCCCCCAATCTCCGCTGCCAACTATTAATCTCAAAAGTGTCCAAACCCCGCACACCAGTGGCCCCCCTTTCCCACCCTAACCCCAACTGTGAACCCCACTGAACCCCACAATGTCCAGGGCTCGCCGACCCAGTTCGCGAGTCCATGGTAGTCCCAAAGATTAAGAACATCATGTGGCCATATGTCCCAGTCTCCCCGCTCCCAACAGGTGGATTCTCCCCCAACCCAGCCTTTCGCTTGCCACTTATCTGGCCCTCAGTCAATCAAACAGTCACTATGGGGGAATGTCCCCCTTGACAACGTCTCCAGCACCGCTTGCCTTTCCTGTGCCATAGCCGAGGGGTCCGGTTTCAGTGCTCGGTCTGTGCTCCGCCGCCCTGTTACCTTCTGCCAGCGCTCTCTGGGGGGTTTACCCTGTCTGATCTCTCCGTCCTCCGGCTGTGGATACTCGATGCCCAATACCCGGCAAGTGTCTTGCAGCGAACGAAGCTGGTGCAGCTTGCCCTGCCACTTAAAGATGAGCCGGAAAGGATGTCCCCACGAGTACGGCACCCCTTGGCTCCGGAGATGTGCCGTGGCCACCCGGAAGTCTTTCCGTTTCTGGAGAGTAATCAAGGCCAGGTCTTGAAACAGGGCGACGGGATGCTCCTGGTATTTCATGGGTTGTTTATCCCTGGCCGCACGCAATATGCGTTCCTTAAGTCGGAAGTCCGAAAGGTACGCCAGGATGTCCGGTGGGGGTGCCGGCGCACGTCTCTGGAGCCCCACTCGATGTGCCCTGTCGATTCAAATTTCAAAGTCCTGGGGTACCTCTAACACAGTCCTAAAGAGGCCCTGCAGGTATTGTGTAATGTCTGACCCCTCCGCCTGCGATGGCACCCCCTTAATGCAGATGTTGTTCCGGCGTGAACGATTCTCCAGATCCTCTGTGTGCGACTGGAGATTGATCTGTTGCTCCTTGAGCCGGAGGACCTCCTGCTGCAAGTGTTCTACTTCCTTGTCCCTGGTTTGTTCCTGGTCCTCGATGGAGGCCACCCGTTCGCCCACAGCGTCAATATCTCTCCGCACCTCTTTGATCTCCCTCGCGATGTCCCCCTTCAATGTGCGGAAATCATCTCTCAGGGCGCTGAAGAGCGTCTCCAGAAAGGCGCGGGTGACCGGAGCGCACTGGGGATCGGTGTCTGCCCGATGTGCGTTGACGGAGAGATTTGCCCTTCCCCACTGCCGGACGGTGGGGGCTTGGTCAGCATATCTTTGAGGGTCCTGTCTTTTTTCCCCCGGCCGGCTGCCATGGCCATTGTGTTGTCTTCTGCTCTTCACTGACCGTTATTGGGAGCGGCGAGTATCTCGACCCCAGGCGGTGTATGGCCCCGCAGTGACCGCCCTCCGCTCTTCCCCGGTGTTGGTTATCGAGGGGAGTGGGGCCCATAGAGGACTCCTCTTCACACCCCTCCGAGTAGGCCTGTCACGACCCTCGGGTGGGTACCCGCTCAGCTGTCCCCGACCTCCAGCGATATGGGCCCCGGGGGCCGCACCGTCCTGCCACGTGGCCGTCTCTGACTCCGTCCGTTCTCAGGCCCACCCTCGCCAGCCTGCTCCTCATGTGCGCTCGTACGCTGCTCCGTCTCGCACAATGGAATGCCTCGGGGGGCACCCTCCGGGCAGTCTCCTGTCGTTGCCGCTGCCCCCGGCCCCCAAGCGCCGGCCAGCCCCCTTCCTTTGCTTCAGGCCCTCTGACTGCTCACCTCTGGGCCTAGGTGCGGGGTCTCCCGTCGATCTCGGGCCGTTCTGCCATCCTGCGGCCCCCCTGGGCCCCCGCCGTTCACAGGGTGTTCTGCCAGGGGGTCCGATCGCTCCTGACACCCTGAAGGTCTCTGCTCCGTTCTTCGGCAGGCCCGTGTCTCCGATGTGGCACCCTCGCTGCCCAAAGCCTCCAGATGTCGGTGGGCCTGCTGCGCGTGGTCCTCGTGGCCAGCTGGTGTCTTCACTTACGGCCCTTACTAAGAGAGTTGGCTGGCAGGCATCTCCCATTCGGTGCCTCCCTCCGGTGTGCTGTCCGAGCTAGGCCTCTGCCACACGGCCTTCACTCGCGACCTAGTCCGCCTCTCGGCAGCCGCCTGCTATGTCCAGTGTCTATATGGCGAGACCAGTCTCCGCCTGCTCTCTACTGCTGAGGGGCCTTCTGATGCGGCTCGCGGCAGGCCGCTAAGCAAACCTCAGTGTCATCCCCGGGACAGCCCTTCTGGTAAACAGCCCACAGGCCTCTCCGGTCGGCAGCGGGCCCGCGGGCGTGTCTCTCAGGCCGCCGCCGCTCCGATCACTGCATTTCTCTCCCCGCTCGCCACTTCTTTACTGTCGGGCTCCGGCTGCACATCTGGGATCGGGCTCACCTCCGGCGGGGATCCGCCCCTGTCGCAGTAGTGGTTGGGCCAGTCACTTGAGATGCTGCGAGTCTGCCGCCATCTTCACTCGGCGTCCCCCTTCCGACTCGCGGCTCTCCGATGTCCCGAGGCAAGCCCCAGATCGGAATTAGGGTGCCTTCAGGACAAATCAGGTCAGTGCGCCTGTCTCCCCCTTATTTGCGCGTCTTTGAGGGGGAAATCTCGATGTTATGGCCGAGTTGGGCGCGCTGGAGCGGGGAGACGATCAGGACACGTCTCACCCGTTCGCCATCTTGGCCACGCCCCAATTATGTTATTTTAAAGACAGGAAAGTAAAGTGTTATTGTTCATTGTGTTATCTACTGCAAATTTCGTGTTAGTACTGTTAGTAGGGCAATGTTTGCCAAGTAGTCTGTCCCACCAAACATTCCAAGTTATTGAACCTTTGAAAGGAGACATTCATTTATTTCTTTTGTTTCTGTACTGATTGTTGATTGCAAACTAGTTGTAAATGATTCCCCCTCTCTCATTTCTTGGAAAGTTTGGCCCTTTTTCACATTTTCCTGAAAATTGTAGAAGTTAAGGTGTGCTTTGTTAGTTGAACTAGAAAAAGAGTTATGCCAACCCTTTACAGCATTATTAGTTTTTGCACCTCCCTCTGACCATGTCAGGCAGCAGTTCCGACATTCAATGTGGAATTTTGCGGCCTGACCTGTTTAGATGATGATTACTAGCTCTTCAAAGTAATTTAGCAATGATTCAGTCATTTTTCATGTGTAGAAAATATTCTGATTGTATTATAGCTGTGTAGAAATCATCTACATGTGCAGGAGGGGCAAAAATTAATTCACTTCGTTTTTGTTTTTTGCTGGCCTTGTTTTATTTATTTCTTTTAAACAGGGGGACCAATGATACAGAAAGTATTTTAAAAATTCAAAAGCAGAACAAATTTGCAAAAGATCGAGATGCTAGATGCTATTTTTAACCTAATTGTATCCATGATGGGTCAGAAAATATATTTAATTCAATTAAAACATACAAAAAAAACGAAAAATGTGTTAAAATATACACCTTGTAGCCTACAGTAAAGTTGTACCTTAATGCACCATGCACACAACTTTGACATTACATTTTCTTTTTTTGTATAACAATTAACACAATTAAGACTTCTATGAGCAATTGATAATAACACAGTTCCACATTTTTATTTGCAGATTTAAGTCCAGCATCTCCAAGATACAAATTCCTATACACAGTGAGAGCTTTCCATGGAATGAAAGCTATAAAAAAATAAATCAGTGATGAGTTAAGAGTAAAGCCTACAAATACGCAATGAAGGCAGTAAAACCATAGTGCTAAATGAAATATTTTTGTAAAGGTACTCCAAAATTAAGTTGATTTTTAAATACATATCTTAACTTCGCTAGAATAAATAAAAAAATACTGCATATTAACACTTCCCTACAAATAATGTATGCCAGAAAATTTACAAACATTGAGTGATATTTTTCAATATGGACAGCTACTACAGTAATGCAGGTTTAACAGAAGTGCATGATGAAAAGCAATACCAGTGGCTAATGGTGTGCCACGTACTGCTGTTATCTTGAGGTAGATAAAACATGCGTACCAAAATGTATTTCTTCACTTGCTGCTGGTATCATGTGTTTTAAAAAATGTGTTAAATATGAAAAACTCTACATTGCTCACTGATGAAACATGGACTAACAAATTGGCATTTTAATGCAATTATGTAGTCTCACTGTGTACAGTTCAAGGCAAGATAATTTATTTCTCGTCAAAACATGGGCAACTGTTTAATGATAGAATGTTTAACCTGGTTTAGTGCATTTTTCTTCCTGCAGTGCATTAGTTTGTAAATGTAAATTGAAGAACTGAGCAAACTATTTGTCTTAGTTTTTTAATTGCAAACTGTAATTTGTTATCAGACATAGTCAGATGCTGGGGATTTATTTTGTAGTTTTTCCAAATTACTGGCAAATGTGGAAACACATACTTGAATATGTGTTTCTGGGTAATTTTTTTAATAACAGTTATTGCCGTTTCAAAATAAAATATTACTTTCTCAGGATTTTATAGGTATTTTTATTTTTTTTAAATGTCTTTATTAGTTTTGATTACAGAACAGAAAGGTATAACAGATGAAAAACTGCCACACGACATGCCCAGTATAGCTTGTTATGACATTGTGCAATATGGTAACATCATCAGCACGATACAGTTATATATAATCAACAATCCCAATCGCATGAATACTGTGAAATCTACATTTCAGACAAAGCAAGGTCTCATTAAAAAGCTAGCCCAGGGTCCCTGAGAAATTGTACTCACACATCATGTGGCGTATCTATTTTGGTGTTAGTGGAGGCGGATTGCGCTAAAAGGTACAGCTGTAGAGGGGACCAAATGTCGCGTGGGCGGGAGGATGGCGGTAAGAGCTCAGCATAGGTGTGTAATTGGTCTTGACAAAATATGAGATCATTCAGCCATTCTTTGAATTTGGGCGCTCTCCCCCTCCCCCATCTGCAGGCTACTCGTCGCTATATCCTTGGCGAGCAAGAGTGCCAAGGATATGTATTTCCTAACTGGAGCAGCAAGTGCCCCGGTGTATCCTAGGATTGCGATAAGGGGGTCATCAGGGATGTGGGACCCGGTCATCTGTTCAAGCGCCTCCAATACCTCCGTCCAATAACGTCTAACAGGGGCACAGTCCCAGGCTAGATGCTTAATGTCTGTGCCCTCTCCACCGCATCTGTCAGGATTTTATAGGTATTTGACTGCTTTTCTGGTAGCAAGTGTAAATTTGGGCAAAAGGCTGTGGTGTTGATTTAAAAGTTCCATTCATCATCCAAATTACACTATTCTCCAGAGTAATCAAGCTACGGGAAGTACTAAGAGAGTTTTTATTTTCAGATACATAGATGGGTTCATGATGAAATGTTTCAGTTAGTGGTTGAAGGATGTCAATGTCGCTAAATGTTTTTAATTGGGGAGGATTCACTTTACTTGCCTGTCTTTTTCGAACTTATTATTCTTTTTAAAATTGGTATTGTAGGCATTTCTCCGGAAACCTGAGTAGGGAGGGTTGTTTTGTGATACCTCCCTTACTACTGCACCACAGGGCTCATTGGAAGTGGTAGCTAGAGATTTAATTTGCTGTAACATTTCTCTAGCTTCTATCTCGGTTGCAGATGCACTGTGGTTATTTATGCTCTGAGGCTCATTCAATATGTATTTGCCCAGATTAAGAGCTCTTCCTTTTCAACAAGTGGAAAATAGTTTACACATCTCCAATGAGCCAACGGGTCAATATGACAATCTTCACAATAAAAATACCCTTCACGTTTTATTAATTGGTTCCCTCTTTTAGATAAGACAAATTCTGACTTGTGCATGATATCTATTTTTCTGGAACATATTTAAAAAATATGTATAGAAAAAAATTACTATCCAATTCCAAAACCATATGTAAACCTTGTGGATTATTTTTAATAATCTGAAAGGTAAAATAATGTAAAATATGTATTGCATATTTTTTAAAACTGCTAAACCACCTTAACAGCGTTTTTACTTTCTATCGGTTTTGCTGAAATGGCAAAAGTTTAGTCTGTTTCTTCCCATTTGGTTTATTCTAAAAGTATTTCTTTACTTATCGAATTATCAAGCGTTTCAGTTAATTGCTTCTTTATCTGTTGTAGCATATCGTCCTTAAACATTTGGCTTTAATTTCTTGTCAGATTTGATATTATCAATTCGAAATCTTTAACAGAAAACAAAAATAATATTGTAATCATTAGAATCTTGTTTATTATTTACTCTATATTCATGTTTCAGTGTTCATACATACGTCCTAATCTCATTTTGGAGATAGATGCCACTGTTCTTTGCTGGAATTCCGAGGTAGCACATCCTCTCCACAGATTGGTCACCTGAGGAGTGGTAACAAAATGGTGACTGATGGTTTTATGCATAACCTGATATATGCAGATGAAACAGACAGTTTGATCAAACAACTTAAATAGAAAAAGGGTACATTGTGAGAAATTAAAAGGAAAGGTGAGTGAGACAAAGCTCACATCAGCTTGCAATGGAGCCAATAGAAGGGAAGGGAGATCCCCAGGGTGGCATACAGTGAGGGAGCATTTTAGGGCCCAAAAAACAAAAAATAGAGTATCTTCAAGACATGGATATTTTATTTTAAATGGTGTATTCTGGTATAAGAGGCTCCTGGGATGCTCTGGGGGGAAAAAAATAACAGATTTTTGTCTTGGAATAGAAATTATCTGAGAAGTTAATCTAAAAGAATGAACATTACCCAGTATCTACAAATAAATAAATATGATATAATATTGTTATAGGAAATTCATGTAGCTACAGAAGAATGCAAGTAATTATGCAGATATGCAGGTGTTTCTAAACATTAGCAGCCACTGCATGTACCACTCGGAGCTCTTGCATAGTCTGCAGTGATTAAATGTTTTAATCACTGCAGAGTATGCAAGGGCACAGAGTAGTATGTAGCTGTGCTATTTTATTAGTGCAAAATGCATCCTCGCATCCATTTTTGGATGCGAGGGTGTAGTTTGCACTAATAAAATAGTGCCAAATGCCCACTCCACACCATCGTGGAGTTCCTAGGAAACTGGTGGACTTTAAATGTAATTAGCCGTGATTACACAGAATCAAACTCCCCAAATTCTGCCCACACCCTTGTTAAAAGCATGAATAAAAGAAATCAATATAAATCGAGCTGGTGATCTGCTAGATTTGGAAGGGAGAACAAGGGTTTCACATCTTCTAGGTGAAGCACAAAACTGAAAGAGCTGCTTAGAAGATAGACTGTGCTAACAATGGGAGATTAATAGGCTGTAAAAGTTGAAGTATGGGGAATCTTGTGGTTGATTATTAGCTTGAACAGTTCAGGATGATAGATCAAGAAACTTTATCAAAGAGTATCTCAATCGGGGGGCGTGGCCAAGCCATGGACCAAAATGGCCGCACGGCATTGAAGCTCCTCCGGCTTTACCAGCAGCATAACGAATATCCCCCGTTTAACATGCTCGAACTGCGGTGGAATCGGCGCCGTCAGACCGGGGAACCCATCATGATCCCGGCGATCCCGCTGGTTTGAAGATCGCAGCCCGTGTGACGGAGATTCCTGACCTGGGAGACCTCGGGCGCGACTACTGAAAATGGCGGCGGCGCCGACCGAGGATTTCCTGATGCCGTGAACGGAGAGCGAGGCATCCGGATGCTACGAGCCCGGTGTACTCGTCAATCTGCGTTGGAAGCACAGGATGCTCTTCATGACATGGGGATTCTCCCTGAGATGCACCATCCTATCTGGGGCTGAATTGAGGTGAGTGCACCGGGTGCGGGGCTAAATCCTTCCCCTCCCCCCCCGGCCTGTGACGATCCGCTACCGGCTTGGGCGGCGGTCCGTTTGATCGCTCGCCGGCCGGTGCGTGAGCGCTCCCGCGCAGTGCTGGGCTCGCACGGGCCCTGCTACAGGCGTTACTTGCCGGGTTGGGCTTGCCGCGACTCACAGGGGTTGGCCTCGCCCGCGCCTGGTTGCCTCCCTACTGCCTGCTGCTGGTCTCTTCGGCGGCTTTGGTGATCCCGGGCTCTGGTGCTGCGACACTGCCGAGATCTCGCCTGCTTCCATTGCGGCACTGAGGTCCACACCAGATGGCCCACGCAGCTCCTATCCTCCATTGACGGCCGGGCCCTGGGCGATGCGGCGCTGAATCACATTGCACTGTGCAACTCCTGCCTCTGGCCTGACCTCTGTGATGGTGCCCATTGGGACTGCACCGGTATCCAGTTTTAACTGACTGTGACAACGCGAGAGGTGACTGTGTGCTCTACCTGCTTCCTGCAGTCGCCGACTTCTCTCCCAAGCCGCGTCTACATTGCTCTCCCTCCGCAACGACACCGTGCCTCTTGCAGGCCTATCCCGCTGTCACCGCGCCTGGTACGGACCTGATCTCTAACCTTCGTCAAAGATCCTTACTTGTTGCGCATCCTGGCCTTCTGTCTCCCAAATCTCCTAGCGGCATGGGCCGCAAAGACCCGAAACAAAGGACCCTCCCGTTTGAGAAACTAACGGAAACGGCTCCGGAGACGAGCCCCATAATGGCGGAGGGCGGACAGGATGCGCTGCCTACTGGGGGCCCCATGGGACAGGATGGCTCGTTGCTTCAAGAGATGAGGGCGGGATTCAAGGCCTTGGGTGGTAGGTTTGATGCCCTAGACAGGAACCTTGCTGACCTCGGTGTCCAAATCCAGGCGCATAACCGTCGGCTTGATGTCGCAGAAGCTCGCATATCAGATATTGAAGACGGCACAGCGCAATCACTCAAGAGGTTGGAGAGAGTTGAACGCATCCTGAAAGACGTGGCTCTGAAGAACGAGGATTTAGAGGCGCGCAGCAGACGGAATAATTTGCGCATTCTTGGGGTGCCTGAGTCCACTGCCACAGGTCGCATGGACACCTTTCTCGAGTCTCTGCTGGCCGATATGTTCGGGAGGGCCTCCTTCACTCCCGGCTTTGTGGTGGAGCACGCTCAACGCTCTCTGGGCCCCCGACCTAACCCTGGTTGCCCTCCTCGGCCCATCATCGCCCGAATCATGAACTTTAGAGACCGTGACACTGCGCTACGCCTAGCCCGTGAACAAGGAGATACCACCTGGCAGGGCTCCAAGCTGTCCCTCTATCCAGATTTCACCATCATGGTCCAGGAAGCACGCCGCAAGTTCACTGGCGCAAAAGCGACACTGAGAAATCTTGGCCTACGATATGGCATGCTGTACCCGGCTAGACTGCGCGTGGAGATCAACGGTAAAGCCCGCATCTTTGACAGCCCCACGGAGGTCTTGGACTTTTGTCGCACGTACAAAAACAACACTAAGTCGGTCGCAGATGGCGCTGGGCCCTCCTTATCGCAGAACGGCTCGGAGGCCAGCATGGAACTTTTCACTGGGTCTGGACATGGCTGACTGTCTCCAGGAGCCACCCTTTGCTATCCTGCTATTGCACTAAGTGACCTTGGGATATTTCTTTGTACACTCATCGTTCCATATTGCTGGTGAGCTGATGGGGCGTTGCCTCCCCCATTGGTGTATACCATAGTTTCTCCTTTTCGTTATTGAAGTGCCTTTGTTGGGTTATTCAGACCCTTTTTGTTCTCACGATTGGCACTCCTTGCCTATTTGCTAATGTTAGTTTTGCCTTACAGGTTGGGACGTAAGGTTGGGTGGTGGGTGGGGGGGGGGGCGATTGCCACTGATTAGTTTTGCTTGGTTGCTCACATGTTTGATCACTGTCTAGATTCCTATTGAAATGTTGCAAACTGCTTTGTATGTCCTCACTTTTACTCCTCCATGGCCACCATAGGTAATGTTAGTGGGCCTTCAGACCTGTCACTGCTGTCATGGAATGTCCGTGGCCTCAGTGACAATCGCAAGAAATGCCATGTCCTGCACTATCTCCTGCGTCATAACATTGACATTGCCTTCCTGCAAGAAACCCATTTGCCCGCTTCGGCCCCCTCACGCTTCGCAGCCAGTTGGGGTGCCCACAGATATTTTACCAACTACAGTAACTACGCCTGGGGCACTGCAGTCCTGATACATAAGAGGGTCCCCTTTAGCCCGCGCACGATTATACACGACAGAGAAGGCAGATACACCATCGTTGTCGGGGCATTGATGGGACAGACGGTGGGCTTGGTAAGCGTCTACGGCCCGAACACTGACTCCCCTGACTTTTTCCATTCCCTACTGGCTCAGCTTTTGAAGCTGGGCCAGATGGCCATTATACTGGGGGGAGACTTCAACATTGTACCCGACCTATCCCTGGACAGCACATCCACTGCTGCGGACTCAAAGCCCCACGCGCGGCGCGCGCTGCAGTCCTCATGCGATCAATTGTCCCTGCTAGATGTTTGGCGCTCGCGCAACCCAACCCTCCCAGCTTACACTCATTACACAGGATACCACAACACCTCAACCAGAATTGACTATTGGCTAATATCCCCCAGCGTCACCGGCTGGTACCACGGGATTCAGACCCTCCCGCGTACATATTCAGATCATTCCCCGATAGTGCTAGCGCTTAAGGTGCCTCGCCCAGAGGGTTTCGAGAGGCAATGGCACTTCCCAGGCCGCGTGCTAGCAGATGACCTGTTTCAACACGAGAATCGCGAGGCGATCGAAGACTACTTTACCATAAACACCGGCACTGTCGACACCAGGGCGGTTCTCTGGGAGGGGTTCAAGGCGTACACAAGGTGTGTATCTTTAAGCGGGCCGGGGTGCTTCGTGCTTTGCGCACCACGTTGTCGGGATTGGAGCGCGAGCTCGCTGATCTGGACGCCACTTTGGCCCAGGCAAATAGCCCAGAAACTGAAGGGGCACGGCTGGGCCTACTTGCCGAATACAGGGAAGTTGCCGACCGTGAGATTCTCTACATGGGCAAGTATCACACGGCAAAACAATACGGGGAGGGGGAGAGACCGGGAAGGGTTTTGGCACAACTGCTCAGACCCCCATACAGTAAAGCCTATGTTACCGAACTACGGACACCAACGGGCCGATCACTCTCGGGCACTGCTGAGATCAGGGATGAATTTCTGACGTACTACAAAACGTTATACACTTCCAGAATTGGGACTGACCGTACCGCCCTGGAATCCTACCTGTCCGAGATAGCGTTGGTATATCTCGAGAAAGATATGCAGGACTTCCTGGCTGAACCCATATCCGAAAACGACGTACTGGGGGCCATTGATTCCCTCCGATCCTCCTCGGCCCCGGGACTGGATGGGTTCTCGGGCGACTTCTACAAGGCCTTCAAGGACTTGCTAGCCCCGCAGCTCATTGAAGTGTATGCAGAGGCCCTAGAAAGATAGGTATTACCGCCCACCCTTTGAGAAGCAGTCATTATCCTCCTCCCGAAGCCGGGTAAAGACCCACTACTCTGTAGCTCATATAGGCCTTTATCTTTATTAAACTTAGATTACAAAATTCTCGCCAAAATTATTGCTGGGCGTCTCTCTCTCAATTACTTGAATTCATCATCTCCCCAGCACAATCCGGTTTTGTTCCTCACCGCTCAACTTCATTGAATCTCAGGACGCTTTTCTCAGTACTGCACACGATCAACCCGGATACACCGGCTGCCGTTCTGATTCTGCTTGACACGGAAAAGGCTTTTGATTCACTGGAGTGGCCCTTTTTCATGTCAATCATGCGTCGCATGGGCATGCCGATGGGCTTCATGGCCACTACGGCGCTCCTTTACCGCCTCCCGACTGCTCGCCTTCGATTGAACGGTACGCTTTCAAACCCCTTCTCGCTGTCACGGGGCACTAGGCAAGGCTGCCCACTATCACCCTTACTTTTCATCCTTGCCATGGATCTGCTGATCAGGCATTTTCAAGAGAAACACCTGCAGAGAGGTTTGCAATTTAATACAGGCCCCCTCCTTGTTTCCTTATACGCAGACGATACTATTCTGTATGTCCGCGAGCCGCGTGTCAATTTAGACCCCCTCATACGCGAGATACTTCGCTTTGGCCAGCACTCTGGCCTGTGCATCAATTGGCACAAGTCCGTCATATTTCCCCTTACCCGCAGCACTGCCCATTGGGAGCTTGAGTTCCCGCTAGAGTGGTGTACAGACTCCGCTAAATACTTGGGCGTTCACATCCATCTGGACGGGGAAATGATAGTTCGCCTCAACTATGGACAGGCGATTTCTGCCCTGGAAACACAAATAGACAAATGGCTAAAGTTACCACTATCAATAGGGGGTAGGGTAGCCATAATCAAGATGGTTGTTCTCCCTAAGTTCCTATACCTCTTCAACAATATCCCCATCCCTCTCCCAAACAGTTTTTTTGCGACACTCAGATCACACTTGATACGATTGGTGTGGGGCAATGCACGGGCCCGAGTTCGCTGGCAAGTTCTTACCCTCCCCTATGACCGCGGTGGCTACGGAGTACCTGATCTCCACTTGTATTATCTAGTAGCCCAATGCAGCTACGCCTATGCTTGGTACCACCCCGACGCCAGGATTCCATACCTTCGCCCAGAGGCGGACCTCGTCCTACCTGAACGCCTGTCTACTGTCCTTCCCAAAGGCTTCCCCAGAGATCCCAATGACATCCAAACAGCCTCTACAACAAGCTGGGCTTGGGAAAAGCTGCGGCGAGTCACAGGCACTGCCTTTCTATACTCTACGGCTCTTCCACTCCACAATGCGCGTTGGCTACCACTAACGGGCGAGAAACTAGTGCAGCGCACCTTAACCAAATTCACACTAACGAAAACTGGGGACCTGTTCCCTGCTGGTCATGCATTTCTGGGGAACGATGACGCCCGCTTCCCCGACGCCACATTCATGGACCGGTTTGTGCTTAGACGTCTTCTATCAGCGCTGCGTGCCACAATACCCAGTTTTCCCGTGGAGCCTGACTCCTTCGCCCCCCTCTCGCTGGTCATTGAAAGCAAACAAGGTTCCCACCTCATTTCCAAGTTGTACAAAGCCTGCACGAAACTAGTCCCGGTAGATGACGAAAAGATCCGAAGTGATTGGGAGGGAGACCTGGGAGGCCAGATCACAGACGACCAATGGGCCGCGTGCTGCGCTCTCACTAAAGACAACTCCCTAAACAGTAGGCACAAGTTGCTCCACTTTAAGTTTCTCCGCAGGGCCTACAGCACCCCGGCCAAAGTGTACAAGATAGATCCGTCACGACCGCACAGCTGCCGCAAGTGCGGATCGCCGCATGCTGACTTTGCATATCTGTCGTGGACTTGCCCGCGGTTACAGCCGTACTGGAAAGAGGTTCATAAAGAGTTAGGCGACATTATACACATACCACTTGACCCAGTCCCTGAGATTGCACTCATGGGGTACATGGTAAACTTCCCCAAAAAAGTCCGGAAGTTCGCGGCTCTTAGTTTACTGCTGGCCAAGAGGGAAGTTGCAATCCATTGGGGCCGGAGGACGGCCCCTTCGGTGCAAGGCTGGCTGAAAAGCCTGGTCACCTGTAACACACACAGCGACCTATACTCCGCGACTGTTCCCTCCAGAGACATTTGGGGGCCACTGAAAGCCCATCTCGCATCTCGACACGACAACGCAGCCACACAACTAGAACAAGGCATAGTGCCAACTGGGGTGGGTTGAAGGTATACACTCCTTCGATACTGTGCAGTCAAGACTACTTGTTTGATATACCAGATGACCGCCATATTTGAATGCACATGCACAATATGCTGAAATCTGACTGCTGTCTGTGTATAGCATACCGATGCATTGTATCCTTGGACCACCATGCACAGATGATTGCTCTTCACGACGGCCGTTGTGTATTAATCGTACTTAATGATAATTATACTTTGAATTTACGGATTATTACGACCAAGCAGGTAATACAACTGTAATCTCTACAAGGCGCTTGAGACTATGTACCATGATCACTGTGATGTAACTCATGCAATAAAATGATAAATAAAGGTTAAAAAAAAAAAAGAAAAGAGTATCTCAATCCAGTAACACACATCCAGGCAAATACCATTGTTGCAACTGAACTAGCGTTCCAAAGGTTTTTTGAAGGGTTTAGAAAGAGGAGCTATTTCCCAAAAGAAGAGCAGGTATGACAATGGTTAGAATATTTACAAGTTCCCTCCTTCACTCCAATACAACTGTCAGAATTAAACAAAAATAAAGGGTAGAAGATGTTACTGCTTCCTATTAGAAGTCTACAAAGCAATAGTGGAGGTTATTGTCCCAGTTTGGTGTGAGTTATTTACTTTAACACTTTCAGGGGGAGAGATCCTAGAGTCATGTTACAGAGTTATCTCTCTGACCCATAAGCCAGATAAAGAACCTCTGGTATGTGAATCGTATATGCCTATCTCATTGCTTAAATTAGATTATAAAAATTTGTTTGGTATTTCAGCACAGAGATTAGCCAACGCTATAGAAAAATAATAAGTAAAGATTAGAAAGCCTTCATATCGGGCCGGCATCTTAAGATTCTCACTTGCACCTGTGTAGTTACAATTGGTGTGGCACTAGACACTGGGACCCCTTTTAGCTATGTATACTTTGTATCTGTGGCAGGTGCTTCAGAATGTCAGTGTGGGTAAGAACTTGTTGTTGTATTCCTCTTAGGGTGTCCATAAACGGGCTTTCCAGTATCATGTCCTTATATAGGCACAATTCGCCCTGCCCTTATATAGGCATAAAATCCCAGCCCTTATTTAGGCATTAAACCGTGCACTCCAAATACAGGCATGGTCTCTGACATCCGTCCACCCTAACGTCACAACGAGTTCTTGAAGAACAGACCCTTAGGCTGCGGGAGTTTCCCTAGTCCAGGACTATTGATTTCTTCAAGGACTCATATATTATGCATGAACCATTATTCCTTAGGGGTTCATTCATGACGTCTTCCGCTGTCCGACTCACGTCAATGCTAACATTCTGAGGTAATTCTCAGGTATAAATATACCTTCCCTAGCCCCTGTAAATCAGAGGAGACCTCGACTTCAGAGGAGCCCGTTTCCCGGCCTGACGCACTGAGAAGACGCTGTCATCCCTGCACGCAGAGAGTCCAGCTTCCAGTGATCTGACTTCCCTTGCGGGGTGTTGGAGTTCGAGTCTGGCAAAGAGATTCCTACCTCTCTCATTCTTCAGGTATGGAGCAGACTAGAACCTAGAGGGACTCTTGGCATACTAGGCATACTGGGGTTAGCGTACTCTTAGTATACCATAGTAAGGAATACTTCACCTACTTCATACCTCGTCCTATACCTAGGTTAGGTACATTGGGGTAGAACTAGATTAGAAACGCATCGTATGAGTACTCGCATTTTTAGTCTGTGTTATTTATGTAAAGACATATGTACTAAAAGATAATGCTCTCGCAGTATTATTTATTTCTACTGCTCACACTGTACATTATTTATCTCGCATACTGTCTTGTGATCGTAACAGCACATTTTACTTACACCAGAAACAAGACTGTTCAATAAATCTTTTATTGAAACGCCCGTCTATTTCTTTCTGTGTAACTTGGAGAAAACTAAGCATGCACGACTGAGCTGAGTGAAATAGTTATCTATTGTTTCCACGACTCTGGGACACGTTCTGATTCTAAAGGGAAACACAGTGGTCATGTTTTGCGGCTGCCAGAAACTACTCCCTTCTTGTTGTCAAGGAGTTTCTAGTGGCCTCTGAGCTAGCTGGCACAAGTAATTAAGTTTAATATACTTGATAGGGACATACTGACCTTAGTCCTATGTCAAACCTATAGGATATATTATTCCAATGCGCAGAGCCTATTAGGGAAATAGGAGCTACACTACATGGCGCCCAACGGTTTGGTAAGGCGGTAATTCAACGTTAGATACTGAGTAACTCAGCCGTGCTTTTTCTCTCAAGAGACCCCTACCCATATACTCCAAAAGACGTCTGGAGTGGGCAGGGTTTAGTATCCACCAAGGCTACATAGGGCAGTACCCTATATATTAGCTGTTTGGTTTGCTCAACGTTGAAACTTGTTCTACATTTTTCAAAAAACAAAAATGCCTGATTCCGACAATGACACCGGAAACGGTGTAGCTGCGGCTGTTCCAGCCCAAGCAGCAGCCTTTAACATTACAGGTTTAAATGAAACCGAGGAGGGTGTCATAAACATCCCTCCAAACTTAAGAAGAGCCATCACTCTAAAACTTATAAAACATGGCCTACCACCAAGAGGAGGTAGAGAAGTTTTCGTGATAGAGGCACACGAATCCTTTCAGACAGAGGTATTCTATTCATGGGTAATATTTCCTGAATCCAATCTAGTAACACACATGTTTCACTTCTACAAAGAAGATGAACCACCAGAGGAATACATTCCTTTCGAGGATATAGAAATTCCATTAACATACCAGGAGCATCAGCTCTGGTTTAAAGGCGCCCTAAAACATCACAGAAACATTACCAGGCTCGGTCCACTAGGTAGACCAGGAGCAACATGGCCGATTCTAGCCGGCTACACACCTCATCCTGAACTGGATATAATGTCAGATGAGGATTTACTTGTTCAAATACAGGAATTAATACAAATTTACAGACAATTGGTCCAATATGTCATGCGGACTTTCACAGTCCAACAACCATTAACACTTCCAAATCCAACTCCCCAACAGGGGAATACACTAAAAATTACACCACAGACTCTATACGCAGTCATGGGTAAAATGCCCACAAAACGTGAGCAAATTCCTTTCTGGATAGCTCAAAAAATTACTCAAATCGAAGCAGTATTTCCGAATACTAGCCCGTATGAGAAACACAGAATACTGACAATCAGTTTACCAATGGGGATCACACCACAACTGGAAGACTGCACCACTTGGGGCTCAGTCTTTGCTGCCATCTATACTAAAACACATGGCATTCCGTCAATTGCGGTAATACCTGATGTCCTGAAACAAATTCAAAACGAATACAGGGCAGAACCTGCTCTAAATTTAGGTATGAAGTTACTGAAAAATTTCGACCAGGTCTCAACAATAATATTATCTAATATTAAAGGGGAGGCAGCAGCAGTGGCGATCCGCCAAAAATTAAGGGAATTTGATGTTACAGAACATCAAACAGAGCTACCCAGAATTATAGAACAATCTTATGCAGAATTAGGCAGAGATAGTTTGGGTGGAAGACCAGTGAAGCCGAAGCTATCTGATAGACCTGAAAAGGACTCAATTAAACAAACTCCTACATCTTCTAAAAAGAAGTGGAAGTCTACTAAACAAAAATCAAACGAGAAACGTTCTCAATCTCGAGGTAGGTCTCCTCAAAAGGAGCCCTCTGAAAGGAGGTATAACCTCAGGAATAGGGATAATTTGAGAAAACCTGATAGGTATCAAGATACTGATACACGTTCCTCTCGTCCCTTTCAGATCTCATCACAGACTTCGGAAAGAAGAGGACGAACAGAACATAGAGAAGAACGCGTGAAATCGAAAGACGACAAACACGCTCCAAAAACTAAAGCAAAACCTCAATTCTCCAAAAAGAAAGTAGCAGGTCTAAAGATCAGACATGCCGAGAATACTGAGAACACAACTCAAGGACGGAGAATGGTCTCAGACAATGCTGGACAGTGCAGCAGAAGTCACAATAGTTCGCCAGAACCTGAAGGAACTTCTGGAGATAGTGGACTTGAATGAGTACATCACAGTTGAGACTGTAGACACCAGGGTTAGTACTCCACAAAAGTTATATGAAATAACACTCCGGATGGAGGGAGACAAACCAAGACAGGTGAAAGCACTTTTTTGGGAAAGACTATCAAAGGGCTATGACATACTTCTAGCAGAACAGGACTGGCCACCATAATTTGTCAGGGAGTGCCCACATGGCGAGGACATAATTATGCCTGCCTTCTCCAACCATATACCAATGCATCTAAGATATACATATGCCAGGAAATGGGCAGTGGCCCAGGCCCCAGCATTATATAAAAATCATGTAGGATGGGATGAGGACTCACCTCACCATAAAATACATCTGAAACATGAACCAACTGCACAACGGCAGTATCCAATAAAGCAAGAAGCTAAAAAACAGGTCAGGGAGATCTTAGATCAACTTAAATACCAAGGGGTGATTGAAACATGCACCTCCTCAATGAACAATCCTTTGTTTCCTGTCTCCAAACCAGACAATACATATCGTCTAGTTTTGGATTACAGACACTTAAACACTTGTTCTAAAACTTTTGCAGTGCAAAATGCACATAGCACAGCATTAATGAATAACATTGTGCGTAAAAAATATAAAACAACATTAGACATCTCAAATGGTTTCTTTTGTCAAAACATAGCACCTAAAAGCAGGTACTTAACAGCATTCTCCATTATGGGGACCCAGCGTCACTTTTGTCGACTCCCACAAGGGTTCAAGAACAGCCCAGGTTTATTCTCAGCGAGGGTAACGGAGTTACTACAAATTTATGACAATGCGGCATTGTCCTATGTCGATGACATATATCTGACGGACGATGACTTGGAAAAACACTTGAACAGGTTGAGCACCATTATACTGGGTTTCGCCTCTGAGGGCTACAAGTTCAACTTTAAAAAGTCCAGAATTGCCCATCTCAATGTCCTATTTCTAGGATATGAGCTTTCAAGTGAAGGCAAGAGCTTGGCAGCTAACTTTCTAGAGAAATGTGCGCTGCTCCAACCTCCAAAAACGCAAAAAAACTTACAATCCATCCTGGGTTTCCTAAATTTTGGAAGAACATACATTCTAAATTACGCAGAAAGGGTTAAACCTCTCTACGCATTAATCAAACCTGATTTTTCGATCAGAAACTGGACACAGGAACACACACAAATCTTGCGTTCACTCCAGGCTAACATGTTAGCAACAAATCACTTACAAACACGCGTAAGTCAACGCAATTTGGTGATCCGAATAATTTCGGGTCAATGTGGATTCACCTACTTAACCTTCAATGAGGGTGAGAAAATACCAATCGCATACAAATCTCATTTGTACACACAAGCGGAAATGCGCTTCAGTTCAACTGAAAAATTCTAACAGCAGTTCAAACCGCTGTAGCAAAAGAAAGAGCCTTAGCCCAAGGGAAACGCATTATTGTTGTAACCCCAGTACCGGCTTTAGAAGCGGTCACAAAAGCAAGCATTCCAAATGCTAAAGCATTACATCCAAGATGGATACAATGGGTTAATTCTCTTGCTGCAACAGATGTTGAATATGTTTTTGATCCAGATTTAAAAACACAAGCATTCCTACAATATGAACAAGAATGTCCTCTGCCTACTGAAATTCTGCCTCTCGATCAGTACGAATTTATAATTTACACTGACGGATCTGCACAACCCGCAACAGGGAGTAAGCAAGCTTACAGTGCAGCGTGTGCAATTGTTAAAGGTCGCATGCGAAATGGCATCTTCAGACCCATGGTCACAAAAACTCAATCTCTAGGAGATTGTACAGCTCAGCGAGCTGAAATACAAGCATTCAAACTGGCACTTGAAAGTACAGATCGAGAATTCCCCACACTAATAGTGTGCGATTCCTTTTACTGTGTTCAGTCGTATAATGACTACATACGAAACTGGCTTGAAAATGGTTTCAAAGATGCGAAAGGTGGCACAATAAAGCACAAAATGCTTTGGGAACAAGTAGTTCAGTTGAAAAACGAACTACCAAAGGCTCACGTGATCCACGCACTGAGTCAACACCATGATGGCGTTCACATTGCAGGGAATTCATTGGCTGACGAAGCCGCAAAGGGGGCTGTTCAGACGGCTTCCGTAGCTGCGATCACTCGTTCAAAAACAAAAATAGACGGTGAGATAATGTTGGCTGTCAATGCTTCAAGCAAAGGCAGCAGTGCAGCGTTACCAAAAAAGTTTCCACTCAAGTACTCTTATGTAATTGATGCGAACAACGTTCCTTTTGCTCGAATCCCTGGAGTGGGGGATAGGGTAATTCCAAACATGGAACGCAGAGCAGCCTTGATTTATGAAACACATTTGGGGGAGGGTCTGTCACATCAAGGGATCTCTAAAACAATTTTGACGTTAAAAGAGATGTACTGGTGGCCTGGAATGAATACAGAAATTCACATTTTCATCAACAACTGCTTAGACTGTAAATTACAGCGAGAGAGCCACCAGACACCATGCTGCAAATGCGGCAACCCAGTACAGACACCATTGTTAGACAGCATTAGACTATCTACGCGCCTGCGTCCTACTGGACAAAGGCATTCCCGCAAATACTGAATCTAGGTTCCTATGGTTATGGCCTCAGCGCTCGGCTGACGCTCGAACTGTTATAAAAGATTTGCGAGTCTTTATCGGCACATACGCAATAGGCACGCTACATTCTGACCAGGGTCCTGCGTTTAGCTCTCGGGCTTACAAAGAAGCCATGGCCAGTCTGGGCGTTGCATTGCGATACTCCTCTCCATTCCATCCTGAGGGAAATTCTGTTGTGGAAAGGAAAAACCGGGACATAAAGCAGTCTATAACAGCTAGGGTATTAGGTTCGGGTGATGGGTGGGTCAAACACCTTAGTGGGGTTCAACGCTCTTTGAATAATCTGCCAAGAAGTTCTCTAGGGGGGTCACTCCGTATGAGGTCCTATTTGGGACAAGAATGTGGGTACCAGACCTTGAACACGTAGGCACAGTGGTGGAAAATAAACCGTTTGATATCAAAGATCGTTTGGCTGTTTTACAGGAACTCAATAAATTAAGAACGCAACAAAGCAACGTATTCCTACAGCCAACCACCACTGGGGAATAATCGGCGGTCCCAGCAAGGCCTGTCTGGATTCCAAAAGTTGGGGATCTAGTCAGAGAAAAGATTGCGGACAAGAAGGAATTTGGACCTTCTTACAGACAACCAGTACCTGTCCTAGCAGTTCAAGGAACAAGAACAGTACTTCTGCCGCCCCTTGCTGGAAGAAAGGGGAAAAGATTTGTGTAGATCGACCTCACCAAACCACAGTATGTGGCCAATACTAAATAGTAGGCCTCGTGGACTCCGACCTAGTAGCAGACGCACTCCTCTCGCTACTATCCAAGAGGTTCAGACTGAAAGACTGATAACAATCGAGAATTCAGCTGTAACAGATGGAGGACTAAGCAACAACGCTATGGCACTCATCCCTCTTGACAACCAAGTAACAGTTCGTCCAAATACACCTGTCTACACCAACGTGGCAAGTGATGAACTGGTTCCAGTGATTTCTACAAATCCTGATGCTATTCCAACAATTGATAGAACTGCTTCTGGCTATTTCATTAACTTTGATACGTTCTCAGAAGATCCGAGTGAACCTGAAACGACGCCAGCATCATTGAAATTCAAGCAGCAAGTACAAGACTGTCTTCACTTTATGGAAAAGACTTATTTGCTTTCTCCATGGATTGAACTCTGGATTACATCTGGACTTTTTGTTTTCCTGCTCTGGCTAGCTTTGGTAACAACTGTGAGCGTGCTTATAAGTGGCAGATACATCCATGTGAACACTGAAGGAAAAGACGTGAACGTACTTTTGAAACCTCATAAATCTTCCCATCGTGAGGCAAGAGACTTGTCATCAGTGAAAATCACAGCTGTTCCTATACAGGATGGTATAGTGTGGGACAAAACAGATTTTGAAATCTTCGGTCCGACGGAACAATTGAACATTCCACATTTGTTTAAAATTTCACTAAGTGATCTAATTACGTCCAGTACCTATTCAGATGATTGGGACTTTGAGACTGTGACTGACATAATGTTTGATCTAGAAAAATCTGCTGCATTTTCTAAAAATGAATATTTAGAGGGTTCATCAGACTATGAAGAACTGTATTGTTATAACCACTATGGTCATCATTATTTGCATAAATCTGCATATCCAAGAAATGTGTTTGTTTAACCAATGGGAACATTGTCCTACACCACCTAAAGGTAGTTCAAAAACATTTGCTAGTAAGTTTCCATATTTTTCAGGATACAATACATCTGAACCAGAAATGTTTTACTATAAAAATGTAAACAAGACAAGGCTGAAAATTATGTTAACAAATACAAAACAGATTTACTCTGAATTATTTAATGCCCAACTGTCTAGACAGGGTTTCGACTTTTGGAAAGACACAATAGACACCAAAACAGTCTGGGGTACTAAAGAATGGCAAGTGCAGGGGATAGAAGCTTTATTTAGAGCCTGCATGATCCCTGAACAAATAATGTTTTTGAATGAAACCATCCAACAAACATCTTGTCTTGGATTAGCCAAGATCAAAGAAATGAACACAACTTCTGTACCAACACCTGCCAGAGATAACGATACACAGGCAGTGGTGACAGTTGACAATATACTACAACTCAACAGATCTAATCCTGATTGGAAAAAATGGTTGATCTGGCCCACAGACACAAATAACTGTCATGAAAGATTCCTGAATAAAACTCAGGGCTTTACTATTAATCGGCCAGACCCAAGATACGTCCAAAGACAACATCCGGGGGTAGTAACAACATACATTGTAGGAAAATGATGCCTCGATTGGCTGCATAAGTCTACACTACAGGATGTGAAACAACACTTAACCTTACTTAAAAAGGACGCAGACCTTAGGGAATTCTTGCTTGGACCAAGAAAACCGCGTCAAAAACGTTTCATATATGCCGGCATTTATGCTGCCTATAATGAAGCATGGAAAGTATCACAGATGGAGGCTGCAGAACGAATACGTGAACTTGATCGTATTAATTTAGAGAAAACACTCTCTGTGGTCGACAATGGGTTAACAACTTTGTCCTCCAGAATATATTCATTGGATGGCATTGTATCCTCTGCTATCGACATACTAGAACAAGATTTGGCGATGTTACAGCAAGGCCAGTCTCAATTACGTTCTATTATGTTATTAAGCTGGACGCTGCAATCTTTGCGAGCGGGCTATGTGCCTTGGCGTTTCATCAACACATCGGCTCTGTTTGCAGAATACAATCTAACTGATAAACAGATCGAACTGGCACAAAGAGGAGCAAAGTATACAGTGCTGAGCATTGAAAAACTGGAAAAGTCACCATTCACAGTGGCAGAAAAACCAGCTACAGAATGGCTTATTCATGGCAAAATAACATTACCTGTGAGTACTTTTCAGTTTCAATATTGCCTCAGACAAATGCAAGCAGGCAAATATGAAAGGTTGGGTAAGGAATACATTAAGACATCTTGGGATTTACCGTATACATATAGATGTTGGAGTGGGGATCGTGAAGTGTTTTTAAGCGGTACACACTGTAAACGTGCACTGAGCGGTTCACTTATATGTCAGGACATTTTTTACACGGGGCTTGTAATAGTTCTGTGGCAAATTTGTCTTGCCATCAGCAGGGTACACCAGCTGCTGTGGTTAATCCAACGTTTGGACAACTTTCTAATGGGAGTTACCTCATGTTGAATGATCAGAGTTGCTGCGGCATGTTGCCAGGCATCCCATATCTAGTAACGGTCAACTCCAGGGTCACTTGCTGTATGCAAGTATTGTTTCCCCCAATAGACACAGTCAGGGAGTCGCCTCTATGGCCTTCGCTGAACGTCTCTTTTATAAGATTTGATACTTTAAGCGGAATGAAAGCCATGCTTTTACAGCAAACAGTGCCTTTGACCTCGGCCAAAGAAACCTATGATCTACAAGTAGCAAGGACTTCGGCTGAGATACAGACTTTAATACGTACAAACTGCCCTATACATTTCGTAGAAATGATAACACGTATCTTCAACATGTCTGATACAAGTGGAATTATGCATGTATTTAAAAGCATCTGTACCGGTCTGTTAGCACCTTTCCAGGCAATACTCGGAATCATCCCGAACTTTGCACATTCGGTGTTTGGTGGCATACCATTAATTATAGCACTTGTTGCCGGAATTCTATTTCTCTTCCTGCTATTGCGCTATGGCCAGCCTATTCGCAGACATCACTCCGAGCGAAATGGAGAAAGCTCTCCTTGAAAGAAAGTGCCGTGAGCGGATAGTACAGCTTTTGGGCATGACTCGTCTACGGGACCTTAATACAACTTGGTTCCTGTCATTCCGACCAATCTGGCAAGATTGCATCTTACCTGTTCTACGCTGCCTGCTATGCGATGAAGAATGCATGTTGGACACCTGTCTAACATTTCCATCAGCAACGCCAACGGATGTCGATACTCTGCTGGACCAGATAACGGCCCATGCTCTGTGTTGTCCCCAGAGGCTTCCAATCCTGATGTCAGCATTCATTGAGATCTCACAGACGCTTCCGGCTGCTGCTGAGGTACGAGAAAGATCTACAGGCACACAGGTAACAACGGACGCGAACTTTGCTGCGGCACCCTATGCTGGAAGCGAAGCTTCACATCTCTGTGCAATTAATCTGCTACACGAGGTGTTCCAACTGACACCAACTACAGTGGACGATGTTTTATCTATAGAACTAGATGATCTCATGTTTACACCAGACCCGTAAACTGACTCTGATTCAGCATACAGTGTTCCAGAGATGCAGTAACAATTTGGCCTTCATTCTACAAAAACTTGGAACTCTACCAAAATTGAATTTTTTTTCCCCATTTTTCGAACGAAAATGGCACTTCAATCTGCTTAAAGTAGAACTAGCCTTATAATACAGACTTCAAGGTACTTCCACGGACACTTAGTCAGCTTGTGTGTCTAAAACAGTTCATTAATTTTTTTTTGACTAGAAATGACTTTGATTTTTGAAACAACTTATCGATCATTTTCTGTCACATGTAAATATTACTGCTTATTTCATTCCAATTGCATTTATTTTCGAAACTTTATGCCTGAAATGAAAAGCATTTGCTTCAAATGTACAATACCTTTTGCATTTTTTACTATGTTTTTTAATGCTTTTAAGAAATATTTTTAAATATGCGGTACTCCATTTAATGTTTAGCATTCTAAATGTTTAGCATTTTAGTATTATCGTACACACCAAAGTGGAGTGGGTGTTGTATTCCTCTTAGGGTGTCCATAAACTGGCTTTCCAGTATCATGTCCTTATATAGGCACAATTCGCCCTGCCCTTATATAGGCATAAAATCCCAGCCCTTATTTAGGCATTAAACCGTGCACTCCAAATACAGGCATGGTCTCTGACATCCGTCCACCCTAACGTCACAACGAGTTCTTGAAGAACAGACCCTTAGGCTGTGGGAGTTTCCCTAGTCCAGGACTATTGATTTCTTCAAGGACTCGTATAATATGCATGAACCATTATTCCTTAGGGGTTCATTCATGACGTCTTCCGCTGTCCGACTCACGTCAATGCTAACATTCTGAGGTAATTCTCAGGTATAAATATACCTTCCCTAGCCCCTGTAAATCAGAGGAGACCTCGACTTCAGAGGAGCCCGTTTCCCGGCCTGACGCACTGAGAAGACGCTGTCATCCCTGCACGCAGAGAGTCCAGCTTCCAGTGATCTGACTTCCCTTGCGGGGTGTTGGAGTTCGAGTCTGGCAAAGAGATTCCTACCTCTCTCATTCTTCAGGTATGGAGCAGACTAGAACCTAGAGGGACTCTTGGCATACTAGGCATACTGGGGTTAGCGTACTCTTAGTATACCATAGTAAGGAATACTTCACCTACTTCATACCTCGTCCTATACCTAGGTTAGGTTAGGTACATTGGGGTAGAACTAGATTAGAAACGCATCGTATGAGTACTCGCATTTTTAGTCTGTGTTATTTATGTAAAGACATATGTACTAAAAGATAATGCTCTCGCAGTATTATTTATTTCTACTGCTCATACTGTACATTATTTATCTCGCATCCTGTCTTGTGATCGTAACAGCACATTTTACTTACACCAGAAACAAGACTGTTCAATAAATCTTTTATTGAAACGCCCGTCTATTTCTTTCTGTGTAACTTGGAGAAAACTAAGCATGCACGACTGAGCTGAGTGAAATAGTTATCTATTGTTTCCACGACTCTGGGACACGTTCTGATTCTAAAGGGAAACACAGTGGTCATGTTTTGCGGCTGCCAGAAACTACTCCCTTCTTGTTGTCAAGGAGTTTCTAGTGGCCTCTGAGCTAGCTGGCACAAGTAATTAAGTTTAATATACTCGATAGGGACATACTGACCTTAGTCCTATGCCAAACCTATAGGATATATTATTCCAATGCGCAGAGCCTATTAGGGAAATAGGAGCTACACTACATTGTGAGAACCATACAATCACTTTATAAATGCCCCATCCTCAACTATTAGTGAATGGGTATTTGTCAGAGAACATCTGTGTTGAGAGAGGCACTAAGCAGGGGTGCCCCTTTTCTCCCGTTGTTTGATATATTAATTGAACCATTAGCACAATTATTGAAGCAATATTAGGATGTTATTTCACGCCATTTCAAAGAGTATAGTAAGAAAATAGTAATATATGCAGGCAAGTATTGATCTATACCTCTGATAATTTAGTGCACTTGTTTGGTATATTATCATATTATTTGTTGTACAATCTAAAATCAGAAATCATGTTCGGGAATTCAGGGCTTGGGTATAGCAAGTATGCCAAGAGATTATATATCTAGGTGTTACGATTACTCATTATATCAGTAAAATAGCTGAGAGAAACCTGAAAGTTTAGTAGACAAGATAATGCACTGATGAGGAAGTGACAAAATACTCCACTCGCTATTTATGACTGAGTTAACTGTCTAGAAATTACTCTTTTGCCAGAATATAATTTTCTGTTTGATTCTTTCCTCTACAATTTGACAAAAAGCTCAGCTAAGTTTGGAAGCGAAATGGGTAGTTTTGAATGGGTATCCAGAAGTGATAGGATGTCTTGGAAGAAGTTGAGGTGAGCAGTGAAAAAGAGGACGGCTAGCTATGCCAGAAATTCAGCTGAACTATTGGCCATTACAATTAAAACGTTTTAGATTCTTGATGAATTCTCGGTGAAAGAAAAATGGGAGTAATGTTTAGAGTTATGTTGCAGGGCATCTGTGAAGAAAACTTTTTGTATACATTTTCCTCTCCCAAATTATTTAAGCATTGTTTGGCTTAAGATTTACAAGTGGCTGCAAAAATGTAGTCTAAGCTTTGTAAGGTGCTAGGGATTCCATATTATACTTATTGGCAGTAAATCTGGGATTCACCCGGAATATCGGTTTGTCTATAAGATGCCTTAAGCCTTCCATTAAGAACTGCACATTTTTGAGGCGGATGGAATTGAAGCTTGTGAAACACTGCACAGACTAACCAAGGACACTTTTACGATTAAAATATATGGAACTGTCTGCATGGTTTACTTCATGGAGATTACTAGGTGACAAGTGATTTCATCAAGGAGTAAGACCTTGACCTCTGGTCTGGGTCAAACTCTCTCCCCAGCAGCTCCGCAGTGCCGTCGCCGCACCGCAGCATCTAGACCTCCTCCCAGTGAGGAATTGCGCCTGCTGCCAGATTCCTGCCTGCCCTGTGCAGCTTCAGCCTTCAGCTTCAGCCTTCGCCTGATTTCCCCATTTTTGCTGTTTCTTTAATTTTCACTGCGCCGATCTTCACTCTTCGTCCTCCTGGTTTTATTTTATTTTTTCTGCCGGTTTTCTGCCGCCGCTGCCCCTGCGGCCCCTCCCACCCGGACAGCCCCTGCCTCCCAGCCCCTCGTCCCGCCCCACCCACCCCAATTTAATGGCGGCCGCTGCGGGGGAGTGCAGCGGGCGTGCCAAAGGCAAGCCCGTCTGCGCCCGTCCGTGGCCAGTGCCAGGAACTCTGGATCTACGACCTCCCTTCACTACACCTCCGCCACCCTCCATGCACTCAACCCCGGAATGAATAACTATTGCCAGAGATCGACGCCGAACACCACCCACGGCCAGTTCTCCTGCATACACTGCCGACAATCCTTCACCATCAACAACTCCTCCACCACCGCCGAACCCACGCTGGACGCCCGCACCACCGAAGCCCTGACGTGCATCCTCCTCAACGTGCGCTCCTTACACAGACACGCCGTAGAGATCTGGGACCTGCTCGACACCCTCTCGCCAGACGGCACCTTCTTCACGGAAACTTGGACCAACGCCACCTCCGCCCCCCACATCGCCACCGCCATCCCCGAAGGATACAAGATCCAGAGAAAGGACCGCCTTCACCGCCCAGGAGGAGGGCTTGACATCGCTCACAAAAGCTCCCTCCGACTCTCCACTTCCAGCATGAGCGACCACCTCTCCAACACGGAGCACCTCCACTTCCAGATCAGCCCCAGAACCACGCTGCGTGGGACCCTCACCTACAGACCCCCGGGACCTCGCACCTCTCCCGCCACCACCATTGCCGACCTCGTCGCACCCCACGCCATCGCCTCCACGGACTAAATTCTCATTGGAGACCGGAACTTCCACCTTGACAACCTCAACGACCAAGACTCCATCACCCTCCTGGACAACTTTGCCAACCTCAGACTAAAGCAGCTCGTCACCACCCCCACCCACAGAGCCGGACACACCCTCGACCCCATCTTCGCAGGAGGGACAAACATCCACTTCAGCCACACCACGCAGCCCCTCTGGACTGACCACCACTGTGTACACTTCACTTTCAACACCACCACCGCACCCAAGCCCGCTCCACGCCCGCCACGAAGGAACTGGAGCAAGGTCACAGAGGAACACCTCAACACCACCCTCCTCCACGACCCTCCCTCTACCACGACCGACGCCAACTCTTCAGCCAAAGAACTGCACCACTGGATCACCAGCTGCGTAGACAGGCTCACTCCCCTCCGCCACCCCGTCAGACAACGCCCCCTGGTTCACCACCGACCTCCTAGAAGCCAGGCGCTCCTGCAGATGCCTCGAGAAACTCTGGAGGAACAGGAAAACCACTGAAGACCAGAACACCTACAGGAACGCCATGACTGAATACCACCAGCGCATAAGGGTCACCAAGAGGACTTTCATCAAGAACAGAATCCACACCAACGCCAGTAACGCAAAAGAACTCTTCAACGTCATACAGCAATTCACCAAACCCCCCAGCAAAGCAACGAACGTCACACCATCCCAGGACCTCTGCAACAAGCTCAGCTCCTACTTCCACCTGAAAATCAAGGCCCTCTATGACAACTTCAGCGAACAGACTCCAGACACCACCCTCCTCCCCACCACCTACAAGCAACACACCATCACCACCTGGAAACCGGATACCACTGAAGATACCTCCACGACGAAAACCAACTCAGGAGCCCCCTCGGACCCCTGCCCACCGCACATCTACCAAAGAGCCACTGCTGCCATAGCCCCCAACCTATGCAGTACCATCAACGCCTCCTTCGAATCCGGCATCTTCCCCAACGACTGGAAGCGGGCAGAGGTCAAGCCCCTCCTCAAGAAACCCTCGGCCGACCTGACGGACTTGAAAAACTACCGGCCCATCTCTCTCCTTCCCTTCGCAGCCAAAGTCACTGAGCAATTAATCAATGCCCAGCTGACCACCTTCATCGAAGAGAACCCCATCCTCGACTCCTCCCAGTCTGGATTCCACAGCAACCACAGCACCGAGACCGCCCTCCTCGCCGCCACCGACAACATCCGCATGCTACTCGACCAGGGCCACACTGCAGCCCTCATCCTGCTAGACCTCTCCGCAGCCTTCGACACCGTCTCTCACCGCACCCTCGCCACCAGACTCCATGATGCCGGCATACGGGGAACCGCCCTCGACTGGATCCGCTCCTTTCTCACCGGCAGAACCCAAAGGATCAGACTCCCAGCCTTCCTCTCCCAACCCACGGAGATCAACTGCGGAGTACCCCAAGGATCCTCACTCAGCCCCACGCTCTTCAACATCTACATGGCCCCCCTCGCCGCCATCATCAGACAGCATGGGCTCAGCATAGTTTCCTACGCCAACAACACCTAGCTCATCCTCTCCCTCACGAAGAACCCCGAAGACACCAGACTCAGCTTCCAGGAAGGAATGAAAGACGTCACAGCCTGGATGAACAACAGCTGCCTTAAACTCAACTCGGAGAAGACAGAGGTCCTCGTCCTTGGACCCTCCTCCTCCAGCTGGGACAACACCTGGTGGCCTTCCGCCCTCGGCAACCCGCCCCCTCCATCAGATCACGCCCAAAACCTCGGCATCATTCTAGACTCCGCCCTCACCATGACTCACCAAATCAACGCCGTCGCCTCCACCTGCTTCAACTCCCTCCGAATCCTCCGCAAGACGTTCAAGTGGATCCCCCCCGAATGCAGAAAGACCGTCACCCACGCACTCATAACCAGCAGACTGGACTACGGCAACGCCCTCTATGCCAGAATCAACAAAACCCTGCTACACAAGCTCCAAACCGTCCAAAACACCGCAGCCAGACTCGTCCTCGGAACCCCTCGACACAAACACATGACCCAGCACCTACAAGACCTCCACTGGCTTCCCGTCGAAAAGAGAGTAACTTTCAAGCTACTCACCCCACCTACAAATCCCTCCACAACATCGGACCCAAATACCTCAACGAAAGGATCTCCTTCCAAGTACCCAAAAGGAACCTTCACTCCGCCGACCTCGCCCTAGCAGAGACCCCTTCGCATCCGCAAGACCAGAGCAGGCAGAAGAGCCTTCTCCTACGTCGCAGCAAAGACCTGGAACAAGCTCCCAGTCGACATCAGACGCTCCCCCACTCTGCACATTTTCAGGAAGAACCTCAAGACCTGGCTCTTCGACTGATCCGGAGCTGCACCCCCCCCCCCAGCGCCTTGAGACCCTCAAGGGTGAGTAGCGCGCTTCACAAACCCCTGATTGATTGATCAAGAAATGGCATGTGATATTCAAGAAGTCACACCCAGGAGGAAAGAAGTAGGAAGATAAAGTACAGGACTTTGTGAGAAGCTTAAGGAACAAGCACCCCCTTTGAAACATGTATGGAAAGAACACTTGCTAGCACCAGAGGGTGAAGATCTATGGCATGTATTACTGAAGATGCTTTATACTGTTGTTAAATCTGCCATGCTTGGGAAGAACAATATATTTACCCTTCCAACTTCAGACATGCCCAAAATGTCACTCTCCAAATGAAGATTATTTGTGCATGTATGTTAGATATGCAGCACTCAAAAGTTACTAGTGGAACCTGAACAAATTTATATTTATACTTCTGCAACAACTCAAGGTAAGTAAAGTTCTAGTTACTTTTGGAATCTCAGAGCACCAAAACGAGAGTCCAAAAAGGTTATATTCTATTTAATTCTTCTTGCAAGACCTGAGACTTGCAAGAAATAGGTATTGAAGCATGCTCCTATCACGAATGGCTACTGTCTGATAGAATGGTGCACAAGTTAGACATAAGCTGTCTTATATGAAGGAGACCTATGTTTTGGCACAATCTTGAGTCTTTGTTGGGAGACGCTAGTATATGATGGTTTGTGGTCTTATGAATAACCCTTCTAACAGTGGGAATGAAGCAGGTTGATACTGGCGGAATGTTGTGGGTTGATATCCGGGAAAGTTCTGCACATTATAGTTAGGCTCTCCGGTTTTAGGTTTAAACCTATAATAACTGATAAAACCCCACCGGAAGGGAAATAGCCCTCACCAGTGTAAACATATAAACACTGAAAAAAAACCTGCACAACCACAAACTAAATGAAATTCAAAGAAACGAAAAGGAGAGTGAAAGAGTCATTTTTGTTTCTTCCTGAAGGGGCCAATACAATGTAACTTTGTTATATAAGGTAGCAGTAAGAAAGACTGGGCTAACATTATTCTGCTTGAGTTTTGTTGTTTAGGGATGTCACTAAAATACTGTTTCTTCCTTTTTTCAGTTTTGCGGTCTTTGGTCTAAAGATACACGGGTTAGAAGCATGTTTTAGGTGTTGTTTATTTATTTTATAAACTGTAGAGAATCAGGAAATATCAAAATCATATTTGATTTTTTGGCTACGTTTGAGTCTTTAACTGATAGGAAAAATGAAGGTTTCATAAGAATCTTTCCCAATATGCACCATCACATTTACCCACAGAGAATGGGTAAAAACCCTTGAACATCAGCCCCCTTTTCTAGTGAGTCAGTATTGATAGTAGGTGAATTGCCAAGCACCCCAGGCTTTAAACGTTCAAAGCAAGGTATAGTGACAGGTATGTGTGAAAAGAGTGCAGTCACAAAGCATCTGGGATACTGGTGAAAACATGACACCAGACTTTTGGAAAACATGGAATTAAGTGTCACTTAGAATGCTGCTGCAAAAAGTTCTTACCAAGTTCAACAAAGATTGGCGTGATATTGTTTGTATTTGCAGTGATTCAGCTACATATATGAAAAAGTTGTGTGATGGCATGTCAAAATCAATACATGAGCTGAAGTGCTTCCTGTAAGAGGTCCTTGCCACTTGTTAGATGGTATGCTGAAAGCATCTTTACATCTTCAGAGTTAATGAAGAATGCTATTGACTTTATAGTCCATTCTGGTGCACTGTTTTGTTATGCGCGGTAACTAAAACGCAGATATTTCTCATTTTGTGCTTTGTGTGGCATCAAAGAAAGAGTCATCCCAACTGTGTCACTTAGCTGGTGGTTCTTGGTCCTAGAGGCCATGAATGCTATATTATCCATGTGGCAATCGTTTACAGAAGTTTTGCTGAGTGATGATGCCAAAGGCAAGAAATGTGAGGATCTTTGATCACATATTGATAGTGATTTGAGAAAAAGTACACTATACTGCATTCTTAGATTTTTACAGGAAATCATGACTGCTGTAGTGGACATAATAAAAAAACAATACCCCGAAAACACCCTTGTCTACCAAATGTTCAGCATAATTGATGTAGATGTGAAACATCTCCTTGAGAATAGGCTGGGCGACAATTTTAGTGACTTTGGCACTGCAACATGTTCCATGTTATAGTGCTTGCCACTTGGTAAGCTAAGAAATGTTGAGGAGCAAAATTCAGGAACTTTTATTTTACAATGTATGAGAAATAGCCCTTCACCAACCATGGCATTTGAGGTCAATGAAGCCTCACTGTGGTACTCTGCACAAGTTATAGATCCCTTCAGTAAAGGGAAGTTTTGTCTGGAGTTTCAAAAGTGCTGCCTCATTTTTGACCGCTTCAATAACTCTGAGGGCATACGCGCCCAGTTCAACGCATATGTTGCAGAACCTGTCACAGAGAATCACAATCTTCAGGTGCACCCGTATTGGCATGAAAAGCTATGTCAGTGGCCACAGTTAGCAAATTGTGTACTGGCTATTTTGGCGTTGCCTGTCTCAAGTTCCAATGTTGAGAGGGCCTTTTCACAGATAAAAGTTTGCATGGGAAGGAAAGAGCGAGCGTGCATGACCAAAGACTCACTGAAGAAGTATTGTATGGTGTACTACGATAAGTGTGATTTGTAAAAATGTATTTGGACCTCATATACACTGTACGTACACTGTCTATATACCATGCACTATCAGTGCATAAAGCAAGCAATAATAAAATCGAAAAGTTCCATAAACACCGGAAAAACACTTTTTCTGTTTTTATTGGCGTGAAAATGTGTAACCACTGATAACCACTGTTATTTGAAGGTATTGAAATCACTTGAAAACACTGAAAAAACCCCACCAGAATTTACCAAAAATAGAAACTGAAAACAGGAAAGCCTAATTATAGTAGAAGAGTTAGATGCATAGTCCACCGAGATGGTATCAAAGTGGGGGCCTCCAATCTTGTAGCTGAAGCTTATATGAGGAGTGTAAGAAAATAAAAAAACAAGAAGGCCGTGGTATTCCTCCTCTTAGCTGAATCTGGGGGATACTCACAAAGATGGCTGCAGCGTGTGCCTATTCTGAGCTGATTCTATAAGCCCTCTACATAAATGACATTGGCGCTTATTCTTCCTGTGTGTTTACTGGTTCCTCACAAACATGGGTGTTAGTTCATTCCATGAGCTTTCTACAAAGACAGTATCAACACTTATTCTGCTTTCATAATTATGTGACCTTCACAAAGATGGTTGTACCACATCCTGCTGATAGCGAATTCTATAAGCTTTCTCAGCTACATTGCTTAAACCTATTTGCCACTCAATTACGGTTGCATTGCCTACAGCCCAATATATGACAGCTTATGCCCAACCAGAGGGTCATATTAAACATTTGGCATGTGAGCCCGTTTTGTGCAACCGCGGGCACAGTACTATTACAGAAGGGGCCGCAGACGCTTGTGCGCCCCCTTCTGTAATACTGATAGTGCTGGTGCACATGTAGTGCCACCGCTATCTTGAGAGGGAGCTCCCTCATTTGCATGGTGGTGTGGCCCCATGCAAATGAGAGAATCACTTGACCTCTGCACCTGCATCGTGTTACCGACGCGGGTGCAGGGGCAAACATGCCTTTAGTAGGTGCACTGAAAGTGCATCACAAAAAGGTCGTGCACTTTCAGTGCACCTCCTAACGGCAGCCCTATGAGGGGATAAAAGGGGCCCTATGGACCCCACAGCCAACCCCTGCAGATGGGTGCAGTCACTCACTGCACCCACCTGCAAGGGGACCTCTCTCCTCTTTTGAAAGAGCAGGTGGCATGCCACCTGCACTCGGAAACACATCCGCCCAATATTTCACTTGAATGCACAGCGCTTTCACCTTAATAGGGCGCACTTTCCCTGTTTGCACCCAGCACACCAATTTTACAGTGTGCCATGGCACAAACAGGGAAAATGCGCCCTTATGGTAATACGGTGCTAGGAGTGTGTTGAGCCAGTAAGCATAGCCATGATCTCAAGATTCTGCTGTTGCTGAATCAGGATTCTCTCAGCCATGTTGTGCAAGCCCACCTACTCCTGACTACATGAGTGATGTAAAGCCTCCCCATTTCATGGATGATTCTGACAATAATGTATGATGTTTTGACTGGCCTTAACATGGTAGCCTGCCAGAAACTTCTATGACTTATAGTATGATTTTCTGTGGCCTATGGCATCCTGGTTATCCGCTATGGGTCATGATGGACACCCCTGTAGAGAACAGCCAATTGGAGGGTAAAGGACTTCCATGCTACGTGACCTATCCACCTCATCCACCAATGGGATGTGAAGCTTTCCATGGTTTAGTAAATACAAAGTAACGCAAAGCATTACTTTGCGCAGATTAGGCATTGCATGGGTGGATCATGGACATTCCCATACATCCACCAATGTATTTTGACACAAACCAAGATTTACAAAGACTTGTAAACATGAGCTTGCACCAAAATGGTGACACTTCCAACAAGCAATGTGAGGGGGGCTGAGCCATTATCCCTTTCTGTGTGCATTGTGTGCTTGAACTATGCTGTGCACCATACTTGCTCTCCGGTTAGCCTGCTACATTAATCCTAGCTTTTAGACTCAGAGGGCCTCATTACGAGAGGCCCATTCATTTCGAAAGGTCCTCTAACGGAAATTACTGGGCCCATTGTAATTAAAAGTTGTGGTGTGTCAAACGAAGATTTTGGCAGCTGAGATCACCGCATGAAACACCAGGAAAAACACGCAAGATCCGCCGGAAAGAAAGATTCCAGCATGTGATTCACCAAAAACTTGAAATGCCAGTTATTGTCCTGCCTCTAGATTTATTGAAACTCCCAGCAGCGTACTTCCTGGTACAGATTACTCCGGCCCACTCGGAAGGATGGCCAGTCCTCAAACTGCAATCCTGTTCTTCAATTCTGGATTTCTGTGCCATGAGTGCAAGAAATTTTACAAAGAGATGACACACGAGTCTCGTTGCTTACGTCAGATTTATTCTCCATAGAACATATACATTTGATATTCCACCATGGTCAAGTTTGTAATGCCTCTTATTTCCTCAATAAAAAGTGTTTTGAACTACATTAAAACATACATGTGCACAAGTAAATTTTGAACTGTATTTTTCTTTAATTTACAGAGAACCATAATACTGAAGCAATTAAAAATGCACACTTTTTGAGTGATAAGCAGTTTTCCTTAACTGACCATTATATGAAATTTCACAAAACAAAAATAGAAGTTACGAAAATCTGTCTTGTTACTCCATTTTATTTTATTTTAAACATTGCACTTGTAGCACTGAGAGTCGCAATGGAAATAAAAAAACCTGAATTATAGATAACAAATGAGATATTCAGTATATAATGTATCCAGTTCTGGTTGGATTATAATTTAATAAGAAGTAATATACTTTGTGTAAGAAACAATTGCACTTTGACGCCAGAAACAATAAAAAATACATTAGACGAAAGAGAACAACCCCACAAGTATACATTAGTGTATGGTTTTCTACAATTCTCTAGTAGTACAGGGGCTAATAATACCAAATCCTGTCAGCAATACAGTTGTTTTAAGTTACATTAAAATAATATATTTCAGTACAGTGATGTATTCAGATTTAAAATATATCTTTACAGGTTTGGGTAATTGCATCAGTAGGTTGTTATTATCTTTTATACAGATTTATAATTTTGTTCAGTAAAGGTAGTAGACCAAAAGTAAAGTAACACTATATTGGTACATACCTAGTGCAAAAGCATCCCGCAGAGCATTGGTTTCACATGTGGTGAAACTACATTTTGTCCATGCATACTTATCTAAGCATGTATTACGTTCTAAACTAACAGTTCCTATAGAAAATTCCTCAACATTTTAAGAGGTTCTTATTTGGAAGTTTTAACTTGGACACTATTTGTAATAGAAACAATATAATGTATCTATTTATCAAAAGATCCTCATTCCCTCCGTAGTAGTAGTAAAAGTGTTAAACATTTACTACAATCTAAAGTTTGTAGTATTTAAATGCTCAAAGTACCCACATAAAATCATAATTCAGAACGAAGCCTTTCAACAAACTGAAAGTGCTTGGTTTGGTGTGCATTGTTATTGTTTGAGCAGAAAAATGGTGGAGCTAATTCAAAAAGCATTTTTCAGTGTCGGAAACCTACTCAATTTACGTTGATTTGAATACATTTCGAACTTTTGTGGATTCATAAAAACGCAGGAGTGCACAAAATGGAAATCTTTGCTTGTCTTAGTTTTCCACACTTCCTCTTTCTTTAGTCCTAAAGAATATGCATGACAGATTTGTATAAGCACATAAAACATTTTTCTTGTTTTTCACAAGCAAACATTTTCCCTCTGGTGATGTTTTTCCCTTCCCCATCCTGTAAACACACTTACTCCAAATTTTTTTAAACTACATTTACGTGTCTTTTCAGGGTGAGAATGACCATGCAAAATGGTGGAACGTAGCCAATATGTGAGTTGCATGCATTTGCCATTGACACCAGATAGAAATACTCTTTCCCGACTCCGAGCCTTAAACATTGTGCAGTGGATTTTCCAAGATACTAAGATCTAAATTCTGATTTGTTGAATGTGGATCATGGAAAGTATGACTGATTTATTATGTACACACGCTGATTTTAGGTGGGCAGAAAGTTTTATGAATCATGCCAATATATTTATAGTAGTGTGACTGCCATGTTAGCTGGAGAAAAATGTGCATTTATATTTTTTTCAAAAAGCACAAAACAAGCCATTTTGTCATCTCTATGAGAGTATTGAATAATCAATGCTGCTATCTACCACAACCACATACATCCTTTACTCAGTTTATCTTAGTTGGTTCTGAAAGCTGGCAACCAAAAATATGGATTAACCTAATAAAGGTACCATGCTTTTGCAAGATTGATCGCTGAGTGTATGTGTAAAGAAATAATCCACCAGTAGACATTGTATGTACGTATTTATATGAACTGGTATTTGTAAAGTGCAAGCCTAGCTCGAGAGCAATGGAGTGCTGATCAGAGCTCCTGGCCCTTGGAAGTTACAACCATTGGGAAAGATAAAAGGTAGATAGTCAGGTCAGGGGTAGTGCTCCTTGAAAAATTGATTGTAACATCCCATCTGTTTTCCTGTTGAGCGGTGGGAATACTGCCGAATGTGACTAGCATATAGACAAGCTGTGAGTGTAAAAATATGCATAGCACAATTGGTGAGTCCAGTAGTACCTACAAATGTTTGTTGCACAACAAAAGCTGTGTAAATAATCTAACATTATTTCCTATGGGTTTTTATTTTGAGTTCCTACTGCCATTATATTCTATGGGAGAGTGTTGCAGTACCAGTGGTTGCCCATGTGTGGTGCTGGACTTACTCTAGCATTGAGCTGAAGTGATTTACTACTGTTTTGGGTACCTTTTTGGCTGAAGCAACTTTAGAAGTGCAATTTGTAAACAGCAATGGGCTTACTTTTTTGTGGATGGTTGCATGTCACTTCCTAAACCCCTCCCTAACTTTCCCTAAAGCCAGCCCTAGCCTTCCCTAAACCTCTCCTCACTCACCCCTAAACCCCTTCCATTTAGTAGTAAGTTTGCCCTTTTTACCAGTCCCTCCTCCGTTCCCTCCAACATTTACTACTATGTAGTAAATCTACGTGTGAGAATCACTACAGAGAAAAAAGTGGAGAAGTGGAGATTTACACTTGTAGGTTTATGAATAGCATTTTATAATACTTTAGTATTACAAAATGCAGTTTGCTAGTAGGCCCCTTAATTATTTTTACCAGTTTCAATGGAGTGTTTGGATGATTTTGCAATGTGGGGACTGACACAAAGGCCCTAATTAAGAGTCTGTCGATCCAAGGACCGCCAGACTTGTTGTGGCGTGGCGGTGGCAGTCCAGCCACCGCCGTACTATCAGTCCGACCGCCCCATTACGATTTGGGTGGTCGGACTGCCCTGGGATGGCACAGTGGTCTTGAGGCCGCAATATGCTTGGGGGGACCGTCAGGGTCCGGCCAACCATATTACAAGTTTCCTCTCCGCAACGGTTTTCATGACAGTTCTATCTCCATGAAAACTGTGGTGGAGAGGAAACTGGTGCTTCACGCCATGTGGATGCATTCAGGGGAGCACAACATGAATGCATGCACCCCAGTTCCTGTGCGGCATGGACTTTACAGTGACGTTCCCATTGCGGTGCCCGTTTTCTAAGGCACCGCCGTTGGAACGCCAAAAAACAGCCCACCAGACAGGAGGAAACTCCTAAACTGGCGGGCGGCCTGACCATGGCTTTGACGCAGTGGGAGTGTGACGGTGGCGTACCGCCTTCTCCCGCTGCACCAAAAGTCGTAATCAGGCCCATAGAGTCTAGAGGCTCAAGAGGAAAGACAAGACACTTTGCAGGTGGGACAAACCTGACATACCATTCATGGCAAAGTGAAAAAGACCGAGCTGCCCATGGTATTTGGTGAAAGAGTGAACATGAGAAACTCGTCTCCATAGGTTGATAGTTAAGATGCAAAGAGGCCATCCTTTCTTAAATGTTATCAAGACAGTCACCTTTTCCAAAACTATAGCTATCGGTAACAACAATATAAGATAAAGTTCTGTGTTGTCAGTGTACTGATGTATACACTGCCTTAGTCTACAGATATCCTAGTATATTTATGTGTTAGGAAACAATGATAATATAATTGACCTTTGGGGCACCCCATGCGTCACAGGCACTTCCCATGCCTGGATAAGTCCTTCATGAAAATCTAGTGCCTCCTATTAAGGAGTTTGGAAAACCACTTCCGAACCTTAACACTACTGCTCATCTACTTAGGCAAAATAGGCCATGGTCAGATATGTCGAGAGCCACTGAAATTTCATGAAGACTGAGACGCATAGTTGCCCCTCAATCTGGTATTAAGTGCATCATCTGTTACCTGTGAGTTGGATGTGTAATGTGCTAATTAGCAATCTGAAGCCAGATCGTTAGAAGATCAGAAAACTGCGAGACAGATTGTATTTGTGGTTTTAAATGTGCACAGCTTCGTCTAGGTGAAGCCAAGTTATTGGACATAAGTTTGAATAGTACAAATTGAGTTTTTTGGGAACAGGGAACAAGCAGTTGGCTTGGAACATAAAATAAAAAAGGCCATTAGAGACAATGAATAGTTGTCAAAAAGTAGACCAAGAAGTGAACGCCAGTTTTTTCCAAAATGGGCTTGAAACATGCTATCTTAAGAGAAGGAGAGTCACATTGCCTATATATGGCTTGATTTTGAGTTTGCCGGATGGGTTACTTCGTTGCCAACGTGACGGATGTCCCATCTGTCTTACTACAAGTGCATTATATCCTACGGCACTTGTAATACAGCAGATGGGATAGCTGCCATGTTTGTGACGTAGTACACGTTCCGCCAACTCTAAATCAGGCCCATAGTTGTAGAAAGCAAAAGGTGCGCCCAAAAGGTGCTGACTCAGGAAAAAAAAGAAAGGTTTCCAGCCCAAAGTGGTTTATATTTTATAAATGAAAATTTGAATATTAGAGATGAGTTTAAGGCAATAAAGGTAGCTTAAGGCAGTGTTTGAGTGTGACCAAAAGGAAATCACTGTTGAGAGTCGGTTTTCATCAGCTATTTTAACAATATCATCCCATGTTGCAATTAGTGGGGCCTCTTTGCCAAAAATAACAAGGATGCTGTATTGAAACAAGCTGAGGATTTTATGTTAAGTAACAAAACCTATTAATCGGTCAAATATTTGTCAGTGCCCCTAGAACAAGTATTTTTTTCAGAAGAGACACATTTGAGATAACATTTTAGAAAGAACAAGACCTTCAGAGAGGGACGCACCACTGATTAACAGTAGGGGTGTGTGTGTGTGATATTCAGTATCTCACTCTCTTATACAACAGTCCTTAGACAGTCAGATTTCAACAACCAGAGCTTTAAAGATTTTAGAATACTTACTTCATTTCCAAATGTGATAGTGGAGAAAAATGATCTATAATCGTAACTCCTGTAGCATGATTCATGAAGTGTTTTTTTTGCGAGAAAGCATAATTTATTGTAGACTTAGCAGTGACGGAATCTTGGATTTCCTGGTGTAAGTTATACTCACAGAAAAACATACTTATCGGGTCCTATACGTCCAGTAGCAGATTGTATTATACAAGAAAATGTAACAAATTACAAGCCTGTACACCAGCAGCACGCTGGTATTCCTCAGGTTTGTTCCTGATTAAATTACTTAAGCAACCTACAACGTAGCTAAGAAAACGTTCAAGCCAAAGGCTTAAAAGTCCCCCCAGCAATTTTTCAGTGTCATCTTGCCCCCTAGAAATAAGTGGCAGGCAGAAAAAAATGAAATGCTTACAACCTGCCTTCATAGAATAAAGAAAATGATTTGTTTTGCTTTTTTGCTTCGACCTCACCACTCTTCGCTAAACTGCACTGGCTCAAATACTGTAAAAGGATCACCTTCAAAGCATTTACTTTAGCACACCGTGCCCTGTACAATTCAGGCCCCATCTACCTAAACAAAAGAATTGAAAAGTACCATCCTAGCAGGAATCTACGGTCCTGTAAGGCCTACTATTCCACCACCTGTTTCAAAAGACCTAGACGTGGCGGTGCCTCCTTCTTAGTATATAGAGCAAAATGTGGAATCACCTCCCATTGCAGCTCAAAAGCATAGAAAACGAATCCGCCTTCCGTAAGTCCCTGAAGACCCATCTTTTCAATCAGTAATGCCTCCACATCCCCCATTACACTTGTTGCAGCACCGGGACACTCTTTTTGAGTAACTGTCGCGCTTTACAAATAACATCATACATTCATTTATTCTGGTGCAAAACAAATGAAAGGCCTAAAATATCTGTTTTAAGTAGCAAGCATGATCTACTTAAGGAGCAGAATCATTAATGGCTTGATTTGGCTCAAGGGATAGTTTTACAGAGACATTTTGTAAAAAAAAAGTCCCTTCTACATCTGATCCTCAACACATTGGTGAAAGAAATATGTCCTGTGGAGTTGTTTACTCTCTGCACAGAAACTGTTGTTTGGGAGATGTCGACCAATCAGTAGTGAGTACATTTGCACCCATTTATTTTGAGAAATGTGTTGAGCATTACTTTGGGTGGCAAGCAACAGCTACCATTTATTGACCATGCAAAAAGTAGAGTAGCGTAAAAAGCCATCTGAAATTATCTAGGAACAGTGTTAAATGTATATACAGTCCATGCAGGAGACAACCACTTCAACATTCGCAAGTTCGCACAACATAATTTCAATTCGTAGACACTGGTAAAAGAGCACCGCACAATGCTATTGAATTACACACACATGGTACATTGAGTAATACACCTTCAGAACATTGTTTCTCCTTGGTAATTGCTGTCCAGATTTCAATGTGAATATTGCCCCAAGAGTAACTGAAGGTGGGACTCTAAGGGCTGACCAGATGACTGGTAGCAGCCAGAGTACCCATTCATGGTTTCAGTGCAATCCAGCTGCACTTTAGGTTTATGTAGGAGATAGTCTGAGTGTCATAGGTGTCTAATTTATTACAGACCACCTCCGGATGTAGTATTGCAACCAGATTACCTACAGATCAACTCCAGGCCAATGCCTAACGATGACCTACATGGGTATGGGAGCAACTGGATTACATTTTGACCATTTACATGTTTTTGGGAACAACCAATCAAAGCTCGAAATCAGTGTTTATACTATTATATTACTTTGATATTGAACTGTTTCACAGCTTGCACTAAGTCTTGCGTTCCTACCATTAAGGACACTCCGATATCACATTCTGGCTACACATACCACATCAAGAAGTGCTATCAGTGTGGGTAAAGTATTCAAATGATGCCTTAATCAGGCTTCAAACCCAGCCTGGATTCAAACCCATACAAGAATTCTCAGGCTATAATTGGTGTCAGGACAGATGTATGCAACTACTGAATAAGCAGTCAACAGACATAGGAGTGGGTAGAAGTGAGAAGGAAAAAGCATGAGGTTTAATTGTATTTAACATAGGGGGACACATGCTATGGAAAAATATGTGAAATGGGATTTCCTGTAGCCACTTGGGAAAGTCACTTTGTTAGGTGTAATTATTCGTTCACATATGCATGTTGGCTTCTTTGCTTTCTGGACACATTTGCAAATTTTGGATCATTTGTTCCTCTATTGTCACATAGTGAACATGGCTTCCACTTCTTTGTGACTGAGCCATCATGCACAAGAACAGGTGAAATATCAACAATATTTTCAAATTCATGTACCTTTTTCAAATTCCAGCATAGTAAAAGAGTTTGGTTAATATTTTGATCGAATAGGAAAGTAGTATATGACTTGAAATTCAGTGAGCTGGTGTAAATCTTTCAGTAGACACTGTTTTATTGTGTAAGAACTCCACTTTCATGGATGCTCCTGCACAAGAGCTTCTGTATGAATCCATTGCCATGTTGCCATTTTGAACTCTCTAGATTATCCAACAAGTACGGGTCTCCCTTAGAGACAATAGACCATCACACACTTCCTGGTGGTGGCAGTCACTCCTAGCAGCTCCGACTCGCAGGTGTCTACCAGGCACTGGGCGGCAGTTCCACATAGACTTGCACCATTCCTTTTTTGCACTGTATTAAAAAAAAAGGTTCTACAATTCGAATAAAAAGGGGACTTGGGTAACAAACACCAACTACAACAGAAGCAGTCACGGTAATTGTTCACTTAATAATTTGTGGGCAGTCGCTCCAGGCTTTTGCTTTCCTCTTCGCCAGGGCCAGCCAGGCAGGTTCGGTGGTCAGTGGAGTAGCGTCAGGTGTAGAGAATCTCTTGGAAATGTCTTTCACCAAAGGAGCCGATGGAATAGAGTCCGCGATCTCCACTGCGTATTAAAAACAAAATGTCAACTATGAACATCAAATCACGTCTGACGACAAAAGAAAGCACGACTAGTATATATTCACTCACTGATCCAGTTTCAGTTCAAAATCTATAATCAATGGTGTCAAATGCTGCAAACAAATGCAGGTTTGCCCTGCACACCCTACTGTCTGCAACTGTAAGCTGTAGCCCATCATTCTAAGCCGACGGCCAGTTGTCTAGTAAAGGATAAAATCCAATTAAGTGAATGGGAAATTTAGCTGGAAATATGAGAAAAAGTAATACAATGTCTGCAGGCTGGCATTTAAAGTGTCAAACAATGACGGACTCGGAGAAAATCAAAACCCTTTGGAATACATTTTGTAGCAAAGTATAACTAAACAAAAAGCGACAATTTGAAGAGAAGTGCCAACTGTTACAAGGGAACTCAAAAACATGTCAGCTCACAGCTATCTTTGTTGTGTGAAAAAGGCTGACAGGATTGAGTGCTGAAGTCTGAACGAAAAGCAACTGCATTTCTCGGTCCCAGCATAAAATATTCTGGAACGGAAGCAATGTGTCTGAGCTGCACCTAAAATAAATATGATTTGCTGTCATAATCTAATGGCATGAAAGGGGTCTAATTGGCTTCAGCCTTCAGCTGGGTAGCTTTGTGAGCTAGAAGAATTTCTCAAAAACAACCTACCTCTGCAAGTTCAAACCATATTTGCAGCAAACGGTTTTATTTTCATTAAACACCTGGTTGTGGTCCCACAGAAACGCATTGTCAATTAGGCATATTATCTTCCAGCAAGTGAAAAAGTAGTCACTTTTTTATTTATTGCGAGTTTGTATTGTTTTTTATAATGTACTACGTGCCTCCTTTTGGGCACTTCAGGGGCCGTAATATTCATTTTCATTGTTTGTGCCCTGCGCACCTTTTGAAAGGTGCGCCCTATTACGTTGACTATGCTGCCCCAGGGCAGCCGCGAACTCGTGCTACCCCAGGGCAGCACATTCATATGAAAACAATGAGCAGCTGCTTGCGGCCGCTCCCTGTTTTTACAGTGCAGGCGGCAACCCGCCTGCACTTTTGAAGGGGATTAGAGATCCCCTTGCAGGTGGGTGCAGTCAGTGACTGCCTGCAAAGGGATGTCTGGGGGTCCATAGGACCCCCTTTGACCCTCCAGAGGGCGGCTCTCAGGGGGTGCACTCGCAGTGCACCTCCTAGAAGGTGGCGCACTGTGAGTGTGCCCCCTGGGAGCTTCTTTGCCTCTGCGCCCGGGTCTGTAATATGGCGCAGAGGCAAAGGAATCCCCTCATTTGAATAGGGCACGCCCCAATGCAAATGAGGGAACACCCCCTGAAGGTAGCGCTGGTGCTTTAAGTGCACCAGCGCTATCGGTATTACTGAAGGGGATGCAACAAGCGTCTGCGCCCCCTGCTGTGATACCAAAGTGGCCCAGGGGCACGCAAAGCGGGCGCAAGCGCCCGTTGTGCCCCCGGGGCACTTACTGTAATACGGCGCCAGATCGCATTATGCCCAGCATCAGTGTGAGCTGTCCTGCTCTCTTCCCAGAGCTGGCGCAAAATCAGACTGCAAAGCCACCGAAAAACCTTTGCACCTTGGAGCAAGGGTGTGTGCGTGATGTTTAGCATAGGTTTTGTACTGGAAGGATATTCTTCCAGTACAAAATACTATGCTTAGACTAACTTTTAAACTTTTTCTACCTTCTAGATGTGCTGTACAGTGTAGCACACATGTAATGTCAGAAAAGATTGGAGAAATAAAAGTATTTCTCCTCAATAACGCTAATGTCTAAACTGCATTATTTTTTTATGCAAAACTCTGACTAGTTAGTAGAAAGGGGTTTGCGTCAAAAACCATGGGTGTTTGCATGGGAACTCCCATGTACCACCCATTAGACACTCCCTAGACGCAAAGTAATGCAAAGCTGCTTTGCTTTATTTTCAGGTGACTTTTCAACCTCGGAAGTAAGTCGATCAGTAATGAACTCTCCACCAACTTCAACGCATCCATCGCTATGGCCACCCTCCCCAACGAAAGGAAACAAGTTGAAGTCAAACCCCTTCTCAAGAAACTGCCTGCCAACCTGAGCAAACTCAAGAACTTCCGTCCCATCCCTTTGCCACCCTTTCCAGCCCAGGTCCTCGAAAAAGCCATCAACCGCCAACTCACGGAACACCTGGAGAACAGCAATCTTCTGGACATCTCCCAGTCTGGATTTTGCACCAACCACAACACTGAAACAGCCCTCATTGGTGCCACCAGAGCCCATCTTGATCAAGGAGAAATGGCGGCCCTGATCCTGCTCGACCTCTCAGCAGCATTCAACACTGTATCCCACCACACCCTTATCAAGAGGCTCCACGCATTTGAATTCAAGGAGATGCCCTCAGATGGATCGTCTCCTTCCTCACTGGAAGAACTCAGAGAATCCGCCTTCTCCCTTCACCTCCGAACACAAGAGTGGCGTCCCTCAAGGCTCATCCCTCAGCCCCACCCTGCTCAACACCTACATGATCTCCATGTCCAACATCGTCAGAACCCATGGACTAAACATAATTTCCTATGCCAACAACACCCAACTTATCCTCTCGCTATCAGAAGAACCCTCCACTATGTGGGTCAACTTCCACCGGCGCATGACCAGCCTCACCCACTGGATGAAAAACAACTGCCTGAAACTCAACATAGACAAAACAGAAGTACTGATCTTCAGGAACAACACCTATCCATGGAACGACTGCCGGTGGTCTTCTGAACTAGGGCCCTCACCTATGCCGACTGACCATGCCCACAACCTCTATATCATACTGGACAGCAAGCTCACCATGAAAAAACATATCAACGCAGCCTCCTCCGCCTGCTTCCTCAATCTTCACATGCTCCGCAAGATCTTCAAATGGCTCCCAGTCAGCACCAGACGAACTATCACCCAAGCCCTAGTAACCAGCAGGCTGGACTATGGCAATGCACTCACTCTATACAGGAATCACCTCGCACCTCCTGAAGAAACTACATATCATACAAAATTCTGTGGCCAGACTCATCCTCGACCTCCCCAAGTGGACCCACATCACCCTCCACCTCAGGAACCTCCTCTGGCTCCCCATTCAGAAGAGATGTCACTTCCAGAGGCTGATCCACACATACAAGGCCCTGCACAACCAAGGACCAGAATATATCAAGCACAGCGTGAACTTCCACCAACCTACCAGACACCTGTGCTCCGCCTCCCTTCACCTCGCTCACACCCTCGCATATGTCAAACACCTGGCTGTTCGACTGAGCCTCCGCAGCAAGATCTTCAGCACCTGAATACCCTCACGGGTGATTAGTCGCACTATACAAGTTTTGTTTGATGGTTGATGATGACTTTCCAGCACAAAACAAGTTTTGCTCTTGAAAGTAAATTTTGCGCCAGTTTGCGTCACTTTTGTAACACAAACCCAGCAAAAAGTTTTAGTAAATATACCACCCCATGTTTAGTTGTAGGCAAGCCAAAATAGCTATGTTTCCAGAGCCCCTTAATCAAATATAATTTACTTCTGTCTTTAAGCTTGGGATCAACGAGGTTCACAATCTGGTACAATTGATTCCCAAAGATCTACTCTTGTGTTTATTCAATTTGAAGGCTTTTTGGTAGAGTAGGTTTGCTGTGGTTGATCTTACGTTTTTGTTGCATGAGTAGTGGGGAAGAGTCCCATAAGGTGTCCTGGTCCTGTTTAGCAGTAGTCACCGCCACTGGAAGGCAATGCATTGCTTGTTTTTAAGGCTGGTTTCATGTGGTTGAGCTGCTGCAGGTTTAAACGCTCTCTAGCCGCTTAAAAGTGTAGTGTAGCCTTTGAAGTCTGTTGATGAGTGTATCCAGGACTCTGGAATACAAAATGTAACTAAATGCTACAGCAGTGCTTAATTTGAACCAGTGGTTACAGGTGGAGCCCACCAGCACTTAAAAGCGGGAAAGAAAGTGGAAAAGAAAGACAGAAAAACAGTTGCAATGGGAGAAAGCATGGATTAAAACGAACCTGGAAGACTGAGATAAATAGGTAAGTAGTGTCTATTTGTGCAATCAAAACTATGCAGCCTTGGTATTTAGCACCTCAGACTTCTATAGAGTGAGCCGCGGACTTCTGACCAAAACTTTGGGCCCTGGCCCTTATTCTTTTACAAATTAAGCATTGCTCTAAGACCCTCGTTATGAGTGGTCCGGTGTTATTTATTGCACCCAATCGAATCCAACTCCATGGGGGTCAGACATCGGGTATGATAAATCGCACCGATTTAAAGTTTTGGGGATAACATTTGTTGCTTACTGCTTCAAAATTCCCATGCTCCCGTAGTTATCAGGCATTTTCCCCACCAAATATCAGATTTGTTAATAAAATGATTCTATTGGCCAAAGGATCACTGGATAAGTATGCAGTCAATGAGCATGTTTTCTGTGCTGTGAGTAGTGGGGAATATGGGTAATGAATGAAAGTATTTTGGGAATTTTCCCGAGTAGCTGGTGAGGACAATGCAGATTACCTCTGTAGGAAAAAGCCCCTTTTTTTTTGCATAACTGCCCCCATTATTTTGACTGATGCTGCTATTTTTGTTTACTCTGTGCAATGGGACTCTGCTAACCCAGCCTCAGTGCATGTGCTCTGACCCAAAAAAATGTTGAAATAGGCTATACTCCTAATTGCCATATTTAACTTACCTGTAAGTCCCCAGTCTATGGTACAAAGCGTACACAGAGTCTGCAAGGGTAATGTCACTAGTGGAATGCAGCACACATTGTGCTACAACTAGAGTGACAGTGCAAAACATGACTTCAGGCCTACTCCTGTAGACTCTCTGTACAGTTTAAAAAATGCTATTTTAAATAAGGACATGTAAAGGTTTAATGTAGAACATGTCCCTACAGTGACAAGGCCCTAAATGCAATCTCACTGCAGCAGGGTTAATTGTTCCATAGGAAAGCACTGGGATACATTATTAAAGTTAATCAAGTTATCTACGCCTATGAACCAGCTAAAAATGTGATTCTTTGACCTTTTTAAATATTTGTTACAAACCCAACTCATTGATACAGTCAGATTTGTACTGAATGTTTTACAAAAGGTACTTTTGAAACATCGCCTTTTACAAGGCCATTTGCACAAGCCTCCAACTGTCACCCAGTAGCTGAATAGCTCCTTGATGAGGTGTGAACTTGCTTCCAGAGCCTGAGACAAAGGCCTTGGCTGTAGAGAGGTGTATTGTTCATCTGACAGGATAACCATCTGGGTGGTTTTCAGGAACATAATTAACTTCAAAGAGGCCTTCCCTGTCACTGGCAGATGTAGCTAACACCTGGACCTCCCCATCTTTTGTTCCTATAGTCAGTCAGGCACCAATCTCAGTGGGAGAGGAGCTGCCCTAGAAATGGTTTAGAGTGACCACAGAGGAGGGGTTGCTCATTTCCCTTGCCATACCTCTATGGTGGGCATAGGAGCTCTATACAGGGAATGGAAGGTTCGGCCATGTTGGATTTAGGTAGCGAGGGGCACTGTGGAATGTTTGGAAATAGAGCACACAGGAACTGCTGCAAAAGTGGGTGGGTTACCCCTGGGAATTTTTCCATATTGGTTAACCAGGGGCCAGGTGTCACCTCCACCCACAGGCTAGTCCTAGGTATAAATTTGGCACCCCTGGGCACCCTCTTCTGAACACTACTGGACCTGTGGAAGCCAGAAGAAGGACTGCATGTGCTGTTGAGACCTATAAGGAAACTTGAAAGGCTGGACCTGCTTCCACCTATACACAGGACAAAGAAATTGGCTCCATTGATCATTTGCCTGATTTTCTGTTAAGCTACAGAAACACAAAAGCTGCAAGAAGACAACTTTCTTAGAAGAGCCCAGCTGACCAGTTTCAACTAGGCCTGCCCATCATCCTTCTATTGGAGTGAGTCCTGACCCCCAAGTGATGTTCCTGAGGTTGTGGAACCCTTTGCTGGTGTCAGTATTAATCCTCTTACATAACGCTAAAACATGGGACTTAAAAACTTTGTGCTAACATTTTGCCTGAAGAACTGTTGAGGGACCGGGAACAACCTCCCAGCCGATTCACTGATGGTGCATCGTTGTTGGACCGTACTTCCCCTCAGCTCTGCTACGTTGTTCTCTGCAGCAGTAAATCTGTTTCAATGGGCCTGATGCCGACTGGCATCTGATGGCGTTGAACCCTTATTGGCTACAGCTTGCAGCCTTGCCCCGCTGAGGAAAGCTGGCTTCCAGGAAAGAGTCTAAGGGCCTGATTTAGATTTCGGCGGATGGGTTACTCCATCACAATGCTGATGGATAACCCGTCCGCCAAAATATAAATTCCATAGGATATTATGTGACTTATATTTCGGCTGACAGGATATCCGTCACCCTTCTGACCGAGTAATCCATCCGCCGAAATCTAAATCAGGCCCTGAGTCCGAAGGTAGAAAGCTTTACTTACTGAGCAGCATCCGGTCAATGTCGATGACTTCCTGGACGTAAACTCGGGACTTTTTACACTCGGAACTTTTCCCTCCATTATCAATGGTTTCACTGAGACCTCGTCCTTCGTCAACGAGTTTGTCTTCATATCCAGCCTGCATCCTTGCTAGGCTGAAGACTCTCTCTTCTCTGAAGGGAGAGGATGTGGTGCAGCATCCAGAGCTGCCGACTCGAGACCTGGGGATCCGGGTTCGAGTCTCGGCGGGGAGATTAAGTGATTTGCCCAGAATCACAGGATGTTGCGCTGACGCCGAGACTCAGGACAGGTTCAAGGCTGGAAGGTACCAGTCAGCCAGCACACTAGAGGACTAGTAGGTTTCAGGGGGCACCTCTAAGGTCTGGGTGCATGTCAGGACAAATCTGATACTGGTGATAGAGCGCAATGGTGCTCTTTCATTTGTAGGTGTGCATTATAATCATGAGTAGTTTGCACCTACATTTATTCTTTTGTCGTATTGACATGGAACAGTAGAAATGTGCTGTAATAATGTGAAAAGTGATCAGTTAGGCCTATTTTTCCTCTAAACATGAAGAATTTAAAGTTGCAATACATGCGTGTTTAGCTAAAAACATTAATGTGCAGAACTGTGTTAGATGCTTACATTTATTCACGTATTTGATATGCTCATGTAAAGTGTTGATTTAGAAATGCTCTGTAAAATAGTTCATTTATATGTAAATCTATGAGGCCTATGTGCTATTTCTATATGTTGACCGATTCCTGTAGGCCTGAAATGTCTTCTCTCTGGTTGCTCTTGTAGGTTTGGTTTAATAATCGAACATCATGTGTAAGTTGGATTTGTTCTTTTCTCACATTTCTGCTGCAGGTGGAGAAACTTGTCTTTGTTAGTTAGAATAACGCCTTTGTTTTAGGAGTTAGGCTCAGGGGAGGAAAGGATACATTACCCCAAGAAATGCCGATAATGGGAGACAGTGTTCTTTCTCACTGGAGAAGGCCTGGGAATCAAGGTCACCGAGCTAGGAGCTGGGAGGTATCGAAACTGAGTGGAAAATCACCTATGAGGAGTGCCCAGCAGGATGAGATCATCAGAAGACGGACAGTGGCGTGTTTTGCGATTTTGGTGTTTGAATTAGGGACAGTGCCCCGAGGGTTGAGTCGGGAGAGGAGAGGAGATCGATGGTGAGGAAGAAGCTTCTTAGAAGGAGCTCTGTAGCCTTTGGCTATTTGACCCATACAACATGAGTGTACTTCTTAGGAAGTCTTCACGCGCTGACACCATTTCCTGAATGGGAAATGCTAAGTAAGGATGTCACTCTAGTGGTAGCGTAGGAACAGACTAATGCTTTTTACTTACAAACCCCAAATGAAGTCTGACCTCGATGTGGGGGCACTTATTGCCTGTGTTCTTGTGTTGGAATTCGTCATTCTCTACATGCACCAACGCCTAAACTTTGCTCGTAGGTTTGGTTTTCTATTAGTTCCAATGAATTTTTACAACCTTGTCTTGAGGTGTTTGTAGGTCCAGTTATTTTTGGCTTTGTAATAAACCCATTAAACTTGGACCTGGAGTCTCTGATTCTTCGGAGTCCTGCTTCGTTATGTCTTCAAATCAAATGTGGAAAACTATTCTCCCCTCTACACTTCCAGGCAGACACCAACGGTCCATCCGCCGAGGGTTCTAGAATAAATGAGAGAAGAGAACCCAGCTCCTTCACTGGCATCAGTATGGATTTGGCAAGACAACCATTATTTTCAGTGAAGCCATTATGTAGCTAGGTAACTCGTAATGACCAGTGTCCAGTGCACATACTTAAAATGGCTCCCTGGTCACTTGTAATGTCTAGCAATAGAACTAGGCATCACAGGGGCATATCTGCTCATTCAGATGTGCCCTCACACGTAATAGAATGCACACTGCCTTAGGGTTTTAAGGCCTTCTGTATGGGTGACTTACCTATATTGCATGCAGTGTCTGTGAGCATGGCAAACAGGGTGTGTGCCATGTTGTGTTTTCAAAAGGGCTTGCTTCCTTTCAAACAGCCTGCAATGGCAGTCTGCATGTAGTTTTTGTGTGGATCCATTAGGGTGGCATAATACATGCTGCAGCCCTTATACCAGGGATATCATTTACTAGAGAATTACAAGGGTGCTAAAGTCTTTGCCAATTGGGTTACAATTGAACATGACAGTTTTAGGGGAAAGAACACTGGCACTGGAGCCTGGTTAGCAGGCTTCAGTGCACTGTCGTTAAACCAGCATCTAGTAGTTCAAATAGGGGCAAAAAGTGGGAGGACATCTGCAAAGAAGTGCAGCATCCTACAGATATGACTTTTCTTGTTTTTACATTTGAAATGTAAATTTCCCTAATGATTGAAATTCATATTTTCTCACAATAGAACGTTTCGGCTACTACTGAAATCAACCCTTTTGTCGCACAAAGCGCAATGTTGATAGTGCAGCCCCTTTGTAATGTACTACATATATAATCACCATCTCTTACGCACATATGTTTATAGAACCTAGGTTTGTGCATTCCAAAATAAATCATTTATTTGCTAAGTATTTCGTGTCCTCCCACACAGTTGGCTTCCAAGGTACATAGCTAAGCCTGAAATTTGCCATCAAACTATAGATTTACTTTTGAATTCTTACATTTTTTCCAACCCAGCAAACTTTGAGTCATATCTTTCTTCGTACTACCCTTACATTTTCATAGTAAAATTGTGTTCTTGCCCAAATGATTTACCTGTCACTGAGGTGGGAAGTGTGTTGGACTTCTTGAACTGTTCCCGACGCTCCACTCTGGAGACGACGGTTGCGACCTTCTGGTCATCTAGAACTGTTGGTTTGTGCTGTGTGCTTGTATCGTTGGACCGGCTGTCACTCTGATTGCTGACTTCAATCGGCTAGAGGGGCGAGAAAAGACAAAAAAATTGTTTTAGACAAACTCCTTGCACTCCACGAAAATAGAATGATAGATCATCAATTTTGAATGACAAAGCAAGTGTGAATAGGCATGAGCGTTGGCACACAGATAGAGAGTAGACTACGGAATCACTCAGTTTATATAGCATTATGGGGCTAAACCATTGTAGTCATTCTCACTATGTCCAGATCTAAGATACCAACCTGACTTGATAGCTTAGATCTTGAGATCTAGAACCCTACTCGACCAAGGAGAAAAACCAGCTCTGATCCTCCGCGACCTCTCAACAGCCTTCAACACCGTATCCCACCACATGCTAATCGAAAGACTCCACCACATCGGCATCCAAGGGAATGCGCTCAGATGGATCACCTCCTTCCTCACCGGAAGAACCCAGAGGATCCACCTCCGTCCTTTCACCTCCAAAACCAAGGAGATCACCTGCAGTGCCCTCCAGGGTTCATCCTTCAGACACGCGCTCTTCGACGCAGATATGACCCCGCTGGACAACATCATCAAATCCCACGGTCTCAACATAATTTCCTACACAGACGACAGCCAACTCATCCTCTCACTCACCGCTGACCCATCACCACTAGAATCAGCTTCCACAGATGGATGACAAGTGTCACCGACTGGATGAAGAACAACTGCCTGCAGCAAACACAGACAAGACGGAAGTACTGATCTTCGGCAATAGCAGCAACACATGGAACAACTCCTAGTGGCCTTCAGACCAAAGATATGCATCCACTCCCTCCGACCATGACAAAATCCTCTGAAGCATCATTAACAAGCTCACCATGAAATCACAGTCTCCTCCACCTGCTTCCTCACTCTGCGCATGCTACGTAAGATCTTCAAGTGGCTACCCTTACACACGAGACACACCGTGACACAGGCCCTCATCACCAGCCGACTGGACTACTGCAACGCCCTCTATGTAGGTATCACTGCACACATCCTACAGAGTCTTCCGACCATACAGAATGCCGCAGCCAAACTAATCCTCGGCATTCCCCGACTAATTCACATCACACTCCACCTCAGGCAACTCCACTGGCTTTCCGTACAGAAGAGATGCCAATTCAAGCTGCTGACCCACGCACACAAGGCTCTACACAACCAAGGACCTACCTACATACATTAACCATGGCCTGAACTTCCACAAACCGTTGAGAGGAACATGCCCCGCCTCCCTCTCACTTGCCCATACTCCCCGCACCTACTGAAGCAGAAGTGGAGGACGCTCCTTCTCCCACATTGCAGCAAAGAGCAGGAACAGCCTCCTCTAGCAACTCTGGACCATCACCTCACTTCCGGAATTCCGAATGGCAGTCAAGACCTGGCCGTTCGAATATGCCTCTGGGACCTGCAAGCCCCTAGATACCCTATCGGGTGATTAGCCGCGCTTTATAAATCCTGATTGATTGATTTGATGTCCTTCAAGAGAAACATGAAAATCAGTCTCCTCAAAGAGCACTTCCCCACCTGTTAGATACTCCAGAAACCACCCCTACCTCAGAGACCCCTTATAGGTTCTCCTTCTAGTCATCAGATACTGGAAACATTCTTACGAACACATAGAGCTTGCAGTAACACTCGACCAGATGACACCACATGAGAATTCAACCTGACTATGAAAGAGGTAGTACTATGAATGGGTGACAAATCAAAATCCAGTGCTTTACAAATCAATAAAATAAGCGATAATGTGAGTCAATGCACGTGATCTCCCTTTGCAAATTCATCTTGGGGTGCGGGGAACATCCCCATGGGTTAGGTGGAATTTGAAGAAAAGCAATGTAGTGCTTAGAAACAAATAGGTCAGGGGGCTGTATGAAACAATCAAGGCATGCAGAGATGAACAGGGCATTTACAGTAGGACTGCTAGATGGAATACAGAAGCTCAGCACTGCGAGTCAGTGCAGAGGAATATGGTGCAATAGCCCAGGTAAGTGGGACATGCAGGGTAAAACAGTACTCTTGAGTGGACTGGACAGAAAACTGGTGCTAGCATAACTGAGAATAACACAACCTACAAAGCGACTAAAGGGACATCCGTGTGGGCTGCCTGTGCCTTTTTTGCTGTGTATGGTGATGCATGTTTCTTGCGTACATCTAGATGAAAATATTGATTCAGCTCTCGTTTGGTAAAATGTTTCTAAATGGCCGAAAATGTAAATATCGCTTCACTGAAATACTGTTCCACACTGCCTCTTATAGGCCAGAATCCAAACCTGATCGATTTGCACCAGGTTCCACCGCCTTTGGGTCACTGCAACATTAAATAGATAACAAATGTCAAAGCGCAGGCGTCGTGAACCTGGCGGATACTACCATGTGCCCTAAAAACACAGTGATTCCCAATGTATCTTTCAATACCAGAAAAACTCAGAAACCTTTGTGAGCAGTAAAGAGTAGGGAGTGGAGCTTTGGACATACAAGCAGACCATAGAGAATTAAATATAGAATCACCTTAATTACCAGGCTCTGCATTTTTCCACCTGAGCATTAAATACTTTTGTTTGCTCCTCTATTCTTGAATGCTGCACACTAGGGATTCTGATTGCTAATTGAGTAACAGTCGCATTCTGAATGTTTAACTACCCAGGCTACTTGAGCTTCACTTTCAGAACTTTTTTAAAGTACTTCTAGAAAGTTAGCCTATTTAAAGGGATTATAATCTCCATATCAAAGATACTAATTGAAAATGTCAGGCAAATACAGTGTAGACTGTCTAATCAGTTCTTTACGCTTGTGCAACTGATGCTCAGTTTGACAAAGGAATGATCACTTTGAACCGAGGGCTGATTTGCTCCGGTTGCACAGGTATCAAATGGCGGGAAATTTGGGCAAAACACAAATGTAGCAATCATTTCTTTTGCTATCAGTGCACGAGGCTATGCATACTCTGTAAAGTAATTACTTCAGGTAAACAAGACAAGTAGATGCTGCTATTAACATCGTTCCTCGAGTGATATTGCTTTATAAAATAGGATGTTCCATGTATTTACGTTTTCTTTTGCTAGTTTTTCAGCGTGCTTTGCTTCTCGGGCTTGCTTTCTCTCTTCTCTGGTAGCTTGCTGCTCGCGAAATCCTTTCTGTTTTTGTAAGGCCAGCGTGATCCACAGGGGTTGTGCTGTCTCCACTTTGTCTGGTAGTCTGGAACCGTCTAGCGAGTGCCTGCTCTGGAGCACTGGTTTATCTGGCAGCGGAAACAAAGTATTTGCAAAAAGTTAGATTGAAGAATATGCACAAGAACCACAGTTCTAATGGCTCTCTACCTTCTGTATCACGGCTCTGAATGGCAAGATAGCTCAGTTAATTTAGATGGTCAAATCCAAATGCAACTTTCAGCCCCCTGGTTCAGCTTCCACAACGCCCAATCATTCTTATGTGGTCCACCCAATGATTACCATTTGGTTCAGTAACAATAATACGTGCTGTTTACTGTCCTTCAAAAGGAAAATGATTTTGACACAAAGCGTTAAATAACAAGCATTGACAAAGCCAGGAGGTTTTTAAAATTTTCCAGTGAAACTATTTTGTGTTAACTGTTTAAAGTTGTGTTTTTTGTGTACAGTTTTGTAAAATCTTCAGACAAAAAGCATAAAATGTGAAAAATGTAATGGAAAAATAAGAATGTGGTTTCCAGAAGACACTCTCAATAGATACAGCAGAGAGTATGCAGTGCATGTTTTGCCATATTTAAAACAAGTGAAGGAAGTAGTACCTTTGTAAGCCACAGGACTAAGCACTCATACAGGCACTCCCCTCACCCTGCACACATGATACTCTGCTCACGGTAAACTCACAAATACGCAGCCCTGTGCTTCACTCTGACTGCCACCCCCCTCGTTAGTGCTCATACAGGCACACAATTACCCTGCACTCCATCGGCACTGTCAAAAAGTCGGGTTTCCATTAAATTCACACAAAGAAAAATTAAGAAAAAGTGCCTGGTTTGTTCTTTTAGGAATGTGGCATGATCAGAACCAGAATAAATAAGCAACATTTGAAAATGTGTCAAAGTTCATTGCATCGGGCCATGGAAAAGACACAGCCTAAAGAGAAAAGTTCAAATTAAACATCTTTTAAACTCATACTTCCTTTAGTGTATAACTCCTAGCTTATGTTAAAAAGCATTATAAGATCACTCAAATATATCATATATAAGCATTCTGAAATGTTTGTCAGTCATAAATACACATAAATATGCAACTGTGATTATGGCCTACAACTACATTCTCAAAGTAGCAACGTGTAAAATATTTTTTTAAATCCTTTGACAAAAATCGTTTTCATAAATCTAGAATCTATATAATATCAGACAACTATATTAAAAATGTCAAAGCTCTAACATGTAACATAAATATTTTACACCAATTTATGTTGTCAAGTCACTCTGCAAGAAATGCTAAGTTCATGTTTCATCTTCATGACATCTTTGTTACAAATATAAGGTAATTAGTTATAAAGTCATCTCAAAATCATTATTTTGGTTAATTTTACTATTCTCTACTTAACCAAACAGACTTTTACGGTGCTGGATGGTTCAACTTAACTCCTTCTCAGTATTGTTTGTCTACACGTGTGCAACATGCACATTTAAATTTCATTGTCGCTTTCGGTGGTTTTGTCTCAATCAGAATAATCAGTATTCTCGCTCTAACACAGGCAGCATACATCCTACACTCAGGCAGCACACATCCTACTTTCACGCAAGTCCCTTTCCCTGCATTCACACAGACACTCTCTCATCGTGTACTCACAAAGCCCTAAACCCTAAAACCCTACCCCAACGCGACTCTCCCTGGCCACCAGCCCTTCCGCTGCCCTAAACCCTAAAACCCTAACCCTGCGCGATTCCCCCCCGGCCCTTTCCCTACCCTAAACCACTACTCCTGCGCGACCCCACCCCTGGCCCCGAGCCCTTTCCCAACCCTAAACCCTAAAACCCTACCCTGCCCCCCAGCCCCTAAAATAGTAGCCCCCCACCCCAGGCCCAATCCCCCTTACCTCTCTCCTCGTGGTTCGTGCGGTGCAGGCAGCTCGTTAGAGGGGGGCGGTGCACGTTGTTGTGAAAAAGCGGAAGAGTCTCTCCGTTTCCTCTAACGACGTGGATCACCTACCAACATGGCTGTTTCAACGATTACGCCTATATTTTTTTACTAGGCATATGCTTTTACCATACATACCTACTTCGCTGTAAAGGCATGCGTGGTAAAAGCATATACGTAGTAAAGGAATGCATAGTAAAGTATACACGTAGTATCGACACATGCATTGCAACGCTTGCGTTGTAATGGCATGCGTGGAAACATCAACGTTGTAATGGCTGTTTCCCCTACTGTAACAAGCTGATTGTGGGGATGCCAAGAGAGAGGTAAATCATACATAGTGCCAACTCACTTTCAGCACAACTGACATCACAGAGGAAGGATTCCCTTTGCACACAGCTGCATCATTATGTTTGAATTCAGTGACTATGTTAGGTGAGGGGAAACTCCCTTTGCAGTTAATAGGAATGCAGTGCAAATACTGTTTTGGTGGATAAACACAACTTCTGCCTAATCAAATACTGTAAATAGAAAGATCAACTTGTGGGCGGCACCAAAGCCTCTCTCAGTACTGCTTCTTAAAGCTCTTTTGCTGCTGATCGCATATAGTCTGGCAATAGCCGCACTGTCAAGCCAGACTTTAAAGTATTGAGTTCAAGTTACACATACATGCACACATACACACCGACACATTCACGCAAAACAGTACCACACAGGTCCATCCTTCCATCATGCTCCTATAATTGGTACAGAAAGAGACATTTCACATTTTCTTGTCACACACAAAAGTGGTACTGCACATGTAGTAACAATGCAAATGTCCCTCAGATACAGAACTGGAAGAGCACATTCAGCAATTATACAGACTTCTCCAAAACATAGCATAGGTAAAGCATATTCATCAACCGTATATTCTTCCTTCACATACAATAAAGGTTACAGCAGAGGCAGCAGCGGTGAATGCTACTCTGACGCACTGATTTGGTACAGCATATGCAGCAGAAGTAGATGTATCCCTAGCATACATAACAGGTAAAGCACATACAGCAACAGTTCAAACGTCGATTACACACACAAAGGTAAAGCACAGGAAGCAACAAGGGGAGTAAACATCACAAAAAGAACAGGGACAAGATATGGTAGCTGGTGTACAGGGTACCCTCCTTCTCTGAAAAGGTGCATCATATAGTAAAGGACTGACTGCGTGTCCTTTACGTATAAACAAAAAAATCATATAGCTATTACTGCAAACATTCCGCCTCTCCTTTAATATCAGTTCTGTTTTATGCTAGAGGTTTGAACGTGTTTTTTATCTCACTTTACGCAGATAATACCCAAAGTATTGTACAACTTGAGGGAGATCTACAGATTGCAGCAACTCAAGCTTGAGTGCCTCTCCAACATCCATTCTCTGGATGAGTGCAAATCTCTAAAACTCGATGATGACAAAACATCAAGTGACTAAGTCTTCTGTGTTTTGGAAGCTACCTTTCTGGCAGACTAGTTTGGGCCCTACGCCTACTGCTGTAAGAGTTGTGAAATATCTTGGTGTAAAAATCCACCTTACCTTTAGATCACATTTCTGCAGTGGTGAAATCCTGTATTTTTAACTGCACACACTGCTTCATATTTTTTTTCTCCATCACCTATAGTGCAAATTCTGGATGCTTTTGTATCCACATGAATGGATTATTGCAATGCAAGCAATGCCAGTCTATCTGTTTCAGAAATAGAAAATTATGCCGCTAGGTTAGCTTGTGGCATATACCAAAGGAACCACATTACACCAGCTTTAGTCTCTTTACATTGGCTGCATGCAAATGAGCAGATCTGTTTCAAAACTTTGTGTTTGATGCACAAGACATTTTATACTGCTGATCAATTGCCTCTTTGGCACAGATTTAAATGGTACCCTCTGGAAGTCTGCTGAGATCCATGAACCAGTCTTGCTTCGAGATCCATAAATTCCAGTTAAGGACCGTAGGTCGCAGATCGTTTTCAGTTGTGGCTGCAGCCATATGGAATTCTTTACTGCCTTATTTACACCAGGAGTCTGATTTGCTGAGATATAGGAATCAGTTATAGATCCAGATTATTCCCCAATTTCTAATTCCATTTTATAGTTGAGTTCTCTATTGTCTGTCTATTTTTAGTGCCAAAGATACCCTAATCAGGGTGGATGTCGTGCCTTATAAGTGCCAAATACAATACAATACTTTTGGTAAAGCGCTGCACACCATCTGAAGGTATGGCTGCAAACAGCGTTAGATATCTGAACGACATCATGTCATCAATTCTTCAAAAAAGAGTAATAGGAAGTAAAGAGAGAAAATGGCTTTGAGTCAGCCCCTTGAGTTTTTGCCTTCCGTGTGTTTTTTATGGGTTGCCTTTGCTATCCGTTAAGGCTACGGCATTTTGTGAATGGTTGGATTGTCCCATTTTTATTCCCATTAGGTTTTGGTGATGGGGCACAAAGTAGTCATTTTGTGACATAACATATAGCTACTAATTGATAGCCCGAGTTTGTTCTTTGATGCATTTCTTTTGCTGGTACACCATCATTCTAATTGCAGATTTTTGGTCTCTAGGAAGTGTACATTCTTGATGCAGCATGTCATAAAGAAATAGTGCTATTTATTAATAGACATCAATTATTTTGAACAAACACTTTTAAAACAAAGTATTACCATCCTTTTACAGTCAGCACCCCTGCACAACTTCTGCATAAATACTACATAGTTACCACTTTCGGTTTGTAATTGTGCTTTAAGCTGATCTACCCCACTCCAATATTTGACTTTAGGACTGCCTAGTCAAGTGAAACTCCTTTATACGATGAGATACAGATTTCCAAACATTCCCATAGAAGAACTTAGATACTCATGAAAATCTTAGTTACCCAAATGTATAACCAGTAGGATGTGTGGTTAAAAACATTTTCTCTCTCTTTTGTCGGTGCCCGTTTCTTGCAAGGGTGCTTTGAAATATTATGTGAAGCCTGGCATTTGCACACAAAGAGATTACATTTGATTGTTTTAAAAGCACCAACATAACCAATCTATGCTGTAACTGTTACATCACTAAAGGTTTTGAGTGAAGTTTTAAATTAATATCATTGGTTCCCAAATCGTATTTGTAACAGTAATTAACACGATATGGATGCCTAAGTTAAGTTAGGTCACTAAACTATAACTTACGAAGTTCAGTGGCTTTTCATGTTTAAAATGTTAGTTAATATCTCATTTTAACACCTAACTATAAGGTCTCTTTAACCCTTACTTTTTCGTTGAATTTATGATGTTTTTAATGTAAGTTAAGATCATATTACCATATTTCACTATAACATCACTTTAACCTTTGTTTTCTCCCCTCTCTGTTGCTCTGTCTCCCCTCTTCTCTCTCACTCTTTCTTAATTCCTTGCCTCCTTCTCTACTGACATCCTTATTTCTTGCTCCTTTGTTTTCCTCTTTCGTTGCCCCTTTTGCTCTTCCTTCTCTCTGATCTGTAACTCCTTCCCTCATTCTGTTTATTTTTCTCCGCCTCCTCTCATTTTCTTCTTCCCTATCCTGTCCTCTATTTCTCCCTTATCATCTATCCCTCCATGCCCGTCCTTCTCCCACTCTCTGCAGAGAGTAAACACAAAGTAAGGCCCGGGGCAAGCTCTGTTTTTTAAAACTTCTGAAAGGGCATCCTCTGAACTAACTGCAGCTGGTGCAGGGTAGACTGGGCCCCCTCTAGACCTCAGTGACACTGCACCAGCTGCACCACTGGTAGCTACTCTCATGCACACAAAAAAACTACCAAAAACAGAATTTAAAAAATGACACTAAAAGATTTCTGAGTATCTCCAACACTTTTGCCTTCCTGTTAAATTTTGGGCACTCTGGGTGTGTTTAGTGTCCACTCGTGAGATATATTTTGTAGTAGGCTATTATCTAGCAGTCACAAGTACTATAAAAACACCTATGTGAACCTACAGGGGCACAAACAAAATCTTTGTTTATTTTTACATAAAGAACCCATATGTACACCTATATTTCTGTTGTCTCAGTGCACATAAGTAGCTGTATGTGTGTGGTTGGCCTTGTGTGCAGCCTTATCTCATACAACACAAAGCTGCAACAGCTAGTAGTAAATATGCACTTTAGTATAGGATAGTCCTATTGGTTTTGTCAATGCTTGGTATATTTGCTAAGCTAAACATGGCAAGTAAAAATGTCAACATTGCGGTGACGATTATGGTCTAGGTATAAAGGATTTCACTGCCATATGAACTCTTGAAACAAGTTCTCAAACAAGGGGTGATAGGAAAGACCGTGCACTCAAACCGGAAAGTCTCTTCCACAATGTTGCCTTTAAGCAAGCTACCCTGCAGCTTTCTCACAGGGTCAGATTGAACAGATATTCCTTTGCATAATGGTCAGCAAAAAAAGCAGACCAATAATAGAGTAGCTGTTGCGTGCTCCTATGCAGAACTCTGATGGTGCATTTCCATCAAATAGAAGTGAGCCCTTGTTGCCCATAATAAGACCTAATGAGTGAATCAAAGGGTGGCGTGGTCACAGGAAAGGATCTAATCGAGGTCAATAGGAGTAGCCATTCAAGGGCTCCCATTGACCTTGGTTTGATCCATTCCTGTTGCAGGCACTAGGTCCAGCCACACAAGTGGGGCAGCATTTTTATCTGCACAGGTGAGGTAATGCTGGGTGGTAGGAATTTCGTGGATTCTGAAAGTTTGTATCACAGAAATATAATGAAATGCATGATTTCAGGCAAAGTTTGAGGTTTGCATGGCATTGTGGGTAAGCAAACCTCATGGAATCCACACAAGGCACACCACCCTGGACTTCCCTAGATGTCTAGTTTGTAAAAATGTGCAGGTTTGCTAGGTTTCCCTAGGTGCCGCCTAAGTTAGGGCCCAAAATCAGAAGCTGCCCACTTTGCCAAAAACAGGTCAGCTTTCGGTGGAAAAATGTGATGTATCCATGTTGCGTTTTGGGCCATTCCCTGCTTTAGGCACTAGGCCTACCCACACAGGTGAGGTACCATTTTATTGGACTTAGGGCAATGCTTGGTGAAAGGAAGTTTGTGGCTCCCTGCAGATTTCAGAACTTTCCATCACAGAAATGTGAGGAAAATGTGTTTTTAGTCAAAGTTTGAGGTTTGCAAGGGATTCTGAGTAAAACAACCTAGTGAGAGCCACACAAGTCACCCCATCATGGATTCCCCTAGGTGTTTAGTTTATAAAAATATACAAGTTTGCTAGGTTTCCCTAGGTGCCCCCTGAGTTAGGGCCAAAATCCACAGCTACCCACTTTGCAAAAACGGGTCAGTTTAGACTGGAAAAATGTGATGTATCCACGTTGCATTTTGGGCCGTTATCTGTCACGGGCACTAGGCCTACCCACACAAGTGAGTTACCATTTTTATCAGGAAACATGTGGGAGCATAGAATAGTGTGATTTTTGTTATTAGCAATTGGAGTTCGCTATATTTGTGCCTTCCAAATGTAATCCAGTGTGTAAGAAAGAAGACATTTTGAAAAATGACCTCTAAATCATATGCTAGTACGGGTACCCACAAATTCAGTAGTGCACAAATAACCACTGCTCCTAAACTCCAGATTTTATGCCAATTTCAGAAATACATAGGACTTTTTGATACCCATTTTTCACTGTGCATATTTCTCCATATGAATTGGTCTATACGCGGGACACAATGAAAAAGAAATGAACAGTGCAGCTCAGTTATTGGCTCTGGGTCCCTTGGGTTCTTGGAGAACCTACAAACTCAATATATATCCCCACAACCAGAAGGGTCTACCAGACGTAATGGTATATTGTTTTTGTAAATCTCCCATTGTGACAAAAAGTTACAGATGAAAACGTTGTCACAAATGGCCGTTTTTTTCCTACTCATTTTCGGTATTTCTTTAATTCAACAGTTGGTTTCTTTGGAAAAACCTTGAGGGATCTACACATATGACCCCTTGCTGAATTTGGAGTTTCATCTACTTTTCGTAAATCTATAGTTTTTCTGGATCACCCATGGGTTTCATACTGGTTTCCACCACAAACTGGAAGTCGGTTGAGAGCACCGAAAAATAGGAAAAATTGGCTACCTCTTTGAAAAATGCCAAATCAGTGGTACAAAATGATTTTTTTTCATCAGCTCTGCATGCTCCTGAGAACTGGGTCGATAGTGACTTTATCACAACAAACTGTTCGTTGATGCCATTTTTAGGAAAAAACAGCCTCTTTTATCTAAAGCACGTTTTTCCTATGTTTCTCCGAAAACTCAAAATTTAGCTATATCTTGCCTATTTTCTCCATTTCCTCCAGGGGAATCCACAAACCCAGGGTACTTTTAGAATTCCCAGGATGTTAGGGAAAAAAGACACAAATTTGGTGCGCTACCTTATGTGGAAAAAAATTATAGAGCCCTAAGCAAGAACTACCCCAAATAGCCAAAAAAGGGCTCAGCCCAGTGGAGAGCGGGATTACTATTTTAAATTTACCTCTCTTCTCATCTTTGGTTAGAAGTACTTTCAGCTGAAAAATATTTCCTTCTTGTACTGTGTTCCCTACTTTTTGGAACTTAAATGCCCACATAATATCACTTTCTCCTTATCTTCCTCCCACACTGGTTCCCCATCCCAGGGTTTCGAGTCTTAAACATATGTATTGAGGTTTCTACAAAGACCAATTTTAAATTTGTCTGTCTTTATCCTACTGGTGACAAAAACTGTAGATTTGGGGATAATACTCCAGACCTCACACAGAATACCACACTTTCTGTGCACTACAACATTTTCTTTCACTCCCAACAATCTTTTTTTTCCCGGAGTTTTATATAGCGCGAACTTGACCCCAAGGTATCACAGTGCTTTACATGAGCACCAGTTGTGTTACACAAGGACACATTAATTTTTGTTAGGCACGGGGCAATTAAGTGGTATGCCCAGATTCACAGGATGTTGAGCGTCATTGCCGAGACTCGAACCCGGTTCCCTAGATTTGAGATTGACCGCCCTAGCCTTTAGGCCACATCCTGTAGCTATTTTTGGATTTTCAGATATGTTAAGCAATAGATCTTTTTACTTCTGGGCCTGTAACACTGGATGTAATGGGTAATGCTGTGGAGAAAATTGTACTTGATTCCTCATTGTTGGCGTCTAATGTCTAATGATGTATTTTGGTTTCAACTGGTGTTTTTAATGTAACCAGTAGAATTTAATTATTATTTTTGTATTTTTGCTTTACATACATAGTCCAATGTACCACAATCTCTATGCTACAAAGAGACCAAATGGAAACCTTTTGCAAGTGTTCAACTGGAATTTCCACCAGTAAAGACCTCGCTGCCATCATATAAATTTCTTCAATGTGTCTGTGCCTTGAATACAGAGCTTGCTCTTGGTTGCGGTTGGAGATGCTCACTTCACAACCCCTTTACCAATGTTTTTAGCCCTACTTTATATTCCCCCATTCCCTCGACAAATCGGAACAGCTTACCTTCCATCTCCTCATCACTGGCACACTTGAATGAATTGAGGACATCGCTGCCTAAAAGTAGATGCATGAATGGGGTAACTGTATATGTGGACAAACAATGTATATAAAGAAATACAGAAAGACAGTGAGGTAAAGAAAATACATACATGTACCACAGTAAAGCATTGAAAATGTACAGTTTGAGAAATGCACCATTGATAGAGTTACTGTACCTTTTCTGCACAGCTCTGACTTTTTCTCCACCTTCTCCCTCCATGGAATGTTGATAGAGGGGAAAAAGGATTTCTTTTCTTTCGTTTCCTCATCTTCGTTTTTATTCGTTTGCAGTGGTGGAAGCACAACACCTGCATTGCTGATTTCTGCTTGCCCCTTTGCATCGGATTCTGTATTCCTTACACCATGACCCAAAGTCTCACTGATGTGCAATCGATTTGATCTTGCAAGAGGAGAAGAAGGTGGGGTGGGGCTAGCAGGCTTTGGAGAAAGAGATGGTTTTTGTGGGCTTAATGATTTGGGCACCTGTTTCTCATTCCCAAAGGAAGCATTATGGCCATTGATTGGTGGTAGCAGTGGTACCCCGGCATCGCCAGAAATGTCATTTAAGGAGTCATTTGAAACACAAGTAGAAGCATCCCTGTATTCCTTCTGGGGCGACGTAAATTGTTTCCGTGGTGAGATCCGTGTCTCTTTTTCACTGTCTGGTTTCAGCAGTGGTATTGGTACACCGTCAAAGCTATCTCCAGCACTGTACCGCTTCTTTCGTTTCTGTTCCCCCTGCTGATCATAGTGAAACCGCAGGGAGTAGTTTGTTCTTCTTAATTTTATTCCAAATGGAGATGTCTTCACCTCTCCATTTTGCCCTACTTTTTCAGGATTTTTAACACTGCTGTTCAACTGGCCTTCGGGCGAAGCGGGAGCTTCAGGCTGCAATGGGTCTTTACGTGGAGATTGAGGTGGGCTTGGGACAAGAAAGGATGGAAGATCTTTGGCAAATTTACAGCCCTCTGTGTTATATGCTTTTTTAGCAGTCTTTTCTATTAGACTTGAGTCTTTCTCGTGTACATTTTCCTCAGCTGCTGGTGGCGTGCTATCAAGTTCTTCCTTATTTAAACTTTCTGACTGCTTTGCCTTGTTTTCCACTTTTGCATCGTCTCCTTGTTTAACCGGACTGGTATGCTCCACACTAGTATTCGTTTTTGCAGTTTCCGAAAATTTTTGCCATGCAGGCGTTATAGAGAATTTTGCACTGGCTGACAAGGTTTTCCTTAAGTTGCCATGAAGATCACCCCTTCCTTTACCTGTCAAGTCTTCACTGCATCTACTGTTATTTTTCTGGTCTTTTTCAGATACGGTGCCATTTTCTGCACCTTTTAAGATCCTAGATCGAATAGAAGCCCACTCTGCTAACATGGCCTGGCTGTCCATCGACTCGGAAGTAAACTTTGTTTTGCTGGGCTTGGCATCTTGTTCTCTGCTTTTGGGTGCAGATTCCTGTGAAGTATAATCCACAGTCTTCCGCTCTTCAGTCAGACCGAGTAGAGATTTGCAAGCTGTATCTTTTATCTGGTTCAGATTCACTGCAGTGCCACAAAGCTGTGCACCAGTGACCAATATAGCAGTGTGGGGAACACTCATCGCAGATGGCAGAGCATGTGAGCCCTTGCTCTGTGATTGCTTTCTGGTTTCTTTCATGTCAGAAGAATGCACTGGCTCTTTGGAAGGAGTAACTGGGCTCAAATTAACTTTCTGAAATATTATTTGCTTTTCTCCAGACGACACTTGAAAAGTGTACGGCCTTGGCATTGTTTGCCGTTGATCCACCTCTTGCCATTTCAGTTCCTCTCCCATTCTTTCCTGTTCTCTCACATTTACTTTTCTTGGGCTCCCTGTTGCTTGTTCTGAAACTTCTTTCACATCATGGTGAGGCTGCTTTAATTTGTGTTCCTTCTCATTATGAAGGAGAGTAGGTTCTTTTGATGAAGATAGCCTGTCGCTGTTGGTAATGAGCACGTCTTCTTGATTCTGCTGACGCACATCTTCAGCTTGTTGTTTTATCACAAACTTTGGATCTGACTTCTGCTGCGTATTCTCTTCAGTATGTTGTCTTCTTTGCTCCTTATGTTTTCTCTTCTCAAGGTCCTGACCTACAGTCTCAGTAAGCTTAAGTTCCTCTAAGTCATGCTGTTGTTGCTCTTCGACTTCTTTTTTCTTTTCTTCCTCCTGTCTTTTTCTCTTCTCTTCATGACGTTCTAACTCAAGGCACTTCTGTTCTTCTAACTCATGCTTTCGCTGCTTCTCTAGCCTCCTATGTTGTTCTAATTTTCTTTGTTCCTCTTGGTGCTTTTTCTCCTTCTCCAACTCAAGCCGCTTCCTTTCTTCCAGTTCATGCTTTTGTTGCTCTTCCAGTTCTCTGCGTTCCTCCAGCTGCTGTTGTCTCTTTCTCACCTGCTCTACACGGTGCTGTTCTGCCAACTCACGACGCTTCTGTTCTTCTAACTCACGCTGTTGTTGCTCTTCCCGTTGTTTCTGTTCATCTAGTTGCCGTTGTTTCTCTTCCTCCTGTCTCTTTCTCTCCTCTTCCATATTCTGCTGTTCTTCCAGCTCACGACGCTTCTGCTCTTCTAGCTCACATTTCCTTTGCTCTTCTAATTTTCTTCTTTCCTCTAGTTCTTTTAGCTTTTGTTCTTCTCGTCTCTTTCTTTCCTCCTCCAGATGCTGTTCTGCCATCTCCCGGCTCTTCTGCTCTTCTAGCTCATGTTTCCGTTGCTCTTCTAATTTTCTTCTTTCCTTAACTTCTTTTAGCTTTTGTTCTTCTCGTCTCGTTCTTTCCTCCTCCAGAAGCTGCTGTTCTGCTAACTCACGTTGTTTCTGCTCTTCCAATCTCCTGAGTTCCTCTAATTCTTTTTCCTTTTCTTCCTCCCGTCTCTTTCTCTCCTGATCCAGACGCTGCTGTTCCGCCAACTCACGGTGCTTTCGTTCTTCTAACTCACGTCGTTTTCGCTCCTCCTGTTGCCTGTGCGCCTCTAGTTCTTTTTGCTTTTGTTCCTCTTGTCTCTTTCTTTCCTCTTCCAGGTGCTGCTCTTCTGCTAACTCACGGCATCTCTGTTCTTCTAGCTCACGCTGTTTCTGTTCTTCCAACCTCCTACACTCCTCTAGTTCTTGCTGCTCCACTTGTGCTTTCCTCTCTGTCTCTATGCGCCTTTGTGTTTTCAGCTCCTGGCGTCTTTGCTCTTCTTTCTCACGCTGTTTCTGCTCTTCATGTTTTCTATGTGCCTCAAGTTCTTGGGCTTGTAATTCCTTTTGTCTTCTTTTCTTATCTTCATTTAGCAACTGTTCTTCCAATATGAGACGTTTTTCCTCTTCAATGAGTTGAAACCTCGCCTCTTCGAATCGCTTCTCTTCTTCTGCTAATCTGAGCTTTTCTTCCTCTGCACATCTGTGATGGTGTGCTTGCATCCTTTTGCCTTCTTCTAACACGGACTGTGCATGAATCTGTACATGAATGGTGTGTTTTTCTGGAGTGATATTTACATTTTTGCTCTGGTATTTTTCTGTATACTGATGTGTTTCTGTGCTTTCTTTTTGAACGACTGACTCAATTTCTTGATGCTATAAAGAGGAAATAATCAGAATTGGTGTGGGTCCTTAATAACAATTTTAAAGTTGCTATTACATTGTAACTATGACATTGTGCTATAGAAGCAGATACAATTATACAATTGGCAGGCGAAATTCTGCTCCCCCACTTCTCTGGACTAGACCTGTTCTGATTAAAGCAGTGAACATTTCCCGAGGCAGTGGAAATCAATGTGAGGCCGTCTCTAAGGACATCTGCCTCCCTGTAACTGTTCTGAAGAGAACCCAACGCCATAGGCTCCTGCTATGGATATTACTTTCTCATGCAAAGACTGGAAGGATCGCCATTAATGGTACACACATATCTAGAATAGAGAAAAGCTGTTGGTGGTCGATTTAATTGGGATTCTTTGATGTTATGGGATGTAAACTTAGTACTGTGAAATATTTTTTTCTGCTAATGTCACAGAGTTGGGAGTTTAGCAACTCTATCTGTTTTACTTCACCAATTCGTTTGGTGTGGCATTTGTCTTCAACACACCAGTTCTGTATACATGGGCAACTATCAGAAGGGCTTTAAGGTGTGGTGCAATATCAAATACCCTAATAAGGAAACATTGCAAATCCCTCTGACTCTTCCCTCCCTCACACACCCACCATAGAGCTTGATTTGACTATTCCTTGCTATTTATTTGCTGAACAGATAAGTCCAGTGGCATGGACCGAGCAAGATGGTCGTCACTAATGGAGCCGAACATTACAATATGTTCTTTGCTGGTAACAGGTCACATATTTGATAACTAACTTAGGCTTGATGGCAGTAGTATGTAGCCCATTCAAAAATTGCTTTGGTGCCACAGAAAAGTAAAGGGTGCTCTCTGTCTGCAGTAGAGTAGCACAGATACCATGGGCCATAATGCAAGCAAAGAAAATGCCCCCCCCCCCTGGTAAGGTGGTAAAAGAATGACATAACTGTGATGGAGTGGGCCCCCCACATCCTTGGAGCCGTGCCATTACACCTGCTGCACTAATGATAGCTACACCCACGTGACTGTTCAAGCTCAAGCTCAGAAAGAGTGCAGTGATTTGGCTGCCTGGGCTGAGCCGCCTCTCCTGCAGTGGACACTTTAGCTAAAAGCCTGCCATTAGGAAGCCCAAAAGAGAACAAGCTGATTTTCCTGCTTGCCTCCTACAGGGAAGATGTACAAAAAGCGAGCGGGGTTTCCGCCGTTGTCTGTTTTGGAGTTCCTGCAAGGGCATAGGACAGGCCTGTGAACGTTGTATTCATGGCACAGATGAATGTGCCATGAGAGAGTCGGCTTCATGACGTGTCCAAACCCCTCAACGGCTGGACCTTTCAATTTCATCAGTCTGATTTGATTTCATATTGTTTTTATATATCAATTGAATATTTATTTGCAGCTCTGCTGCGCTTGCTGTGAGTAGGAAACCAAGTAGAATCTACTCATCACTGTGACTCTTGAAAGTCTAGGGAGCTATTCAAGTTATTGTATTTTGTTAAGCCAATGCTAGCTTATTATTGCCTAGAGAACAAACATTTGGAATGGGCCTGCAGTGCATACAGAGCGCCCACCCGACCCAATCTCACAGCACCCGGGAAACATGCAACACTCACTGAGCACTGGTCTGGGGCTACCAGGTTATTCTCCATTCTGGGACTTTATCTCGAGAGGGAAGTTTTTAGGGGATAACTTCTGTAATCGTTAAATTCAGCCCCTGTATCTCCCTTTCCTAAATCCGACCAACTCAGAACGAGGGTCTAAGTCTTCCAATTTTTTTTATTTAGGGCTCTCATATCATGCATTTGAATCCAAAGACATGCATAAATACTGGCATAGTTTAATATGTTTATAACACCCGGTCCACAAGAGCTCATTCTGATACTTCTATAAATACATTAATGACCTTTACATTTTCATCTTCTGCTCACTATCTTGATCAAATTTACTGGGAGTACAAAAAAAGTCGTCAATTTTGTCATATGTCAACTATTATTGCAAGTAGGGGTTATTTGTTATTTTATAGGAATCCGTTTAGCACATTTGGTCAAGTCCATCAATCACAAGACCACGTTAGGTGGCCTTGTGTGACACTGGACCATGGCTGTCTTCTCTTAGCCAGTTTGACAGCCAGCTGAGTGCACTTTCTCACCTTTTATTTTTTGCTAACTGACATAGGAAATAGCTAACAGTGTTCACCATATTTCACACTACTCACCTCAATAATACTGGTGTGCATTCACATAACTGGTATCTGTGTGTTCACAGCAATTATGCATCATACACATAACTCCTGGTTTTAATTTAAATGAAATGCTTTACTTTTGAGTAGAGATAGTTACTCTCTATGCAGGTATTAAAATAGGATACAGGTATCTTTAACATTAGCCGAAACATTTACAATTAACTGGTAGCACATGTTTAGCAAGTGATTCTGAGAAAGAAATTGCCTCTACTATTCTGATTGAGAACATATCTTGCATTTTGTTTTACTTTACTTGCCTTCAACTCTTCCCGGGTTACCCTAATTCGTCTTTGACTTTTACCCTTCTCCCTCACAAACAAGAAAAACTGAGCAGAGATTTCATTACTTGTGCCTTCAACAAGTATGACAAGTCCAAATCTGAGCAAGACCGTGAAATTCGAAAATTTAAAACAAGAGATCTAATGTATATAAACATATTATCATCATTGCCCATGTATCCAGGGTCAAGAGTAATACACCTGTGTTGTGAGATCGGAGCCTGACTGAGTGATAAAATGGGGCCAAGCACGTTCAATCTTGCAGATCTTAGAAAGCTGAATAATATGGGACCAGAACAACAATTGAGGTATTTGTGGCTATGAATCAGGAAGCTTGACAGGGTTCTTAATGAAAAGCATAGCTCTGGAAAACAAAATTGTCCATACAAATTGTTCTTGACCATTAACAAAAATGATGCTTCCCTTTTCCCCATTTTTCCTGCCCCTTATTCTTTTGGTTAGTCCACCTAATTTTCACTATCCCAAATCTTTATATGGTCCTTTGCACACTTTCGGTTTCTCTTCTAGTCACCTTTTCTGGGTTTATGGAGGGCATAGATAATAGTCAAGACACATACCCCTGGTATACCTGTAAGATCCCTTGCTCTCGTCGTTCAACCTTTTCTGCATGAACAAGAGCACTTTTTATTGCTAAGATGTGAAGCAGGTGTCCCTTCTTATAACTGGGTTTTAACCACTAGTATCAGTGTTTGTATCACGTAGTAGGAATATTCTGTTGAATTTATAAAGCAAAATATTTTGATGCACCATGGGTCTACGGCTAAAGTGTATTTCAATAAAATGTAAAAGCGGTATTAGTTCTTCTTCCAGGATCTAGCAATTTGCCTATGCTATCAGCAGAAATGGATCCATGGATCCTTTGTCACCACTACGAAAAAATATTAACGCTATGCATTTGCAAGGTCGAACACATTTTGAAAACTGGTTCGAAGGTTTGATAGAATTTATGAAGTGCCATGAACTTTTTGTTTACATAGTAGTATAAATAGTAATGTATGCAATTATATGTAAATCTCTTAAATTTCATGAAGACATCTGAATTTGTGGTGTGTGCTTTTCTTCAGTGTTTTAGGTTTCTTTTTGTGTGTTGTCCCCCTAAGTACGTTTAAAAGAAAACATTTAATTTGACTTACCTGGAATATATAAACAAAAAGTCTGGCAGTGTTGGTTGAAATGTATAATGCCATGTCAGTGTAGAAAGTTTACGCCCTGCTATTTATGGTAATGAGAGTATTGGGAAGTACAATCTTGATGATTATAGTGAGGACGGTGTTTGAACTCTGGGTGGAAATGCTATGTAATTCTCTGCATACGTAATGCCAATCACCACTGGGGTTTTGCGCCCTTCATGCGTGAAGTTTGTGGAGGAAGATTATGCTTCACGTATACATTTATCTTCAAGCATCTCCCCCTTATTTATGCCACTTACCACTTTTACTACTCCTGTAGCTCTGAGCACACTTTTAGCCACTGCATCTGCTCTTTCTACCCTACCTGTAGCTGTGCTCGCTATAGTGTTATGCCAAGTGTAGTAGGTATGGTGTTCAGTATCCGTGGTAATAGGCATGAATTTAATCATACGTCACTTACCAAGGGTTCCAATTACTTCCAGAAATCCATAGTCCTATCCAATGCTTGCATGTGTATGTGATATCGACACTCACTCTGGTTAGTGCCGCCATCCTGTATTCAGTGGCTGTTCCAGAGCTCTGGCCTAATGACAGTTTGCCTCACTCCTCGATGCATCAATATTTAAGGTGGGGCCTTGCCAAGGGTGGTCTATATCCTTTCAGAATGGGGAGATCTCTGTTGACATCCATGTTGTGTAGCATAAAATAGGCCTGTAGCATATTCTTTGCCTTCGGTGGCTCAATTTAACTCTTGCATACGCCCTAATGCAGACACATGAACCTCTCTTTGAGCACCCAATTGCCACTTAATGGCGTTAAGACATTTGCCTTTTGAACTTCCTCTGTTTCATGTCTGCTGGATTGTGGTACGGTGCCATCAGCGGTGTCTTTAGCAGGACATAAGAAAGTGGCTATTTTTGCATTGTCACCCCCATTTATTTGCTGACTGGTATTGCTGGTTTTTGAACTTTGCACACTGGGACACTTTTGTCCAGTTCCCAATATATGTGCTCTGACCCCTAAAATATGGTAGAATTGGTTAATACTCAATAGACATATTTAATTTACAGTAAGGCCATAGCATATGGTGTAGGAAAATTCACCAATGGCATGGAAAGTTAAATGTCACCTGTAGAATGCAGCACTTATTGTGCCATCCTCTAGACTGACAAAGAAAACATGGCTTCAGGCCTACCTTTGCACCCGACTCATTAAGCTTTTCAACCAGCAGGTGAACCCGTCAAAATAGCCCTATTTGACAGGAAATAGCCCTACTTTTAAATATTGAATATCAAATAAGTCACCCATAAGTAGGCCGTGTAGCTCGCAAGGTAGGGTGCCTAGTATTTAAAGTGTTTTGGTACTTCTAAATGTTTTACACATTTTCTCCAAGTTAAGCTTGTCTGTGGTGTGCCATAGCTACCAGGGGTTAAGCACAGCTTTAAATTATTTCAACCTTTGCCTGAACCAAACAGGTTTGTGACATTTTTTTGTGGTTAAAAATCAACCCCAATTAATAAATCACTTTCTAAAATTCATGCTCTAGGAGGCTGAAATAAGGGCACATTTTCTGTGAGTTCTCAAATATCTTTGCATTCATTTCATTAAAACATTCTGACAAGCAGTGGGGAACATGTACTTGCAACACCAGCAGCAGTCTTTTCTAAATTGGTTGTGGGATTTTGATTGTATTGCATTGTGACTTTTTAACTGTTTTATTACTGCTAAATATTTTACACATTTTTCTAAGTTAAGCCTGTCTACTCTGTGCCTCAGCTCCCAGGGGTTGAGCCCGGGTTTAAAGGTTTTCCCCTGACAAGTTGGTAGTCTTATTCCTTTTGATGGACTCACATGCACCCCAATTAAATAATCCACTTTCTTACAGGAAACATTCCATGCTGGCTGTGAAAGCTAGAGGGCTACCGTCACTAGGGGATGTAATTAATGTAGAGATGCTGTCTGGAATGTGTGCAGTCTAATCAAAAAGCAAGATCCTTTTGTGTTATCTGTGACTTTGAATCCAGAATGGTTGCATCATACCAGGAACATGGAAGGTGTTTAGACTATCCAGCCAAGTTTTGCTTAGAATCACATACCAACTGGATAATTAGGCTAATGGATACTTTATGGATGAAGTATACCAACTTGTGCCTTAACATTTCTTGATAGCAATGTGTGTGCCATCAACAGCCCCGAAGGCTAGGTAAAAGTCACAGATGTTGCAGAAGTCACTCTGTGGTTATGTCAGCTTTGGTGTGAGTGGAAATCTGATGTTGCATGGGAAATGGGACTTGGGTGCCTCCATGACTTTTCTAATGGCCTTTCAGAGAGAATTAAACACAGAAACCCTTCTTTTGCCTGCTTCCCATTTGTATTTGACTCAAAGACCTATTCTCAGTAGAATAGGAGGACAGGTGGTGGTGACTCGACGGTGTGTGTTTTATCCTGGATATGGATTCTCCTTACTCTAGTCTGGGTGGTAGTTTTTCTGGATTTGCATAACATGACAATTGCGACAAAATAATTTACTGTACAGTCCCATTGAATCAAGTATGCATTGTAGCTCCAGCATGCCTACGACCTCTGTATACCTGCGAGGCAGTCACCTAAGTGAAATGTTAGGGGAATATTAACAAAGATTGCCAGCGCTCCATGATGTTGTGTGAAACCACTCTATGCATTGCTAAGTATGCTTGTACATTTCTAAACAGGAAAGACCAAAAAGAAATCAAATACCTTTGCCAATTTGTGTTTCTTTGACTGCCTCTGATTTTTCGGTTTCACGGAAAGCTTGTGTTTAGCAGCGCTATTGTCTAAGCGAGCCACAGCGCGAGGAACTGCATCCAGGTTTATGGATTGAATTGTGCTGGAACCAGTAATGGGTCTCTTTGGGCGAGATGGCTTGACTGGTGTACCCTGTTGATTTGAAAATAAAACATCATGAGATGGTTTGACTGGTGTATCCTGTTGATTTGAAATGAAAACATCATGAGTACTACTCAATACATCAAAAAACAAAAACAAAAAAAAGCTAGTTGCAAACATTGGTTCCTCCCAAGAAATGTCCTCAGTAATTAGAGAGGTTTCGTCTTGTTTGCTCTGCAGAATGTTTGGTAATAGTCATGTGCACTTCTTTTTTACCAGCAGTGTGTGTTAGAAAATATGCAATAGACAGCATTTAGTTTGAGCATTTGCTCCTCCATTTTGTATGCCACGTCTTCAGTCTACATCTGTCTCATGCATTTTGTTGCTTACTGGGTTGCTGTTCGTGGCTAACCGAAAGTTATGTCTTCACATTTTTGTAGATCATGTGACTCATGTGAGACAACCCAGCGGCGCCTTAGTCTAGAGAGCGCTCTGCCCTTTTCAAGGCTGCAGTGTCTGATACTGATAAGAACATGTTTGCCACATATGCAGATTTCTGTAAGACATGTCTGAGCTTGGGCTAACTGGAGAAAACTGGTTCTAACTGGTCTGTTATCACCTTCCTGTTTGTTCACTACTATAAATGTAGCCCTCAGATACTTTACGTCAGCTCACTCCTGTACATCCTCCCCGGAGGCTGTACGGATCTGCTTCCGCTCGAGTGTATAATAAATATTGCTTGTTATACTTTCCCTCCCACTACCTGGTTATTTTTCTACGAGTGGACAGAGTGGTTTTGGTACAATACGAGATGGTCCCGCTGTGTTACTAATAATTTCTCATCTCCACATGTGCTAAGTTCTACACTGGACTACATTGCCACCCCTAGGTCGGCGTTCCGTTACATCGTCCAAGACAAGTTATATAAAATAGGGCTAAATAATTAAAAGTAGAGTGAGTGTAACTTAAATTAATAAAAAATAAAAGTGTGGGGGCTCGCCCACCCCAGGTGATGAATTAGCAGTCAATGTACGAACATACAACCGTGCAAAGCTAGGGTCACGGGGTATTGACTCTACTCTCCTGCAGTAGCGGCTCGTGGAGGCAGTGCTGCGGGGTGGTGGGGCGGGGGAGGAGCAGGGTGGGGGGGTAAACTACGACATACGGCCGAACAGAGGTAAGTAAACAAATAAATAAATAAAACGTATTTCATTGCACCCGCTGCATTGCCAAATGCGATGCAGCGCGCGCAACGAAATTCGTTTTATTTATTTATTTGTTTACTTACCTCTGTTCGGCCGTATGCCGTAGTTTACTACCCCCCACCCTGCTCCTCCCCCGCCCCACCGCCCGCGGCACTCCCTCCACGAGCCGCTACTGCTCTCCTGGGCAGGTATGTTGTAAGCGCTCTGACTTCCCCTGGTATGTATGCAATCTATGTGCTAAGACTTGGATTTTTTGGGGGGCAAATCCTTGAAAGTGGGATGCATGATACCCTTAGCAGGGCTTCAGAACATTCGAGGGGTGTAAAAGCAAGGACAAATAGTGGTCCTTTAAAGAATGTCATAACTTGGAGCGTATGAAGTCACAGACTCGACTAAGGCTGCTGCAGATGCTCACAAGGGTAACTAAAAGGCTGCAAACGGGTTCCCAAAAAGGAGGAGTAAAATGAAAGACTGACAAATGTGTTTGTGATTTCTGTCATCAATATGGGCCTCCTGAGAAGACAGGCTCACACCTCCAGTTAGACAGATGATGAAGTTATAGAAGCAGTCAAGTATTATCTGCTCAGTGGACTGCTGAGTACAACTGATTAGGCAGTCTAACTTTGTGATCACAGTCATGCCATTGCAATGCCTCTTCTTGTGCCTGCTGGCCAGGCAAATATCAATCTTAGCTACTAAAACACTTCATGTGGGTACAGATTTACTAACATTTCAAGCAACACAGTGCAGCCATACAAATTGCTGGGCTGCATTGCATGAAAGGGAGACATTAGAAATGCACCATATTTGCAAAGATCTGGTGACTTCCTGATGCCGCCTTGCGCTGGCACACTGTGTGCTCCCTGCGTTGCGAGCAGCATTGTTTATCTGCATAAATACAATCCTTCAAGGCATTTCCCTTTTTCTGTGTGATGCGGAATGCATCACATATAGAAAACAGAAGTAAAGAGGAGAAATAAAGATCTTTCTCCTTGTTACGCCTTGGTCAGGGTGACGTACCATTTTGTAGCCTTCCCAGGTTTACAACTCTTTGTAAATCTGAGAATGCACCAAAATCGATGGGTGGATCATAGGAATGTGCATGATCCATCCATAAAATGCCTCCCTGCAACAGGGTAATGCAAGGCAGTGAAATGCGCTGTCTTGCATAACCTTGGATTTACTAAACCACACAAAGCCAAGCAAGATGGCTTTGTGTGGCTTAGGAAATCTCATTTAAGGGCTTGCGTTGCCTTGTGTCGACTTGCGGGGCGCAAGGGCAACACAAGCCCATAGTAAATCTACCCCCAGGTTTTCAAAGAGGATAATGGGAAATCTTGGGGCATGAGATTGTTGAAGCCATCTTTCATATGTGATACCAAATGCTTGAAGCTTCAGGCCCTGTTAAGTTGACATGAGAACCAGCATATAGACGCTTGTACTTTTCCACTCTATTTAGATGTAAAGGCTGCTGTAACGCAAGGCTTGCCTAAGAAACATACGAGAACATGAGCAAGATGCTAGCTTAGCCACAAGTATTTCAGCATATCACATTTAGCAATATTTCTCGTACGTGCTATGATATTGCAATCATTTCAGTGGAAAAGTACCAAGGCTAATACAAATGCATTACAGTGGAAAGTCCCAAACAGTCACGTACTTCAGACACGTGGTCAGCAACAGTATAGTTCGGTCCATACATGGTATAGCATAGTCTAGGCCCTTGCTGATCGGACAAGTACACTCTGCCTAACTTGTGTTACCTGTATTATGACGATGCTTCCTATGTGGTTTGGGACAATAAAAGCTGTGCAAGGGCGACGCCCCTTTGGACACTCAGTGACTATGCTGGCTGTCTCCGTGCTGCACGTATTTGCATTATCTATTGGTCTCCAATAAATTCTGCTATCTTCTGTGCTGACAGAGAATTGTATTTGTGGTATTATTTCTATATTTCTATTTCAGCTTCTACATTTGGTGAAGAATGCGGCTCCAGGATCCCTGACCTCACCGGCAACCAGGCTGTTGGACCACAGCTTCTTTCGGAGCTCGGAGGCTTGAGGTTTGATGACTCTTGATTTTTGTCTCTTCTCCCTTACTCCGCTCCGTGGCTGAGGGACTCTGCCTGCCGTGAGTTGGTTTGTGTCATATCTCTGGTTCCTGCTTTCTCTCTCTCAGCACATTTGTATGGACATTCTTTGATAAAGCTCTTCTTCCCCTCCTTCTCCCTCGATTTTGCGCCTCTCACGACGGTGTGTTTGTGTCCCGGAGACATATGAGTCTCTTGCCTTCCAAATTATATGGCTATCATAGCAGCCATTTTGATCACCTTCTTCTGCCTCCTCTTTGTGGCTTTAATAATATATATCTCGGTCTGTCACCATTCTGTTGAAGACTGTACCTCTGTTTAAGGTTAGCACTTGCTACGTGGTGCTGACAGTGCTTTGCTTCCTGCACCGTTCGTGGTATCTGACCTCTGACTCTGCTACCGACCTCTACCATATTTCTCTAATGTGCATTTTTTGATCTCCATTTCAGTATCTGGTCCTAAAACACACCACGCCAGGCCGGTGATGGCAACCATCCGCACTTTCCCTGCACGCAGTGACTCCCTGGTGCGAGGCAGCTCTTGGCTGACGGTGTACCAAGGAGGGCGAACTTCTGCAGTCCCTTGTCTTGCCTGCGGAGAGTCCCCGGCCTATGGGGATGGTGGAGATTTACAGCTACTTCCCAGTGACTGGAGCTGAGGTCGGTAGGCATTGCCAGAATCAGCACCCATCGGTGAGTTTTGTTGGGGGATCTCCATCCTCCGGGTTGGGTTGTAGCAGGTAGCCCCTCATTTTAGAGTTGCAGCAGTTTTTGCTCCCCAGAGGGTCGTAGCAGGTTGCCCATCGTTTTAGAGTTGCGGCAGTTTTTGCTCCCCAGGCACAGGTGGTAGCAGTGTAGGCTCCCCTGAGGTTGCACACAGTTGTTGTGCGGACACGAATTCGTGGGAGTGGTAGCCAGGTGAACTCCTCCTTTAGTTGCAACAAGTTTTCGCCGATTCATACGTTTCCATGAACTCAGGTTTGGGTGCAGCTAACTCACCTCCGCGCCGCTGGCCACCAGTACCCAGCGGGGCGCTGCCTCCTGCTGGACACCAGAGGTGGTCTCCAACTGTGCCTAGGGGTCCACCTAGGCACAACAGGGAGAGGGAGTATCAGTTGTGTTATTGTCTATCATTTTGGATTTTATTGCATTCTTTAATAGTGTTGCTGTGATGTGTCTCTCCTATATTGTGGTAAAATACTGTTAGGGTTGCACCTACATATTGTTGCAGGGTGTTCTCTGTAATTGTCAGGCAACCATTGACTTGGGTATTGTAGTTATTACGTGACTGACATTAATACGCTGCTACCTCTCTGACAAGTAACTGAACATCCCTTTAATGATTATTGCAGCCCTAATAAAATGTCTCTTAGCATTCCAGCCCATCCACAATGGACTGGCTGGCTGACCTATTAATATTTGCCCTATACTGTATGTTACCTCTCATTTGCGTGCTATTTCTTATAACCTTTGAAGTACCAATAATATTGTTCCTATTTCACCTATTATCATTATGGGATTAGCATAGTCACACCGCACCAATTCCTAGCACATTTCATACTACAGCGCTGCAGCGCAGGGTTGCTAAATATTGCTTTTATGTTTTATGTGTATCAATTGCGTGAAGAGTTCACCACCTCTGCTCTGTTTTTTTGAATGCCTGAACCCTCACGGCACAGTCCTAACGGTCGTCAATTTCGTCTAGCCGCACCTCCCGCCCGTTTGGGAACTCTGGGAGAATGCAAGGAGGCGGAATTACTACTCTTTCTTCCAAATACTTTCCTGTCATCTTCTTTTTCTGTCCATGGAGCGCCAGTAACGCTACCAGCACCCAGGATGTTTTCTTTACCTTTCCACTTGTGGATGCTTTGGTGAACTAGTACCGATCGAACTGTCTTTTGACTGACGAACGGCTGCCTCTGCTGCTACAAAAGCTGGAGACTGGCTGAAAGCGCATGATAACGTTCGTTCACCCACTGTGTTGTCTGTTTGCATTATAGCGCGACGCCCCACCCTCCCTGTGTCTGGTATATTTTAATTGTCGTCGCAAAGCAACAAGGGTTAATACTTGCACTTCACACCACCACACAATGGGCAATCCTCTGAGGAAAAATGATTTAAATAGCAGTCAGCCAGCTCCGCCAAAAGACTCCCCAGCATATTATGTGGCCCTACACCAAGGACTAGGTTCTATTCTTTTTATACATAAATGGCATGACTTGACAGCAAAAAGACCTGACTTACAATTTCCGTGTCACGGGACCTATGACGTGAATAAGTTGTCATATTTGAGACAAATGTTAAAGTTGAAAGGCAAGAAGATAAGGCCGGCAGAGTGGGAATCATTTTTTCAATGGGACTGGGTTCTGCGTGATATGCGCAAAACAAGTAAAATAAAGAGTAAGGTCCACAAAGAATTGCCAGACGTTAAGAATAAACTGTTGAATGAGTTAGCGAGGAAGAAGATCAATGAAAATTGGAGACAGACGCAACTAGATGTAGTGGGTGTGTTTCCATGCATTCTGGTTGGAAGTGAAAAAGGAGAGAAAAAGGATAGGGAGGGAGAAGGGGATTCATTCCTCGAAGATCTATTAATGGGGAGAATGCAACGACCTCCCATCCCAAAAACAGATGACACTGTCTCACCCTCCGCTCCCACGCGACAACACACTGAGCTATCTGAGGCACAGCAAGCAGCTTGCATAACTCTCATACACAAGCTGCTGGAAGAAGCCGTTACGAAGACATCGCCTTCCTACAACTCATGAGGCAGGATGCTGTCCACGCAGCTACGAAATACAGCGATAAGAAAGAACAGTTGTTAGCCACATGCGCAAAAAGACAAATAACTGTACCGCGTTTAATAAACAATACATGGAAGCAGCTATATGATGATACATTAGTGGATGACAAACTTTCCACCGCACAGTGGCGGAATTTAGTATGGGACATCTGTACGTATGTATACCAGACAGCGCATGACATCACCACACTAGAACAGGCTATAGACGGAGCACAGACTGCTCCATCAGAGGCCAGGCGACACAGTCTTATTCTCACACATAGTGCCACCCAGTCCCCACGTGGATCACCAGTACTGGACAGGAAAATAATGCTGAAAGCAGACACCATTAAATGCCAGAATTTCTTACACCAGATGGTGGAAGGGACACTACCAGTAGACATATTTACAGCACAACAGTGTAGGCAATATCTGGATAAAGTGTTGTCACTGGCCAGAGCGGATATGATGGATAAAGGACCACAAGCGCATAACGCATATATACAACAAGCAAAAAAACAATGCCAAGACGCCACTAGTGACCCTCCATCACTGCCAACACAGTATGCCTGGGATATATGGAAATTTAGTTTTACAGACTCGGACCTGCAAACATGGGACGAGCCCAGACTAAAGGAGGCACTGAAATATGCAGTAGAGAAACTACAGCAATGGAAGAAACTAATAGAAACATTTTCAGTGATAGAAATAGCCCAGACCCTTACACCTCGCACTAGGGACACAGCCCCTACAACAGCAGCACCAACGTTAATAATGCCCCTGCGAGAAGTGCCTCCTCCACCAGGCAGTGAAGACAACAAATTAGCATATGTCCATGTCCTGTGGTCCAGACAAGACATTATGTGCTTCACTAAAGATTTCCCAAAATTAAGGGAAGAACCAAGGAAGTGGTACACTGAGTTAGACAGAATGGCAGCACTGGGGCGGGGGGGCTGCTATGGAAGGACTTTGATATACTGTTCAATATAATTGTGCCCAAAGACCTGTGGGAAGACTGCAAAAGACAAGTAGAATGGCCAAAAAGGGAGCCAGACAGGGGGAAGGGAGGACTTCCAGAAGACGTAGTAGATCAAAAATACCTGGAAGTAGTGAAATATTTGCAAGAAAAAGTACAGGAAGACAAAGTAGATTGGAACAAGATAACACATACCAAGCAGGAGAAAGAGGAGAGTGTGAACTCATATTTTGACTGCCTTCTGCAGGTCTATCAGCAGAACAGCAGGTTAAAAAACCCAATGGGAGATGCTATGCCAGCATTTGTAACAACATTTGTCCAAGGACTACGGCCACCAATTAAAGCACACCTACAAACCTCATTTGTTTGCTGGCAACAGGAACCACTTGAAAAGGTATTGGCAGCAGCCAGATACTGCGCTGACTACCAGCACAATGTACAAACAATGGAGGCAAACCAAATAAAGAAGGACAAAGTAAGACTGATGGTAGCCCAAGAGAGGTTTTACACAAACCAGCAAGGAAGAGCAAGGGGTAGGGGAAGAGGAAGGGGTGCAGGCAGACAACAAAACAGTAGATCTGTTTCCCAGCCACCACCAGGAACAGCATGCTTCTATTGTAAAGACCCCAACCACTGGAAGGCCGATTGCCCAATATTAAAAAATAATAATCAGGAAAATAGGCCTAAACACAATGGAGGACAGGGCCAACAACAATACCAACATTACCCCCAGCGCTCAGACTACAGAAATAATGATCAGCAAGGGTTTGCACCAAATGACATGCCTCCACCTCCGCCCCTGCAACAGAATAGGAGGAACATGGATGAGTGGGTAGGGCAGGACGAGTGGGTGCAAGAGGACGGTGCTTTCCCACCACCGCCTCAAGGCACATTCTAGGGATGCCTGAGAGTGGAAGACTGCCTAATAGCTCCAGCAATAGCAGTGGACCAATCTGGCCCATATGTGGAAGGAACAGTTTTGGGCAAAACTGTACCATTCTTAATAGACACAGGAGCTCAAAGACCAATGCTAAAGGCATCTGAGATGCCCGAGGTGCCACTTTCGGAAACACAGGTAACGACAGTCGGAATGACAGGACAACCAATAGATGAATACCTCACCCAGCCACTAAGATTAGTAGTAGGCACCATCGCTGTCAACCATCAGTTCATCCTTAGCAGGTTCTGCCCCGTGAATTTACTAGGAAGGGACCTGCTATGTAAATTACAAGGCACCATACACTGCTCACCAACAGGGGTCTTCCTAGAAAGCAGACTAAACGGGTTGATGCTGCAGGCCTTTATGACATGCACTGACCCCGTCATACCTCCAGAATTGCGCGATTGCGTGCCACCTCACGTCTGGGCTCGGAGTGCCAATGACGTAGGACAGGTGTTAAACTACCCACCAGTGCAGATCAAATTACAGCCAGGAGCCGCCCTCCCAAGAGTGCCACAGTACAAGATTTCAAAGGAAGGGGAGGAAGGCATAGCACCAGTAATAAAAGACCTACTGAAGCAGGGAATTATAAAGGAGATACGCTCTAGCCAATGCAACACACCGATACTTCCTGTTAAGAAGGCCTCCAAGAGCCCGGATGGGGCCCCTGTATATTGTTTTACCCAAGACCTAAGAGAATTGAACAAAATAGTGGTACCTTCCTTTCCAGTGGTCCCAAACCCAGCAACAATATTGTCCAATATCCCAGTAACAGCCACACACTTCACAGTGCTGGATCTTAGCTCCGCCTTCTTTACCATCCTCTTGCACCCTGACAGCCAGTACCTCTTTAGTTTCTCCTTTAGGTCCAAGAGATTTTGTTGGTGCCGACTCCCTCAAAGGTATACAGAGTCCCCCTCCATCTTCATGAATGCATTAAAGACAGATTTGGATTCCCTAGTACTAAAGGAAGGTTCCACACTTATCCAGTACATAGACGATTTACTACTGGCCTCACCTTCAAGGACGCTTGTGCAAAGGACACTGTTACCCTCCTGCGCCACCTAGCACTGAAGGGTTACAAGGTCTCCCCAAAGAAATTACAGTTCTGCCTCACTGCTGTGAAGTATTTAGGCCATGAACTGTCCGAGGGAACAAGAAAATGACTGCCTGACAGGATATCCACCATCATCCATTTTCCCCAACCACACATACAAAAAGAGGTTTGGGCCTTCTTGGGGGTGGCGGGATACTGTCGGCACTGGATACCAAACTTCTCCCTGATTGCCAAGCCCTTGCAGGCCTTAACACACAAAGACGTCCCGGGTATTGTGCCCTGGTCTCAGGACTGTGACAAGGCGTTCTACAAATTAAGAACTGAACTCAGTGGAGCACCAGCGTTAGGCCTCCCAGATTACAGCAAGGACTTCCACCTATTCTACCATGAGAAGGGAGGGTGCTCATTGGGGGTGTTAACTCAAAAGCACGGATCCTTCTACCGCCCAGTGGCATACTATTCAGCTACACTAGATCCAGTAGCATCAGCGCTCCCGCCTTGCCTCTGAGCAGTGGCGGCAGCAGCACTGGCGGTAGAACAGTCAGAAAATATAGTGTTGGGACACACCATGGTTTTGCACGTTCCCTATGCAGTGGACACACTTCTCACATCCACTAAGACTCAGCATCTGACGAATGCACTCCTCACCAGGTATGAGCTGACACTATTAGCACCACACATTGTCATCAAGAGATGCACCACCTTAAACCCAGCCTGCCTTTTGCCAACAGAGCATGACATAGATGATTTGAAGTCAGATGATGCATTTTATGACTGTGCACTGGCTATAGACAGGCATACAAAGGTGCGCCCAGACCTGAAAGACACACCCCTGCCAGACGCCCAAGGAGATTTGTTTGTAGATGGGTCATGTCTCAGGGACGACAAAGGGACACTGCAGGCCTCCTATGCAGTTGGCACAGCCAACAAGCTGCTGGAAGGGGGAAGGCTGTCAGCCGCCAAAAGCGCACAGGCGGCTGAACTCGTGGCACTGACGAGGACATGCACATTGGCTAAAGGAAAAAGAGCAAACATATACACAGACAGCCAATATGCCTTCGGAGTGGTCCATGACTTCGGCCAACTGTGGTCAATGAGGGGATTCCTCACATCAGCAGGCCAACAAATACAACACGCAGAATTGATCAGTGTCCTTCTCCAAGCACTGTTACTGCCATCAAAAGTAGCTATAATAAAATGTGGAGCACACACTTCATCAAAAAATTATGTGTCAAAAGGCAACGCCTTTATTGATGGGGAAGCAAAGAGGATAGCGCTAACAGGCTGCCAGCTAGCAATGGTACAAATGATTAGCCAGAACAAGGACATTCATGTTAACAATGATTCACTACATTTTGACCCTAAACACATTCAGGAAAAGGTTGAGGAACATGAAAAGGAGGAATGGATAAAAGGAGGGTGTGTGCAAACAAAAGAGGGGTTATGGACAGGGCCGAATGGAAAAATATACTTACCTTCATCAATGCTCCTCTTTATGGCACGCCTCTTTCATGGTCCCTTGCATGTGGGCCGAGACGGCATGATCAGATTGTTTTCGCAATGTTGGTACAACTGCTAGTTCCGTCAAATAGCAGAGAGACTTTGTAAGCAATGTACTGTTTGTGCACAATATAACACTGGGAAGGGTACACCAACTGCACCTGGCCACTTTCCACCACCCCACGGACCCTTTGAAAGCCTCCAACTTGATTTCATTGACATGCCCCCCACCCAGAAGTACAAACATGTGTTGGTAATTGTGTGCATGTTTAGCAAATGGACTGAGGCTTATCCAACAAAGAACTGCGATGCACACACTGTTGCTAAATGCCTTCTGAAAGAACTTAAACGCGTTTTGGAATTCCATCACTTCTAAGCTCTGACAATGGACCTGCGTTCATCTCCCATGTGATAGGGGGAATATGTAAGGGGCTTGGGGTGACACAAAAACTACACTGTGCCTATCATCCACCAGCAGCTGGTGCTGTGGAGAGAAAGAATGGGGTGTTGAAAAACTAAATTGGCCAAATTTGTGCATCAACCGAACTTTCATGGGTGGACGCACTGCCTCTAGCCCTGTTAGCAATGAGAAGCACGCCAGATAGGGTGACAAAGCTAAGCCCTCACGAGATTCTGTTTGGCCGCCCAATGAACATTGCAGGCCATATGTCCACTGCTCCATTATCAATAGCAGACAATTTGCTTTTGTGCTATTGTAAAAAATTAACAGAGACATTACGTTATCTTCATCGCCAGGTCCTGCAGACTCTTCCAGAAGCAGCAACTCCGCCGTCACATGACCTGCAGCCTGGTGATTGGATCTGGGTCAAGGCTCACACCAGACGATCCTGCCTCCAGCCAAGGTGGAAAGGCCCCTTCCAGGTCCTGCTGACAACAGCAACAGCCGTCAAGTGTGAGGGGCTGACATCCTGGATCCACAGCTCCCACACCAAGAAAGCAACAGGGCCTGATCAAGGACAGCAAGTTTCACCAACACCACCAGTGGCATCTGAGGCTGCCGGCAGGTACAACCTTCGCTCCACCAGGCAAGCAACGACAGACGAGCATTAAAGAAGAGGCAGATCCCTGCTAGTTGCAGGCCAGGCCTCCAACGGAAAGTACACCTTCAAAGAGACAACTGCCTGCTGCTCCGGATCTCAGCTTTCCAAGAACACCTGTTTTCTTCAATGTGCCAGTGCCGTCATGTGCTGGTAAACCTCTGACAATACCCATTAAAGGCACCAACGATTTCCTTTAAAAGTGTTGCTGGAGCCTGCACCAATACATCAATAGGGGTGCAGGACCTGCTAGTTAGTGACAAGAAACAAAACATTTCGGCACAGAGACTACCAAATATTTAACTTTCAAATGAACATTGCCAAGGCTACGCCCATGACATCAGTAGGCTCATCGGATTACAAATGCCAGTATTAAGATCAGGAAGGCTCAGATCTCTAGAAGTGGCAGAAGGAGAGTTAGAGCTAGTAATTTGTGTAGAACTATTGGTCCCCGGGTGGAAATAAACAGAGTACTGCAATTGACTGTGCCAAACCCTCCGCTATTGAGTGGCTTAAGGCACCTGATTTTGCAAGATCTTTCATTCCCCACTTTCGGATATCAGCCACCAGCACAAAACATTGCGGCAACACCCCTTGACATTTTAGAGTGTGTGATTTACGCAATAGAGGACATTGGATCTGGCCCTATAAGGGATGTCAACTGAACAGTGAAATGCATGCAGGACTTTCGGAAAAAGGTAGCATAGGTCCCAGTGGAAGAAGAATAAAATTAGGGACGTTTCCCAAGAAGAACAGAACAGAGTTAGGGAAGAATTCTATGACATATAGAACACCTATATAATATCTAGAACAATGCCAAGCACAAGGAAAGAGGAAAGAAAGTGGCCAGCGGTGCTACTGGCAGTATTATCGTCAGTTCCAGGAATAATAGTGACTGCATTGATAATAATATATGCAAAAGATCTTGAAATACAGTTCCTTAATGGCCAGATGGGGGATGGGAGCGACTCAAATGTAACATACGGAGAGAGGAAAATGAACATGACCGAGCAAGACATTTTGGAGGAGGTTGACATTAAAGGAGAAGGAGAACGGGAACTATGGGATGAGTACCAGGGAAATAAATATGTGGAAATGCTAAAAATGTATGTACGCATTATGAACATATCAGGATGTTATGTTTGCACACTTTTACCAACAGACACGGAACAGAGCATGAGTTACAATGTGATACCATTTTCAAAATATGTAGGATGTGTCCTAATGCGAGACATGCTTTTCAGACAGCATAACATGTCCATAGCTTTTGCACTTCCTAGGAAGGGCGAGACAGTTACAGGGCAGGCAACAGCAAGGCCTAAGACACAGAGAGTGCCATGCATGAACATGCAGCTAACAAAAAGGGATCGGGAAATGCTCGACACATTTGACAGAACTTCTAGGAATGAGGAATGGAAAGACAGGGCTGGTTGGGACAAGGGGGCTGAGATAAAAATACCAAGGATAGGATAAGACAACAGCTTACTGCACCATCCTGCATTCAGAATGATAAACAGACGGCCCCTAAACGGCCAGCCGTGCAGATGCGCCCACCTAAACAACCATGCACACTGTTACAACTACTCAAAGGAAGGGAAGAATGGAAGGAATGCAGCTTCGGGTGTACCATTGCAGAATTAGCAAACGGTGAGCAAGGATTAAGGGAATGTGGGGAAACGAATAATGAAGCCCTAGGACTTTCAGAAGGAGAATACTCAATAATCCCATCAATTTTTGTTGGTGAAAGTAACTGCACACACATAACAAAACTATCACGGATTAGGAAGAGTGATCAGCGGCCCTCACCTGGACTAGTGGGTTACAAGGGACTGTTCTTTGTCTGTGGCCAACGGGCATACTTTTATTTGCCCCCGGGATGGTATGGTAGTTGCTACCTCGCCTCCATCCTGCCCCGAATTACCCATTTCACTGACCTAGTTCAGGTTGAGCGCCAAGGGTACCGGCCAGGAAGAGCTAGGAGGACAGCAGAATGGGAGGATGACCTAATAACAGGATTCGGAGTAATGGTGCCTGGTGCAGGAATAATATACACCACAATAAGGATACACCAGCTAGCAAGGATGATTGAGGATCTAGCAGATTCAACAGCAGCAGCCCTAGGAAGCATCACTGAAGAACTAACTGCCATGAAGGCTGTAGTGATACAGAACAGGGTTGCGTTAGACATCATCCTGGCCAAGGAGGGTGGAGTATGCCACGTCATCCACCAGGTGTGCTGTTCATATATACCTGACAACAGCCGCAATATAGACAATGCGAAACATAAAATAAATAAAATTAAAGACGAGGCACACAACATACACACAGGAAGCATGTGGGAAAATGTGATGCTATGGCTGGGAAACTGGGGATCATGGATATTGGAGGTGATCATTATAATTATAACAGCATTGGTCACCATGTGCATAATGATCCAGGTTTGTCCCGCATGCTGCGCAGCTTTCGCTTCCAGCTGTGCACACTGAATGCCACGACACAGAAGGCACGGACGTCACAATTATGACTCTGACCCAAGTGATGAAGGACAGGAGCTGGTGTAGAGAAAGGATGTGAGGTAATGATTTGGTATCAGATGGGGTAATGTTGAAGCCATCTTTCATATGTGATAGCAAATGCTTGAAGCTTCAGGCCCTGTTAAGTTGACATGAGAACCAGCATTTAGACGCTTGTACTTTTCCACTCTATTTAGATGAAAATGCTGCTGTAACGCAAGGCTTGCCTAAGAAACATACGAGAACATGAGCAAGATGCTAGCTTAGCTGCAAGTATTTCAGCATATCACATTTAGCAATATTTCCCGTATGTGCTATGATATTGCAATCATTTCAGTGGAAAAGTACCAAGGCTAATACAAATGCATTACAGTGGAAAGTCCCAAACTGTCACGTACTTCAGACACGTGGTCAGCAACAGTATAGTTCGGACCATACATGGTATAGCATAGTCTAGGTCCTTGCTGATTGGACAGGTACACTCTGCCTAACTTGTGTTACGTGTATTATGACGATGCTTCCTATGTGGTTTGTGACAATAAAAGCTGTGCAAGGGCGTCTCCCCTTTGGACACTCAGTGACATGCTGGCTGTCTCCGTGCTGCACGTATTTGCAGTATCTATTGGTCTCCAATAAATTCTGCTATCTTCTGTGCTGACAGAGAATTGTATTTGTGGTATTATTTCTATATTTCTATTTCAGCCTCTACAGGATCTCTTTCTAGAAAATTTAGTTCAGTTGTGTTGTGTTATGGAGAGTGAAAGTCCAGTGATGACCTGCCAGTGTAAGCAAATTCAGGAAGTGTCGATAGAGCTTTGGGGCCATCCTTTGAATCAAATGGTGCACCAAGGAATACCCTACATAACGGGCCAAAGGAACCTGGGCAGAAACCTCAAACGTCTTAATGTCATTTCCAAAGTGGATGGCTGTGCATCTGTGAGGTAGAGCCAGTAGCAAAAGCATACAGTTTTGTGGTCATATAATTTGATGGGGTACAGTTATTTATCAGACCTCATACCTGATGGCTGCACAGTTTGTGATTGTTGCATGGCCTTGTACTTCTCTCTTTCCGTCTGAATATTGGTTTCATCTCCAAGAACCATCTGTATACTATACTTTTCATTTCAAGCAGAAATTGTTCAGGAGGATGTTGTAACTGGCAGAGTAACAAAAGGTACTCTTTCCTTGCCATTTTTGTCAAATGAATGCCCAAGAGTGACGGACTGATGGTGTGATCAATTTTGACAGCTAACAAAAGAATTTTAAAGTGGAATCTAGGGAACACAGAAAATATTTTGAAGGCAGCTATGTTAGGCAGCAGGACACCCTTGCAGATTTAGTTTTATGAGGATAGACGCAAGGTAAGTTTAGGACATGGAAAACTTATGGTTGGCATGCAAGCAAGCTTGTGTGGAGATCTGCTTGGAACTCCAGTGAATCTTATCGTACATTTTATAATATAGAACTCTTTATTAAGAAAGAATGTCTAAAATATGGGGAAAAACGTGAATCAGCTTTCCAATTGAAGATTAGCATTTGGGCCCGATTTCCTTCGGCGGCCCATTAAGTTTGTTACTAGGGTAATGTGCCAATATGGATCTTTAACAGTACATAATTCAAGGCTCTGAATGGGCTGAGAGTTTATCCCATAAAACCAAGGGACTGTTGGCCACAGGTTTTATTACAGATCAATGTTTATGAGGCAGGTGCTTGAAAAAGTCTTGAGATGGAGAAAATGTTTCAAGCAAGAGCAGTATTGCAAGAATTTGAAGTAGAATGCAATATCTCCAATCAACTCCGCAGTCTCTCCATGTCAGTTAGTCTGCTGAAGTCTCTGTGAAGTCTCTCAAGGGACAATTGGTATCAAGTGATGTCCAATAAGTGTTGTGGTCTTCTCAAAACCTCCATATGTGCTTGAAAATAATAAAGGTGGTAGCTGAAGCTGCTAGAGTTTGAAGCACAGACTGCTCCTGATCGGTTACTTTGGAGATGCTGAAGAACACTGGAGCTACTATTGGCGAAGAGCCAGTTGGAGAAACTTGAAATGTCCCCACCTACATGTGACAAATTGCTGTCTCTGATCTCCGGAACAGAATGACGCTGTGGACCTGAACCTTTCTTCTATCAGGTTCTTCTGATTCAACTTTACTAAAACATAATGAGTTGGACACTAGTTTTATCTTCATTGGGCATCATGAGGCTGGCACACAGGACAAGAACGTACCCAGCCAATGGAAATAAGGACAAGGCTTTCAAATGACACAGTTCTGAACTGCAGTTGTTTTACTGTCAACAGTGTTGATGTCAACTTGATTGTTTCATGGATAGAACATCATTGAGCAACTAGATCCTGGGCTTCAAGGAGCGTTTCTTAATAATGTATTCTTTAAATCTTCACACCCTGATGAATAGAGAAGTTAGGGTACCACACATGGCTTCTCGATGCAGGGCATGGTGCCTCTTTCAGACAGAATCTCAAGGCTTGTTATGCATGATTCTATGAAGGGGGATATATATATACATATATATATATATATATATATATATATATATATATATATATATATATATATATATATATATATATATATATTGGAAACAAAGTATGCCCTGAAGCATTGAAAGAGCACTCCCAGCGCTCCCCGCCATGTAGGATTCCTTGCCTCGCTGCTGCTCGCATTCGGAATTTGCCAAGTTGTTCCAACAAGCAGACGCGTTTCGAGGCTGACACGCTTCTTCTTCTCAGGCTACAAACATTTATCGAAAGCTCACTTCGTAAAGCATTTATTTGACTTTGCCCCCAGTGGGCTTTGCGAGATTTGGTATCTCCTCAAGGCATTATGGGACTTGTGGTCCAACGAGGTGAGTTACTGATTAGTCACTTTAGTAAGTTCAATTTGCAGTTTGTAAAATTAAAAGCATTTTTCTCCTTAGTAGGATCGGCAAAAACAAAGCACGCTGAATTCGCATTGGCATCGCTGTGCTGGGCGGAGAAAACAGTGTAACTCCACAGCCTTTCTGTTGAAGAAATGGTGCTTCTTTCCACGGCCAGGCTTGCCGTGTAATCATTTTGGAAACAAAGAATGCCCTGAAGCATTGAAAGAGCACTCCCAGCGCTCCCCGCCATGTAGGATTCCTTGCCTCGCTGCTGCTAGCATTCGTAATTTGCCAAGTTGTTCCAACAAGCCGACGCGTTTCGAGGCTGACACGCCTCTTCTTCTCAGGCTACAAACATTTATCGACAGCTCACTTCGTAAAGCATTTATTTGACTTTGCCCCCAGTGGGCTTTGCGAGATTTGGTATCTCCTCAAGGCATTATGGGACTTGTGATCCAATGAGGTGAGTTACTGATTAGTCACTTTAGTAAGTTCGATTTGCAGTTTGTAAAATTAAAAGCATTTTTCTCCTTAGTAGGATCGGCAAAAACAAAGCGAGCTGAATTCGCATTGGGATCGCTGTGCTGGGCGGAGAAAACAGTGTAACTCCACAGCCTTTCTGTTGAAGAAATGGTGCTTCTTTCCACGGCCAGGCTTGCTGTGTAATCATTTTGGAAACAAAGAATGCCCTGAAGCATTGAAAGAGCACTCCCAGCACTCCCCGCCATTTAGGATTCCTTGCCTCGCTGCTGCTCGCATTCGTAATTTGCCAAGTTGTTCCAACAAGCCGACGCGTTTCGAGGCTGACACGCCTCTTCTTCTCAGGCTACAAACATTTATCGACAGCTCACTTTGTAAAGCATTTATTTGACTTTGCCCCCAGTGGGCTCTGCGTGATTTGGTATCTCCTCAAGGCATTATGGGACTTGTGGTCCAACGAGGTGAGTTACTGATTAGTCACTTTAGTAAGTTCGATTTGCAGTTTGTAAAATTTTTAACTAAAGAAAAACACTGAAAATCAGCAGTTAGAGTTAGCTGAAGTAACTATAACTTGCTCCCTCGCCATTTATTGAGTTGTCATCAATGATGTCATTTCAAATGTTATCAGTGATGTTACCAATGATGTCATAGAACATGTAATGAATGATATAATAAGTGAGGTCATAAACAGTGCATGGTGAGGGCACGAGTTCTGCCACTTATGTGTGGCCATCCTCCCCTGCATGCCCAACTTGCCATATGCTGGCAAACCACCGTACATACCCACTCCCCCTTTTTTAAATAAAAAATGGTTTTCCTATTCCGGGGGACTCTTACGAATGCCAGCGTGCAACCTGTGCTCCAGAGACTTTCTCAGGACCATAGGGGCGTGCTGACTCGCGCAGGATTCCAGCACCACAACCTTATATATTTTTTAAAACCAATTTGCACCCCCACAAGGTCCAGGTGGTCAGGGTACCCCTACACTGCCCCTTTATTCTTTATTTTTTCCATTTTCAGAACAGGGACACTGAGTGTAGGTCATGTAATGGCAACGGTAACATCGCTCTTCGTGTTTGTGCCAGCCAATCAGAGCCTGAGTGCTCGCAGGACTCACTGGAGCTTCTTGCTCCAGCAGGAGTGAGGCAGCCAATGGCAAACATCCACCGTGGCCAACCAGATTGCGCTATTACTTGAAGTTGCATTCCTGCTGGACTCCCACAAATCTAACGTCTAGATAACTTTCAGTTTTGAACCTTAATTTCTCAAAAACTACTGAATAAATTGACACCAAATCACAAAAACACACTTTGTGGGTGAAGAACGAATTTTCTGCCAACTTTGGTGTTACTACGTTCAGCCAGTTTGGCTGTAGCTGTGTCTAACATTACCTATGAAAATTGCATGGGGAAATAGTGTTTTGGCATTCCCCTTTTTTCCTATTTCCCCCTGCTTGATGGATCACCCCCAAACCTTCAAGGAAGGAGCTGAGGTGGTTGAATGTATTTTTTGGAAACTTTTCGTGATGATTGGTCAATTTGTGCCAAAGTTATTAGCAAACCAAAAAAATCTATTTCCTATGGTAACTGGGTCCTAACTATAACTACACAGTGACGACCTCCACTGTGGGTGGGGGAGGGAGAGAGAAGAAGAGAAGAATCTGTAATACTACACTGTGCAAAGAAGTAGATCATTTTAACACCATTAAAGTAGATCTTTGCTTCAATTACATTGATGTGTGCTGATGCACAATCTGCCTAGATTAAACTTTGAGGAATAGTATCGTGCATTTTGACAAACTATAGTTTTATAAAAGCAAGTCAGAGTTGCAACGTAAAGCGAGGAAATCAATAAAAGATATGACATAGTTTGCAAGTGTTATTTGTGGTTTACCTTTCTTTCCTCATCTGCCCCTGCACCTGGTTGGCGTGAAGGACTAACGGCATCTGGAGAATCGCTGGTCTGGAAAAAAAATTGATTTGTGTATTTATTAGAAAGTTTCCACTATACAGAGGGCTGACAAAATTCAGTCACAGGCACCTTGCTCACATGTTCAGACTTCTTGAGCTTTGGGGGCACGTCTTGCATTTCTAAAATGTTTTTTTGTAATGTAATAAGATGTGTCAAGCAAGACCCTAGATTGACATTTTTTATGTATCTTGTCACCATGTCACATATATGTGACAAGATGAGGTGTACACACAACCACTGGCAAATGGCTGTATCATTGTTAATTTTATGATGGAGATAGCAAACCATTTGTGCCATTCTGAATATTTTACGTCTGTGTTAAACCGTTTCCCAAAATTGAAATACAATACTTCCAACACTGAAAACTTGTCCTTAAACTGAAAGATACTTTTTTTTACAATCTGGAAAATTGTAGTCACTTTTAAGTTGCCACATTTTCTCTGTCAATGTATACTTCCCGGTGTCGCCTGCAACCCACTACCATCTACAATGCTGTTGCAAGTGGGGTCAGTCATGATGTCATGACCGACCAACCAACCCTTCTTACAGTATTAGGAGTACTCTACTGCCAATAAATCAAAATTCTAATAATGTTAGTAAATGACGTCAGCATTGTCCCATTGGATTATCTCATGAGGTGTCACACATCTACAAGATTTAATTGCCCCAAGTACTTGCACAGTGCTGGATGCATGCAAACAACAATGTGCTTACTTTACACTCGCTGTCCGACAACGCCGCGTCCATTTGGCACAGAACCTCCATCGGGTCACCAGTTGGTCCTCCATTCATGTTATCTTCCTCTTTATCTTGCATTCTTTTTCCGGGCACAGCGGGCGGAGGTTGACCGAACTTAATATTTTTTACTAACTGTTGCTGAAAAGATAACAGAAGCAAAAAATAAACACGTGTGGAGTAAGCGTATTTTGCAAACATATGTCACGAACAACAGTTTTACTCTAGTGAGTAGCAAAAAGATAAAAGCAATTGCCATTGTGATGGTCCAGCCATATCGCAACACCGTGAACCATAACACCCTTAATGCAGAATAATATTCCATGATAAAAAAAGATGCAAGAGTTGTAATATGCATCGGCATCTGAGTAGCTATATCATTTGTAAAATAGGAGAGCACAGCCCTTTCCTTAGGGCCCACCACACTGATCTCTGTGACTCGTGAATGTGACTTCCTTTTGGACAGGCGTTAACCAAGCAGGAGTGGATAGGGCCAGTGCTGCAAATATTTCGATGAATATAACAGCTCCTTAGTAGGGTATGCGTGATTTCCTGACTTTAAGCACGCAAACATCAAAAAAAGACAATAGGGTTGGCTTTGTGTTTAAAACAAAAAGCTTTTTGGCTGGATATGAAATTTGCCGCAGGTCAAATTAACTCCTTGCCACTGCCTCCCCACAGTCCAAAATACACTTGATTTTCAGTTTGGGAGGCAGCTAGGCCATAGTTCTGAGTGGAAATCAGCTGAGTTGTAGTGTTACAGTCATCTCGCCTACAGAAAGGCAAGCCCTTGGATTACATATATAACTGGCATGTAGACTAATAGGTACCTCTGTACCCTGGGCCATGCCTCAAGGTGTCCTGGTGCTTTCTTGAGTCCAGGGATGGGGTATACAGTTAATACCATCCTTGAGCTTGTAGGCTCCACCACCATCCCTCTGCACCACTCCCTTCCTAGACATCATGGATAGAACTTGAATGGGAGAGATAGCACTGCTTTCTGATTTGAACCATTTAAGTGCCTGGAGACCACTATTACTGCAACATGTAGCAAATTCATTTTTTTTTGCATGGTCACTTTGTATTTTTTGTTTTTCTGTAGACTATTATTGCTGGTATTATGACTCTGCACTGTGACACTGCTATTCAGTGCCTCTGTGCTTGTGTACTCGCCCTAAAATGGTACTGGTACAATTGTTTTGATCCAATTAGTCTATGTAACTTTCTTGTACGGCTGTAGTAGAAGGTGCAAGTAATGCAAAATGGCAGGGGAATTAACTGCTATATGTGGGCTGTAGTGTGTATTCACACCGCTCACAGACATGACAAAAGTATTTGTCTACAAGGCGCACCACTGTGTTTTGCCTGGGCTGCAGTTTAAAGTCTCTGCAGTAACACTTGGCAAGGAAAAGTGTCTTCCCCATGCAGAAAAACTTATTTTTATATATTAAGAAGTTACCCCTAAAGTGTGTAGGCCCATAAGGCAGGGTGCCCAATATATCTGTAAAAAGGTGGCACAGTACATATTTAAAAAATTTGACTTACAGTCACTGAAGGCTTAAAAGCTATTTCACTCTGTAGGTTAAGCTTTATTTTCCCTATTACAAGCCTTGTTATGATTAAACTATGTATACATATATATATTTTTGTAATTTTTATTTATCATTTTCAAAAAACATGCAACCCCCATATAAATAACCACAACGTGAGTAGTAAAACAATGAATGATATTAAATAACAATAAATTGGAGAAAGGGCCATTTAAAGATGGACTATACAATATTGAATCCACTTCTCGATGCATAGCAAAAACCGTTCTACAATGATAAAAAATAGGCAACTCAGTAGCAGGTATTGCAGTCGAGACCTATACATCCAACATCTGATGATAAAGAGGAGAAGGGCGGGAAGAAATAGACTGTTACAAACATTGCAACTTAATCTGATTTGTGAGATTAATTTAAAATATTTAATTATATATATCCTTCTGGAAAAATGCTAGAAAAGCCATTCAAAGCTATTTTTCACTTATTGTCAAATTCAGATTTCATGGTGAAATCAGATTTTTGATAACCTTAGTGGATAGGTAACTTTACCAAAATATACTTTAGGCTGCCTAAGTCAGACCTTGTTTAAAGCCAGTTCTGCCTTTCATCACAGCTCCAGGGCTGTAATACACATGATTGGGAGAGTTAACGATCATGGCTCAGAAGACAATTGCCTGCAGATGAGCCCAGTTGGTGTTAACTGTTGGCTACATAGCAGGGATTAGTCATCTGGAATGGGTGCTGGACAGTTAGTAGGACAAAGAGCAACCAAATCACTTCTTCTTTTCAGCTAGAAATGCTAGTGAAGGCTATCATCTCTAGAGTTGTGAGACACGGTAACTGCAGAGGCATTGTCAATTCTCTTTAGTACAAAGATGACATGCGGAGCAGGATTTTACATAATATCTGGAGGAGTTCATTTAGAAGACTAACAAAAGGTGTGCAAGAACAGTGGAGCCACCCTGAAGTTGAGGCATGATTGGTATGGCCCACCATGACGCGATGGAAGGTATAAATAAAAGTGTCCAGATGAGAAGTATTCTCCTGTGCTCCAGCAGTGCTGCAGGTGTGAACGGAGGGCACAGTCACTAAGAAGGCAGGAGTGGATTATCCTCACTCCTAATTGTAGTGAGCAGCCCATTAGGTTTGCTGTTTTACATGTATTGCAATGCAAAATCTGGCAGCAGCCCCTCAAATTTCACTTAGGACGGCCTCCTTGCTCATAAAACATGGCTTTGTATAACTTGGTCTCCCTTGGGGTGGAGCACCCACTAACTCCATTTTGTCAGGATGGTTTCACATTGCTACACTACAAACAAACAAAATTAGGACTCTATGCAAAGCCTTCCCCTGCCTAATCTGTTTGGGCAAACCTTAAAGTTAATCATTATTTCATCCCTGCACTGACTTTATCTGGCAAAGAAAGACACTGCCCATAAGCAGTGTAAGGGTGGGTGCAGATTGTGGTTACATGTTAACCTCTTACAAGTACAGGTATGTTTTTGCCTCTGTCACTCCAGGACCTCCGCACTCAATTAACCTTCACTCTTAATCCTGACTCTTCTGCCATTATTCTTTCTTAATGCACATAAAAGTCTTGCTAGTGGTCGATGCTTCACCTTCCATTGCATACCTCACACATTTGTGTACAATGCACCACAGGTTATAACTTTCTACAGTTTGAACCTTTAAGTTATCTTATATAGAAATAACTTGATATTTATAGTCTCTGACTTCCCAGGTCTGTGACACAAGTCAGTTGTAGTCTCGAACTAAAGAATAGTCAACTAAATAAAAGTGCTGTCAGTTTATTTACTTTAATTTTAGACTGTCAATTTTATTATGTTCCCACACAAAGCCAAAACTAAAGTTACAGGAAAATTCCAAGATCTCACATATGTCCTGGCTAAACGAGAAATTGCAAGAAATTGGAAGTCACCGGGAGGGCCTAGATTAGTAACATGGAGGAGGGAAATGGAAAAATGGGCTGGTTCTGGAGGGAGGATACTTCTAAGGGAGGCCTGAGCGGCATAGGCACACTAGACACAGCTAGGGCCTGGGAAATGTTGGTAGATGAACTGATTGCACTGGACTCAGATGCCCCTGCGGCTTTGCATACACAGGCCATAATCTCCAGAGCAAGGGTGAAGCGTGCCGGGCCCCGGCTGCAACCCTGATGACCCCTCTTTGATCATACCCCCTGCCACCTATACCGACAATCAAGTACATAATAGCATACAGCGACCTCTAGAGCACACAAACGCATCGCACATACTGTCAATTCTGCAATGAGACACCGACTCAATGGAAGAGAGTGGGGTGGCGGTTGAGAATGTTTGAAATGATGAAGGGATTGGGGAAAAGGGATTGAGACAACAATGGCTCAATAGACTGTACAAATATACCACTGTGATGCGTTATATGTGTACAAACCCCAATAAATTCTGTTAAAAAAAAAAGGACTTCTAGCTTCGGATTTAGTCTTTTTTTATGAAGCTCAAAATCCTCCATTGGGGCAAGCCTGAAGCTGTATCTGACAAAGTGCTCTCGAAATTGGACACTTTTGTTGCAAAGTCCCACCGATTCTCTAGAGGTCTCAGAAGCCCTAACGTTTCAGACTTGCTGAAGCAGTTCCTCTTGGTCTCCTCCAAGGCTCCCAGGACATAAGGGTCAGGAATCACTCTAGCAGAGGCCACCAGCGGGCTTCAGTGCAGGCCCAATTGTTACTAGTCAGCTGGTCACTCCAGAAAAAGGCCTTTTGCAGCTTGATGTGTTCCCGTCGCCATGTAGGTCAGTGAACTGACCATTGGAGTCTATCCCTTAGTCTTTGGTAGAAGTGGAACAGTTTCAGCCCCTCAGGTCTCCACATAGGTCAGAGACAGCAGGTGAAGTCCTTTTTTGTTCTTCCACAGGTCCAGATGTGTTCTGACGAACTCTGCGTGAGGTTGAGTGGTATTTGTAGAATTCACTAGTCAGTGGGAAGGGGTGACTCCTGGACACTCTCCAAACAATGAGGAAAAGTTCCCCAGGGCAATCCTTCCCACTTTTGCAGCACATTCTGTTTGTCCTACTGCTAACTATCCCACAGAGCACTAGTCTGAGTAAAATAGATCATGGCAGCACCTTAGGCCATAGGAGGTTCCTTGTGCCCCAGTCAGGGGTGGGTTTAGTGAAATGTGTAGCCTCTTTCTACTCAATCCCTCCAACTGGGCTAGTGCCAAGCTGGCTACAGCTGGCCAAGGGAACAAATGCTTTTCTTCTCTTTACACTTAGCTATGAATAGACAGGTTTCACCCTGTCTATTCGTTAATGACGTTCCTGAGACCACACCGCCTGCCTTTCCTGAGTAACAAGAGTTACATACCTCACACCTTTGCCTTAGCCATTGTTTCTTCTCTGGGAGTAGTTTTCACACCTCATTAATGGGGAGCACTCACTTGGGCCTGCTGCTGGCAGGCTAATGCTAATTAGGCACGTGGAAATTCCTTTTTCTAAATAGTTATCAAAAATCTGGTTTCATCAGTGAATTAAAATTTTCAGAAATACTTCCAGTGAAATTAGCTTTTTGGGACTAGTCACTGTAGGATCATGCCAACGCTAAATTCCTGAATGTGCCACATTTGAACACTAGGCACCCTACCATGTGAACTACAAGGCTTACTTAGGGGTGACTTATTTTATCATTTAATATTTAATATTGACCGAAAACCTCTCTCTTGTCAAAAATAGGTTATTTTGACAGGCTTGCCTGCAGGTTTAAATGCTGCAGCAGTCAAGCTAAACAGGTAGGCCTGAAGCTATATTTTCTTTGTCAGGCTAGTACATAGCACAACAGGCTAGTACATAGCACAACATGTGCTGCAGTCCACAGGTGACATTTAACAAACTATGTCACTGGTATATAGGCCTTCTCCACATATTATGACCTTAATATGCTAATTAGGAGTTAGCTAATTTTGCCATGTTTAGGGAGCAAAGCATATACACCAGGGGACAAGAAAGCAGTACCCTAGTGTGAATAGTTTAAAAACCAGCAATAACACAAAAATGGGGACTGATCTCTCAATAAGAGGGAATTTTCACACTGGTGAAATAGAGTCGAAACAACACAAACGTCCTTATGTGGCTGTTATGAAGGTTATAGATTGCAAAGCTAACTTATTTCATTGTTTTCTTATGTTTCAATTTGTAACCATAGCTATACTTTAACTGTGGTTTTATAAGTGAATTTCAGCATTTTTTAAAACATACATTAAGGTGCTATAACCAATCTTAACCATAACTTTACTTTAAATGTTGTTTTACAGTGAACATATAAACATATTTTTGTCTATGAGAAACAATGAAGTCTTCAATTGTGGCATGCTCTTTCAGCTGGTGCCAGATCGACGCAGACTGTCACCTCTCACATCCAGGGAAAACGAAGAGGAGTAGCACTCCAGGAGTCAGTAAGTTTGATATTTTATTTCACACATTATGGAAAGACTGACAAATGCCGACATGTTTCATCCAACAGGTCTTGCTCACAGCTAATAAGTCTTTCATGTCCTTATTTATACTGCTTTTCCAACAAGCCTCTATGTGGCATTCTGGGACACGTAGATCCTAGAAGTTCAAGATGAACGTTCATGGAGTAAGCAATGCACTTTTTTTTAACTAGAACCAGAAATATTATCTTGATTACGTTTATTTCAAAATGTGCTCTGTCAGTTGTCCAATACATTTATCAGTTTTATTATATGTTCTTCAATAGCCACATTTTGCTTGCTTTGGCAGTAATTGTTTTCGTTATACTGGGATTATTTGTTCTTTTGAACTTATCTCACTACAAGGTGAATTCAGAAAAGAAGCATTAAAAGGCCAATGAACTACCTGGCCCATAACGATTCATCTCTACAGTAATACCGAAATATAGAACGGACAATGCTCCACATCAACAGAAACAATAGTTTAATGGAGAACGGTATTGTCCCTACATCCTAGAACCACAAATACACATAAATACTGACATCTGTCACTCTTGTTATCTATTTGATGTCACCCAAAACCCCTTGGTGAGAAACTTCCCCGTAACTCACAGTTACTCATCTATAACTCTATATGTTAAGCATGCTTCTTATAGAGAGCCATTAGTGTGAGCAACTGGACCTAAATTCAGTAATTCACTTCTGTGATAGAACCTGTTGACCACTGTTACATCATTAAGGAAAACCAATCTGCTTTGTGTGGGCCATCTGAGAGCCTGTCAGATTAACGCTGGAAAGCAGGGAGCACAGCTTCTGGAGCAGAGGGAAGGGAAGGCAGAGAGAGTGGTGGAGATGGGTGGCAGGAGGCCATGTATTTTTTTTAAATTAGGGGCAGGGAGGAGAAACCATGGGCCCGATTCACAAAAGTAATCCGAGACAAAATCCTAACTTTACGACTTTCGGTATTCACAAAGGGCATTTAGGAGTAGTAAAGTTAGGAATCCTAACTTTACTACTCCTAAATGCCTTTTGTGAATACCGAAAGTTGTAAAGTTAGGATTTTGTCTCAGTTTAGGAGTAGTAAAGTTAGGAATCCTAACTTTACTAATCCTAAATTCCTTTTGTGAATACCGAAAGTCATAAAGTTAGGATTTTGTCTCAGTTTAGGAGTAGTAAAGTTAGGAATCCTAACTAACTTTACTACTCCTAAATGCCTTTTGTGAATACCAAAAGTTGTAAAGTTAGGATTTTGTCTCAGATTACTTTTGTGAATCGGGCCCCATGTTATGTATTGCTCTCCCATTACTCTTCTGCCTCTGTATAGCAGTTGTAAGCAGGAGCAAATTATTTTGAGGGGCATATAAAATAAAATTAAGGATAGGTAAAAAGTGAATTATGGGGATGTTTTCCACTTCGGGATTCTGAGTGACATTGCAACAACCCAGTGACAATCCCTCAGTGAAAGACCTCCCTGTAACTCACAGGTATTTATTTATAATTCCATATTTCCTTCCCTTGTTTGCCTAAGACATCCAGTACACATGCTTGTGAAATCACTGCTAGGCAAAGACAATCACATCCACCTCCATCAATCTGCCTCCCTTTGTGAAAAACTAATCATAATAGGAGACTTGCAAGACACCAGCACGTTGCTAATAACTCCAAAGACTATAAAAGCTAAACCACTGATCTAACCATTCTCTAGGTATGCCCCAAAAAGTTTCCCTACCTGAATATTACGGATTATCTCCATGGTGCCGGATCTTTTCTTATCAAGAAATAAAAAGTAGTTCATGGATTCACCCTTTTTCTCACTGCTATGTAGTTACATTTCATTCTCTATGCAGTATTCTGTTATATAAGTTTTAGGATTTATAATTCAATTCATGAATAAATTATAGTCAATCCTGAGTCTGATCAACAACTGAAGAACAGTCAAATATAAATGGTATAATCAAAGTTCCTGTTTTTAAAGAGTAAGGTTGCTATAGGCGAAACGATCCAGAAATGTTTTTACATATAGCGTAACAGACTCACTGTCTCATATTGTAATATTTCACACTAATACGCAGAGCGATGCACAGACAAGTATATAACTGGTGTACAGAGACCCAAGAGCTCTTTATACAAACCCTGCTAGATAGGAGACCATTACATAGCAGGGATGCTCTATTGCCTTGCCCCAGTTTGGCCTATGACCTGTAGAAATGTAAGAAAATAAACCAGAAATTACTGCTGTCGGTAATTAGAAAAGGACTCTGCCTCCTACTCATGATTTGATTGTGATAATGAATAATCTACATAGCAAAAACCACAAAGTAGTCTATTTGCACCGCTAGGAAGACAAAAATGACAACCAATGGTCAGTTGAACTATGAATGGGAAAAGCAGTACTGAGTTAAGGACCTAAGACCAGTATTCTACACTCCCCATAAATTTAGATATTGAGGCCAAAACCAGCTTGTGCTAGAAAGGGGGTAATTCAGTCTTCCAGGTAGGAATGCTTAAAATGGCAAGTAAGAATTCAACAATCTACAGGTCAGCATACACAATTTTTTATAGTCCAATTAAGAGTTGAGGAGCACACACATGTAATTCTCATTAGGCAAAAAGGGAAAAGTCTTACTCAAATGTCTTATTCAAAAGAATCATACCAATTAGAGTCATTAGACCTATGTTGGCATTCCAGTTTACTCTAACAGTTTTGCCCTCTTATTTAGAAACATTATTTGACTTCTACAGAGATGGAAGCTGGACAGAGTCAGAGTTTGCACCAAACAGTATTTACTTACCAGAACCAACAGGTCAGTCTTGCCACTATTGAACCTCAAACTATTGATGGCACTTAAGGCTTCTTCTGCTGACAGCCCCATTAATATAGTCAAGAAATAATCCCAATCCTCTCTAACAGGCAGATCGATCTGGATTCATCAGTGTAGGAGCAGAAAGTAAGCTGATGCTCCCTTTGCTTGGTCCCCGAGCTCTGTTCCTCTTACTGTTAGTTGACTAATAATGTCATTCATATTTCTCACATGATGAATAATGCATCCCCAATTCTACATAATTAGGATATAATAATTAATTGAGGCGTTCTGTACTAGTGGCTGATTGCTACATAAAAGCATTGGAAGCAAATGTGAGTTTTTTAAATTAATTTTTCATATACTTCATTATATACATAAAATGTACTTATTAAGGATACACTAGTGCCCCATTGGTAGTTGTTTGAAGTTTTTGTTTGGGAACGTCCAGCTGTGGATAGGTTAATTCACTAGTGCGCTTTTCCTCAAAGTAGAGGATGGGCAGAAGTCATCTTCCGTGAGTTTTGCTGCTTCTCTTAAATAATTCACTGGCATTACAAAGTGAGTAACATAATATAATCAGCTAGTTGTAATGTCACAACTGGACGATTACAAAAACATTAACGATTACATTTGCTTTGGACACTAGTGAAAGTGGCCCAGTCTGCTGGGTGCAGCTTGGTGGCTGTTTCAATCTAAACTCATCTGACAGTCATAGCAAATATCTGAAGCCATACTAAAAGTAAATATTTCATCAGCTTGGCTCCAAAATGCAAGATGGACTGAGCTAAATTGACTATTTAGAGCAAGCAATCCCTGAAAATATCTTCTGGCAAACTAGGTGCACAGGGTACTAGTGAACTAAAGTACAATATATTAACAGTGTAGAATGGGGTAGTGCACCTAACCATTGAACCTAATACTCAAATCAACATCAATAAGTGTTTTCTTTTTATAAAATTGTTTTTAATATCAATAATTGTTAGTGCTATTCAGCAAGGAAATATAATATTCAGAGATCAAAACACCACACTAGCATGCAAATTGTATATTAAAAATGAACATGGGGCGCGGGGCCAGCCAAGATGGCCAAGATGGCCAAGTGGACGTGATCCACACTGCTGAACACGAAGCAGTTAAGCTAATACCACACCTGATGACATGTTTGACAACTTAAAGGCATGCAAAGGAACTGGAGAGGTATAACAATACCCATAAGTTGAAAATTACTGCAAAATCTCACCGGATGCTGTGTGATACAACGCAGGCCCCTGCTATGAAAATGGCAACACAGCGGCCGTGCTGTGGAACCTGCACTGATCGCTGACATCGCTTGGGGCCAAATCAAGACTTGACCCACCCTGTGATACTGCCTCGTTAGACCTCGTGCCAGAGCTGTGAGCAAGTACCTGTAAGCCCCAAGGAACTCTAGTGAGTGCAGCAGTGCGACCCCGGGCCCCCGTGCTCACCTCAGCCAGCTAGTCCCCATCCAGGAGGGCCGGTGTCTTGCGCAGCCTTGCGGGGAGCATAGACTGGTGTTCGTGAACCTCCCCACTCTCTCTAAGCAATTGACTCTGACAATGGCAGGGGGCAACAGAGACCTTTTGGCCCCTTTACCTGACTTCAAAATGGCAGCCCATGGGAACAGAATGCTGTGCACTGCTCATTAAAAACTCCCCCTCCCCGCTATAAGCCGAACCTGCATGCCAAAGAGGATTCCTCACATATAAAATATAGCCCTCACAGGGTTACAATTGCTATGTGCGACAGAGATGCTTAGAGGTTTGCTCCTTGATGTCCGAGCTATACACGCTGAACTGCTCCCATTGCTGAGATGGTACTTTGCCCAAAAGACACCCATTAAGAGGCATTCACCGACGAGGTACAGAGGCAAAACCTATATAGTGCGGATTATTCTGCTGGGGAGACCAATGTTGTTTTACTGCAGGGTGCAGTGTTGCAGGGGCTCTACTGAAGCACACACAAGAAGCTTTGTATCCCTACTCGCAGAGCCCTCAGGCCCAGGACACTGCGATCCTTCTCAGCAATGCCAGGGACTCAATGCCATGATATGAGAGCTAATATGTGACAGAGTGCACTGACCGCTTATCACTACAAAGACCCCCCTCTGGGGTAGAAGAGGCCACTCCTACATATATAGAGGTAATATACATCCTCCCTAAGCAACACGGAGTGACATTCCTCGGCTCATGGCGGTGCACCCAACGTGCCCATAAACTATCAGCTCCTTTCCCCACCCTGACAGACTGATACAAACACTGCAAGTGGCCGCTGGCGTCATAGGTTGGTTTTTCCCTTGCTTTGGCTCTAAGCCCCGCTAAAGGCCTATGCCAGCTACAAAATGCAATAAACGCTATATCTGTTCTCATTCCTAACAGTAACAAGTGACTAAACCTGCTGTCTTTATGCCTCCGAAGAAGCAGCAACTCACTAGAGTTTCTAGCTATTTTATGCCTGCAGAGACACAAGACCCTGCACCTGTAACACCAACAAGTGACACTGTGTCTCTTACTAAGGAGAACCTGCTTACATCCCTGCAAGACTTTAAAAGGGAACTCTGAGAAGAGCTCAAGGCAGATCTGGCTTCCTCCCTAGAGTCTCTCCGGACTAATCTCAACACTAAGCTCAATTCTCTACAACAAGACGTAGACTCAGTAGGCACCAGGGTGGTGGATCTAGACACAAAGATGCTTGACTTGGAATGACGCACTGGCCTGGTGGAAGGTCTAACCCAGTCCCTCCGCTCACATCTATAGGTGTCTCTTTTGAAATATGAAGATCTCGAAAATAGATCTTGACGCAAGAATATATGAATCCGAGATCTGGAAGAGGGGGCAGACGGTCCAGACCTAGAAGCCTTTGTAACAGGCCTGTTTTTTTAGCTATTTGGAGACACAACAGTAAAGATTAAGATATACAGGGTTCATCGTGTGGGCCAGCAGATGTCTGGTAGAAGGAGGCACCCCAGGGATGTACTAGCCAAACTGCACTTCTACAAGGAAAAGGAGGCCATCTTACAAGCAGCCCGAAAGGCAGAAACAATCACATTTCAGGGATTTACCTGCTCCCTCTTTCAAGACAGCTATGCTAGCTCGAAGTCAACAATTTCGTCCAGTGACAGATAAATTAAGGCGAGAACACATTAAATATCGTTGGACCTACCCTTTCGGATTGGCCTTTGATCCCTTCCCCTTCACACCAACACACTATAATCGGGCATTTCCCTCTGCTGTTCTGCTTGGCCCGTTTGATGGAGAGAGGGAGGTTGCCTTACACTCTCCGATCTCTTTCATAATTGGGATATTTTAACATTCGAACACTGCCAAAGGAACTTTCACCTTTCAGAGACTGAGCATTACTGCTATACACAACTGGAACACTGGGTTCTCCAGCCAGACATTAGACCAGCCGCCATTAGAGATCCTCCAGAGGAACCATTCTCCTTTTTATACTCCCTACTACTCACCACACTTCACACTCGGAGGCTGGGACATATGACTCTGGGAAGATTTTTTAGGAGAGGAAATTCCTGAGGCAAAGTGAAGGAAACTCTGGAGAGATATTCTGAAATCCAACCACTCTATAGGCATGCAAGAAGAGCACTATAAGTTACTCTATGCACCTCTATCCCACTAAGTTGAAAAAAAACCTTTCTCAACACCTTTGATTTATGCTGGAGGGGATGTGGACTGTTGGCGGACTTTCACCACATTTGGTGGGACTGCCACCCATTCCGGTCAGAATTCCTAGCGCAAATTAAAGACATCCTGGCATATCCGCTCCGTGATAATCCAAGTTTTGCACTGTTTGGTCTAAGAGATGATGCACTGAAACGCCAAACTAAAGGCGAGAGACCAATAATGTGGTTATGCCTGGGTGAAGATACGTTGGGAGTGGCTGCGGCCTGGAAAAATAAAGAGGCTCCAGGGCTAACACAATGGCATTCCCGTTTGTGGCAGGCCTTAACCATGGAAAGGATAGCGAACATAGTCAGAGATTATTTTTAAAATGTTGAATTTACTTGGGGGCCCTTAGTGTCCTATCTCTCCGAAGACCTACCATTGGTTGCATGCCTGGTATGCGTGTGAGCGCTCCACCTCTTCCAATTTTGAAAGGAATGTTTGAAGCCACTGTCCCTATGAAGGTGCCCCCCCCACACCCATACCACTTTTGTGAAGCTACTACACCCACCGCCAAGGACACAGATTAAGCTGAATGACCTCCATGCCTTCTAATTTTTTCTTCTATGTTTTATTACTCTTTTTGTTCCTTTTTCTTTTTCCTTTCATTATACTGTCTGACGAGTTTAGGGGTTGGTGGGCAAGGGGGAAGAGAACCATGGAGAAAGTAATTCGTTTGATGTGCTGGAATATGTAGCAATTTCAATTTTCACCTATAGTGTTTCAATAGTGCTCCCCTGCTTTATAGACTGTTTAATAAAATGGCTCCTTTGTTTACATTGAAGGGGAAGTTATTGCATGTTCTGCTGTTACTGAATATGTGAAAAACTCAATAGTTTTCAGACAAAAAAAATGAACATGGGCATTTTTTTAAACAATCTTCACTCTTTAGGGGAGTATAAATCTCAAATTTGCGAAAGTTGCAAAACTGTCAAAGTTTTGTGCTCAGAGGAGCTGGTGGCTTGCAAAACATGATATTTACAAAATGAGGTTCATTCTTGGTGCTATGCCGTTCATAATGTAAAAATCTCTAAGAAGGAGGAGGATTCAGACTCAATATTTACTTTGTCTCTGATATCATTGAATGGGATTCATCGCGGCAAGAGCGTATCTTTGATATGCCCAATTGTATTTCAGATAAGACCCCTTAAACTGCGTGTATACAACACTGCAGTTATTAAGTGTTGTATAAGCTATTGAGAGTGGCTGCTACCTTTTGTCTGTTAACAAAAGAAGCTATTTTATCAAAGCAACAAACATGATATTTATGCAATCGAATAACAAAAGATTCAAGCGTGATTTCAGCTTGGTATTAATGCAAAATTCTTAGATTCCATGAGAAAATACAGAATTTGGAAGATAAACCAAAAGGAGTATTTCTTCCAGTAGATGGTTAAAATGGCTGATTTCAGCATTTCCCAAAAACTTTTCCATCGCACTGAACTTAAAACCAGGTTTTTGAGAAACAAAATAGTTTGCAAGGAAATAAATAGGCTTTGCAACGATTTCCCACAGTGATTTCTGCATCATTCAGTGAGATAAAACCCAAATATTTTGAAAGCATAAGATGAAATTGAATATACAGCAAATAACTTAAGGGAAGATGTTGATTAATCCAGGGACATGGAGTGTATGTAAGGGAAGCTTCTCTAAATCTTTTATCATGATCTTTATTTTTTAAAGAATATTACAAATATACCAGTTTATGGAATAAATTAATGTGAAGATGCATGCTTTGGTGGCTTCTAAAATGTATGTTTGTAGAAGAATATTTTGTGTATTGAACATTTCTGGATAGCTTTGGCTAATAGCAATCTTGCTATTTTTAAAAAAAGGAACTTTGATTATACCATTTATAGTTGAATATTCTTCATTTGTTGATCAGACTCAGAATTGACTATAATTTATTCATGAATTGAATTATAAAGCACAATCCTAACACTTATATAACAGAATGCTGCATAGAGAATGAAAAGTAACTACATAGTGAGTAAAAAGGGGAATCAATGAACTACTTTTTATCTCTTGATATGGAAAGATCGGGCACCATGGTAATCTATAATAGTCAGGTAGGAAACTTTTTGGAGCTTAACTAGATAATTGGTTAGTTAGCTGGTTTCACTTTTAAAGTCTTTGGCATTACTAGCAATGGGCTGGTGTCTTGCATGTCTCCCGTTATGATTAGTTTTTCACAAAGGGAGGCAGATTGATGGAGGTGGGGTTCCATGTATGGGATGCATAGAGCTGTGAAAACAATCCATTGGTAGCCAGTGAAAGTCCAAAGAATGGGTGAGATGTGGTGAATATTGTTGCCCATGATACTAGTCTAACAGCTTTATGTAGGATCCTTTAACAGGGACTAGGGCATCTATAAAAATGCCCTAAAGTGTAGCATAACCTCCATCAATGCGCGCTAAGATTTAACAACTTGGTTGAAGTTTCTGTCAGGGTTTTCCTATACTGAGCTGGTGCAGTTGGTGCATTGCACTCTTTGCAGTGTTGGCTATGTGTTCCTGTATATTCAGATTAGCATTAATCATGAACTGTAGAGATATGGCTGAACTTGCTATTGTCAAGGTGAGGTGACGTGTTGTTGCACTTGCCGAAGCTCGGCGGAGCTGCTTAGTTGCTGCTATAGCTGTAAATTGTACTTTGCACTTGATAATCCATTTTTTAAAAAAAGGTTCTTTGCACTTTGACAACATTTTAATACTTTTAACCATTTTTTACTTCGTGCGCGACCGCGGTGCCCGTATGTAAGAGCGGGCCCACCAGGATAGGTCAGCGCTCTAGTTATTTCTCGCCCCGTCCATAAAACGCATGATGCTACGACCGCGCAGCGTGTGACGTGTTGTTGCACATGCCGAAGCTCAGCGGAGCTGCTTAGATGCTGCTATATCTGTAAATTGTACTTTGCACTTGATAATCCATTTTTAAAAAAAAGGTTCTTTGCACTTTGACAACATTTTAATACTTTTAACAATTTTTTATTTGGTGCGCGACCGCGGTGCCCGTATGTAAGAGCGGGCCCGCCAGAATAGGTTAGCGCTCTAATTATTTCTCGCCCCGTCCATAAAACGCACGATGCTTCGACCGCGCAGCGTGTGACGTGTTGTTGCACTTGTCGAAGCTCGGCGGAGCTGCTTAGTTGCTGCTATATCTGTAAATTGTACTTTGCACTTGATAATCCATTTTTAAAAAAAAGGTTCTTTGCACTTTGAAAACATTTTAATACTTTTAACCATTTTTTACTTGGTGCGTGACCGCGGTGCCCGTATGTAAGAGCGGGCCCGCCAGGATAGGTCAGCGCTCTAATTATTTCTCGCCCCATCCAAAAAACGCTCGATGCTACGACCGCGCAGCGGGGGCGCGCCATCGAAGGCGCGCCAAAGGCAAGCCCGTCTGCGCCCGTCAGTGTCCTGGAGGCGGCCGGTGCCGGCCTCACTGCCAGGAAGACTCCCGATCATGGTAATCGCCTATGCTACGGCAGACACATGCTCTTGGAAATAGGTAAGGGTGTGAGCTGCCGCTCCCTCTTGTCTCAACATGCAGAGCTTAAAGAACTGGTCTGCTCACAATGTAGCTGGGCTGCCTCTACCACTAAGTTAGGGCTGATGCCTAAAAAGGGGGCCTTGGGAATTCCTGTACCCCAAGAGGACATGGGGTTTCGAGAGACGGGCTAATTACGGGCCCTGCTCGTTAACACCCGGTCCCTGAAAAAACATGCTCTTCACATCTACAATCTATTAGTGGACAATAGCCCGGATTTCCTGTTTTTAACTGAGACGTGGCTTAGTGAAGTTTCGAATCCTACCATTGCCACTGCCATCCCTTCCGGCTACCAGATGCTCAGGAAGGATCGGTCTTTGGGCACTGGTGGAGGCATCGCTATAATTTTTGAAAACCAATTCTCATGCATGACAGTCCCCACTGAAGAAGTAGCAGGAGCCGAAAGCCTTGGTTTTCATTTGGGGGTGTCAGCGCATCAATCGCTGGCGGGCATTTTAATCTATAGACCCCCTGGCTCTGCCGGTATGTTCCTTGAGTCCGTAGGCAATGCGGTTTCCCCCTTTGTTACTAAATATAAACACTGTCTGGTGCTAGGCGATTTCAACATCCACATGGACAAACCAGCTGAACAGAAGTCCACTAGATTACGGGAATCCTTGGAGATTTTCAAGTTGACCCCTTATGTCCATCATCCTACCCATGATAAGGGTCATATTTTGGATCAGATTTTCTCCACTGTAAAAATAAATACTGCCCTACCCCTCCCCCTTGTATGGTCTGATCACTTCCTCCTTGACTTTACAATTAAGATAGAACCTAACCACCCCACATTTTATGGGAAGTCCCGCACGAGTAGCTTCAGACCTTTCCACCTAATTACGCCTGACGCTCTGAGCATTGCCCTAAGCAACCACCCGATTCCCTTTAGTGGTAATCTGGAGGAGGATGTGGTCTGCTTGGAAAATTAGCTCCAGCTCCGCGTGGGGGAGCTTGCAACCCCATCCTCGCGTTCGGCTAATGCCGCTCGTGCCTCGGCCCCGTGGTTTACGGAAGCCCTCAGGAAGAGTAAGAGCGCCTGCAAACACCTGGAGAGGGTCTAGCGGAAGAATTTTGACCTTAACGATAAAATAACTTACAAACAAGCGCTGAAATCTCACTACAAAAAGATTTATGAGGAGAAAAAACTTTTCTTCTCCTTTAAAATTAAATTGGCAGAAAACAAAAGTAAAGACATTTTTAAAATAGTAAAAGAGTTCTCATCTCCGAGAGCGGCGGTCAGGCCGTTCACCCCCACTGAGGCATGGACGAGCCACATGGCCTCTTATTTTTATGATAAAATAAAAAATATCCAAGATAATTTTCCTGTGCAGCCCCTTGCTCAGAGTGAATGTCTGGAGCTTTTGTCCCCACCCACTCAGGCAAGGGGTCCGCTTTTTACGCAGTTCCCCCCCATCCCCATCGATAAATCTCTGGAAATCATGAGAGCCCATAAATCAGGCTCACCCTCCGACCCGTGCCCAGCCACAGTCCTGGCATCAATTGCGGAGATAATCAATCCGGCGGTGTATTGGATTCTTAATGCCTCACTGCAGAATGGGCTGGTCCCTGATAGATGGAAGAAGGCTAAAATCCTCCCCCTATTAAAAAAGCCTTTATCTGATCCTGAGATAGCTTCAAATTACAGGCCAATATCCTTGCTCCCCTTTTTTTCCAAAGCTCTGGAAAAAATATGTAAATCTTGTCACCACGACATATGTTGAAATCAATCAAGTACTCCACCAGAGCCAGTCTGGCTTCAGGGCAAACTTTAGCACTGAAACAGCACTCTTGGAAGTCTCTGAGGCTATCAAGGATTCTTTAGACAAGGGTGGCAAGGCCGTGTTGATACTATTGGACTTATCTGCGGCCTTTGACACCGTGCCCCATGACCGGCTCCTGCTAAGACTCCAGGAGTGCGGTTTTGGGGCACGGTACTCAAGTGGTTTTCCTCCTTTTTGAAGAACCGTCAGCAAACGGTTTGGTCCCCGCCCTTTGCTGCCCCCATTCCCCCCTTGAAGGTGGGGGTCCCGCAGGGCTCAATTATGAGCCCGACACTTTTTAATCTTTACATGACCCCCCTTGGCGTATCTGACCGAGGCCCATGGAGCAAAAATAGTATCGTATGCGGACAATACGCAGCCGCTCTTTACCTGCAATAAGGATGCCGATTTTAGAGGAGATGTGATCAACACCTGCCTATCAGAGGTGTTCTCCTGGCTTCAACTGAACCAACTCAAATGTAATTCCGAGAAATCGGAGATCATTTTCTTTGGCCTCCCCCCAAGCAATGTGTGGCGAAACTGGTGGCCTTCGGACATGTCCCCTCCTACAACCTCGGTAAAGACAGTAAAAAATGTAGGAGTTAAGCTGGAGGATAACCTATCCATGAATGCCCAAATTCAAGCAGTAGTGGGATCCTGCTTCGGCATGCTTAAAATGTTAAAGCAGTTCTTGCCCCTTCTTCCGGTCGCACACAGGAAAACGGTGGTCCAGGCTTTAATTGTATCCAGGCTGGACTACGTAAACGTCCTGTACCTGGGGTCACCGGAGTATCTACTGACACGTCTGCAGGTGGTCCAGAATGCGACAGCTAGGGCAATACTCATGCTTGGCCCTAGAACACGGATGTCCTCCCATCTGAGATCCCTACACTGGCTCCCGATCCGCAAGAGGATCCGCTTCAAAGCGCTGGTTCTGGCCTTCAAAGCCCTCCATGGCACTGGCGCCTCGTACATCAGGAAAAGAGTCCAGTTCTACTGCCCGCACCGAACCCTGAGGTCCTCAGCGTTGCAGCAAGCGTGTACTCCCAAGTTTTTCCGCGCTTGAATAGGCAGACGCTCCTTTCAGGTGCAAGCCGCTCAACTTTGGAATAGCCTGCCTCTGGCACTCAGACAGATACAGGACCTCCTCACTTTCAGGAAATCTTTGAAAACTTGGTTGTTTCAGCAATAGTACTTGATTCTAGCTTTTGATAGCACACTGTCAGCCCGTCACAAGGTTTTTAGCGCCGGTACACTCTATTGAGTAGCTGTGCGCTTTATAAATACCTAGTTAACATAACAAGTTAACATAATCCTTTGCATTGTCTCAGCCATATATAGATATCTACAGAGCGCTACCTCTATATTGGAGTAGCAATTTCACTTTGCTTATGTTTAGTTTCAAAGCGATACCAAAGGGGATGATGGACGGAGCGCTAGAGCAAATCAAACACTCACCCACAGTCAACTGACTGGGTTTAATCCATCATCATTCTTTAGCTCACTCCACCACCCCAGTTCAGACATGGCCATATGCAAATCAGTCTGACCCTGTGCCTCATGGGAACAGTCCAGCCCGAACTGCCAAGCCATGTCTTCCCTGGACCGGAAACAAGCATCCTGGGACCGGTTTCGGGTTCAAAACCCTCATCAGCCAGGCTATCTTGAATCCAGTGGCAAAGTGAGCAAGGGACCCACGTCTGGGCATACCCTGCCAACTTAGGGCGAACAAAGCGATACCAAAGGGGATGATGGAAGGAGCGCTAGAGCAAATCAAACACTCACCCCCAGTCAACTGATCTGGGTTTAATCCATCATCATTCTTTAGCTCACTCCACCACCCCAGTTCAGACATGGCCATATGCAAATCAGTCTGACCCTGTGCCTCATGGGAACAGTCCAGCCCAAACTGCCAAGCCATGTCTTCCCTGGACCGGAAACAAGCATCCTGGGACCGGTTTCGGGTTCAAAACCCTCATCAGCCAGGCTATCTTGAATCCAGTGGCAAAGTGAGCAAGGGACCCACGTCTGGGCATACCCTGCCAACTTGGGGCGAACAAAGCGATACCAAAGGGGATGATGGACGGAGCGCTAGGGCAAATCAAACACTCACCCCCAGTCAACTGATCTGGGTTTAATCCATCATCATTCTTTAGCTCACTCCACCACCCCAGTTCAGACATGGCCATATGCAAATCAGTCTGACCCTGTGCCTCATGGGAACAGTCCAGCCCGAACTGCCAAGCCATGTCTTCCCTGGACCGGAAACAAGCAACCTGGGACCGGTTTCGGGTTCAAAACCCTCATCAGCCAGGCTATCTTGAATCCAGTGGCAAAGTGAGCAAGGGACCCACGTCTGGGCATACCCTGCCAACTTAGGGCGAACAAAGCGATACCAAAGGGGATGATGGACGGAGCGCTAGAGCAAATCAAACACTCACCCCCAGTCAACTGACTGGGTTTAATCCATCATCATTCTTTAGCTCACTCCACCACCCCAGTTCAGACATGGCCATATGCAAATCAGTCTGACCCTGTGCCTCATGGGAACAGTCCAGCCCGAACTGCCAAGCCATGTCTTCCCTGGACCGGAAACAAGCATCCTGGGACCGGTTTCGGGTTACAAACCCTCATCAGCCAGGCTATGTTGAATCCAGTGGCAAAGTGAGCAAGGGACCCACGTCTGGGCATACCCTGCCAACATAGGGCGAACAAAGCGATACCAAAGGGGATGATGGACGGAGCGCTAGAGCAAATCAAACACTCACCCCCAGTCAACTGATCTGGGTTTAATCCATCATCATTCTTTAGCTCACTCCACCACCCCAGTTCAGACATGGCCATATGCAAATCAGTCTGACCCTATGCCTCATGGGAACAGTCCAGCCCGAACTGCCAAGCCTTGTCTTCCCTGGACCGGAAACAAGCATCCTGGGACCGGTTTCGGGTTCAAAACCCTCATCAGCCAGGCTATGTTGAATCCAGTGGCAAAGTGAGCAAGGGACCCACGTCTGGGCATACCCTGCCAACTTAGGGCGAACAAAGCGATACCAAAGGGGATGATGGACGGAGCGCTAGAGCAAATCAAACACTCACCCCCAGTCAACTGATCTGGGTTTAATCCATCATCATTCTTTAGCTCACTCCACCACCCCAGTTCAGACATGGCCATATGCAAATCAGTCTGACCCTGTGCCTCATGGGAACAGTCCAGCCCGAACTGCCAAGCCATGTCTTCCCTGGACCGGAAACAAGCATCCTGGGACCGGTTTCGGGTTCAAAACCCTCATCAGCCAGGCTATCTTGAATCCAGTGGCAAAGTGAGCAAGGGACCCATGTCTGGGCATACCCTGCCAACTTAGGGTGAACAAAGCGATACCAAAGGGGATGATGGACGGAGCGCTAGAGCAAATCAAACACTCACCCCCACTCAACTGATCTGGGTTTAATCCATCATCATTCTTTAGCTCACTCCACCACCCCAGTTCAGACATGGCCATATGCAAATCAGTCTGACCCTGTGCCTCATGGGAACAGTCCAGCCCGAACTGCCAAGCCATGTCTTCCTGGACCGGAAACAAGCATCCTGGGACCGGTTTCGGGTTCAAAACATCCATCAGCCAGGCTATCTTGAATCCAGTGGCAAAGTGAGCAAGGGACCCACGTCTGGGCATACCCTGCCAACTTAGGGCGAACAAAGCGATACCAAACGGGATGATGGACGGAGCGCTAGAGCAAATCAAACACTCACCCCCAGTCAACTGATCTGGGTTTAATCCATCATCATTCTTTAGCTCACTCCACCACCCCAGTTCAGACATGGCCATATGCAAATCAGTCTGACCCTGTGCCTCATGGGAACAGTCCAGCCCGAACTGCCAAGCCATGTCTTCCCTGGACCGGAAACAAGCATCCTGGGTCCGGTTTCGGGTTCAAAACCCTCATCAGCCAGGCTATCTTGAATCCAGTGGCAAAGTGAGCAAGGGACCTACGTCTGGGCATACCCTGCCAACTTAGGGCGAACAAAGCGATGTTTAGTTTCAAGGCGAGGTCCAACGTCCATATCTTGGGGTTAAGAGAGGAAGGTTTTTGGTTTCTTAATGCCATACCCAGAGGACTCCTTGAAGAATAGATGTGATGCATTTTGATGCACGGTCATGCCATACTCCCAGTGATTAAAACATAGAAATGTAAGATTGTTCAGCCTAAAAAAAAACTAATTCCAGTTTTAACATGGGATATTGAAAGGAGTTTAGCACAACCAACTAAGCCTGTTCTTTGGTAAGGAAGAGAGGCAGCTCCATATAGCGCTTCCCATTACCAAATATTTGTCAAAAATATGGAGTAGAGTTGTATGGTCAACAGTGTGGAAGACCTTGGAGTGTTTGAGTAATTACTAGAAGCTGGTGTACCAACCATTGTCAAGAATATTAAAAACATTTTCAACTACCTACAAAGTTGCTGTCTCTGTGCTTTATTTAGGTTGGATGCCATATTAGGAGAGCTAGATTTGTGTTTTCAAGACGTAATCAAATTCTATGTTGAAAACTTTTTAGATAACTTTACCATGGAAGGGTAGTTATGAGATTTGTCTTGGGTTTGGTAGGTTGTTTTAGCTTTTTTTTTTTTGCCCGTGCTGGTACCTAGGGTACTCCTATTTGCAGTGGGTAGATACCTTGCAACAGTGATGCTTTGATTATATTTAGGGTTAGAAGTCATAACTTGTTAGTACACATTTCAGTAAGGTAAACTGAAATTGTGTCAGGTTTGACTGATGAGGATGACAGGGAGCATGTATTTGTCAATATCAGAGATAGATAACTGGTAAAAATGTCAGCTGTGTTATAAGGCTTATCTAAGAGAGGCCATTGAAGGTTTGGAGTTGAGCTCTGATCATTCTAATACTATTGTGGGCGAATTTGCCAATCATGGTGACACTTTCTGATTATAACAACTGAGGATGGAGAGGGAATTATTACAATAAACTTGTGAGTGGTTGTTTGCATTATTGATTATTATTTTAACATAGTCATATTTCATTGATGTCTGTGTTTCTTAAGCCTTTAAAAGTGAGAAAAGCTCAGTCTTTTGATGGTGTGGGATTTGGTGTGCCATAGATTTGTGTCTATGGCTTTTGGACTTTTAGTGTAATAGGGTCAGTGAGTCTATGATCCAATTGTTACCTGAAAGCTATATCTGTGATTTCCTCTACAGAGGAGAATTTTCTGGCATTGTGGGTAAGTTTCTGTAAGCTTCTGTAAGAGATGGAAGCGCTTTTCAGTATTTAAGTTTTAGGGATTTCCAAAGGATTTTTCTATTCGCGTTTGAGTAGGGAAATGCCCTCCAGGCAATGAGTAACTTTGTTGCAGTGATGTTTTCTTTTGGTAGGAGCAAACTCAAAGTTGTTTTAATTGTTATGTGTGGGAAAATTCCTATGTTGTATAACACCTGCCAAGTTGAACACATTTTTGAAAATTCTGTTTGTTGCAATAAATAGGATAATCACATACGAATATGTTTTCTTAAACAAATGTTAATTGCGGATGTGAGATCAGTGAAATGGTGGCAGCAGGTATTGATTGGGGTTTGTTGGTAGTCTATAGATAAACCTTTACTAAGAGTTCATCTGAAGGACTAGTGAGTGTACCTTGTAATGTGGGCTGAAGCTTAATTTGTTACTTTGGAGATCATAGCTAGGCCTCCTCCAGGGGTTTGCTGACTGTTGGTAGTAAAGTGATGGGTATATTTTACAATATAGTATTCATTTGGGGAAGGGTGTAACAAAGATAAATGGTAAGGCATGCCCCCCTTACATAACATCACATATAAGCTAAACAAATTGTTAGAGGTGAGCTAGAGTAGAAACCTGCACTCACCTATGAGAGTACGTGCAGGGACTAATGATGTACGTGCAATCTAAATATATGGATGATGAGAATGTTGTTATGAGTGGCCAGTATGTTGATTTTGGTATGAATGAAAATAAATGAGTAATGAGAAAGGAATAGCATTGTATTTAGGAATAACATAATACATTTTGCACTAATTTGAGAATTAATGAATGCACTGTTCTGGAGGACAGGAGATGGGGAATACTATTAAAATGGTTTAGAAAGTCAGAAACTGGCATAGTGTTTATGCTGGAAAGTGATTTAGCAAACAAGACACAGAACTTGTAAAATTAAAATATAAATCAACAATCGGTGATTTTAAATCAGTCTCAAAAACTATGAATAATTTCTTAAGTGATAATAATTCAAGGGATACCCATGATCACAGAAGATGGAAGACCACATATCGCAGTTGGGTACAGCAAAACAAAAATCACATTATATTGGAAAATCAATCATGATAATGCTAAGAACCCTTGAGGAATCTATGGCACAATCATTGGGTCACACAGTAATTATAACATTTATACAAAGAATTCAGTTGTTTCATATGCAGATAACAATTCTTGCTAGCAAACCTTTAACACTATGAATTATATGCTCAGAGTTTGGATATCAGATCAGGTGATAATGTGAGACAGCTTTTGGCAAGGAAGATAAAGTTGGCTTAAATGGACTCATTACAGCCATATGTAATGCAGTGGTTTAGTGGTACATTAAAGGTACCTTCTCCCACCCATTAGCCAATTAGCAAACATTTTGATCCCTTTGAGCATTGTTCTGATCTGCAATGGATGGAGCTTCAGTATGGCAAATACTTTTTGTGAGAAAAATCGATAGAAAAATTGGAATGTGCTCAAACCATCTGTTCACGCTGCTTAAGTTGGACAACAAATGTAATGCCAAATTACTTACATTAAGGTTTTTACTATTACTTCCAAAATGAGTGCATGAAGTTCAAAGTTCGTTAATACTAGGATTTTCTACTCCTATAAGCTTGTATACAGTTACAGGTATCTCCTTTGGTTGACAGCAATATATTAATCACAGACCATGGTAACTCTGAACATCATTAAGTATTTTAAGTCGTAGCATGGGATTTGTAGGAACTGTATCTGCTTTAATAACACATCCATAGAACAGATTCTACTTGAACTTACCACCTATGTGGAAACACATGTAACATATAATTCAATTCATAATGCCAGATATATTACTCTGAAAATGGTTTGTTTAATAAGTCTCACATATCATGCCACAAACAATAAGATTTGGGATACAACGGTGGCCTAAAATAGATCATAATTATCATTGGTGCACACGTGTACACTAATAAAGGATTTTTCTGAAACATATTAAACTCTGCAATAATTATATTTTAATGAGATTGGGCCAATCACAAATTCTGGTAGAGACACTTTACCAGTAATATAGGTTGATAGATCCTTACTAGATTAGAAAGAATTCTGTGGGATGGCCCAGATCCCCATATTGATGCATTAAGTGGGTGTTTAAAGTCTTAAAAAAGGCTAGCCATGGAGACAAGTACTTGATTTAAGAGACAAGATAATTAATCAACATTCTCAAACATTGAATACTTAAATAAAATATGTCATGAGTGGCATGACAGAGGACTGATAATGGTAGCCCCTTACACTATCAATACCAGGAATTGTCTGTGAATTTATTCACTGGGCTAGGTTTTTTGACCATTTTCATCTAGGTGGACTTGTGGGGACTTTTCCCTCTTTTCCATGCAAGACAAGACCTTTATTTTCAAAATATTGTTTTCCTCCAAATCATATGGTGCAACCAATTCTTGTCAGTGATATATACATAATCCACTCTAACAGTAGAGTTATAATCCTCAGGCCTGGAAATGTTGTGTCCCAGGCATACATTTAACAAACACAGGAAATCTCCTTTCCAAACTATCATTAATTTAACTCAGTCTAATATGAAATTAATGATATGTTGACTTATTACCTTGATCATTCACTTACAGAAACTTACTGAGGCCCATTTCTGTTGAGTAGGGTAAGATATCATCTTGGGAACATGCAAAATGGATTCTTTGAAAGCTATTTCATTGGAATTCATTTTCCCAAGAGCATAATGTTTCTGTTATATGTAATCCATGCCCTAGCTCCTGGCAAAACAAAAACCAATGGGACGTGGCACAAATGGAAATAGCCTAAAAGGCCTAAGATGTTGCTGCTTGTCACACAGAAGATGTTATGAACACAATGAATCCCTTTACATTTTAATTATGTATTTTTCACTATGTAGGTATACCTGCTGTAAACTTTATCAAGCCAAAATTTCTAAATCGATTGTTTTCATCTGTTTATTTGTAGATGCTGGATTTCTTTCCATCCTCTGATCATTATTGATTTAGATTGCATGCTGTAACATACAATGCAATATCAAAATAATGAGCTACCAGGTACAAAAAAGGAGAATAACTGAATTTGCAAGGACTCTCATTACTAGGAAATCTTAAAAAGGTGTGAATCACCACAAGCTTTTATTTACTAATGGTATAATTGTTGATGTAAGTGTGGAAGCTGGTTGATATGTGTGACAGTGCTAACTCATTGATAATTTTAGGAATGGAAGGTACGTCATTAGTATTGTTTTTATCTATTTTCTCTAAAGGTGGAGATCATATACTCTTTCTTCACTTTTCCTTCCTGAATAAGAAGTACATGTTGAATAATCTGTACATGAATCTTGCTGAATATGATGTATAATGCATATTTTGAGGTATGTTACTTCAATGAACATGATGAATCTTAAAGTCTTTGTTAACTCGGATGCTTTAGTCTTCTGAAACTCTACTTTCCGTGTAAATCCTTAATTTATGTTTTATATTTGATAATAAAATGAGATTAATTCCAATAAATTACACAGTATTATGCTTTCATTGACCATATATGCACTTCCGTTACTGTTGCAGCAATACAAGTGGTTGCATGTGGCTATAGATGGTGATCTACAATATGAATGTGCCAAACCTGTCAGCTCTTACCCCTGTATTGAGAAAACACTTGACGCAAATGGACTGCTTCAAAACATATCTCAAATAAGCACCACCCAAAAATAAAGGCATGTTAAAGTTAATGTAATAGGATGGTGTATACGTATCTTAAAGGACCACCATACTAAAATAAAGACACACATAATGAATGGAATTTGATGCCATAAAAACCCAATGTTTCTCAACTAAGCACTCCCTAATGTAAAATGCTAATGCTTTGTCATATATACATAGTTTCTACTTTGCAGTTTCATATATGGCAACTTTTATTTATTTGTTTATAAATTGCTTTCTATATTATTAAATCCACCCTAGAGTTTGGCAGACGGGGTACTCTATCAAAAAATGTGGCAGATGTCTCATCTACAGTATTACAAGTGAATTATAATGACATCTGCTGTGTTTAGAAGGAGAACCCTGTCTGCCAAACTGTAAATAAGGCCCCTAGTATTAAGTAGCTTCACATGAAATAATTTGAGAACTATCAAGAAGGTTTGAGAATATCACAAATTAACAATAGCTAACTGTTCATACCAGCTCTGTCCAATAGAACAAATAGATCATTTTGCAGTGCATCCGTGGCAGTGACAGTCATAGCAACTGGATTTAGAGTACTATGAGCAATGACAATAGCATCAGAAAGCAGGCAACAATATAAGAAAACATTGAACTTTATTTAGAACACGGAGGGCAACCATGATAGATGGGTGTTTAAAAGAGAATCCCAAGAGAGGACATCATGGTTATTAATTAAAATGTCATGAGCAAACACATGTGAGCATTAGGTCTCAGTAAGATCAGTCGGGATGATTCACAAAGCATTCAGGAGTACTGCAATTAGTGCTACTTTACATGCCTTTATGAATCTACCCCAAAACATCCAACTCCCTATGAATGCAAGTGCAAAGAGGGAACAGTCCTTTCTATTTGTACTAACTGTATGTACTAGTCCTTGAGTATTCCAATTTGATTCCCATTTTAGATGTTTCTGCACCAATTCACAAAGGGATGTTAGAGTATATAAAAGAGTACTACAGGAGTTCTACTTTACTTATTCCAAAAAACGTTTGTGAGTAGGCCCCAGTATTTGCAGTAACTGAGTATGACTAAGAGCTGGGAGACTTGTGGTGCTATGAAGGATTATAGTCAATTTTAGTGTTCATCATTCTAAATAGGAATCTTGGAGAATAGGAACCACACCACATTGAATAAATGACCTGTAAGCCTTACCTGGAGTGTTTTGACCTTTCCTATAATGTTGTCTTGTGACATTGTTTGGGCTGCTTGCTCGTTCTCTTCTTGTCCATCAGGTATAAAAATACTGTCATGAGAAAAGGCTCTTGTGCCCATAGTAGAGTTGGGAACCCTGCAATGCAATTTAGAAAAGTTGTTAGAAGCTAATAGAAGGCCTTAGTGATTTGTTTCTGATAGCTAGATGTAGATTACTGCACATTAGAATCAAGCCGTATTGACTTTTTGAGCAAATAAATGTCTTAGATATCAGAAAAAACACAAAGTAGTATTTCTGAAGTTAATCAAGAGAAGTCATCAGAAAGATAACTCATCGTTTCATGCATTATTAGATCTCCCAGGAGTACAGATATAATTTGAAAGGCTCCCGATAATGGGGCCAATTTGCTTTGTTAGAATCTTTAATAATCCACAAACTGCTCAGCATACATTGAAGGTCGAATATATTAAATGAAATTGCATTGGGTAGAAAAATAATGAACAAATCAACTTAATCAAAATTAATTGGGACAGTGTAAATAATTTGAGAAACTAGAAAACTCCAAAAGCTGTAAATTCTAATGCTCTGAAATATCTGCAATTTAGAATATGTTACTATACAAAACTCAGAAATAAATAAATACATAATGGCTAACAGGGCACGTAGACTTGACTGTGGCTTCTAGTCTGCCCCAACTCATCATCCAGTCTGTTTTGCATCAAGCTCAAGATATGGAACATTACCCATGAATTTACGCTAACCCATGCTTGGCCATTATGGATGGATGCTTCAAAATATTTTATGGTCTTAAAATGCCATGTACATATATATACTTTTTGTGTGGCTACATGTTATAAAGTAATCAACTGTGACAAAGAAATTGCAATGAAACAAGGTGTGTATATGAATTTATCTCACTGGTATGAACAAGGATTATTAAAGCAAGAGGAATATCTTTTTTGTTTTTTTAAAATGAACATTCTATTTTTCCATTCCTATACTTAGTTTCAGAAATCTACAAAAGTAGGGGGAAGCCACCAGGTAGCCCAACCATCTCAGCAAGAGGTAGTCTACTAGAAAATGTATCTATCTATCCATCTATCTATCTATCTATCTATCTATCTATATCTATATCTCTATATATGAATCTATATGGATTTTTCTTTCACCTTCTGTTGAAACATTCAAATAGGAGGATATTTAGGCAGCATCTATGACATCCAATGAGAGGAGGAAGGCTTATTGGCAACAATGGATGTAACTTTGCTATATGCTAGTATCCGTCACGAAGATGGGCTGACTGCTGCGAAACATTTTTTGAAATCTAGACCCATCAGATCATATTCACAACATCAAATGCTGCTCAGTATAATGCAACTCTATTTAACTGAGAACTGTTTCCTGTTCAGAACTGTTTTCTGTTCAACAATGAGATATACAGATAACTACAAGGAACAGTTATGGGCACCTGTTACACCCCTAGTTATGCTAATTTGCATTTGGACTGGTGGGAGGAACAGGTGCTATATATGAAATACCATGTAAACATGGAAGAAAAGGTAATCCTTTGGTTAAGGTATATAGGTAACCTCTGTGTTATATGAAGGGATATGAAACAAGAAATTAAAACTTTCATTAGAGAAATTAACATCAATGATCTAAACCTTAACTTTTACGGCCACCATCAGTAACAAAGAATAGTGTTCCCAGATGTGTGAGTAGACAATATAGATGAGAAAATAGAGACTTAAATTTACAGAAAAGAAACATCATGCTATTTTTACATGCTAACAATTTCCAACATGAATCTTTAAAACAAAAGATCCCATACTGGGAATTATTAAGAGCCAAAAGAGTGTGCAAGAATCCAACACTATACATAAAAGAAGGAGAATTTGGAAAAGATTCATTATCTGAAGCCAAATTCAAACCACTTTACATAATAGGATTCATAAGGCACACATAGTTAAAAGGGAGGAATTACTTTTTGGCCAAAAAAGAAGCAAAAAAGGCTGATTAAGGGTCGAGATTGATTAGCACATTAATCATACAGCACAATAAGATCTGAAAGACTCCGAAGAAAATGGAACCTTATAACAAATTATCCCATTATTGGCAATATGTATTACCTTTAGGAAGGTGAAGTTTATGAAGGACCATCTTGTTAGCACCTATATTATATCATCCCAGAAAGAATGGCTGACACTTAATAAGGGGTGTAAAGGGTGAAAGAACTATTCAGTAAGTAAATATAGTCAGAATTGTAAAACATGTGATATCCCCTTCCCAAAAACAAGAATGATCACACAAAATCTGACTTGTAAAACTGAATATGCTGTTTATATGCTAATGTACACCTTCAACAAAAAATATGTTAACAGAATGATTCTGGAAGCACATGAAAAAATGTTACAGCATTTGCGGCCCAATATAAATGTAGACAAGAATTATCTGCCCAATCATCATTGTCATAAACATCAGAGAAATATGCAGTCATAGATTGTGTACCAAAGTAAGCAAAAGGGGAAAAGGGGAAAATAGAGAAATCTCATTTTGACAATTGGAATCAAGATATATCATTCTACTTACAACTAAAGAACCCAATGGTTTAAATATTGATAAGAAAATGAATGTAAACTTATATTGGCTGCTAACTAATTCCCCTTAAAAGAGTATTTGTACTGAATGTATATTTTCAATTTATTGCAGATAGGGGTGGATATATCTTTCTGTAAATGGTCTGAATAAAGAAGTCATGCTGTGGATGAATATGGACTGTTTGAATTTGAATGTGGTGCTAGCCAATCGGACTTAATAAATGGATGGGATTTGTTTATTCAAACGATGTCCATGATAGAGCCACGAAAAATTAATATAAAGGATAGAGGCCACTGGGGCATGACTTTAATTATTATCATTGAAGTGTAATTCCTGCTAATGATCCAAATTAATACAACAAGAATAGAGATATTGGCCCACTGCATATTTGGATGAATCACTGACACAAGGTGTACTTTTATTTTATTACTAAGCAAAAGTGCCAAAAATATGTAGAAGGTATTGTTTGTTTAAATGAATCACAAAGAACAAATATGTACTAATTAGATGGACGCTATCACTGTTTTGTGTATAATATGAACTGTATGATCACTTGAATAGAGCAATACATACAGTATTTCTTTGACAGTTATGACTATTGGTCTGGTTTCCAAATTTAGGCAATGCGCAAATAAATACAAAATTGTGTTAGTTAATAGGTTAGTGACTTTGAGGAATGAGCAAAATATAAATAGCAAATTATATATTATAATTATAAAACAGCCAATTGTAACTATCATAAGTAGTAATGGGATTGATTTGATTTTTTTCTTTGTTTATGGTCATGTGTATAAGTTACTGAGGGCCCTATTTATCAAGGGTTTGCATCACATTTGCACCAAGCAACGTGGTGCATGCGCAAAGTAAACCCTAAAATGCGATTTATCAAGCCACGCAAAGCCACTTTTGGTGGCCCTGTTTAGCTTGATAATTCAGAAGTAACTCAACGCAGGGAAAATCACTGCGATGCGTTAATCTGCCTGGGAAAGGCATTCCATGGGTGTTGCGTGGGTGTTCCCACGCAATTCCCATGGATTTTGACGCATTCCCAGATTTGCCATTGCTGGTAGACCTGAGAATGTGCCAAAATGATACGCCTTCCCATGTGAGGCATAGCAAGGAGAACTATCTTAATTGCAAAGTTATATGCAGAACAGGAGGGGTCTGCGAAGACAACCTAGCAATCTTGCTTGGGGGCCTGATGTCAGACTGCTACAAGAAGCTGAGAGTATATGGTTGCTGAATAGTTCTTACACCCTTTACACCCCTTATTAGATGTCAGACATTTTTTCTTGGGTGATTTATTTTGGCTGTTACAAGGTAGTCCTTCATAAATTGCACTTTCCTAAAGGTAATATATGGTTGTTTTGATACAAATTTCCAATAATGGAATCACTTGCTATAAGGATATATATATATATATATATATATATATATATATTCTGTTGAGCCATTCGCATTGGTTTCTGCCCACTACGGCATGCAGCAGTATAGGGAAATAAACCCACTTCAGCTACTGGGTAGCTTCACTGTGAGTGACAGCATTCTGCTCTTTCACAAAGAGCACATCCACACAAAGTATTTCCTACAGTGCCTTGAACTGCTATGGCAAAATGTGCTTTGTTCGGATAAAAAATATTTCGCGTTTAGCCAACGTTTATTTTTAGGTCGAGCTTTAGCGGCAACGTGCATGCGCTGCTCGCTCTGCGAGGCATGCAGTAGTAGAGTATGGGAGACAAGCTGTCCTCACTCTCCGCCTATATTTTTCATTGGCTTCAGTCTTTGTCCTTCGTAAATTCTGTCTTCGGATTGATTATGAAGCTTGTTAGTTCCGCCTTATTATGGCCATGTCGTCATTTGTGCCCTCCAATGGCTATTGGCCCCTTTACTTCGAGTATTACACTGTACGGTACGTGTTATTTAGAGCACTATTTTTTTCCGTGCCTTCTCACCCCCTCCCTTGCCTGCACTCCCGTTGTCCTTGCCTTCTCCCCGCCATCCCCCCGCCCGCATTCCCATTGTCCGTACCTTCTCGACCCCCTCCCGCCCGCACTTCCATGCCTTCTTCCCCCTCCCCGCACTCCCGTTTTCCGTGCCTTCTCATACCCCCTGCCCCCCCCGCCCGCACTCCCGCTGTCCGTGCCTTCTCGCCCCCCTGCCCCGACACTCCAGTTTGCAATGCAATAGGTCTCGCGTAAATGCGAGTCCTATTGCATTCATGAACTCGCTGTTTTGCATTGCAAATCTGTCCTCGCGAGGCGAGGGCAGGTTCTATCTGCTGCGTCTGCTTAGAGCGCTCCCTTTAGCGCGCCTAGAAGCCCAGAGGTGGGCCGATCTACCGTGCGTTGAAGTAGATTTGTTTTACAGGTTAAAGGAAGTAGTGAGAGCCGGGATAAAGCTGGGGACGAACCTCAAAAACATGACAAGAATGCTTGCACTTGACAGGTCAATTACAGTGTTAGTAGAAGGTGGGCACGGAGAGGCAATTCCCTGGCGATGAAGGGCATGAATAAATTTGTAGATAGTGATAAAAAAAACAGCTAGGCTGGGGCCTGGCTGCGAGTGGAGCTGCCCTGCTGACGTCCCCCTCCCCTCTCTTGCATGACCAAGACTGGAAAGAGAATGATTTCTACGTCGGAGCTCAGGGCGAAGGGCTAGGTGTCATTATGTACAGGCTAGTATTTGAAATTAAAACGTGTGCACAGGAGTTCAAGATAACACTGTTGCCATCTATCATTCTCCCGCTCTCACAGCCGCTGGGAATGACGCAGATCGGTGACTGATTTTGTGTCACCGTACCACCTTCCCCCAACTCCAGGGAGCCCTCTCCGGCACTGTGCACGGGTGACGGGCCCCTGGCCTGCGAGCTCCTGACCGGGTCCAGAGCATGCAGAGCCCTTCCACGTACTTTGCAAGGGGGCCCCCTGAAGTTTCATTATGCCACTGTTAAGTCCAGAGAAACACTTTGTAATGAACGCTGCTAGTACCTTTGTCTGCTTTTTGTGTGTGTTTTTTCATGGTGCTCCTGAATCTTGCCCCCCTCACCTTCTTCCTACTCCTCCCACATTTTCAATACATAGACAATTAAGGAGGACAAGTGGGAGGATTGCCAAATGTGATTTCACCCAGGGTTCTCTCTGAGAAAGGCCAGCTCTGTCTGTCCCGGTGCTCTCTGCCCTTCCACTTAGATGTCTCCCACCTCTTCCGTCCATGTGCTCTCTGTGTCAGTGTCCTTTCTGCTCTACCCCCCTGCTCTCTGTCCTGGGGCGGTATGCAATTGACCTCCCTTCCACCTCCCCTGTCACTAAGCCCACCTCCACCCGCCCCCCCCCCCTTTCAGCCTCCACTGTTTCTGGGGCTCTTTCCCCACTATCTTTTCCGCTCGCTCCTTGTACTCCTTGCCCCAGCTTGCTTCCATCTCTTCTGCTCTGCCCCACCCTGGGCTCTCTGCCTCTATCCTTTATGGGGTTCTTTCTCAAATGTGCCTTCTACCCCGTTACACTTCCTGTACTCTCTGACTGCAGCATGCTGCCTCTCCCTCTCTCACATGTTCTTGCACTATTCCACATGCTCCCTGTCCCAGGCCCAATCTGGCACCTGTACTCGATATGTTTTCTGCCCTTGTTGCTGTGCTCTCTGCTCCAAACCTTCTCTGGCATTTGTGTTTTGTATGCTGCCAGCCTCCTGCCTGTGCTTTCTACTACACTTTGCTTTTCTACTTCCTAAAATGCTCCTGCTGCCTGTGTTTTCCAGGTCTGTTGGTCCCAATGCTGTGCTCTCTGTGCCAAGGCCGGCCTTTAGCATGCCCACGCTCAGGGCACCGACCTCCAGATGGGCGCCGGTGCCCCCTGCAGCAGTCTCCCTATGACTTAGATCCTTAAGAAAAAAATGTGAGAGGGGGCGCAAAATGTGGTTTTGCCCAGGGCGCTCTCTGAGCAAAGGCCAGCTCTGCTTGTGAGGCTCAAGCTTTCATCATCGTTCTGCTGTGAGAGAGCACATTATCTCGCATTTCAAAGCCTACCTTCAAAGTCTACCCTAGGTTGACCCCAGGTAAGGCCTTGCTATTGGGTGAGCGCTCTGGCAGACAAAAGTCAGGGTGTGACAAAAGAACTGGGCACAACCTGCTGGTCTCTTACCATTCCTGGACCTATTGCATTGCTAATGCTTGTTTTCTATGTTGTTAGCATCTGTAACAGTCTATATTGAACTTTAAGAACTGGGCCAGCAATTGGGTCAATGCCCTCAGACAAAACTCGACAGGGTCCCTACAGGTTCGGATACGAGTTTTAAAAGCTGGACACAGCCAACATTCCCTAAGTGCTTGCAGTTTTCTGCAAATACACACCATTCCATAATGATTCCGGAGTTGAACAGCATAATCTATCTGCTCAGGCGATCCGTATTGCCGCTCAATCTGCTGCACCAATAGGCTTTCAGTGGTATCTTTCCGAAACGTAGCCTTATAAGTTGCCACTTCAGTTCCCTTGCTAATGATTGTTTTACATGAAATAGTGAATTCAGCGGAGTCGCACAAATTAGCTACCAATCTGTCCTGCGATTTATTCACAAGGTTCTTCATGTCCAAATCTGCGGGTATGATGTTAACTTGCCTCACCAAAATGCTTGATAATTGCTTATGAGGGAGATTTATTACCCAAATGTTATGCACTTTTAACTAGTCTATGGGAGTTGTGGGAGCATTAGTTCCATTGTGCTTTCTCCTATGTAAATCGTTGCCACAGACATTTCAGTGCACCATTGGTTGCCCGTTTTAATTTAGCACAAAGGAAAAAAATAAAAAAATCTTTCGTTCAGTACTAATTGCTGTCTCATGAGATTAAATTCTTGCTGAAATTGTCATAGACTTGTGCAATCTGAATACGAGGAAGAGTTTACGAAAACAGTTGCATTAGGCTTTTCCTAGCCAGTAGTCAATTTTTTAAGGCGATCTCTGTGAAAGTCAATGTTGGCATCAATTTATAATTAACTACCATTGTCAGAGCAGTTATGTCTGGACAGTTCAGATTCTTTAACGCACTTTGAAAAGCAAAAATTAGAATTTTGGTCGTGCTCTTTTGACCTTTCACATGAGCCTCGGATCGTCCTCTTTTATCTATCCAAACCCCTAGATATTTGTACGAAGAATCCCTCTACAGTTTTTTCGTTTAAAATTTCGTTTAAAAACCATGAGCCATTTTTGTTTAATTGTAAACCAAAACAAGCAAGAACTAAAGTAGCATGGCCTCTCTTGCTGTTACCTTACTCTTTAATCAGGTATCTGAGTATAAGTTTATGATGGCGTTTACTAGGGGCGGTGGAATTCCCTACTTGGCCAATCTGGTCCACAGATGGCCTCTGACATTATGAAATGTTGTAAAACCAATGAATGCGGCGCATGAACATGAATAATGGTTCCATAAAATTAAAAAGTAAGCCCAATGTGTATAAAGAGTTATAAGTAAAAGGCCTGTTTTACAATTCTGTGGAGCCGTTGTTAGTTGACCTTACTCCATGTTTAGGAGGTTACAGTTGAGATTATGTGGCACAACTGTGTCAGGCAAAATGAAGTTACGGTATACTGTTTTGATGTTTAATTATGTAATTAACTGTGATGCTGTTGAGTTAGGAAGTATGGCATGTCACGTCAATGTATGACATGGCGTTTGCCTTACACAGAAACAAATGTTGCCTCTCCAAACTCTACGAATAATAGCATTTCTCACTAACCTGAAATGTATTCTCTCAAAACTCAGATCATGCCACAACAGCTCCTCTCGTAGGCCGGCTGCAGCCTCGCTGAAGTGCCAGCCTGCACAAGTAGCGTCACATCTAACCCTTTTCAGAAGCACAAACATTACCCACATCAATCTCAATGCGAGCAAACATAAGAGTTGTAAGTGGACTCCCTCACCACCCTTTTTAGAACCAGTATCAAATACACATGTGTAAGTAAGGCAGGTCGCTGTTATATGGCGACAAATGTAGCGTAAGAATGACTCTTTGGTTAAAGGCTTTAAAAACGAGTCTAATCAAATCCCAACACTATCCCTCATTCACAACTCGGAGAAAATGTATTTAAAAGCTGTGTTTTTGAAAGCGCCTACAATTGACCGAGAGACCATTTTTCGTTAAGACAACCGTTGTTAGTTGATCGCTTTAAGTAGTTAAGAAAGTCACTGGCCCGTAGTGTTTGACTCAAGGATGAACCCGGCAGCCTCTCTGAGAATATGAAGTCCATTGCACCGCACTAGCAGCGGGTGGCAAAGGGCGCCAATACTGGCAGGAGAGAACGGAGGAAGCCGCCGAAGAGCTCGAGTATGAACAAACAGCGGCACCGCAGTGCTCGTGCGCCTAGTACATAGCCAACCATAGGAAGCTGGGGAAAAACGGGATGACTATTCCGGTGGCAAAGTTTGTAGAGTGTGGACATGCAATTATTTGAGTTGTGGTGGATCGGGAACCGCGTCTTGTGGTATATGCCGCATATTAACTGTTTACTCCTCTCTTGTCTGCATAACGGTTGTATAATGATGGTAAAACCTACTGTTACGTGCCGGTAATGCTGCCAATGGATTACTTACAATTTTCCTATAGTTTATGCCTATTTGTACTGTGGGATGGCTGTTCCGGCGTGCGGGTTGGAAAAGTACAAATATGTGAATAGTTGAATGTTGATCGATCAAGAACCACGCCCTGTGGTAAATAACTGCTCTTGTACACACAATTAATGCTCATTGCAGGATGTAGATGGGGTGGAGGTGCCACCTGCCCAAACAAACTCTCATCAGGTGAACGCGACATTTAGAAAATATGGGCAGAAAGCAATGGGTAAAAAGCAACAATAAAAAAAATCAGACAGGGTAGAGGTGCTGATAGAAGTCCGTGATGGGTGGAAAGTAACAATTAAAAAAAAAGAGTTCCCCTAAAGGACAGATAAGGAACGCAAGCGTAATTAAACTGTACATGGCCAGTGGTTCTCAGCCGTAAATGGAAGTGAGGTATCGGCGGCGGGGACAAGTTAGGATGCAGCCACGAAGAGGGACACTGCAGTGAACCTATGGCAAGCAGGAGGCAGAAAAAAGTAGCTTGTATTGAACACAGCAGGTCTTGCAGACAGCGCATGCGTGCTGCCTTGGCTCACCCTAGAAAACAGCATATGGACATTAATGGCACACATCTAAAAAGTATTCTATGGCCAGTAGTTAAAAATGGATAACAGGTGCAGATAGGCATACATGGTAGCATAGGAATGTACACTGAAGAGGTACTGGTGCGCGGCTGGTCAAAATTACTATTAACTCAACACAGTAGGGAGAGCTACAATAATTTGAACAAAAAGTCTGAGGATGAAACCTTGCATAAATCAACCCTAAGAATTGAAGAAGTAAATTATGACCTGAGTATCTCCGTCCAGAGCAAGGACAATTTTCCTGGAAAATATGCTCTCTTTTACATCATAAACAACTGGACAGAATTACACCAAACTTGACATGAAGTTAATACTTTACTTCATATATGCCCTTTTGTGGAGCGTTGTATATCCCTTCAGTAGTGTTCATGATATTTGCATTACAAAAAGGGTTCAGTGTGGGAGTTGTAGGGTTACTTTTGTGCATGCGTTTACCAATAATTCATGGATTGTCTACAGATTCCTATCCAAGGACCAATGTTCCTTTTTTCAGGTTGCTGATTTCGGTATCTGAGGATCAGGAAGGGACACGAGTGACATGATTGTTTGACCAGGACTGAAAAATGCTGTTGAATTTACCATTAATTATTATCAGTGATCAGTGGCTTCTTGCACATCCTACATTACAGAAGGATGTTTGGGGGACATATTGTCAGTGGCGTAATGAAACTTGAGGGGGCTCCCCTGCAAAGTACATGGAAGGCCCCCCCATGCTCCGGACCAAGTCAGGAGCTCTCAGGTCAGGGGCCCATGCACAGTGCCTGAGGGGGCCCCTTGGAGCTCGCCACCTGAGCTGCACGGCCTAATGTTACTCCACTGCATGTACTGTGGTGTTTGGAGCATCCCTTACTCCATGGAAAATGTGTGGCTGATTACAGAAGGACAGATCCTACCTTTTAAAATAAAAATTAACGATTTATGGTGGGGAATATGAAGATCCTGGCAAAAAACCTGTGAGTCCAAAGTTCACTCTGCTTTACTGAGTACCATGTACAATGGGCTATGGGGTTCTTTTGCACTGGTATGGGCCCGGAATACAAAGCAGGGACTAATGTGGTATGTTAGCCAAAATATCAAGAACGAAAATTTTGACCGGTAAGTGTGCATAGATTTTCTATACCTGATGACACATCTATGTACCTTAAATATATGCATACATTCAAAGTACATAGATGTGGAAGTAGGAACAGTAAATATGTGCTTACCTATATGCACTTACCTTTCATTGGTTTTATCTTTCATATTTTGACTATGATATTATGGTATCACAAGATTCCCTTCTCGATATATTTACTACTAAAACCCATTGGAGTTGGGACGAGGCCTTGGCTGAAAGCAACATCCTGTGCCAAGAGCCTGCTGTGCACAGCTCAAGCCTGTGCATAGTGGACTCAGGGGACACAGAGGCTGGGCTAAAGGCGTGACTATACTTTAAGCCTTCTTCACAGAGCGGAAAAGTGCCTTGCTTTGACCCGTGGCCATTATATATCTTTAACAATCCGAAATGTGAACAAACTTTGTTTTTTCCCCAAACATATCTGAGTTAGAAATCATCTTGCGTATCAGCTCATGATATTACATGCAATACAGTTTTAAACACTGGCCAACCGCACACCAACCCAACATGACCAGTTTACAATTCCCAGCGGTTTTTCTGCCACAATCTTTAACAATCTAACCGATGTTACAACCCTAGGAGTTGAATTACGTGGGTGTTCCTAACTGGATACTTTGGACTAGGATAAATGTTGGGTCTATGCGCCGTTTGTTATCTACTAGTGTTTGCAGTCTGTTAAGAGAAATGGAGCTGCTGAAAAATAATGACCCAAGTTGTGTAACTCAAGGAAAAGAAACAAAATAACTGAACTAGGTAACTGTGCAGGGTGGTGCACCAGCGCAGGATTACGTCAGGGGTATAGGAGGGGGGGGAAAGCTCTGGAGGTGGGTGGCCTAGCTGGTAGGGGGATCTTTGTTCCTCATGAGTGTACAGCAACCTGCCAACCGGTTTTTAGGCCCGTCGTTCCTGGGTTTAATAGAAGCAAGTGGGCAATGCAACAGTGGGGGGGAGGTTTCTGAGTCATGCAACTGCCCCACAAGTTAGAGTGTCTAGCTGTGTTCGCTGTCAAGGTGAGAGCTGGCTTCATCTTCCTCTGTTACGGTTTGATATCGCTCAGGGTGTTCCCAATTCTCCAGGACCTCCTTCCAAGGGTCTGCCACGGGGTGTCGCCGCAACCCCCACGCATCTTCTCTGGCCAATCTCTCCACTCTGCCCCCGCCCAGTGTGTCACGTCTCGTTTCCAGTCTCCTATCGTGGGGCCCCCTGCCGATTTCTATGCTAACGCTATCCTACTTTTGGCATGGACCAAGGCCATATCTACAAACCGTGTGCCCACTTTCCACTTGGATTGCCGCTGGAAAAGTCCCAGTATACAGGTCTCAATTGTGGGTTCAAGTGTGCACCCCACAGCTGCTCCCGTCATCCCCACGACATCACTCAAGAAATTATTTACTATGGCGCAGCCCCAAGTCATGTGGATAAAGTCAGCGTCACTATGGTTGCACCTTTGGCAGTTGCACATTTCCCCACCGTAGGCAACCCAGATTCTATGGGGTGTCATGTATGTCATATGGGTGTAGTTGAACTGTATATATTTCATCCTGGTATTGCGGGAAACCTTTTTAGGGAATGCTAAGAGTCTGGTCCACTCCAAGTCTGGAAATTCTCTGTTCAATGCAGTCTCCCATTTGCCACCCAATTTTTGGAGAGGGGTACTGGACAACTCCGACAGTGAAGTGTAAAACCATTTCACCTGGTGCGCGCCCCACCTAGGGTAAGCATAGACTGTAATACAACATGTATCTTGGGCTCCTCCTGCATATGAACAAACTTTGGTAAATAGAAATTATTGTCTCCTCAGAAGAGAAATAATGTTAAGTATGAAGACACACTGAAACTTCACTCAACTGCAGTTGAAGGTTATAATTACACTACAGTTGAAGGTTATGATTACAACACAGTGTCTAAACACTAACTGTGACTCCCCTCGCACTGCTCAGAGTTTCACACATGATAGAGTATTTGGGGAGAGGAGTTGGCCTAACGGCTAGGGTGGTCGACCTCGAATCTGGGGAACTGGGTTCGAGTCTCGGCAATGACGCAGAACATCATGTGATTCTGGGCAAATCACTTAATCTCCCCGTGCCTAACAAAAATGAATGTGTCCTCATGTAATGCAACTGGTGCTATGTAAAGCGCTCTGATACCCGATTCGGGTCAAGTTCTCGCTATATAAAACTCGGTAAAAAAAAAAAAAAAAAAATGTATTTGGACATTTTTTTGAAAAGTAACATTTTGAACAGAAATGTTTTGCAAAAGAGCAATAAACGGCCCACAGTAGCTCAGACACATGGATGGTTGGTTACACTAGTCATGACTGAGTTCCAGGGCCAATCACCTCTAGTGGTAAGGTTATTGAGCACATGGACTGGGCAAAGACCAAGCCCTGTGTGTCACCACACGCTGGTCACTGCTGATGTAGCTTCTGGTATCAGCAAACATTCACGCTATCAAGTAGAGCCATCCAGGCATTGAAATCTCTGTATGGTATATAAATAGAGTTTGAAAAAAAGTGGAAGTACACCGGTGAGTTGTGCACATGCCGCTGCAACTTTTTAACATGAAAGATGTAGACTCCAGTCCCAGTGAGATAGCCCAATAGGTTGAGTGGCTGCAGCGGCAATCTGCGTGTACCCTGCCGGTCACAGGTTTCGAGGCTAACACAGTGGGAGTAATGGACCTGCTTTATGAGAGAGAGAGGAGAGGAGAGGAAATGAGAGAAGAGAAGAGAATGAGAGAATTTACCCTTCTGGTTATTTTTCATTTATGCTAGATATTTGATCCAGAATGAACTGAACTCCAAAGAACAGTGGGGAATTTACAGAAACCACTTTTATGTAAGCAGAAGGTGCATAGATCAGTATTGTGTGTGTGATGGGTCCTGTTGAAATCAGATCACAAAAGCACATGAGGTGGAGGTGTTGGAGAGCAGTATTGGGACATGCTTAGTCAGCAAACTACACAGTTAGATTTTACATTGCATGTATTTGTTTTTATCTTACACTTATTTACAGTTGGAGATTTAGCAATTTGCCCACATTCGGCATATTGTGATCAGATTAGAACCTAGGTCTGTGATTCTGATTCTAAAGTCGAAATGAATACATTCGATATGATAATATAAATAGTGTATTTCTCAGGAGGGTAGACTGCAAGAGCCTGTGTGTAATTAACATGCCACGTGTTATTTTCACTCTCCCACAATAGAAGTAGGTCCCTTCCAACATTTGTTAGAATGGCTATTAAAAATTGAAAGAACTAACATCTAAATATGAATGCCAAATGTAATTCTGAAACCCAGGAGTTTTATGTTAAGCAAGAGCATCTCCAATTAGCAGATTAAAAATAAAGTGAAATCTTTTTCTCTCGGGGCAGAAACGGCATAAAGTATATTTTTAATAAACGAAATGTTTCTTTCCTATAGCTCGTTCTGGCAAAATTAGCGAGCTTTAATGAGTTTTAATCACTCCTACAGTTGTTACCTGCCCAGTGGTGTGTTGCTTAGGTGGACATATAACTATGCCCTAAGTGCATCTGAGCCCAGGTAAAAACACAGACAATGCCACCCCTGACTCGAAGTCGCAGGCCCTGGCTACCAAATTTACCATGCATTTCTCGAGGGGTGGTGACAGATATCACTCCATTCCTGGAGATATACTCTTGTTTATGCTACTGTATCACAGCGTCTCAAAAACAAGATCATAAGTGGGGAAGGGCTGGCGCTGTGAGTGGCGAGCCTTGTTGTTGAACTTTGAGTAAAAAAGAAAAGCGGTAACCAAGAGTGTGTGTGGTGGAAGGGTTTTTATGCACTGAACACAAGCAAGCAGATCTAACGGAGGCAATTAACACAGGACATTGAAAAATGGAGTTGGCAAATATATGTGGGAAAGACGAACACAAACACACGTTTAGAATAAAGACGATAGAATTCTATCGTAAATGGAAACATACAAATGGTAGGGAATGCATACTCAAAAGGTGGCTCTGTACAAGCCTTGAAAAACATAGATTATAGAACTTGTAAGGCCACAGTTTTTTGTGTTCAGGTGAATATGAATGAGGTGGCATTATCAATGGTATTTTACCCCAATCACCTTGGGATATGAAAAGACAAGGAGTCGGGGTACCAATCAGCACGAGACACAATGTCTATATTCAGCACCATACTCATTGCCTATCCGATCGATTATTGCCATGCCAAGGAAACAGTAGATTGCATAGGTAGCAACATTCGCTTGTTTACGTACTTGCTTTAGTCCGACTGTAGTGAAGGGTCATTCATGCAGACTTTGTTTTACCAACAAATGGAAGTGTTCATGCTGTACACAGAAGTACTAGAAAAGGACCATGTAGAATATTCACTGTCCTCATAATGCTTTCAAGCAGCATGGGGGTTGGCACGAGCAGCTGGGTTAAAAAATCCTACTTCCACTGTAACCAAACTACCTTTTGCAAATGAAATGCCTTCAATTGTAGAATGCATTTATTTTACATTCACCTTACCAGGCACCAGGCAGACGTTGCAAAAGCAAGAAGTGAGCCGAGAGTGGGATGCCCATCTTGGGCGCCTCGATTAGCTCCGCTACTGAATTCAAGGAGGGTGTGGAGAGGAGCTGCAATATAATTAAGCCAGTGTAATTAGGTAATGGCACAAAAGCCACAAGTGTGGATTTTTTCTAGGTCACAGAACAGGCTCTAATGAATCTCATGTAAAGCCTTAATGTTATGTTGTGCTTGTGTTTTGTTCATTTTTAAAAAAAGTTATTGGCATAAATAGTTGGAGGCCATAAGCAGTCCATTTGGGGGTTAATGTATTTTTTATAGCAAGGGCACAAGTACTGACTGGTTTGCATACTGGTGAATTTCAGGGTTTTTAATTTTTTTTCCTAACCATAACTTTACTTCAGCTGTACGTATTTGAGTGAGCTTCTCTTTTATAGAAATGATATACTGCTATCTACTACTATACGCCCCTACCATGCTGCACAAGGTCTGTGGCAATTGGCAGTGTATATTGACGGTAAGGGCGGACTTTGGCCGGACCCTGCGGCCACCTGTCTGTGTATCCTACCAGATTCTTCTGCCAGCCAAAGCCTTGATGTTTTTACCCAGTTTAAAAAATATATTTTTGTAAAATTCACAAAAAAATTCTCCTCACAAGTTATCAGCTATTTGTGAACTTAAACTATCTAAAAAGCCGGGATTTATATGTTCAACTAATGATTGCTGTTTGGCTTTCTTCATGCAGTAGGGCCTTTTATGTGCATTCATTTTTTGATCAGATCTCCAAATTTAATATATACTAAATGCAATTTTTATCATATTTGCTGCAACGCTTCAGTGTATCTTTGTTCATATCTCTCTCTGTCTCCACTTCGCCCAGTATTTTTTCCACGGTATAGAAGTTGCAAATGTGCCTAAATTTGCAAGTTCCAACATGAAAGAAAAAAATAATGCATTTTTTCTTAAAAATACTGAACACCACATCACAAGAAGAAAAACATTTCTTTCGTTTAAACATTTTACCAATTCTTTCACTTTCAAAGTATCGGCCACTATTATTTATTTTACATAGTATGTTGCTCAATGACAAAGCCTGAGATGCATTTAGATAATAAAACCCCAAGGATAGTTGCATCTCTATTTGGGTAGATATAAACATGATGTGCTCATGTGCTCACTCTTAAGGAAATAATTTCTAAGCTATATGGGAAAACTTAAATCACCTGACATTAAGCATGGATTAGTTAGCCGCTACATGTTTAAAATATCAGGTAAATCAGAAATCTTCTAATCATTCTGACAAAACAAGATATTCTGTTAGCAAACTTATAATTTATCTAATCTGGAAGGCCCATTTTAGTCACTGGAAGTGGTTACAGCATCAAAGTCCAAGAAATCAGATAGTAAATGATGTAATCGTAACTGTATCTTCCTTTACTCACCCTGTTAATATTTACTGTTCATTGTTTGACACCTGACTGATCTTTCATTCTATACTTATTACTACTTTTCATTTATTCCTATTTGTGTATTGTGAGGTACTCATAGTTTGGTGATTGCATTTATTTATTTTTATTCCTCACGTTTTGTAGCAACTGAGTAATTGTCTCCTGGAAATAAATTGATTCTGTGTTGGCTCATTTCCTATTACGCAGATTGTTACCCCAGTTACTGGACAGTTAAAATTGCCCAAGTCCAAGAACATACATCCTGTATTCCATGTATCTGTGTTGAAACCCTTCTTCTGCACAAACACATTGTAGTGTAGTTCCTATTTCCCTAATAGGCTCTGCGCATTGGAATAATATAACCTATAGGTTTGACATAGGACTAAGGTCGGTATGTCCCTATCGAGTATATTAAACTTAATTACTTGTGCCAGCTAGCTCAGAGGCCACTAGAAACTCCTTGAGAACAAGAAGGGAGTAGTTTCTGGCAACCGAAAACATGACAACTTTTGTTTCCCTTTAGAAGCGGAACACGTCTCAGAATCGTGGAAACAATAGATAACATATTCACTCAGTCAATCGTGCATGCTTAGTTTCTACAGAGTTACACAGAAAGGAAAGACGGGCGTTTCAATAAAAAGGGTTTTATTGAACAGTCTTGTTTCTCGTGTAAGAGATATGTGCTGTTATGATCACAAGACAGTATGCAAGATAAATAATGTACAGTGTAAGCAGTAGAAATAAATAATACTGCGATAGCATTATCTTTTAGCATATATTCACGTACATAAATAACATGAGCTAAAAATGCGAGTACTCATTCGATGCGTCCCTAAACTAGTTCTACCCCAATGTACCTAGCCTGGGGTAGGGAAAGGTAGAAGTAGGCGGAGTATTCTCTAGTCTGGTATACTAAGAGTATGTTTAAGTCTAGTATGCCAAATATGATATGCCAAGAGTCCCTCTAGGTTCTAGTCAGCTCCATACCTTTAGAATGAGAGAGGTGGGAATCTCTAGCCGGATCTGGAACTCTAACACCCCGCGAAGGGAGTCAGAACACTGGAAGCTGGATTCGCCTGCGTGCAGGAATGACAGCGTCTTCTCAGTGCGTCAGGCCGGGATACGGGCTCCTCTGAAGTCGAGGTCTCCTCTAACTTGCTTGGGCAAGGGAAGGTATATTTATACCTGGTAGGTGTCTTGGAATGTTAGCATTGACGTGAAGTCGGACAGAGGAAGACATCAGGAATGAACCCTTAAGGTATGACGGTTCATACATAATAGATGAGTTCTTGGAGAAATCAATAGTCCTGTGCTAGGGGAACTCCAGAAGCTTAAGGGTCTGGTTTCTAAGAACTCGTTGTGACGTTAGGGTGGACGGATGTCGGTGACCATGCCTGTATTTGGAGTGCACGGTTAATGCCTAAATAAGGACAGGGATTCTATGCCTATATAAGGGCAATGCGAATTGTGCCTATATAAGGACATGATTCAGGAAAACCTATATACGGACCCCTAAAGCGGAATACAACACCCACTCCATTTTCGATTGAACGATAATACTAAATGCTAAACATTTAAATGCTAAACATAAAATCGAGTACCACATATTGCTAAAAACATTTCTAAAAGCATTTTAAAAGAAGCTCAAAACTGTTGAAATGCAATAGGTACTGTACATTTAAAGCATCGTTTCCATTCTAAGCATATAACAGAAGTAAAAATGCAACCTAAATGAAAACAGAAATATATACATATGACGGAATTGTTCATAAGTTCTCAAAATCAAAACCATTGTATATCATACAATTAAATGAAATGTTAGACAAGTAAGGTGACAATGTGTCCCTGGAAGTATTCAAAGAAGTCCGTTTTATAAGACTAGTTCTACTGTAAGCAGATTGGTCATTTGCCATGTTTTTTCTTATTGAGAAAAAATTTGTTTTAAAAGAAAAAGTTCAATTTCTGGGAATAGTTCCAAGTTTTGAAAATATGAAGGCCAAATTTCAATGGTGCCCTGGTAGACTGTGAGCCGAATCAAAGTCAGTGTATGGGTCTGGTGTAAACATTAGATCATCTATGTCCGTAGCCAAAATATCGTCCACCGAAGTTGGTGACATTTGGAACACCTCGTTCAGAAGGTTAATTGCACAGAGATGAGAAACATCGCCCTCAGCAGAAGATGCAATGTTCGCATCCGTTGTTACCTGTGTGCCTGTCGATCCATCTCGTACCTCAGCAGCAGCCGGAAGCGTCTGTGAGATCTCAATGAATGCCGTCATCAGGATTGGTAGCCTCTGGGGACAACACACAGCATGGGCCGTTATCGGGTCCAGCAGAGTATCGATATCCGTTGGCATGACTGATGGAAGTGTTAGACAGGTGTCTAGCACGCATTCCTCACCGCAAAACAGGCAGCGTAGAACAGGTAAGATGCAATCTTGCCAGATTGGTCTGAATGACAGGAACCACGTTGTATTAAGGTCCCGTAGACGAGGCATGCCCAAAAGCTGTACTATTCGCTCACGGCATTTCCGTTCAAGGAGGGCTCTCTCCACATCGCTCGGAGTGATGTTGGCGAAGAGGCTTGCCATAGCGTAGTAGGAGGAATAGAAACAGAATTCCTGCAACAAGTGCTAGAATTAACGGCACACCACCAAACACCGAATGTGCGAAGTTTAGGATGATTCCGAGGACAGCCTGGAAAGGTGCTAATAGTCCGGAACAGATGGTCTTAAATACATGTACAATTCCGCCTGTATCTGACATGTTAAAGATACGTCCTATCATTTCTACAAAATGTATAGGGCAGTTTGTACGAATTAAATTCTGTATCTCAGCCGAAGTCCTTGCAACTTGTAGATCATAGGTATCTTTGGCCGAGGTCAAAGGCACTGATTGTTGTATAAGCATGGCTTACATTCTGCTTAAAGTATCAAATCGTATAAAAGAGACATTCAACGAAGGCCATAAAGGCGACTCCCTGACTGTGTCTATTGGGGCAAACAATACTTGCATACAGCAAGTGACCCTGGAGTTGACCGTTACTAGATATGGGATGCCTGGCAACATGCCACAGCAACTCTGATCATTCAACATGAGGTAACTCCCATTAGACAGTTGGCCAAACGTTGGATTAATCACAGCAGCTGGTGTACCCTGCTGGTGGCAGGACAAATTTGCCACAGAACCATTACAAGCCCAGTGTAAAGTTATGTCCTGACAAATCAGTGAACCGCTTAGTGCATTTTCACAGTGTGTACCGCTTAGAAACACTTCACGATCCCCACTCCAACATCTATATGTGTATGGTAAATTCCAGGATGTCTTAATGTATTCTTTACCCAACCTTTCATATTTGCCTGCTTGCATCTGTTTAAGGCAATACTGAAACTGGAAAGTTGTCACAGGTAGACTAATTTTGCCATGAATAAGCCATTCTGTAGCTGGTTTTTCTGCCACTGTGAATGGTCATTTTTCAAGTTTTTCAATGCTCAGTACTGTATACCTCACTCCCCTTTGTGCCAGTTCGATCTGTTTATCAGTTAGATTGTATTCTGCAAACAGAGCCGTTGTGTTGATAAAACGCCAAGGCACATAGCCCGCACGCAAAGATTGCAGCGTCCAGCTTAATAACATAATAGAACGTAATTGAGATTGGCCTTGCTGTAACATGGCTAAATCTTGTTCCAGTATGTCGATAGCAGAGGATACAATACTGTCCAATGAATAAATTCTGGAGGACAAAGTTGTTAACCCATTGTCGACCACAGTGAGTGTTTTCTCTAAGTTAATACGATCAAGTTCACGTATTCGTTCTGCGGCCTCCATCTGTGACACCTTCCATGCTTCATTATAAGCAGCATAAATGCCGACATATATGAAACATTTTTGACGCGGTTGTCTTGGTCCAAGCAAGAATTCCCTAAGGTCTGCGTCTTCTTTAAGTAAAGATAAGTGTTGTTTCACATCCTCAAGTGTAGATTTTTGCAGCCAATCGAGGCATAATTTTCCTACACGGTATGTTGTTACTACCCCCGGATGCTGTCTTTGGACGTATCGTGGGTCTGGCCTATGAATAGTAAACCCCTGTGTTTTATTCAGGAATCTCTCTTGACAGTTGTTTGTGTCTGTGGGCCAGATCAACCATTTTCTCCAATTAGGATTTGTTCTGTTGAGTTGTAGTATTGTGTCAACTGTAACCGCTGCCTGTGTATTGTTATGACTTGCAGGTGTTGGTACAGAAGGTGTTTTCATGTCTTTGATCTTGGCTAACCCAAGGCAAGACGTTTGTTGCACAGTGTCATTCAAAAACATTATTTGTTGAGGGACGATACAGGCTCTAAACAGAGCTTCCATCCCCTGTACTTGCCAATCTTTAGTACCCCAGACAGATTTTGTGTCTATTGTCTCTTTCCACAAGTCGAAACCATGTCTAGACAGTTGGGCAATAAATTTTGCAGAGTAAATCTGTTTTGTATTAGTTAACATAATTTTCAATCCTGTTTTGTTTACATTTTTATAGTAAAATGTTTCTGGATCAGATGTATTGTATCCTGAAAAATATGGAAACTTTTAGCAAATGTTTTTGAACTACCTTTTGGTGGTGTGGGACAAAGTTCCCATTGGTTAAACATAAACACATTTCTAGGTGTTGCAGATTTATGCAAAAAATGATGACCATAGTGGTTATAGCAATACAGCTGTTCATAGTCTGATGAACCCTCTAAATATTCATTATTAGAAAATGCAGCAGATTTTTCTAGGTCAAACATCATGTTAGTTACAGTTTCAATGTCCCAATCATCAGAATAGGTACTGGATGAAACAAAATCACTTAGTGAGATCTTAAATAAATGTGGAATGTTCAAATGTTCAGTCGGGCCAAAAATATCGAAATCTGTTTTGTCCCACACTATACCATCCTGTATAGGAACGGTTGTGATGTTCACTGCAGACAAGTCTCTTGTTTCACGATGGGATGATTTGTGAGGTTTTAAAAGTAAGTTCACTTCTTTTCTTTCAGTGTCCAAATGGATGTATCTGCCACTTATAAGCACGCTCATAGTCATAACCAAAGTTAGCCAAAGCAGGAAGAAAAATATTCCAGAAATAACCCAAAGTTCAATCCATGGTGAAACCAGATAAGTCTTTTCCAAAAAATGTAAAAAGTCTTGTACTTGCTGATTAAAAGTTTTTGATGCTGGCGACGTCTCGGGCTCACTCAGATCCTCAGAAAACGTATCAAAGTTAATGAAATAGCCAGAAGCAGTTCTGTCAATTGTTGGAATTGCATCAGGATTTGTAGAAATCGCTGTAACCAGTTGATCACTTGTTACATTGGTGTAGACAGGTGTATTTGGACGAACTGTTACTTGAGTTTCAAGAGGGATGAGTTCCATAGCATTGTTGCTCAGTCCTTCATCTGTTACTGCTGAATTCTCGATGGTTATCAGTCTTTCAGTCTGAACCTCTTGGATAGTAGCGAGAGGAGTGTGTATGCTACTAGGTCGGAGTCCACGAGGCCTACTATTTAGTATTGGCCACATACTGTGGTTTGATGAGGTCGATGGACACAAATCTTTTCTCCTTTTTTCCAGCAAGGGGCAGCAGAAGTACTGTTCTTGTTCCGTGTATGGCTAGGACAGGTACTGGTTGTCTGTAAGAAGGTCCAAATTCCTTCTTGTCCGCAATTTTCTCTCTGACTAGATCCCCAACTTTTGGAATCCAGACAGGCCTTGCTGGGACCGCCGGTTTTTCCTCAGTGGGGGTTGGCTGTAGGAATACGTTGCTTTGTTTCGATCTTAGTTCATTTAGATCCTGTAAAACAGCCAAACGATCTTTGATATCAAAGGGTTTATTTTCCACCACTGTGCCACTACATTCTAGATCGGGCACCCACATTCTTGTCCCAAATAGAGACCCCCCCTAGAGAACTTCTTGGCAAATTGTTTAATGAGCGTTGGACCCCATAAAGATGTTTGACCCACCCATCACCCGAACCTAGTACCCTAGCTGTTATAGACTGCTTTATGTCCTGGTTTTTCTTTTCCACAACAGAATTTCCCTCAGGATGAAACGGAGAGGAGTACCGCAATGCAACGCCCAGACTGGCCATGGCTTCTTTGTAAGCTCGAGAGCTAAACGCAGGGCCCTGGTCAGAATGTAGCGTGCCTATTGCGTATGCGCCGATAAAGACTCGCAAATCTTTTATAACAGTTCGAGCGTCAGCCGAGCGCTGAGGCCATATCCATAGGAACCTAGAGCAAGAATCCACTGCGACCATGATATATTTATAGATACCGTCCCTTTGCAAGGGACCACAGTGGTCCAGGTAAACACAAGCTAATGGTTTGTCTGAAATTAACAGGGGTGTCTGCGCAGGACGTTTCACTGTGGAGACTTTCATCTGTTGGCATATTTCACATTCCAGAACATAGTTCTTGGTCTGCTTCCTAATGCCAGGCCACCAATATCTTTGTTTTAGTAAAGATACTGTTGCAGAAATACCTGCATGGGCAGAGGCTATCCCTTCATGTGCTGCTAGGATTAGTCCTAATCTGCGTTCCTTGTTTGGAATAACCCTATCCCCCACTCCAGGGATTCAAGCAAAAGGAACGTTGTTCGCATTAATTACATAAGAGTACTTGAGTGGAAACTTTTTTGGTAACGCTGCACCACTGCCTTTGCTCGTAGCATTAAAAGCCAACATTATCTCACTGTCTATTCTCGTTTTTGAACGAGTGATCGCAGCTACGGAAGCTGTCTGAACAGCCCCCTTTGCGGTTTCGTCAGCCAATGAATTCCCTGCAACGTGAACGCCATCACGTTGATGACTCAGTGTATGGATCATATGAGCCTTTGGTAGTTTGTTTTTTAACTGAACTACTTGTTCCCAAAGCGTTTTATGCTTTATTGTGCCACCTTTTGCATCTTTGAACCCATTTTCAAGCCAAGTTTGTATATATTCATTATACGACTGCACACAGTAGAAAGAATCGCACACCATTAGTGTGGGGAATTCTCGATCTGTACTTTCAAGTGCCAGTTTGAATGCTTGTAGTTCAGCTCGCTGAGCTGTGCAATCTCCTAGAGATTGAGTTTTAGTGACCATAGGTCTGAAGTTGCCATCGCGCATGCGACCTTTAACGATTGCGCACGCTGCACTGTAAGCTTGCTTACTCCCTGTTGCAGGTTGTGCGGATCCGTCAGTGTAAATTATGAATTCGTACTGATCGAGAGGCAGAATCTCAGTGGGCAGAGGACATGCATGTTCATATTGCAGGAACGCTTGTGTTTTTAGATCAGGATCAAAAACATATTCAACATCTGTTGCAGCAAGAGAATTAACCCATTATATCCATCTTGGATGTAATGCTTTAGCATTTGGAATGCTCGCTTTAGTTACCGCCTCTAAGGCCGGAACTGGGGTTACGACAATAATGCGTTTCCCTTGGGCTAGAGCTCTTTCTTTTGCTACTGCAGTTTGAACTGCTGTCAGTATTTTTTCAGTTGAAGTGAAGCGCATTTCTGCTTCTGTATACAAATGTGATTTGTATGCAATTGGTTTTTTCTCACCCTCATTAAATGTTAAGTAGGTAAATCCGCATTGACCCGAAATTATTCGGATCACTAAATTGCGTTGACTTACGCGTGTTTGTAAGTGATTTGTTGCTAACATGTTAGCTTGGAGTGAACGCAAGATTTCTGTGTGTTCCTGTGTCCAATTTTTGATTGAAAAATCAGGTTTAATTAATGCGTAGAGAGGTTTAACCCTTTCTGCGTAATTTAGAATGTAAGTTCTTCCAAAATTTAGGAAACCCAGGATGGATTGTAAATTTTTCAGCGTCTTTGGAGGTTGGAGCAGCGCACACCTTTCTAAAAAGTTGGCTGCCAAGCTCTTGCCTTCACTTGAAAGCTCATATCCTAGAAAGAGGACATTGAGATGGGCAATTCTGGATTTTTTAAAGTTGAACTTATAGCCCTCAGAGGCGAAGCCCAGTATAATGGTACTCACCCTGTTCAAGTGTTTGTCCAGGTCATCGTCTGTCAGATAGATGTCATCGACATATGACAATGCCTCATTATCATAAATTTGTAGTAACTCCGTTACCCTCGCTGAGAATAACCCCGGGCTGTTCTTGAACCCTTGTGGGAGTCGACAAAATTGACGCTGGGTCCCCATTATTGAGAATGCTGTTAAGTACCTGCTTTCAGGTGCTCTGTTTTGACAAAAGAAACCATTTGAGATATCCAATGTGGTTTTATATTTTTTACGCACAATGTTATTCATTAATGCTGTACTATGTGTTTTGCACTGCAAATGTTTTTGAACAAGTGTTTATGTGTCTGTAATCCAAAACTAGACGATAGGTGTTGTCTGGTTTGGAGACAGGAAACAAAGGATTGTTCATTGAAGAGGTGCATGTTTCAATCACCCCTTGGTATTCAAGTTGATCTAAGATCTCCCTGACCTGTTTTTTAGCTTCTTGCTTTATTGGATACTGCCTTTGTGCAGTAGGTTCATTTTTTAGATGTATTTTATGGTGAGGTGAGTCCTCATCCCATCCTACATGATTTTTGTATAATGCTGGGGCCTGGGCAACTGCCCATTTCCTGGCATAAGTATATTTTAGATGAATTGGAATATGGTTGGAGAAGGCAGGCATAATGATGTCCTCACCATGTGGGCACTCCCTGACAAATTGTGGTGGCCAGTCTTTTTCTGCTAGAAGTATGTCATAGCCCCTTGAAAGTTTTTCCCAAAAGAGTGCTTTCACCTGTCTAGGTATGTCTCCCTCCATCCGGAGTGTTATTTCATATAACGTTTGTGGAGTACTAACCCTGGTGTCTACAGTCTCAACTGTAATGTACTCATTCAAGTCCACTATCTCCAGAAGTTCCTTTCAGGTTTTGGCGAGCTATTGTGACTTCTGCTGCACTGTCCAGCATTGTCTGAGCCCATTCTCCGTTCTTGAGTTGTGTTCTCAGTATCCTCGGCATGTCTGACCTTCAGACCTGCTACCTTCTTCTTTGAGAATTGAGGTTTGGATTTATTTTTTGGAACGTGTTTGTCGTCTTTCGATTTCACGCGCTCTTCTCTATGTTCTGACCGTCCTCTTCTTTCCTATGTCTGTGACGAGATCTGAAAGGTACGAGAGGAACGTGTATCAGTATCTTGATACCTGTCAGGCTTTTTCAAATTATCCCTATTCCTGAGGTTATACCTCCTTTCAGAGGGCTCCTTTTGAGGAGACCTACCTCGGGATTGAGAACGTTTCTCGTTTGAATTTTGTTTATTAATTTCCCACTTCTTTTTAGAAGATTTAGGAATTTGTTTAATAGAGTCCTTCTCAGGACTTTCAGATAGTTTTGGCTTTAATGGTCTTCCACCCAAACTATCTCTGCCTAATTCTGCATAAGATTGTTCTATTATTCTGGGTAGTTCTGTTTGATGTTCTGTAACATCGAATTCCCTTAATCATTGGCGGATCGCCACTGCTGCTGCCTCCCCTTTAATATTAGATAATATTATTGTTGAGACCTGGTCGAAATTTTTCAGTAATTTCATACCTAAATTCAGAGCAGGCTCTGCCCTGTATTCGTTTTGAATTTGTTTCAGGACATCAGGTATTACTGCAATTGACGGAATACCATGTGTTTTAGTATAGATGGCAGCAAAGACTGAGCCCCAAGTGGTGCAGTCTTCCAGTTGTGGTGTGATCCCCATTGGTAAAGAGATAGTTAGGATTCTGTGTTTCTCATAAGGGCTAGTATTAGGAAATACTGTTTCTATTTGAGTAATTTTTTGAGCTATCCAGAATGGTATTTGCTCACGTTTTGTGGGCATTTTACCCATCACTGCGTATAGAGTCTGTGGTGTAATTTTTAGTGTATTCCCCTGTTGAGGATTTTGATTTGGAATGGTTAATGGTGGTTGGACTGTAAAAGTCCGCATGACATATTGGACTAATTGTCTGTAAATTTTTATTAACTCTGTAAGTTGAGTAAGTAGTTCCTCGTCTGACATTATTTCGATGTCAGGATGAGCAGTGTAGCCGGCTAGAATCGGCCATGTTGCTCCTGGTCTACCTAGTGGACCGAGCCTGGTAATGCTTTTGTGATGTTTTAGGGCGCCTTTAAACCAGAGCTGATGCTCCTGGTATGTTAGTGGAATTTCAATATCCTCGAAAGGAATATATTCCTCTGGTGGTTCATCTTCTTTGTAGAAGTGAAACAGTCTTGTTACTGAATTTGATTCAGGAAATATTACCCATGAATAGAATACCTCTGTCTGAAAGGATTCGTGTGCCTCTATCACGAAAACTGCTCTACCGCCTCTTGGTGGTAGGCCATGTTTTATAAGATTTAGAGTGATGGCTCTTCTTAAGTTTGGATTGATGTCTATAACACCCTCCTCAGGTTCATTTAAACCTGGGTCAGCCGCAGCTCCACCGTTCCCGGTGTTTTTGTCCCCGTTGGTGGACATTTTGTTTTTTGAAAAATGTAAAACAAGTTTCAAGGAAACAAAAAAAGATAAGGTGCACAATATTTTGGAACACTGTATCCTTCAACGTTGAACAAACCAAACAACTAATATATAGGGTGCTTCCCTATTTTAGTTATGGCAGATATTTAACCCTACCCACTCCAGACGTCTTATGGAGTATGTGAGTAGGGTTCTCTGAGAAAAGCACGACTGAATTACTCAGTATCTAGCGTTAAATTACTGCCTTACCAAACGTTTGGGCGCCATGTAGTGTAGTTCCTATTTCCCTAATAGGCTCTGCGCATTGGAATAATATAACCTATAGGTTTGACATAGGACTAAGGTCGGTATGTCCCTATCGAGTATATTAAACTTAATTACTTGTGCCAGCTAGCTCAGAGGCCACTAGAAACTCCTTGAGAACAAGAAGGGGGTAGTTTCTGGCAACCGAAAAACATGACAACTTTTGTTTCCCTTTAGAAGCGGAACACGTCTCAGAATCGTGGAAACAATAGATAACAGTTTCACTCAGTCAATCGTGCATGCTTAGTTTCTACAGAGTTACACAGAAAGGAAAGACTGGCATTTCAATAAAAAGGGTTTTATTGAACAGTCTTGTTTCTCGTGTAAGAGATATGTGCTGTTATGATCACAAGACAGTATGCAAGATAAATAATGTACAGTGTAAGCAGTAGAAATAAATAATACTGCGATAGCATTATCTTTTAGCATATATTCACGTACATAAATAACATGAGCTAAAAATGCGAGTACTCATACGATGCGTCCCTAAACTAGTTCTACCCCAATGTACCTAACCTGGTCTAGGTGTAGGGAAAGGTAGAAGTAGGCGGAGTATTCTCTAGTCTGGTATACTAAGAGTATGTTTAAGTCTAGTATGCCAAATATGATATGCCAAGAGTCCCTCTAGGTTCTAGTCAGCTCCATACCTTTAGAATGAGAGAGGTGGGAATCTCTAGCCGGATCTGGAACTCTAACACCCCGCAAAGGGAGTCAGAACACTGGAAGCTGGATTCGTCTGCGTGCAGGAATGACAGCGTCTTCTCAGTGCGTCAGGCCGGGATACGGGCTCCTCTGAAGTCGAGGTCTCCTCTAACTTGCTTGGGCAAGAGAAGGTATATTTATACCTGGTAGGTGTCTTGGAATGTTAGCATTGACGTGAAGTCGGACAGAGGAAGACGTTAGGAATGAACCCTTAAGGTATAACGGTTCATACATAATAGATGAGTTCTTGGAGAAATCAATAGTCCTGCGCTAGGGGAACTCCCGAAGCTTAAGGGTCTGGTTTCTAAGAACTCGTTGTGACATTAGGGTGGACGGATGTCGGTGACCATGCCTGTATTTGGAGTGCACGGTTAATGCCTAAATAAGGACAGGGATTCTATGCCTATATAAGGGCAATGCGAATTGTGCCTATATAAGGACATGATTCAGGAAAACCTATATACGGACCCCTAAAGCGGAATACAACAACATCTTGCTTCAGATCCTGTGCCAGTTGAGGTAAATGCTGAAAAAAAATATGAAATACATAAGGTTCCGTTATGATCAGTGGCACGGTCCTTTCTGCATACCTTCTGAGCGTAGCACTATGAATTCACAAGGGCCATGCTTATTCTGGGGAAGGAAAGGCTGATGATACCCTAGAACTTTGATACCACTGAAAGAAATGCTTTACGTCTTTGGAGGGTGCACTATGCACAAATGTCTGAACTCACGTTCGGAAACTACATTTCCCATGAAGCCCCAGAACTCTCACAATGTTTGCAAGTGAAAACAGCCATATTGAAGTTATTGAGTAGACATTTGCATGTGGTCCAAAGCGTACTTGTTAGACAATCAAGATTCTTTGTTGCTGCAGTCAGGACCTTGTTACCAGACCTTGAGAAACCTTGGAGACAATTTGCATCCCTGTATGGAAGCATGATTGGAAATATTCTACGGAATTAAGATATTTTGGAAACAATCTTAAAACAGTTTAACATATTGTTCTACAGAGTAAAGCTTGAAGGAGTAAACAGCCTGTATTTTTTTGTCGCACATTTTGGATTCCAAAGTCATGTGAGGGAACAGAAAGGACACTTATCACCTTAAATACTATTGATATTTCATGATTAATATATTGTATTAATGGTAGTAGAGAGTACTTAGAAAATTGATTTATTGGTACCAGGATGAACTACATTATGCTCATGAATGTTTATTTATATCACTGTTTAAGAAAACAACCTTGAATGTATATTGGAACCAGAGAGTTTGTACTCACAAAACAGAAGTAGTTTTCTAATTGAGAGTAAGAGTGCGATCGAGTCAAAAACCAAAGTAATAATAATTGACAATGTATTATTTATGTTTGAGTTCCAGAAATGTTGTCATTCCACCAATTCCTCAGAGAGTCTGAGACATAGAGATATTTTGGAAGTATATCATTTGGTATAGCAAGTATTCAATGGTTATATGCAGAGATAAGATATTGAAGATATCAATCATGTTTTTAGATATCACTATGACATAGTAGATGTCAGAGACCAGCAGAGCGATAAACCAGTATAGTGATATCCAGTGTCTCTGTTGTCTCTCCTATCCCATTCCCGGGTCTACTGTTAACCATCATATTCCTACTGTGCATTGTTGATCAGAGATGCAGAGAAGTGCGGATCAGTTTATCACTCGTGTTGGACTTAAAATTTAGGTTAGTGCAATCTAACAAATTCTGATGTTGTCATGTAAGGAGAGGGATGGTTTTATGGAACAAGAACATTGAAGATACCAAGGACAATAGAAACCTTTGCTGATGAAGACAGGCCGGAAAGTTTCAGACTAGGGAGAATGAGAGAAACGGAGAAAGGTAGAGAGCCAAATAATGTATCAGAAAATAAAGGTAAAACTTTTGGCTCTCCAAGGTGTGAGACTAATCACGAAAATGTGAAAAACCTGGGGGACGCAAAACAGTAATGAAAGCAAACAGTGGTGATAATGACAAGTGTTATAGTACACTCCTATTCCCAAATCTTAATGAAATGTTAAAGTAAATTCAAAATAGTGTAAGACACATGACACAGTTAACAGCTGCTAGCAGTTCGCCAAGCCTGAGAGCATTGTAGAGAGTTCCCTCAAGGCGGGCACATGTGACATTGCAGGAGATGAGAAGGATGATCTCTGAAAGGCTGCAGGTGGTGGAGTGTGACAGCAATGCAGTGCATAGTTCTTTCCTGCTTTACCTGTCACTACATCTTGTTGGTAAAAAGCGACAAATACGACTAATTAATAATGGCCGACTTGTTTGGAAAAGTGCCAGGCAACCTTTTGAAGTAAAGTCTGGGTAATTACTGCAGCAATGATAAAATATATATATTTTAATGGAAATCAGGCAAATGTAATTAGATTCATATTTTCGTCCTGTTTCTATGACTACCAGCCTTTTTTGCATTAATTAGCAGTTGTGAACCAAGATGAAATTCTTGCCGAAAGGCAGATACAGTTTGTCACGCAAGGATGTTGAAGCAAAACAGAGGTGGAGGGGGATTTGGAAGAGATTTGTTTGGGACACCTATTGTACCTAATTTGGTATTAAGATTCACAGCCCTTTCTCCAAAGTCAATTGAACATGAGAATGCAAAGCTACAATTTTCAGTAAGAATCCTTGCTGAGGAACATCTATGCTATTTATATGGAAATATAGAGGGTGACCCATCTCACATGGAAGGGAAGGGGCAAATATTCACGTTGGAATATCTTTTTTTATAACTCATACCTCATCTACTGTACAGTCTGTGTCATGGAGAGTATTAACGCTTAGAAATAATGTGCAGGTGGAGTCTTTTACTGTGTAAACCCTTTGAATTCCGAAGGCTGTATCATGGCATTTCCTCATATTTACAAATCAGGGAGATAAACTCCTATAGGATGAACGCTTGCCCGAATTATATTAAAGGTGCATATTATTTGCATGTTATGTAAGTTTAACATATGAGGCTTCACTTCATAATATTGTCAAGCCACCCAGGATTCACAGTAGGTGCCATGCCTTGTTCTATGATGTCACAGATGCAGGAGATGGATTTTTGAGTCTTTTTTGCTCAAAGCCATTTGGTGTGTCATTGTTCTCACTGATAAAACTGGACCTATTAATTGCTGTTTGGCCAAAATATAAATTACGGGATTGATTTACAAAGATTTTGCGTCATATTTGTGCAACATATTTGACGCAGACCTGATGCAAAATCTATTTTGGTATTTACAAATCAAAGCAAACATCGATTTGTGTTGCTTTGTAAAAAAAAAAAAAAAACAAGTAAAAAAGTAACGCACGGCAGCACATTGAGCTGCCTTGCGTTACTTTGCGTCAGGGAGGTGGTGCATGCACATTCCGGTGCCAAATGGAATTTGATGCAAACACATATTTACAAAGAGTTGTAAACGTGGGCTTCTGCCAAAATGGTGAGGTTGGCGTAACAAGGATAGATGTCTTTGTTTCCTCATTGTTTCCTCTATGCATGTGTGCTGCATTGTGCAGCCCACAAGGAAAGAGGAAAAATGTCTCAAAGGATAGAGTTTGTGCAGGAAAGTCGTCCTTCCTGCACAAAAGCTATCCTGACCACAATGCAGACACCCTTACAATGAACCACTTAAATTTTGATTATTGATTAAGGATCAATAACTCTTAAGCCTCTTTATATAAAAAAAATAATGTTCCTTGGAATATTAATTTCAAGCATCGTAGTGCATCTAACTCCTATATTTTAAAATTTCAAGAACATATCTGGGGAGGAGAGTTAAACCCAGTGGAGTTTTGGAATTAGACCCAATAACACTGAGTTGGAAAACTAAATCCAGAATATATGCTCGAGACCTTCATAGAGGTAAATGGTATCATTACATTAGCACAGGAGAGTATATTCTTGTGGAGTGTTTGTTTGAGAACAAGGAGTGATGATACATGACATTTTCTGGGGCTTTGGACAAATACTAGTTTTCCATGCCCACAGCCAGGTACCACTTCCCAGGCTAATACAGGATCAGTAAGATTCTGTATGCACAAGGTACATCTTAATCTATTTAAAACCATTACAATGCACTCTAAACCATGACTGCAATTATACTCTTCACAAGTACCTCTTCTCCAGCCTCGGGACAATCCAAATTTCTTACTAGAGCCCTCCTGGAAGAACAAATTTGAACAATCTAGCAGGTTGCAGATAAGTGGCAGATACTATTGTTTCCTTTTGTCTGAAAGTAGCTGCAGATGAAATTTCAATGTCATTTTGCAGGGGTACATACTCTATAGCCTTACAACTAATAATTGGTTTCTAGAGATGCTGTAGGAGGTCTCTTTTGAACCATCTCCACCCTTTAGAGGTTTAGACTTTAATGCCTATCTTATCCTTTCCTAAGTGTGGCTTAGGCTAACACTTTTCTCTTGACCCATAGACGACTCTTGACCAAGCCTCTGAAATGCTGACACCTTCAAAATGTAATTACCTTTGCACAATTCTGATTTCCGTTATGAAATTCCCTGATTTTTGAGACTTCTTAAATAATCAGAACCATCCTCTTCGCCTGAACCTAAATTGCTGTGATTCTTGATTTACCAAGCATAGACAACAAAACTTGAGACTTTTCCCTGAGCATGAATTGCTTTTATTAATATTCTCAATAGCAAAAACTGAATTTCTTGTTTAATTCTGATAAACCCGAACTTCTACAGGAGGTTGGGCTTTCCAGTAGTTATTCTGTGTCTTTATAGCATGGTGCTGCGAGTAGTGTATTTGAACTTAATTTTGAAATTATAATCAATCTTCTTAACCCAAGCTACGATTTCTGGTCCTCATTGTGTAGCCGATTGGGTTGAACTGGTAATTGAATTTTGATTGATGTTAATGCTAACTCCCATCACCTCTCAGTCAGAGAAAAAGGTCTGTCGAAGGACCCACGGTAAGCAAGTGGGCCCAGAAAAAGCTGTATCAATTAAAGACGAGCACAGAGGGCATTGTCAGTTGTGTCTTTTTCCCTTAACTTAAAAAACAAGGATATTGGTCTGGAAGAATGTCTTTACTACATATGTTTTATTTCTTTATATTTGGGTTATTTAGGTAACGCTGACACGTCCATATGGTCATGTCAGCAGCATGTCATGGTTGTCAGTCAGGCAACTATGCAACCTGAAAATACAGCTATAACCATACAAATAAGGACTTCAAAAAACATTAGCCAAGATTTACTAAGCCTTTGTACCAAAGTGGCAGAAAATGTTGCAAAGTCTCACAAGGATGTTTTCTGTCCAGCGCAAAAGGTGTTTTGTGCTGGAAATATACCCTTTTCTCAGCACAGAACACCTATTGTACTGCTATGTGCCTCCTCGCCTTTAGGGGGCGTGACTGAGGCACTGCAGGGCAAATGAGCGCAAATAGCCAGAGGAATTAATGCAAAGCCCAGTCAATCAAAAAAACCAGACTGGGCTTTGGGCCAAAAACTAAACTAAAAACATTAACACCTCCTTGAAGTAGGTGTTAATCAGGGGAAATATGTTTATTTCTCACAGAACCCACACATTGCATGTTTGCTGCAGTTCACAGCACATATGCAATGTATGGGATCCTTCTGTGTTTTCTAGTTACAGTAAGTTGTACTGTATCCTATGCTAGACAACGCACACTCACCTATGCACCTTAATTTGAGCCAGCCATATGCTAGGCAGCCTGTTTGTGTACCAAGGATAACACCAGCTGTAGGCCATTAGTAGATATGGCTCTGCTGTATTTTCCTGCTTGCGCAGTGCAGTTGAGCACATTTTGTTGCTGTGCAACCTTGCCTGAAGATCTAATAAATCTGATTATTAGGGCTTTAATCAGAGTTTGGTGGAGTGGGGGCACCACTGTAACTCGCAGTACTCTCACCCAGCCAAACGTGTAGTTCCCTTTCTCTATTTAAATTCAGGAGAAACGCCAGGTTTACACAGCTTCAGATACCTGACCCCAGTCATGTATATAATTTGCAACAGGTGTGAGATTGTGTTTGCATCACTCCTTTATTTAGGGTTAATTTCTACACTATTAACCAGGCACAGCAGGCGACCGTGTGATCCATGATTGAGGATGAATTACAGAAATGTGCTATCTGCCAAATACCCCCTTGGCAAGCATGACATGTACCAAGTACCCCATCAGAACTGTAAGATATAGCTATACTCCATAAAGCACCAGGATGGGTCAGAATTACAATCCACTTGAAAGATGTCAACATGCACATTATGACAACCCATTTCAAGGTTGATGCACTGCAATAGACTGTTGCATTGTAGCTCCTAGGGAGGTCTACATTATCTTTTGTCTCGATGGCCTACTAAACATTTCAGTGCTTCTCCTTCAGTAGTTTTCAGTTTTATGCTTTGGTTTTACCCTGCAGCCTGAAAGTTTCTCTTACGGTGTTCATCAAAGAGGAAGCTCTGAATCTTGAGATTTTACATGCTCATGGAATTACTCTCCCCTGCACCCTAACAAGATCTTCAGCTTTCCATCTCGATCCTAGAAAGAAGCCAGCATGGGGAAAGTTATGCCTCATCCTCTTAGCCAACATATTTTATTAATGCACTCGAAATCCCGATAGTGACCTCAAACTATCTTTTATTTATTAAACTGTAACGAGGATAGGTGCAGGGGGTAGTATTTTTCCTGGAAAACTGGGCATAAAACTTGATCATCACTTGTTGCACTTGTGGCAGATGGAAACTGCTTCTGCCAGGACATGACTATGAGAACAGGCCTACAGAGTAAGAGTGATCTTGTCTTTGGCTTCAGGATGCCTTTGGGTGTCACCTCGGTCTTACTAGCTGGGTTTTATTTTCTGTTTCCCTGCAAACAGCAATGATGTTTGTATTTCCAAGGACTAGTACATCTGGCAAGACTTTTATTCCTAATTCTAGCGCTAGAACACATGCTGGGATTCCTGCAGTGATGTACAGCATTGGAATATCATGACTGTGGGTGTCCCTATATGCCACTGGAACTGATAATGACAGATCGAGGTCCAAAACAAGCACAATACTCTCCAGGTAAGTACTATGAAACTCTCTCCCATTTATCTGTGATACCCTTGTCAGACAATATGTACTAGCAATAAATGTACACATATCTGTCTTTATAGTGTTTTATGCTTTGTGTGCATCTACTGTACATTTTGCAAATTTAGTATATTTGGAGCCATTCTCTTCCTTGCACTTGCATTCCTTTCTCCCACATTTTTTTAGTCCCTGTGCCTCTCAGTGCTTATGTTTTCATTAGGTACCCTACTTTGGTTCAGTTCATTTCTTACCCTGGGTTTCCCTTGCCCGTGTGTCCTTAAAGGCTCCCAGCCTCCCCTTCTGCTGAAGAATTGATTGGAAGCCTCAATGCTTTCCTTTAGGCCATTTTCGGCCACCCGCTTAAACTAAATGGCATACGGGTCATTGTTTTCTCAGTAACTCGCTGCTTCCCTTCTCTTACGTGCCTCGGTATTCTGGGAAATATGTGCATTCTGTTTCTTGCATCGCTCATGACTGGGGACATAAGCTTTGTCATGTTTGCAGGTCTAAGGTTGTCCAGGCAAAGCAGTTACTTGTGACTCGCGAGCAACCAGGTTTCCAAGGTGATGTGTGAAGGTAAGAGCAAATACCCCAACACCTCCCAGGGGGTGAGTCCTCCTCCCCCCTCCTGAATACTTAACTGCGTCCCTTGCCTTTAAATTACACCACTGACAATGTGATTTGGTGCCTTAAAAGGTCGCAGTTTATTCAAACATAACATGGTTGTAGATTTTGCAATTTTATTGGTCATTCATAAACATCCATGTTATCGCATACTTTCATTGTCTTTGTAATTGACTTTGTACATTCCTTGTCGTTGTGCTCTCCCAGGACGTCTATTTTGCGGGGTGCCCCTTTGACCGGGCCTCTGTGTCTGCGGTTCCAGGCTTCAACTTGCTACCGAATTTGGTGGGTGTCCGTTAGGACCTGCCCGGGCTGCAAGTGCCGTTCCGCTTGCCCTGGACCCCTTGTTGGCCCATCGCCTGCTCCTCAGGGCCACTGCCGTGTGGCATCCCAAGGACCCTGTGTGAGCATTTCATCTATTCTGCCTGTGGCTGTGTCCTGACATTTCGCTGTGTGCCGTCCTTAGCTCCGCAAGTGCCCCTGCCGTGAGGCATCCCAAGGACACTGTGCGAGCCTTTCATCTACCTCTAGTAATTTTCCTCTCTTGTGTATATCTTTCCTGGGTTTCTTCCGCCACGCTACCTACGGTTCCACGATCGGAGGGAGCTCCCCCTGCTCTCCCTTCCCTTCCTTATGAGAAACCCATTTGCTCTAGTACCCCCACGATGTTTAGCAGGAACATATCCATCCCCACCCCCGTCAGGGGTACTCCGTCCTCCGTCCGGGGATCTCAAGTTGATGAAACCATGTCTCACGAACCCCCAACCTTTGGCCCTACATATTTTTGCCATGGTGATATTCAGCTTACGTCTGGACTTCTCCACCGCCCCCAGATCTACTGCCCCTCTCCATGCTCTGTGCACTATTATCTCTGAAAAAAATCACCTCGGCCGGGCGCACTAGTCTTGCTATAGCTGTGAGGCCCGCCTGTATTTTTTTCCAGGAGACCCCTCCTTCCTATTGCTGCCAGATCATTCCATCCTAGGTGGACCACCACCGCATCCGGTCTGCCACCTTGTCCCAGAGCTTCCCGCACCGCGGGGAGCAGTTGGTCCCATTTCATCCCTGCTTGCCCCAGCCAGATTACTTCCGTGTCCCGAAGCCAGATTCCGCCGAATTCACGTCTGGCCGCCGCCCACCGTTGTGCTCGCATTATGTATGAGTGACCCACGATCCAGACCTTCTTGCGCCGCTCAGTCGCACCTAAACGGTGGGGGGGAAGGGGGGCAAACCGGACTCAGTACCTCATGGGGTGTATATATCATTTAAACGCCCATCGCCCTATCCCCTTGATTTGGTCAGGTCCCAAACCTAGGTCTGCTGCAGCGGTGGCTGCCCCAATTCGGAAGGAGTGGGTCCCGAACACCTTAGCCAGGAGCCCTACTTTAACTAGCGCCTTCCTCATTACTGCTATGAATTGGAACCGGCTCAAGTAAGACCCATCCCCATGCATAAGCAGCGGGCCCCGCTTGGTGCATGTACCTCCGAACTAAGCACACTGGACAGCATGACTTGTCCCTGATGCAGTTGATCCTGGTCCACTTCCCTCTGCCTGCCTGGTCTGTTTTTGACTGGCGCAGGAGGATGTTCATGTGTCCTACCCCCAGTTCTAAGTTGGCCCGGCGTATACAGGCTGCTCCTGGGTTGTCTATTGCGGGGTCCACTAACTCGCTGACCCTGTATGCCCCAAAAAACGCCAGCACGAATGCCACCCTAAAGAGTGTAGCCTCCCGCTCCGTGGGGTATATCTCGCCCAGTGCCCATATTATTTGCTGTAGCACTGCAAAATTAATGGGCCGCCTACTATCCCTCTTTGTTTGTTGCAATCTACCCCAGCCTTTCAATGCCATTCTACATTGGAAAGACCTTTTCGGATCCTACCCTGTAGCCATCCTTGTGTAGTATGCTGCAGCATTAAGGTGTGCCTTGGCCCAGGATTTCTTTTTCCCCGTCATGAATGCCCATTCTATGAAGCCTAAGACCTCGTCTTGCCCTGCCAGCCGGCCCCCAGTGAGTCCCGTTATGTCGGCAAACGTCGCCCAGCACTTACGGTATCTGTTCTCCGTTTTAGGGGCCAGCGCGTTGTCCAGCATCATCTTTAACCCGGATCCACCCATGCCCTTGATTGTTCCAGGCACTGGGGTCATCCCTCGGTCCGCGTCCGGGGCGAGCTCTCAGAATCTGCCCCACTGAAAACGAGAAATGGCATCCGCAATTGAGTTGTCTACCCCCGGGATGTGCCGTGCCCTAAGCGCGATGTTTGCTTTTAACTGGCAGTCGACTAGTTTCCGCAGCAGATTGACCACCGCCGGACATTTTGCTGTTCCCATGTTGATTGCCTGCACTACCCCATGGTTGTCAGACCATAGGATTATTTGTCTGTTGGCCAGCTGTTGGGACCAAATGTGGAACGCCACCACGATGGGGAATAACTCCAGCAGGGAGATGTTGGCCGTGACCCCTGTCTTTTTCCAGCTTGCCGGCCACGCCCCTGCCGTCCATGCTCTACCTAGGATGGCCCCAAAGCCGTAGCCTCCGGCCGAGTCCGTGTAAAGCTCAAGTTGGTTAGCCTGCACCCATGGCTCTCGCCACATGAGGGTGCCGTTGAAATTGGTCAGGAAAGTCTCCCACTGCCCCAAGTCCTCCTTCACTCCCTGCGTCAGGCGAACCCTGTAGTACTTCTGTGTCATGCCTCTAGTTATCCAAGCTAAGCGTCTGGCGAAAGCGCGCCCGCAGGGACTACTCTGGTGGCGAAATTCAACTTTCCCAGCAGCTGTTGTATTTCACCTAGCGTCGCCTTCTTTTGTCGCCTCAACCTCCTAACGATCTGCCTTAGTTCCGCCACCTTCTCAGGCGGCAGTTTGCATGTCCCGGCCACCGAGTCCAGCTCTATCCCAAGGAACGACAGTTTTGTGGTCGGACCCTCTGTCTTGGGGGCTAGGGGGACCCCCAATTCCTGAGCCAGGTCTATGAAGCTGCGGAGGAGGTGTGCACACTCCCCTGTTCCTGCCCCTCCGATGAAGAGGAAATCGTCCAAGTAGTGGACCCTTCCCCCCGCCGGGGAGCGTGTTCCCAGCTCTCACTCCAAGAACCCGCTAAATGCCTCAAAATATGCACAGGATATTAAGCAACCCATTGGCAGGCATTTGTCATAGTAGTATTGGATGTCTAGCTGAAAACCTAGCAAGTGGTAGCTATCTGGGTGCACTGGCAAAAGGCGGAAGGCCGATTCTATGTCTGTTTTTGCCAAAAAGCCCCCCTTCCCTGCTTGTCTTATTAGGTCTACTCCATCATCCACTGATGCATACACTACTGAGCAACTCCCTTGCTCCAGCCAGTCATTGATGGAGTCCCCGTGGGGGTGCGACAGATGGTTTATTAACCTGAACTTGCCTGCCTCCTTCTTAGGCACCACGCCCAGAGGAGACCCCACCAAATCTTTCTATGGGGGGGGGAGCGAACGGGCCCGCTACCCTTCCCAGCTGAACTTCTTTTTCCACCTTCTGCCTTGCCACCCCCGGGTTGTCACGTATTAATTTCAGGTTCTGGCTTTCCCGGGCCCCCACAGGTCCTTTGTAAGGGATGGGAAACCTTTCGTGAAACCTTCAGCTAACCTGTGTCTGTCTGATCTTTTGGGATAACGTCCTAATAAATTTAACATTCTGCTTGTTTTTATGGGGGTAGGTAGGGGCTGCCCCTGGTCCGCACCCCATTCGCCCTTTCCTGAAACTCCCCGCTCCTTACTTTTTTGTGCCTCCTTTTTCTTTGTTGGCCCCTGCCCCTTGGGTCTGCTTGCAGCGTGTGGCGGGATGGTTCCCCCTGCAGTACCCGCATGCGTGCTTGAACCTGCAGGCGGCCCCCCACTTACACTCGTCCTTGTCGTATTTCCAACAGGACTTACCTGATTTGCAGCTGTTTTGGGTCTTACCTTTGAAAGACTGTCCCTGACCCTCGTAATTTTCTTTTGCCCCATAGGGACAGAAAGTGGGCTCCCTCGAGCTTACACCTTCTCTGGCTGATACCATGTGAGTTGTGAACCCCTCCATGTCTTGGCAATCCCACTCAATCACTGGCCATGTCTGCATTTTTTCCCTGAAGCTCGCCCCGCTACGCAACCCCGACAGACAACGCCCCAGGAAAGCCGCCTGGTTTACCACCGCTCTCCAAGAAGCCAGACGTACCTGCAGATGCCTGGAGAAGAACTGGAGAAACACCAAGACAACCGAAAACCACACCATCTACAAGGACGCCATGACGGACTACCACAACCAGATCAGAGCCACCAAGAGGAACTTCATCTACAACAAAATCCTGGCCAACTCCACCAACTCCAAGGAACTTTTTAGTGTCATTCAAGAATTCACCAACCCACGCAGCGAAGCCACAGACATCACCCCACCCCAAGACCTCTGTGACAAGCTTGGAACCTATTTCCACCTCAAGATCAAAAACCTCTACGACAACTTCATCGACCATCCACCAGGCACCACAGACGGCCCCCTGCCCCCCAGAAACACCAGCCAGCCCACCATCTCCAACTGGACACCAATCACGGCCAAAGACACCGCCTCGACCATGAAAAGCATCCATTCGGGGGGGCCCCCACCGACCCATGCCCCCCTCACATCTACCACAGAGCTGCGGCTGCCATCGCACCCGAACTACAACGCACCATCAACACCACCTTCAAAACAGGCACCTTCCCAGACGACTGGAAGCGTGCAGAAGTCAGACCCCTGCTCAAGAAGCCCACAGCTGACCCCACCGACCTCAAGAACTATCGGCCCATCTCGCTCCTCCCCTTTGCAGCCAAAGTTGCAGAGAAAACAGTCAACAGGAAACTGACACGATTCATTGAAGAGAACGCCGTCCTCGAACCCGTCCCAATCCGGATTCCGAAGCAACCACAGCACAGAGACCGCCCTACTAGCCGCCACAGACGACATCCGCACCCTCATGGACCAAGGCCGTTCCGCAGACCTCATCCTACTCGACCTATCAGCGGCCTTCGACACCGTCTCCCACCGCACACTAGTTGCCAGACTACACGACGCAGGCATACAAGGAACAGCCCTGGACTGGATCCGATCATTCCTCACCGGAAGAAGCCAAAGGATCAGACTCCCACCCTTCCTCTCCGACCCTACGAAAATCACCTGCGGAGTCCCACAGGGTTCATCACTGAGCCCCACCCTCTTCAACATCTACATGGCCCCCCTCGCAGCCATCGTCCGACAACACGGCCTCAACATCGTATCCTATGCCGACGACATCCAGCTCATCCTCTCCTTCACCAAAGACCCCACCACTGCCAAACTCAACTTCCAGAAAGGAATGCAAGATGTCGCAGTCTGGATGACCAACGGCTGCCTGAAGCTCAATGCCGAGAAGACAGAAGTCCTCGTCCTTGGTGCCACCCCTTCTACATAGGACAGCACCTGGTGGCCGACCGCCCTCGGAAGCCCACCTACTCCCTCAGACCACGCCAAGAACCTCGGCATCGTACTCGACTTCATCACTCACCACGAACCGGCAGGTCAACACCGTCACCTCCAGCTGCTTCAACACCCTCTTCATCCTCCGCAAGACCTTCAAGTGGATCCCCCCTGAGTCAAGGAAGACAGTCACCCACGCACTCATCACCAGCAGACTGGACTATGGAAATGCACTCTACGCCGGCATCAACAAGTCCCTACTCTGCAAACTCCAGACAATACAGAACACCACCACCAGACTCGTCCTCGGCATCCCCCAACACGAACACATCAGCCAACACCTACGAAGTCTCCACTGGCTCCCCGTGGAGAAAAGAGTCACTTTCAAAATCCTCACTCATGCCTACAAATGCCTACACAACAACGGACCCAAATACCTCAACTACAGAATCAACTTCCACATACCCAAAAGAAACCTCCGATCTTCCAACCTCGCACTGGCCGAAACCCCGCGAATCCACAGAGCCAGAGCAGGCGGAAGATCCTTCTCTCACATTGCAGCCAAGACCTGGAACGAGCTACCGGCAGACATCAGACGCGCCCCCTCCCTGAACACCTTCAGGAAGACCCTCAAGACCTGGCTCTTCAGCTAAACAGATCTGCGGACCCCCCCCCTCTCAGCGCCTTGAGACCCTCACGGGTGAGTAGCGCGCTTACAATTCCCTGATTGGTTAATTGATTGATCGTCATATTTTAACCATGCGTCACCCTGGTATTTTTGTTGTGCATCGTGCACCTTCTGCTCATATAAAATTTTGGATGAATACACATGCTAGGGTCCTGAACGCCCTTAGCCAATTCTCGAATGACCTCTCAACCCTGGGCTTGCGTCTGTCCCTCCTGTCTTCGTCTTTTTTGTTTTGCGTCGTCAGGTCTAGGCCTGCCTGGTGCACCTCTAGTACTGAAAAAATGTCTATAAATTCTTTCCTCCAGATCCTCTCTTTTACTGTCAGTGGGATGAGATTGGCCAGCCCTAGGAGTTTCATGGTAGTGGGGGGTGTCTCCCGGGGAGGGGTGTAGGTATTCACTGGCCGGTTTCCCCCTGGATCCGGGCCTTCCCCCGCTCCGCTCTTTCCTGCCGTGGTGCCCTCGGGAGCTACCCCCCATGTGGTCTCCTCAGCCCTTACCTCACCATCCTGATTCACCCGCTGGGGGTTCTCCTGTCCCTTGTCCATTGCACCCTTTGGGTCTCCTTTGTTCCTTGACCTCTGGTCTGGCCCCTTGCTCCCCCGCTGCTTTCTGTGTTCCACTGGGGGGGGCGCCCCAAATGGGGATCCAGCCCCCGGCCATTGCCACCAGGGTACCCATGCTGCTGGGTGTGCCGGTCCCTGCCCCCATGCCTCGCCCTGGAATCCCTGTTGGTCCCCTTCCAGGCCTGTTAACTAGGGGGTTTGGGGAGGCCAGGTCCCCCGCATCGCTAGATTGCTAACACCTAGCTGTGTACCTAGGTTTACAATTTGCCCTGGCCCCCCCTCTGCCGGACCAGCGCGCTGATTCCCCTTGCGCCTTCCCTTCGCGCTTTCTGCATGGTGCTTACCATTGTCTGTGTCCGTCGCTCCACCCCCTGCGTGCTTCTTGAGGGGCCGCCGTGCTGGCTACAGACCCCTCATCGCTGCTGCTCTCCTATGGGGATGATGCCGTTCTGCCTCTGACCCGGGCTCCACTCCTGTCCCTGGTGACCTTCACCCTTCCAGCATCAGTATCCCCTCCTCCGGTTTTGCTTGTCTTCCTGGGGGCCGCCGTTTTGGCTGCATTTCCCTGCTGCCTGGTCGCTTGGGGGGCAATGTGGGAGGGTTAGCCCGCCTTGGCTTCTTCCCCTTCCCGTTGGGCCCCTCCCCGATTTGCTGGTCAATCCAGGACTTCCCCTTCAGGGCTACCAACGCCCTGGCCTACTCCAGCATGGCTTGCAAGTCTGTATCCAGCTCGGGCCCTGCCTCCGTTCGTGGCCTCTTCTGTCCTCTCTGAGGGGCCTCCAGGCCCCATTGCACCTCCCTGAACCGTGCCGGCAGCCGTGTTTCTCTGCCAGCTGCCCTTCGCCTTCCTGCCATGCTACTGGCTTATTCCTGTCTCTTTTATTACTCCAGTAAAAACAAAGAGGCTCTCAAAAAAAATCCTGCAGCCACCGTTGCTCGCTGTGACCTTGCAGGTATTTCCTATCCAGTGGTGTGCTCCCTCTCTGCCACCACACTGAGCTTGATTCTACAGAAAGGATTTCTAATCCGTGGAAAAAGGGCTTTTACATCCAGCGGCCACCGCTGCTTGCTCGCTGGCCTACCTGCCGGTATCACGTGTAATCGGCAGTTTCAGAAATGCACTGTACAGCCCCCGCTCCCTCTGAGCACCTGTAGAGCAGCACCAGCCCACTGCGCGCTCCCCGCTTCTTACCCACCAGCTCGCAGCCCCTCCTGCCTGAAACTGGAGTGAGTCTGGAGTATGGGCTGATGAGTCTGGAGTATGGGCCGACCCTGATTCAGTCCGTATTATGGGATAAATTCCCAGACAGTTACAGGGCCGCCTGGCCAAAAGGATGGCTTGCGCCCCTTTAAGGCAGGCCGGATCTCAAGGCCCCGCTCAGCCGCTCCTTCCGGGTTCCCAGCCTCGATGTTTAGGCCGCGGCCTCTTTACTGCTCTCTCCGCTGCACTCGGGCACTCCACATGTCCCTCGCCCGGTGGAGCCTGCCTCTCGATGTTCCTCGAGCCGCTCCTGCCGCATTTACCTCGATGGCCGATGGACTCGATGGCCCCACGGCCTCGAAATGCTCCGCCCTGCCGCCTCCGACGGCCGGTGCAGCTCGCTCCCGCCAACTCCTCCGGACACCGCAATCTCCTGGAAATGTCCTGGAAGTGGCCTCGGTCTTGCTGCTGCTCCTCCTCCTCTTGTCCTGGCAGTTCTAGTGCAGTCCAGTTACAGCAAGGAAAAAAAAGAAAAAAAGCCCAAAACATAATATTGTCACTTCCTGTAGATATTGGTAGACGGCTATCAGGGCCCTCTGATGAAAAGGCTGATAGTTGGTTATCAGGCCTGTAAGGTTTAAGCTCTTAAGCAATAATTTTAAGGGGGTCATCCGGCTCGACAGTGCTATGGATCCCATTACTACACTACTTTCCTGTACTTCTTTTGCAGTGCTTAATTTGTACCAGTGCTGGTGCCTAATGATTTGCTCAGAAGTCCTCAGCAAGCGCTATAGGAGATCGGAGGGCCGAATACCAAGATTGCATAGTCTTGACTCCAGCTCATCTCTTTTTCATCCACTTCCAGACACTTCCTGCCCCCTTTACCTCACTTTTGCATGCTCTTTTTCACCTCTGCTTTCTCGCTTTGTTATTATTTTTCAGTCTTTCTCTTCCTCTTTCTTTCTCCCTTTTGTATTTTTCCTCTCTCTTGCTCTGGGCGAAAAGTGTGAAACAAAAAGGCAGGTCCTCAAAAAATAGTGCCTACGGGCCTCACCTCCAACACCGGCTCAAATTAAGAACCGCTTTCGGGGAGGCCTTATCTAGATTCGGATTCTCTCGGACCTGAAGCCACTGTACCTCTTTCTAATCCCAATATCATTGATACCAAAATCAACTTTCCATATTCCGGGCCTCTTTCAAGGATGTTCAAGGCAAGGGAGATCGAATTCCACCCAGTGAGGACTCCCAGGGCACTTTCCCGCTCTCAGTAAAGCTACTTCCGAGAAGTCCTCCTGTAAATCTAGCTTTTCCTCTAGTAAAGATAGGAGGCAGACCCTCCTTCATACAAAGGTAGATTCACATTAGCTCATGCCGCTGGATTTTTCAGCCGCTCTGGGACTACCCACCTTCACCAATCTCCTTCCTCGTCACTCCCTTGCCTGCCAATCAAGAGTTGCTGTGCTTTGTATCAGCCACCCAGCCTTGAAGTAAGATGACAGCGATCTGTAAACTTTCATCCAGGTAGGGCAATACCAGCAGAATCCGTGTATTATTTGATATTATATAATGTGTCACTCAAGTACAGTGTTTCTTCAAAACAAGGGCATTAGCCGCCGAGCGCCTGGTGCTTCAATTTCACGTATTCTGGCGACCTTTCATTTTTTAATTATTAATATTTAAAAACAAGAAGCACAATCATCTGATATTTCTTGCTATTTCAAGAAATTGTAAGCAATGTTATCGGAAACCGCTCCCACAACAGTGATGTGGCATAAACGCAGGACAACTATTTCAGTTTGGACTGTAACTGAGGCCTTAATTGCTGTACCAGCTTTGATGCAGTAAGTCATAACCTCAGTCTCACCGAAATCGGATCCTCTCCTGTACACCTGACAGTGCCAGGCGTTCTTTTGAATTGCTCCCGTGAATATTTTTAGCTTTAATTAGCTTATAAAAACCCTGGAACGAACACAAAATACAGGTGCATCAAGTTACGACCAAATACCATGGGCAAATCACAGCAGGTTTTTTTATCATTTGAAAATTCTCTCGGCCTGGTTTACAGTTGATCTATTTTTATTTTTTATTGCCTAACAACCAAACTAATTCTTACAACATACCTATTTTTCAATGAGTAAAACAAGTGCCTTGATTGTTCACTCAGAACTCATCACAGCCAAAAATCAAGGCACATGCGTAAACTTGATCACGCTGTTGGAAAACATGTAAAACAAGCATTGGCAAAGTCAATAGGTCTCGTCAATGCCCAAGCTACTGGCATGTCAATGGGAATCTCTTTTAGCCATGTTATTTAGTAGCACATCTGCTGTTTAGCATAGATAAAAGTAACAAAACAAAAAAAATGAAATGCGGCGGCCAGCACAGGCTACGTTAAAGCGCTATTTTTTATGTGAGGAGGGGATGCGGGTGGGTGTGGGAAAAGAAACGGGGAAATAAAGGGATGCAGCGTTTTCAATTTTGGTTTCCATCATAGAACAATTTTTGTCTCGATCATAGAAAGGACGGGCACATGAAAAGAAGCACAAACAGGTATTGATAGATGTGTTCTCGTAATACTCAGCTGAAGTCACGTTAACTTCCGCACAAAATAACCTAGTTCCCGGAACCAGAAGTCTTTCAGCATCCTAGCCCCCCACCCCCAGCCGGTTTTACATGCTATAGAGGAAAAATAAAGTAGCATGATTGTAAAGAGGTTGCAGAACATGTCTCTTCAAGACAGCGCATGCGCTATGTATCCAAGACCTAACATTCTTTTTTTCCTTTTACAAAAAATGCTGTATCACAAACATGCGGGTAATGCATTATACAAAGACCACTTTCAAACAAAAGCTGCTTCATTAAAATGGCCAAAGTAAATTTCAAATCTGGGGCAGGTGAGACGCCATTTTATGGTAAATTTACAGAACATTGACTGTGCCAAAGAAAAGGCAAACTACCACATGTTAAATCTATTTGCCCACTCAGTTTGCGATTTGCAAATAAGAAATGTACATGAAATAACCCTAAATGCTCTTAACTGGACTGAAAAATGACATGTTTATAGAGCTGTGGCAAACTGCCTTTTCATTACACTATGTTGCACCACTAGTCCTTTTAGGCTGCGTGGAGATAATCTATTGAAATATTGGGTAAATATATATATATTTTTAATTTGGAGCATCACTCTTTGAATGACAATAATAAAAGGAAATGGAAGGGTGAAGCATTTGCATATTTCGTTTCCATCATAGAAAGAAAAGAGGCACAAACAGGTCTCTATAGATGTGTTCTCGTAATACCCAGCTGGAGCCAAGTTAGCTTCAGCACAAAATAACCCAGTGCCCGGGAGCCATAAGTATTTTATCATACTAGCTCCCCCACCCAGTTTTACTGACTATAGAGGACTAGTGTCATAATATGGTGTTATAACCATATTTGTTTTTAATTGTTTAAGAAAATAAATCACCTTTGAATACATGCTAGCTGTCGATAAAGTGTGGACATTTTTGTGCAACAGTTGTTAAGAATCAAAAACATCAATATTTCTTTGCAACCATCCCCTACAAACTCCAGTGCAAATTTTTTCAAGACCTGGAGTCACTCCTGATATCAATGATTTGGCGTGGTGCTCGGGCCAGAGTAGCGCTTCAGAAATGATACCTCCTCCTCTCGGAGGGGGGTTTGGGGGTGCCCAAATATGAGTACTACTACGCTGCGGTGCAACTCCAATGGCCAAAGAGATGGCTTTCAAATAGCAACCTTGCTGAACTGGACCTCTGGGCTTTGAAGCTCCAAAGACCAGCCGTGATCGAGTGGCTGTCCGGCACCAACACTCCACTATAGAAAAAGCAGGGCAATCTGTTGATGGTAGGGACTCGGGACAGCTGGTTGAGATATGTTCTGACTGCCCAGCGACCCTCACCGTACGCACCGGATTTACCCCTTGAGTTGCAACCTGGCCCCTGTGCTTGCCTCAAGAGAGCAGAGATAGGTTTGTGGTGCACTGCTGGGCTCGAAACGTGGGGAGATTTATACATTGATGCAAAATTATGTGAGTTTGAAAACTTGATGGACGATTATGGATCTCCACCGGGGACTTTCTTGCTCTATGCAATATTGAAATAGCAAATTATTCAGGAGTGGGGTAACACACATACCGAACCCCCCACATCCAGGGTTCTACAAACACGGCTGACCCATGGCCGGGGCAGAAAAGCGATCACAGCGCTATACAACTCCCTTAGACCTGACTCCATCTCCCTGCAAAGCGATACCAAAGGGGATGATGGACGGAGCGCTTGAGCTAATCAAACACTCACCCCCAGTCAACTGATCTGGGTTTAATCCATCATCACACAGGGTGAGGCACAGGGTCAGACTGATTTGCATATGGCCATGTCTGAACTGGGGTGGCGGAGTGAGCTAAAGAATGATGATGGATTAAACCCAGATCAGTTGACTGGGGGTGAGTGCTTGCAATGTTCAACACTCCGTCCATCATCCCCTTTGGTTTTGCTATGTTCGCCCTAAGTTGGCAGGGTATGCCCAGACGTGGGTCCCTTGCTCACTTTGCCACTGGATTCAAGATAGCCTGGCTGATGACGGCTGTAAGCCAGAAACCGGTCCCAGGATGCTTGTTTCCGGTCCAGGGAAGACATGGCTTGGCAGTTCGGGCTGGACTGTTCCCATGAGGCACAGGGTCAGACTGATTTGCATATGGCCATGTCTGAACTGGGGTGGCGGAGTGAGCTAAAGAATGATGATGGATTAAACCCAGATCAGTTGACTGGGGGTGAGTGCTTGCAATGTTCAACACTCCGTCCATCATCCCCTTTGGTTTTCCATCTCCCTGCAAGCACCTTTACGAGATTACTGGGACAGCGCCTTGGCAGCGGACCTCACTGATAAACAGTGGACACAGTGCATAGGCTACCCTAAGTACATCAACTAATGCCAGACTGAAATACACACAATTCAAATATCTCCACCATACATATTTAACTTCACATAGGCTGTCCCGCATGTTTCCTACCTCAGTTGATATATGTCCTAGGTGCTTATCCACAGACACCACATTCCCCCATATGGTCTGGACATGCCCTCGACTATACTGGAATAGTATAGCCGAGATACTCACGGAGGCGGCGGGGTCTCCAGTGGAGCCTCAGGCGCTACACTTTATCCTTGGAATCACAAAGCGAAATGCCCGCCGAAAAAACCTTAACAGATTCTTGGATCTGGCACTGGGATTGGCTAAGCGTAAACTAGTCATGTCTTGGAACTTATCCACGGGCCCAGTCATACGCGTATGGCTCATGGATCTTCACAGATCGCTGGTTGCGGAACACATGAATCAACAAGATAACGCTACACGACACCCCCAAACAACAACAAATTTAACGCAGTGCCAAGACCACTTAGCTCCCATAGAGTCAAAACTGCAAACCATGGCCTCTGACACATCATGATTCGCGTGCCGGACTGCATTCCCGTAGCGTTCCACAGGCCAAGTAATACTTACAAAAGAGAATAGGTATTTTGCTTACACTGGTGCATTTCGGTCCATCACAAGCAGAGACATACATCACCACACTGATCACGGCCTCCCCCTCCCTCTTATGCCCCCGCCACATATGCACACACAAGCACATAGGCGGAGACCTGATAGAACCCTCAAGCAGGTACTCATTACACATATACGGATAACAAAGGACAGGTTGTTCTTTCTTTTCTTTTTTCTTTTTTGCTATTTGTTAAAAAAGTTGGAGACAGCATACTCAGGATACAGAATGCCACTGTTGATGTAAAATTAATGTAACTGTGATTGCATGTTGCCCTATTAATACTGCACTTGCTCTTTATTTGTCTCCACCAATATATATGGTCATACATACTCTTGTCAATATGTCGCAGTACGGGGATATTTGGTTCCTCTCCTCTTGTTTCTCTTTTTTGTATTCTTTTCGAAAGTCAATAAAGACAATCCAACAAAACAAATGAATCAAAAACATAAAGAGAATGGCATTGAAACATTCATAGCTTGATAAGGCGGTAGCTTGTTAGAGTGGCACCTCTTACACTGAATATCATTTGCACTAATTTAGTGTGCCCGCCATATCGCGGAAGCGATCAAATGTGTCCTATTTCTAGGTGCAACCTGCAGGCATCAATGAGTTGCCGAGAGGAGCATCAATTATGCAAATTAAGTTTAAGGGATGGCTCAAGCAGTGAAGCGTGAGAGGGTTGGATGGAGCAACACCATGAAATCCTCTCACTTTGAAGTCAAACAAAGAAAAGTAAAGAGGTGCCCTCGAAAACAGCATCTGACATTTGACCTCAGTCTTTCAATGCCCAGCAAATGTGACGAGATAAGAACAAGATTTACAGGCCTGTTTACAGAAGCAGAGCTGGAGCGAGTGAAAACACGAGCGCTTGTGTGCAGTGCTCTTAATGAAAGAAAAAAGTAGTTTCTAAAACTGTTCCTAAAATGGGAGCATTGGATGTATAGTAGCAATTGGTCAGTGCTCTAAGGAAGGGGTAAACACACGAAGAGGCATGACGCATGCATGCTATGGGCAAATGGGGGGAAAAAATACGAGAGTGATGATTGAGCCAGTAAATGGGTAGCCCATAGGTGGGCTAAAGCCCACAAAGTATATACGTGTCTCGATGCTTTACATGTGCAACAATTATATTCCACAAGGTCACATGTATTACCACATGGTCCTCCCAAGCAAAACAAAACAGATGACACCTGGAAACAAGAGTTGTTGGGAGAACATGGCGGCCGGCTGAGACGCGGTCTCGGAGGCTCCCGTTGAAGCGAGACGCTCCGTTTCTACATTAGTCCCGCTAGACAGGCAAATTAGCATGCAGCAACTGCAGGCATAATAAAAATATACAAAACAAAGCCATACCTTTTGTTTTTGCCCTCTGTATCCCTGTTTATGACCGGATTGTTTGGCCCTGGGCGGGCGAGCGGCATCGGTGGAGCCTGTGGGGTCGTCTGGCCGGGACTCCTGCTGGGCTCGAGCAGCGTGTGAGCTCGGCAGGGGTCGGAGGGCGGTCACCCAGTGCTCCATCCGGGGAACTCAGGCAGAGGCAGCATAGGAGCAGGAGCAGGGGGCTCCTCACTTGAGTGGAACTGCAGGGAAGCAACCAGGACTTTGGGGGCTCTGGAGGACATAGCCCATGGACCTCATGAGACCACTGGGACACCGGCGACCATACAAAACACAGGTCAGAGTTTTGGCAAAGGAGGGACGCTGCGGCGGGGGGCCCTGAAGGGAAAGAAGAGTAGAAAAAGCAGTGCTAATGTAAAAAAAACAGGCACCCTCAGTCAATAAACAGAGAGGAGGTATTTCTGTTATAAAAGAGGTAGTCCAACAAAATACAGTGGCCTCCCAAGCATTAGATAACGGGGGAGAGGTATTGGAAACAAGTGTTCCCCAGGCTAGATACCAGCTTAGAAGCTTAGCAGCAAGAGGTCCCACTGGGGGCACACAGTTTAAGCTCTTAAAGGGCAAAACGGGGTCAGAAGCTACTGTATCAAAGCTGGACGGTACAGCCACAGAGAAGTGGGTTAGCCCCAGAAGAAGGAAACAGAGGGGAAGAAAGGTTGATGCGCTTTAAACTTGAAGATCACGCCCTCACTAAGGACATTTTTTAAAGTGGTGCCAAAGACTCTGATGTAAAAAAAAGCCAGCTCTGGATTTATCAATGAATGGGTCGCTTTTGCCAGAAGGTAAAGATATCACAAGCCCAAATAGGTACCAGGATCTTGCAAACGTCCCCGAGTCCCTGGAGTGAGTCGCCTCAAGCGTATCTAGGTTAGAGAAGGAAAGGAGCTCATTGTCCACCAGAGATATGGATTCTTCACCCCCGCAGCCAAAAACTTTACAGATAGAGCCAACATCGCATAGTGATCTGCTCTCATCTTTTGAGCAGGGAGGGGGGGGCCAGCTCGGCAGTCACTACCCAATACCAATCCCAACCGTAACCCCAACCTCAAACACAGCTTCAATCAGTCTCAGATTTAATCCAGCTGCTAACTACCGAGGTTAGGAGTAGATTTGAAATCTCAGAGACAACTCAAAGAGAGATTAGATCAGTCTGCGACAGCCTTGAAAAGAAGTTAGATGACCTCGCAGTTAGGACATCACAGCTGGAGACTTCAGTGAGAGACCTAATGCTTCAATCAAAAGCCAATAAAAAGGAGATCATGCTCTTAAAAGGGAAAGAAGTAGTTTTCAAAGAAAAAATGGAGTCATTAGAGAACAACCAGAGAAGGAATAACCTCCGTCTGTTGAAAATCCCAGAGGGGGCGGAAGTGGATGATGTGAAGGCCTTTGTGGCGAGATTGATTAAGTTGGGAACTCACATTGACTGTACGGAACAAGACCTAATAAATGATATACAGAGGGTCCATAGAGACCCGTTCAGGGCATCCCCGAATAAAACGAGACCAAGGAAGATTCTGGTTCATTTTTATACTTAGAAGATTAAGGAGGAAATTCTTATAAAGGCATTAAAAAAGAAGGTACTGGCAGTGGACGGCATCAACTTTGGGATAAGGTCGGACGGCTCCCAGATCACGGCCAATAAACAATGGGAGTTGGGTAAATTAATTGAACCCCTTAAAAAGTTAGGTGCTACAGCGCTGCTGAGATTCCCTGCAAGCCTGCGGGTAATGCATAATAACAAAATGCATAATTTCCATCGAGTAGAGGAAGCTGAAGAATTCCTTAAATCCATATTAGAAACAGGGACAAGTAAGTGAGGGCTGAATATATTGGCATGAGTATTTCTTAATCTTTGCCCCTCTCAACCTTGCCCTTATATCTCCTTTTCGCTATTTTTTTTTTCTTTTGAATTTGTCTGCGTAGTTTTCTTTGCCTGTTTTTATCGGAGAATTGATTAAAATTTTCAGATAACATTAGAGGAACAAATCTTTAGTTATAGAGTTTGTCTATTGTCTCGCGTTTCTGGGGGGCCTCCTTAGGCTTAGGCCATGAAGAAGGAAAAGAAGGGTTCTCTAGGGAGGGGGGCGAGGGGGTCACGGGTTGGGTTAGGTGCATGGGGTGGGGAGCAGTGGGCATATAACCTCCTTCATGCGGAAGAAGGAACGCTGCGTTCCCTACTCAAAATAGAGACATTTGACCAAGGAACTTTAAAATACGTATTCGGTAGGAATGTCTCAACTGCTTTTAAATTATCAAATGTTAATACAGACTTGTTACAATCATGGACCCCTGCCCAGCTGAAGCTGTTCTTAAAAACTTCACTCCAAGATTAAGCTTTGACCTTGACGTTCAGCACTGCGCCAATTTGTCACTATATAAAAAATACGCTGAAACTTTGGTCTATAAGAAAACACAACAGTATATGTATTTTAACCTAAAGCATGGAGTTAGGAGATCGATTGTATTGCTCCGATTTGAGATACTCCCTCTAAAATCTTTTACTTGCAAGTGGCTATCGAAAGAAAGATCTAGTAGTCTCTGTAATTTATGCAATGGAGGGGAGCAAGACTTGGAACATTTGTTGTTTACCTGCCCAAATTCGTTAGTCGTAGAAGAAAGAAAAAGATTTCTACAACCAATTTATATAAAATGTAGAATCACCTCTGTTCAGGACTTGATCACGCTTTGCAAGGTTCCGCTAAATGAATTTGTATGTTATAATATATTAAAATTTTTAAAATCCTTTTTAACTTTGTATTAGAATGAAAACTTTTATTATTTTATTGTTTAAACCTTTATATCATGTATTAAATATTTGTGGTTCTCAGTTGAGAACTAAATCAAATAAACTTAAACTTGGGTTAAAAATAAAAAAATAAAAATCTGTCCTCATCGAATAAACTGGGACTCCGGTTCCCGTATGGCAACAATTCTAGGGAGTAAAAGATGAGCGCTAGCCAGAATGTGCAGATAGAATTTCTGTCATGGAATGTAAACGGGCTCAGAGTCAAGCATAGGAGGGAGAAGATCCTGCAATACCTGAGAGATGCCCCCGCCCAGATTATAATTCTCCAAGAAACCCATTTGACCAGTGAGGAGATGAAAGAGGTATTTGAATCTAGGAGGTGGTTACAGAAGGTCGTATTCTCTGACCAGAAATTAACCATAAGAGGGGTAGCGATATTAGTTAAAAACAACCCCCAGATCACAATAGAGGATAGTAGAGTGGATAAGGCCGGAAGATGGGTTATCGTTAAGTTAAGATGTTTTAGCCAATTCTACACTGTGGTTGGATATTATGGCCCCAATTTAGATGATCCTGTCCCATTCAGCAATCTACTCTCAGAACTCTTAAATTTTCCCGATCCCATCATTCTTGCTGGGGATTTTAATGTTGTGTTGGATGGAAACTTGGACCGCTCCTCTAAAAGTAGAGCGGTAGTAAATAATAAGACACGGTCCTTGATAAAAACCTCTATCATGCAACTAGGATGGTGTGACATTTGGAGAGAGAGAAAGGGTGCCCTAAAGAGTTTTACTTTTAACAATAAAAAATACGGGCACCAATTGAGAATAGATTTATTTCGGATCAATCAAAATATAAAGGACCAGGTCCGAGAAGTAAGTCACTTAGGATCGCACCTGTCAGACCATTCAGCTATAACTCTAGTGTTGGTCCCCTTAAACATCGTGGAGCAGAGGAGATGGACTATAGATCGCACCATACTATTAGATGATAGTATCGTAGAGAAACTTGGGCTGGAATCTCAGGAGTGTTTTGCGACCAACATAGATAGTGTACCATTAGAAGTGGTTTGGGATGCATATACGGCATTTCTGAGGGAGAAAATAATGTCCATCCAATCTAATAAAAGTAAGCAACGCAAGGCTGAGGTAGAGGAAATTGAAAGTGAGATTCACCAGCTGGAGCAACAGCTACAAGGAGGTGGATTAGAGCAAGGACTGTTGCAAGTCTCTCTCCAGGCCCTTAAAATGGACCTCGCAGGGGTAGTCGAAGAGAGACTACAACAAAGATGGCGAGCTATTAAACTGGCCCATTTTAATTATGGAGAAGGCTGCGGTAAGTTACTTGCGTGGAAAGTGAAAAATGACCAGGCAAAATGCTTTATAAAAGAGGTCAAATGTGGGGTTACTGGAAACTCTATCACAACAAGGGGGGGCATAGAGGAAGCCTTCTTAAGCCATTTTGGGAAGGCATATCTGGAGGATTTAACAACAACAGGGGAAGAGGTGGAAGGATGGTTGGGTCAGGATGCTCCCCATGCAGTCACCGAAGTTCAAAGGGAAGTAATTAACAGCTCTATAACAGAAGGTGAAATCGGGAATTCTGTCAAGGCAGGGAAACTAGGTAAAGCTGCAGGTCCAGATGGCCTCCCAGCAGAGATATATAAAAAATTAGGGGAGTACCTTATTCCGGTGATGGCAAGGCTGTTTTCAGATATCTTTGAGAATGGAAGGGAGATTCCACCCTTTTGGAATGAGGCAATAGTTACCCTGATACTAAAACCAGATAAATCACCAAATTGTTGCGACTCCTGTAGGCCTATTTCGCAATTGAACTCCGACTACAAAATCTTCGCAAAGGTACTTGCAGATAGGCTTAATAGAGTCGTGGGGGACCTCCTTCATGAAGATCAGAAGGGTTTTGTGCGGGGAAGGGTGAATTAAAGATCTCACTTATAACTTAATCGGAGGCATAGATATAGCATCCGTCTACAAAGTGCCTCTGGCAGTTATCACCTTGGATGCGACTAAAGCCTTCGATAGGGTAAACTGGCCCTATTTGCAAAAAATCTTAAGGCTATCTAACCTGGGTGAAAACTTCTGTAGGGCTATAGAGTTAATCTATAAAATCCTACAGCCAAAGTTTTGGTAAATTGGAATCTCTCAAGGTCCTTCAACATTTCTAGGGGAACTAGGCAGGGGTGCCCACTATCTCCCCTCCTATTCAATTTATATATTGAACCCTTAGCGGTAAAGATCAGAAATCATGAAGGCATACTTCCTTTTAAGTTCTGGGGTTGGGAGAAAAAAGTGGGGTTATATGCAGATGACCTAGTGGTATACACTTCTGACCTTAGTACTTCCCTACCTTTAGTTTATGAAGTGTCATCACAGTTTGGGTGCATTTCAGGCTAAGAGGTAAATGACAGCAAAACGGTTGTAATGACCTGGAACATCAATTCACAGCTGGAATGTATTAAAAAGGAAATGAGATACCTAGGTATTAAAATTGTTCAGAAGAAAGAGAAAATCCCTGAAATCAATTTTCAGAAGGTCAGTAAGGAAGTCGGGAGGCTACTGTTGAGTTGGTCCCATCTTCCCTTGACAATATATGGTAGGGTAAACCTTGTGAAGATGACAATCCTCCTTAAGCTTACTTTCCTTTTTCAGAATATCCCCATGGCCTTCAAGGAAGATTGGCTTAAAAGGGTGCAGTCTAAAATCAGTAGCTTTATCTGGGCCTCGAAGGGGGTCCGAATTGCATGGAAGAAGCTTAGACGGCAACACGATAAAGGGGGCCTACGATTGCCGGATTTACCCTATTATGCCTGGGTTTTTCTCTTAAAAGGAGGGAAGGTGCTATTCAATACACCGGATGACTCCGATACCGGAAAAATGTTTAGGGCAATGCTCTGTGATGTCAAGGGGGATGAACAAGGTTTTATACATAAATTTGGGGACCCCCTATTCTTTAAAAAAGTGCGACTTAAGACCCTGCAGTGCCTTGCAGCCACGTGGTATAAAATCAGGAAAGAACTAAAGCTTAGCTATTACAGTGGATTGGCACCAATCTGGGGTTCTCCTGGATCACCGGAATGGACTAAAGACAATCTGGCTCTCTCACTAAGAGAAGCAGGGATATCAACTTGGGGTCAGCTGACAGAGAATGGAAACTTGATGCCTTGGAACAGGGGGCAAGAGATTGCTAACAATAGGTTGTCAAGATTTAAATATCTTCAAATTAAGAGTTGGAGTTTCTCTGCTGGATCAGGCATGGGCTTGTCAAATGAATTAGAATCTCGGATGACTAGCAGTGATACCAGAAAAAAGGAAGTGGCGACTTGGTACTGGCTTCTAGTGGATCTATTGGATGGAGACTTCAACCTGCCAACGACACTGTGGGGGAAGAGCTTGCCGGGGCTGCAGCCAGGGGATCTATGGCAAGTATCTTGTAATATTCTATACTCCACGGTGCGTGCTGCAAATTTAAGGGGGAACCACCTTTTCTGCCTCCACAGGGTCTAATGGACTCCGCTTAAACTCTCTCAACTGGGGAAAGGTTCCACGTCAAGATGTCCAAAGTGTGGCAAGGAAAAAGGGGATGACATTCACATGTTTTTGGAGTGTCCCGAGGTCCAAGGGTTCTGGTTGGACGTGAGAAATACTATATCTGTAATACTCAGAGAGACGCTCCAGGTAAGCAAAACCCTTGTTTTTTGGGATCCCGGAATGTCATGAATCCCTGCAAATTAACACTAAAAGCTGATCTTCTACCTGATATTGCTTGCACACAGAGAGATTTGTAAGAATTGGATAAAATCTGCCCCCCCCCCCCCAACTAGAACAGACTGGATGACTTCCATAAAATACATCATCCGGTTAGATAGGGCATCTGAAAGCAAGAGGAATGAGTTTTGGCTTCCGTATGAGAATTGGGTGAATTCCCCTGCCCGTTTATATATTCCAATGATTAGGCCTTTACATCATATTGCTTGAATATTCCGGTGGTTCACAGGTGGCTGTGCTAGACTAAGCTATTTACGGTTGGAGAAGCTGAAGCAAGATGTAAAGTGATCCATCCTTGGCTCTGAACAAAGATCTCTGGCCAGTGCTACACTAAGGGAGACCCCGGAGTATGTTCTTTCATATCTTTTGTTATCCAAGGCGAAGGAGGACTAAATGAGAAAAAGAAAAAAAGATGACACCTTGCAATGCCACCGAAATATGGATGAATGAATGAATTAATGAATGAATTGGGATTTACTTAGCACAACTGCTACCATTAAGAGGGTGTCCTGGCACTGAGGCAGTGATTGGAGATTAAACCTCGATGGTGGCATTGAAGAGCCAGGTTTTCAGCTTTTTTCTGAAACGATGATGGCAATGCATACGTTTGAGGTGATGTAGGAGAGAGTTCCAAAGCTTGGATTCTAAGAAAGCGAAAGTACGACTGCCACTGCGTCTTCGTAAAATGAGAGGCACTGATAGCAAAAAGCCCAAAGAACAGAGTGAATGGGCGGGTCAGTACTGATGAAATTACTGCCTGAGGTGGATGGGCCTCCATTTAGATAGCAGGATGTACACTGCTGTGGTTCTTGAAAAAGATGGGCTTCAGAATAGGGAGCCAATGAAGATCTTTGAGCCTAGAGGAAACAAAGGAATGAGGGGAGAGCGTCAGTATCAGGTGGTCAGTATCATTTTGAATGACCTGTATTCTGCGAAGTATGGTTTTGGAGATGCCCACGTACATAAATTTACCATAATCAGGCATGAAATTACTACAGCATTATCGTTTTCCGGATAACATCAGGGAGAAACGGGAGGGTTTCTCTGAGCATGTTCATCATGGCGAAGCAAATGGCAGAGTCTTGGCCTACCTGGGATGAAAAGGCCAGTTTGCTATCAACTACTATGCCAAGATTTCTGGCTGATGAAGTAGGAGACTTGTCATTCCAGCACTCTGAAAACCAGATGGAGGGATCCTTCCCAAAAAAACAGACCTCTGTTTTGTCCCCGTTCAGGTTCAGGCAATTATTTTCCATCAGGTGGCAACTTGGGTCAGAGAGGCAGTGAATATCACCTCCATTTCTGCAGTATTATTGGTGATAGAAATGATGATCTGTGTGTAGTCTGAGATTTGTGTAAACTGAGATTGTGGACTGGCAATGCTCACCTGCAGTGCAGAGTTTTGCAGAATGTCTCACAACCCACAAAGAAAATATCTACATAAAGTGCTATACTTATATAGTCACTTGAATTATGGTGCAGAAGAGGAATAAATTATGTGGCAGGGTTGACTAAATTATGCGGCAAGAAGAGGCAAATTATGCAGCATAATGCAGCACATTTTGTGATAGTTTTAGTTCATTATTTTGACGTTTGTACACCTGGTAACAGTGTCTGGCGAATAAAGTTTGCCTTATTAGTAGCAATTTAACATCCAAATATAGCAATAAGCAACTGAAAGATGACCAACCAGTCGAACTTTGCAAAAAAGGCTGCTGGTGCAAAGTAACCTGAGCTGCCATATTTTTTTAAACTTTTGATCTGTTTGAGCTAGAAACAATTTAAAATCTGCAGATTACGCAGATGATGGATTTTGTGGCAAATGCAGCAAATGAATAATTATGCCTTGATCGCCGCGGCTACAGACCTGCATAATTCCAGTGGCTCTGTATATAGTACACGTGCAGACTCATAATGCACCCTCTGACCCACCAATAAAAACATAGGAAATTACATAGCATGTCCTTCAACGTAGTGAGTTCACAAGACAATATCACATCCATTTATGAGGTCACTGGATGTGGATATAAAAATCCTAAATACCATAAAGGGTTGAGGAAAGCCAGACTGTCACTAGGCTTTGGTCCCCATATAAACTGAATAACGATATGGTGACTCTGTATTGAATGTGTTGGAGATGCGCAGACACAGGGTGTGACATAGCTAGAATATATGCTTTTGCTTTTTGGAAAACACAAAAAAGAAACTGTGACAGATACACAGTGCAATCCCCCCCCCACACCAGCGGTATTCAGGGTGAAACATATAATAGCATTTGGAAAGCAGCATCAGTCGGCATCAACATTATTAAAAAACGAGGAGTCCTTTTTCCAAATAACCATTCTCAATAGTGAGTTTAGGAATTGTTTGGAAATTTGGATCTCTCTGTTTCATAACTGAAGTGCTTTGAAGCTCTCCTTTGACACAACACCAGTGCATAGAACATTCATTCTTCATGCTAATAGATTAAACACGTTTGCAATGCTAATCACAAAACATGTTTGTATTAGAAAACCTACAGCATTGACTGATATAAATATAGCTAGGAAACAGCTTGCTTTATAAGACTGCTTGCAGGGGAGATGCTGTTCAACAGATTTGCAAAATGACTAATTAGATTTGTAATCAGTTATTATGAATCTGCAGCCCCGGAAGTTACCTTCACTTTACCAGCAGGATTTACTGTAATCTTGAGCAACATGAACCTTGAGACTTGCAGATGATTAATAATCGCACTTGGAAATCCTCCCAGAGTACAGTGAGCTCTGGCTGGGAACAGGGACTTCCTGGTTTGTGCTCTCCGAGCTGTGTCTCACCATACAGCTTCACACTGGCGCTCAACTTCAGCTGTCCTTTCTTATTTATCCTTCTGTAGGCTCCAGGACATTTCACTAATGGGACATCTCCCAATGAATATTTTCTGCCAGTATCTGTCCCAGTGCTTAATTTGTAAAAAAAAAACATAAGTGCCAGGGCTCTCCTCAGGAGGCCACTGCAGCTTGCACCATACATTGCCCCTGCCATGCTGCCAATGATTGTGACTGCACAACTACTCACCATCACACTCCCACAAGTGCGATAATCCAGGCCCCCAAAGCTATAAGAATGGCTGGGGCGGCAGGTAATAGTCATTTTAATGTATATTGAATTATTACTTAACTGTTGTTGTAGTCATCTATAAATTAGCCAGACCGCGCCAGTTTATGGGAGACTGTCACAAGCGCCGGTTTCCGGTGTTCGACACCGGCACTTATTGTTAACAATTGTTAACAATTAAGTGCCGGTGCCGAGCACTGGAAACCACCGGCAAAAATTAAAAGCACTGGTCTGTAGTTGAATTTCCCGAGTGTACACTTCGCTGCTCTCATCTCACATTTTTTTAAGATGCTTTCCTCTTTTAACTCTTTCTGTTCTGCTCTTCTCCTTTCCTCTCTATATATTGAGGAAGAGCGCACAGCAACCTCGATTTGATTAAAGAGGGCGGGTTGCAATCAGCAAGATTTTCTTTTTCCGATCTCTGCGGTATATCTCCCTTTTATGGTTTTTTTTAATTGGGGGTGCCCTCCACGTGCCCCTGTCTTTTCCTTATTTCTTTTCTAGAAAGGGGGACATTCCCCTGTGCCCCTGCTTCATTCTTTTCACTACAATAACAAACAAGCTATCTGGGCAAAGGGTGCTTTGGATTACCTGCACAGGTATGTATGCTTTTGCTGTGTCAAAGGATTCTTATAAAAATGATAACAAACCCTCACTGACCAACCATAGTGGCATGCTTCATCATCAGGATGTCTCATCTGCCTGACAGTTTGATGGTGGGGGGGCGAGGGGGGGTTAGAAAGTGGGTCATTAGTAGTAGTAAATATGCATTAACACAGTCTTGGGTTCTGTACAGGTCTCAATATATTATTCACACGCTCAACCCTGGGTAGCTTCGCTGCAAGCAGGCAGGCTTAATTTAGGAGACAGGTATGTAAAGCATTTATAAACACCAATTCAGTACATAATTAAGACACAACACACAATAAAAATCTCACACCAATTCATACAAATAGGAAATATTTTTATCTTTACAATGCAATTAAAACAACAAAAATCCAATGTAGGGAACCGGAGATGTGAATTTTTAAAGATTTTGCACGATGTAGAACTTAGAAACCGCGCTTGACCGGGGCAAAGTCAAAGTTTCAGGCCAATTGCGATGGAGCCCTGCTCGAAGACCCCTCGCGGTAGGCCTCGAATCGAGATTTTATCTTCTGACTTAGAAACGTTTCTGAAGCTTTTTCTGCCAGAGTCCCTCGACGCTCTTCACCAGTCGGTGAGGGTTCGCCGGCTTGCTTTTCAGGGAGCTCCAAGTCAAACTCTGTAAGTCGGACTAATGGAGCTTTTTCAGCGGGACGAACCAGCAGGACTGGCTGGCTCATGGTTGAAGGTGGCCACCTTTGCTCTCGCAGTTGAGTTGCGCCCCTTATGGAGCTTTTTTTCCAAAGTTGCTCCAAACTTCTGGAACTTCTTCCTGAAGTTCCTCTTGAGGGTCCAACGTGTCCAAACCATAATCCAAGGGTCTGGAATCTCCAAGATGGTCTTTGAAAGGTTGGGACTATAATTCCCAAAATGCACCAAGACAAAACCCTTACAAATCCACTGGAATCACTCCAGGCAGGGGATTCTTGATGGGGTTGGTCCAGGTGAGCTCTGTTAACCTGTAGCTTGCAGGGAGTCCACTCTTTATTCCTCTTGAAGCAAAGCACATCCAAAGGGCAGTTGTTCCAGATAATGAAGCGGGCGCAGTCAGTTAGAATGCAGGGCCTGATAGTGCAAATCAAGTTTACAGCTTGGCAAGCCTTCTTCTCTTAGTTTCAAGCAGCAGATCTGAGAGGCTCTGCACCTCTCACATATTTATTTAATGTTCTCTGGGGTCAAGCATGAGAGCACTCCTGTCCAATGAGGTATAGGGCAACAGCCCAGAGCATGACTACTTCCTCCAAAATGTGGCATAATGTTCTCCCAGAAAGCACGATTCCTCCAAAATTTAGTATAGCTGAAATCTCAGCAGAGGAGCAAGAACTAGTTTAACGAACCTCCAGTACGACTCATTTCCATAGCTCTCCTACCCTTACCATCTGCAAATTCCTGTCTTAAGCCTGCCATCTGGCTGGGTCAAAGGGGCTAGTGGGTAGATGGACCTGGCCTTCCCTGTTTGTCCTATCCCCCTTTGAAGCTTCATGCTTCACGAGCCCACCTCCCTGCTCTGGCATTCCTGTGTAGCAAAGCTTTCTCTACCAGATAGCCTCTCCCTGAGTGAGCGACTTATCAATGCATCAAAGTAATCTGGCTAATCCTGTTAACTCTGACCAATCAGGGAAGAGCACAAGAAGGCTGAATTTTGGCTTAGAGAGAAGAACGTTTTATAACGTATTTTCTGTATACTTTAGGATAAATTCAGCATGGTCATATTGTTGGATTTATCAATACCTTTCTCTTAAGTCCTTGAACAGTATTTTATTTAATTCCTAGCAATATTTATGCATTCATAAACTATTGAATGCTATCCTGCTGGGCTAGGCATATATAATGGGGAAACTGCAATGTGCAATTTCTCCATCATCAGGGCATTTAAAACATCTTTTATAAGACCCCTGCTTATAGTTACAGGACCCCCACACCCCTGGGACACACAGGGGAGACTTTAGGGGTCCTGAATATGCAAAAATAGTGTAGATCCTCACTCCACAGTGCTCCTAGCACCGAAGTCGATTTTGAGAGGCACTTTACTACAACTGGGAAAGTGAAATGTGCTGTTTCCCTATCCTCAGGGCATATAAAACATCTTTTATAAAGGCCCCCTCTTTATAATGACATGATCCCCCACCCTTGTGACACCTAGGGGAGATCCTGGGGGCACCTAAAATGCCAAAATATTGTAGTTTATCACTTTTCAAGTGCCCCAACCACCAAATTTGAGCTTGGGCACAATTTACGTTTAAAAGCAGTGCTGCATCACAGGGTCGCTTTTAAAATGACCTCAGGCTCTCAGCAGTGCATACATGCAAGTGAAGAAAGGGCTGCTGGACTCTAAACTGCCATGCCCCGTTATGTACTAGGGACTTAAAGGTAGTTTTAATCACCCTGCCTATTTTTATCTACTAGGGACTTATAGGGTAGGTCATGCCAATCATAGGTTTACCCTGACACATAGTGTACCCTAATGCAAGTGTGTGTGTTCAACATAGCACGGGCATGGGCCTCCCCAGAGCAGAGACCAGGGCACTCTCAGAGTCAGAAAACCTGCATCCAGGGGTCTCAAATGGGGCAAAAAAGAGGGGACACTGTAAACAGGTCCTGATTTCCAACAGTGGGGAAAGCGGATGAGCTCCCTCTTAGTGCAGGAAGTGCTTTATTATGGGTGGGTGAATGTCACTTTCTCATGAGGATTGGGATAATCTGAATATAAATAAAAATCCCTTTAGATAAACCCATCACTTGAGTTTATTGTGGGTTTCTAGAGGGATATTAAAAACAAAAGTTCAAGATTACTTGGATAATTATTTGCCCCTTATCCCTTAGGTCGATATTTATTCAGCTAATCCTACTTAGTGTGTTTGCCTCCAGATGGCAATATCTATTTATATGCTTAGGACCCCACAGAAAGTGGGGATAAAAGAAATTTATAAAGGAGAGAAAGACATAAAAACCATGGAAAAAAAGAAAGAATGAAAAGAAGATAAGAAATAATTTTTCAGAAGAGGATAGGCTGCATCATCCTGCACTGTCACCTTTCGAGCCTTCACAAAAACCCCAGAAGTTGTGCGTCATGCCAAATCAACTCGACCAGTGCCTCAATGGTGAGGGAGAAAAGAAGAAAGGATGCAGGGAAACTTTGTCTAATGCAATATCAAAAAAGAGAGGGGGGACCAGGAGCTAGTTAATGGTCCAGTGCCCATGCTCCAAACTAACCATGAAGTCAACAACAAAGGGGGGGGCACTGTTCCACAGTGAGTGGTGCAAAAAACGTACACACACTCCTGAGAGATTAGAGAAAGGAAAGTACTAGGTCAAGGACTCAGTGGAAAAGGGGGTAGGAGAGACACAAATTGTCTCTTGTAGCCCTCACACATCCCTAGGGATGTCATGCTTCATCATTGGGCAGTTGCTCCTCGTCGGGCCGGCGGTGCAATGCCCTACGGGTCCCCCGAAGGGTCACTTTGGCGGAGATCTTTTGAGAACTGCCGTATGGTGCATGTGGGTGTGTGACCAGAGTCCTAAGTGAAGGGTGATAATGTGCGTGCAGAGTGATTAAAACTGTCTAAGGGTTACCAGCCAGCAAAAATATTTAATAAAAAGGGTACCCTTGGCAGACTAAAAAACCCGTAGGTTTAGGAGTTACCCAAGGGGGCGTAATGTGCCCAGGTAACTACCAGGTCGACATGTTTCACGCCCTAGTGGTCATAACGATCCCGGCGTTTCATCAGGACCAGAAAAACTGTGGAGGTGATATAGTGCACGAAACAAATATATATAAAAAAAATATATAATAATTAGTAGAGGGGTAACATTAGCCCTCTAAACGGTCAGTAGGGGCAATAGCATAAGAAATTATGGGCTATAGTTTGAGCACAATAGGCGAATATGCCCTCTTGACAGTGACCTAGAATAACAAGAAAGAAAGAGAAGAGAAAAGAAGAAAAACAAAACAAAAAGATATGACTACGAGGCAAGTACATATGTTAAACTTGCAGATATGCCCCCAAAGGTAGGTATCCAGAGGCACATCACGCGTCACTCATGTAAAGTGCATCATGACTAGTCAGATGACACCATCCTCCATTTCATACACCCAGCGTTATGGCATCCAACAGTGGAGACGGGGGAGAGCCGTTGGCACGCCGCATAGGAAAAACGGCCGTCCATGGGGCTCCCCGCCCACCCCCCGGAAAAATGTCAGCAATAGCATGGGGGCATGCAGAAGATAGGAGATCTTACAATGGACACATTAGGAGGCAGAGATGACCAGCTGAGAATTAAGCTAACACCAAACGCCGTATGTTCACGGAACACGTGGATGTAGCAAACACTAGCCCATCATATGCGTTCCGGCGCATCTCAACTGTCAGGTGTGTGAGATTACTGTATCTCTTACCTAAGAATTAGGAGAGCAGTGCTCCATAGGCTAAAGGCGTAGGGTGCCCGCACCTTACTTAGCTGTTAAGAGAAACAATGAGACAGTGCAATGGAGAAAAATCGGTGAGTAGACACGTATGGCACTAATAGTTAGTCACATGAACTTACTTCAACAGGCGATCACCATCAACAGCGCTGCGGTCTTAGTACTCACATATTTACTCGGGTGTCGGCTCCATTAGACCTGCCCCGTCCTGACGCCTGCCTGAAGGTCAGGAACTGCGGTCTAGGGCCGCGTATAAGTACTGACATCAATTAGCATGAGGGAGGTACCTGTTTCCGGTATTCCCCATCATTGGCCTCTTCAGCGCGCATGCGTGTGTGAGGTGGAGCTGTCTCAGTATGGCGCATGCGTGCCGACCAGAGTTCTACGACGGCTGCGCATGTGTGTAGTTAGGTGTGGAGTGCGTCTCAGGAAGCTGGCAGTGTAATCTATGTCAGGGCGGTGCAATCTAGATGATACTAGCCAAGTACCAGACCAAAATACAGTCTGGAAACGTGTCACTATACTTCGAATGAGATACAGAAAGTAAAGAACAAAAAGTTTATGTTCAAAAACAGACGAGGAGTTTATACACCACAAGCCCCCCGGGGGGCGAGAGACAGGGCGCCAAGTGTAATGCCCCGTAAATGTTGAATGGGGTGCAAGGTGTGCTATACTTGAAAAAGTAAATATGGCATAACAACCGCAAGGGTCAGTGACAGCGGGTGGCAAGAACAATCAGACCTAAAAGGGATGTTAAGTATGGGTCGTAGTTATAATGGTAATTACAGCTAATGGCAAGAACATCGTGTAGCGCTAAGGCCAGTGTGTTTCCTATGATGGATTAGTGATAGAAGGATTACAGTTCAGACCACGGAATTTCCTCATTGAGGCCTAGTCTATGGGTGCGAAGACGATGGACCCACCGTTGCTCTCGTCGCAGTAGTGAGGAGCTGTTCCATCCTGGGTTAGCCTCTAGGATGGTCCAGTGTATGGCTTCACATGGGTGTCCTTTTTCAATGAAATGGTTCGTCAGCTTGGTAGCAGTGCGTCCCCGTCTCACGGTACTCTTGTGCTCACTAATCCTAACTTTCACTGCCCGGGTTGTCATCCCTACATATCGAAGCAGGCAGGGGCAGGTAATGAGATATACACAGTTGGTGGTGTTACAACTAGTATGTCTCCGCTGTTCCCACACAAAATTGCCCAGTTGTAGTGATTTAGTGTGTCTTGTGGCGGAGCAGGCCCCACACGTCCCGCAGGGGTAGTGTCCTGTGACTGCCGGAAGGTTCCAGAGTGTGGTTTCCTTAGGTGTCTTGTGTACTCGTGGACGTGTATTGACAACTGGTCTCTGAGATTCGCCGTTCTTTTGAATGCGAAACGGGGGGGTTTTAAATCCAATGAGTCAATATTAAGGATCCTCCAATTACGGTTAATAATTTTCTTGACTTGATGGGATAAAGGAGTGAAGGTAGTGACACAAGTGATTAGTTCATTTTTTCTTGGTTCCCTCGTTTCCAAAAGGCCCTGACGGGTGTTGTTTCTTGCACGTTTTTTTGCTTTAGAGATCACATCTCTGGGATAGTGCCTCTCCTGTAGGTTGTTAGCCAGTGTAGTCGCCTGGGACTCGAATTCATGTATCCTGCTACAGTTCCGTCGAATCCTCAGGAATTGGCCATATGGTAGATTTTCTCTGAGGGCTTTTGGATGGTAGCTTTTGAAACTCAAAAGACTATTACAATCGGTGGACTTCCTATAGGTAGTAGTATGTAGGAGGCCATCCTCAAGGCTTATCAGTAGATCTAGAAATGATATTTCTTTGTCACTAACTGTCATCGTGAAACGTAGATGGGGATCCTGGTTGTTAATCCACTCATGGAACGTTTGGGCCGCCATCTCAGTACCCCTCCACAGGATGAGGATGTCATCAATGTACCTCTTCCAGGTCAAAAGGTTCCTATGGAAGGGATTGGTATCTGTAAAAATGTTCTTGGCTTCAAAGTGGGACATGTACAGACCTGCCAGACTGGGAGCAAAGGTGCTCCCCATGCTGGTGCCCTGTACTTGATGATAGGTCGTGGTCTTGTACATAAAGAAATTGTTGGTTAAGGCCATAGATATTATGGCTATGATGAAATCAGGTGGGGTGTTAGTTGGTAGATCTGCCTCCTCAGAAGATTCCCAACAACCTCGATGGTAGTGTCCTGGGGAATGTTAGTGTATAGTGCCTCTACATCAAGTGTGAGGAGCAAGTTGATCTCCTCAGTGTTATCGTCATTGAGCTCTTGAATCAAGTTCAGGACATCCCGGGTGTCCTTGAGGTAGGCAGGGGTCGTTTGGACCAGGGGACGTAAAAATGGTCACTGAATTGACTCAATGGCTCCAGTAGGGAGCCTATGCCCGATACAATGGGGCGGCCGGGAGGTGGGATAACTCCCTTATGAATCTTAGGAAGGAGATAGAAATAGGGCATCCTAGGGTTTTGATTCACTAGGAAAGCCGCTTCTTTGGGTGTAATCCATCCTTCCGTGGATGCTTCGTTTACCATAATGCGGATCTGTCCTAGTAAACGTTCCGTCGGATCTGTGTCAAGTGCTTCATAGTATTGGGTGTTATTCAACTGTCGTGAACATTCATTTTCATAATCCTTAAGGTCAAGTATGACCGTGGCGCCCCCTTTATCCGCAGGCTTAATTATTATGGTAGCATCATTTTTCAAAGAGTTGATGGCATCCCGATGTTTATTGGACATATTGTTGTAGGTAGGTGGCGTTTCTAGAAGATTAGCCTCTTTAAGAACCACCTTTTCGAAGGTCAGGACCTCATTCGGGACCATGCCTGCTGTCGGTGTAAATCTCGAAGGTGGTCTAAGTCCTGTGTCCTCCGATTCCGGTATATTGATCTCTTTGAAGAAGGATCTAAGTCTGATTTTACGGAATAGTTGGTGTAATTCTTCGTTCAGCCTGAAGTTGTCTTCCTTGGGGGTGGGCACAAAACCTAGGCCCATTTCCAGTACTGTAGTCTCATCGGTGTTCAGCTCCCTTGTGGACAGGTTAACGATCAGTTTTTTGGTGCATCATGCTTCTTGTTGTCCTGGGCTGGTTTTCTGTGTCCTGCCATTGCACCTGTTTGTTCCCTCTTCTTCTTCCTCTGCCCCTGCCTCTGTACTGAAAAGGAGGGGGAGGGTTATGGAAGAATGGTTGTTGGAACCCTGGCTGTGGTCCAGGATAAGGAGGGTACCACATTGGACCCGGTTGCGGGTATGGCTGAGGAGGATATCCGTACATGGGAGGCATCAGAGGAGGAGGGAGGAGTCCCTGTTGGTTAGAACGCCTGCTCCAGCTCCGGTCGCTGGAGTTGCTGTTGGATGAGCGTCCTGATTGCTGGGACGTGGATGAACCATCGTCTGACACTACATCACTGTCAGTTTGTTGGAAGTCCTCTCTGGTGTAGGGATAGATTTTAGCCCTATCAAACCTTTTAATATCTTTCTGCAGCTTTGTGATCTTTTGGTTTAGGAGATAGTCATGATGATCGGTCATTTCTGCGTTGATCTCTGCCAGTCGTGTTTTATACGCTGATATACTGATGCCAGTTTTTAGACCGTTTTCAGCTATATTGATTCTTATTATTAACGCCTCCGAGAGACGTTTTGCTGTACTGATAATGAGGATAATTCAGTCGCGGGTACATTTCCACGCGATCTGACTCCATTCTCGCCTAAAGATTAAGTCCTCAAGGAAAATCCTGGGTGCGGTCCGAACCAAAAAGCCATTCGGTGCCATGTTAGCTCTCAAGTACTCTGTCATTACAGAGCCATGAAGAGCGATTTTCACTTGTAATTTTTTCAGAGAAGCTATAGAATTCCAGTCTCCTTGAATGCTTGCCGTTGCTGTATTACCCTCGCTGTCCAGTAGTGAAGGTGTTCTCAATATTTCTGCCACGATGTCTTCACCGAAGCTTAGGCCTAGATTGTCCCCCATAGTAGAGGTAATCATGGCTCAGAGAGTATGGTAGACAGAGTAGAAGAAAGATTATGATAGTAGTAAGGTCCCTCGGCTGAGCCGCCGTGCTAATGCAATATCAAAAAAGAGAGGGGGGACAAGGAGCTAGTTAATGGTCCAGTGCCCATGCTCCAAACTAACCATGAAGTCAACAACAAAGGGGGGGGCACTGTTCCACAGTGAGTGGTGCAAAAACGTACACACACTCCTGAGAGATTAGAGAAAGGAAAGTACTAGGTCAAGGACTCAGTGGAAAGGGGGTAGGAGAGACACAAATTGTCTCTTGTAGCCCTCACACATCCCTAGGGATGTCATGCTTCATCATTGGGCAGTTGTCCTCGTCGGGCCGGCGGTGCAATGCCCTACGGGTCCCCCGAAGGGTCACTTTGGCGGAGATCTTTTGAGAACTGCCGTATGGTGCATGTGGGTGTGTGACCAGAGTCCTAAGTGAAGGGTGATAATGTGCGTGCAGAGTGATTAAAACTGTCTAAGGGTTACCAGCCAGCAAAAATATTTAATAAAAAGGGTACCCTTGGCAGACTAAAAACCCGTAGGTTTAGGAGTTACCCAAGGGGCGTAATGTGCCCAGGTAACTACCAGGTCGACATGTTTCACGCCCTAGTGGTCATAACGATCCCCGGCGTTTCATCAGGACCAGAAAAACTGTGGAGGTGATATAGTGCACGAAACAAATATATATAAAAATATATATAATAATTAGTAGAGGGGTAACATTAGCCCTCTAAACGGTCAGTAGGGGCAATAGCATAAGAAATTATGGGCTATAGTTTGAGCACAATAGTCGAATATGCCCTCTTGACCGTGACCTAGAATAACAAGAAAGAAAGAGAAGAGAAGAAGAAGAAAAACAAAACAAAAAGATATGACTACGAGGCAAGTACATATGTTAAACTTGCAGATATGCCCCCAAAGGTAGGTATCCTAGAGGCACATCACGCGTCACTCATGTAAAGTGCATCATGACTAGTCAGATGACACCATCCTCCATTTCATACACCCAGCGTTATGGCATCCAACAGTGGAGACGGAGGAGAGCCGTTGGCACGCCGCATAGGAAAATACGGCCGTCCATGGGGCTCCCCGCCCACCCCCCCGGAAAAATGTCAGCAATAGCATGGGGGCATGCAGAAGATAGGAGATCTTACAATGGACACATTAGGAGGCAGAGATGACCAGCTGAGAATTAAGCTAACACCAAACGCCGTATGTTCACGGAACACGTGGAGGTAGCAAACACTAGCCCATCATATGCGTTCCGGCGCATCTCAACTGTCAGGTGTGTGAGATTACTGTATCTCTTACCTAAGAATTAGGAGAGCAGTGCTCCATAGGCTAAAGGCGTAGGGTGCCCGCACCTTACTTAGCTGTTAAGAGAAACAATGAGACAGTGCAATGGAGAAAAATCGGTGAGTAGACACGTATGACACTAATAGTTAGTCACATGAACTTACTTCAACAGGCGATCACCATCAACAGCGCTGCGGTCTTAGTACTCACATATTTACTCGGGTGTCGGCTCCATTAGACCTGCCCCGTCCTGACGCCTGCCTGAAGGTCAGGAACTGCGGTCTAGGGCCACGTATAAGTACTGACATCAATTAGCATGAGGGAGGTACCTGTTTCCGGTATTCCCCATCATTGGCCTCTTCAGCGCGCATGCGTGTGTGAGGTGGAGCTGTCTCAGTATGGCGCATGCGTGCCGACCAGAGTTCCTCGACGGCTGCGCATGTGTGTAGTTAGGTGTGGAGTGCGTCTCAAGAAGCTGGCAGTGTAATCTATGTCAGGGCGGTGCAATCTAGATGATACTAGCCAAGTACCAGACCAAAATACAGTCTGGAAACGTGTCACTATACTTCGAATGAGATACAGAAAGTAAAGAACAAAAAGTTTATGTTCAAAAACAGACGAGGAGTTTATACACCACAACCCCCCCGGGAGGAGCGAGAGACAGGGCGCCAAGTGTAATGCCCCGTAAATGTTGAATGGGGTGCAAGGTGTGCTATACTTGAAAAAGTAAATATGGCATAACAACCGCAAGGGTCAGTGACAACTGTTCGAGGGGGTCTTAAAAACATCTCCTCGAAGGAGTTGTTCTGCTCCTACTGCTAACCTTTCAATGCTATCCTCAAGGGTGCATACCTCCAGGTTTCTATGTTTCTTGGCTTCAGTTTGGCAGAAGGTGACCTGCCCTCAAAGCTTAAAAAACTTCCCACAGTATCGAGGGATACTCAACAGTGCCTGCATTAAGTTTAAAGTAGTCTGCTGTCTGTTATCTGAGGTATTAACTTACGTCAGTGTCCCGGAGCACCAGTGTAGGAAATTGGGTTACTAATTGAAGGGGGTAAACCCTACTGAAGCTGTAACCACAATTCTTGTCAGGGTGAACCACAAGCAAACCACAAAGTAACCTATGATTATGCCTCTGGTAGCTTGAAACACAACCAGTGAGGCAATGTGTTAAGTATTTATGCAGCATTGCAAAGAGTATTAAAGTAAAAACACAACACAAGAAACATTCCACACCGTTTTAGGAACAGAGTAAAATGTAATAAAATATTTGACACCAAAATTACAATATTACAATCAGTAGAACTGGAGATATGCAATTTAAAAGATTTTGTGAAAATCAAGCGCTAAGAAGCAAAATGCATCAGCCGCAGTAATTTGGGTGCGGTACACCAGGCCCAAGTCACAAGTTCAAGACGACCATGATGGAGCATGGGCCGGATACAGGACTGAGTTTAGTCCACTGAGAAAGTACCTTGTGGGCCTGGGAGTTGAGATGCGAAGTCCTTGCATCGGGATGCCCGGGTCATCACCAAGGAGCCGTCGACAAGGAGCAGCGATGCGAGGTCTGATATAGAGATGCATCGCCCAGCAGTGGAGTCGATGACCATTGATAAGAAGCTGAGATGCGAGGTTCTGCGTTGTGGTCATTGAGGAAGCCGGTGGGGCTTACTGAGACTTGCGCTGCACTGTGATGTGTCGGCGCAGGGGCGAGATGCATCGTGCTGGGCCGTTGTCGGCATCGTGCTCTGTCGGCATCGAAGAAGCTGCTGGTGCTTGCGAGGACTTGTGCTGAGATGCGTCAAGGATGAGCTGCATTGCATTGGGCAGGAGTCATGGTGGGCTGTGTCTCACTGCATGGAGATGTGTGCAGATATGTCGAAGTTGAAGAAACCTGTAATGACCCTGTTACTTTGACAGGAGGCCCCTTGGAGATTTACTGGAGTGAGTTCTGGGTCCCCACAGGCAGGCTGGATTCAGCAGGGCAGCTCACAGCAGCAGAGGAGTCCTGGTGCTGCAATAGCAGGCCTTGGGCAGTAAAGCAGTCCTTGGTCAGCAAGCAAGTCAACAGGGCACGGCACACATCACAACTGGGCCATCCTTCTTCCTGGCAGAGTCCACAGGTCCAGAAATGATCTGAAGAGTTGGGTCTGAGGGTACACTATTTATCCTTGAGGCCAGCTTTGAAGTAGGAGATGTTGCTAGAGGTTTCTACCACAAAAGGTGTTTGGATTTTCCTTCCTCCGCACTCTGGCCCCAGCTTGTCTGGGGCAGCAAAAGACTAGTGTGAAAACCTTTATGAATATGCTAAGGCAGAATCTTCGAAAGTTGCAAGTGTGTTAGGTAACTGCTACACCCCCTCTAAAGTCAGAGATGGCCCATTCTGTCTACACCTATTCCCCATTTTTCTCACTGCATGGGAGCAATACACAAAGACCAACTGCCAGCTACACCTAGTCATGTGACCAAGAATACAGACTGCAGGCACCAAATGGTCTGGACAAGAAAATGCCACCTTTCTAAAAGTGGCAGTTTCAGAATTGTGACTTAAAATATCAACCTTACCACTAATGAGAGTTTTAAATTACAATTCTTTAGAGACCAAACTCAACATTCCCACCTGCTCCCAATTGAAAGTTATCACTTATTAAATGTAATAAGGTAACCCAATGTTATCTTATCGGATAGGCAGACCCTGGAGTAGTGAAAAGCGAATTAACGAATTATTCACTACCAGGACATGTAAAAGTCAAAAGTAAATGCCCAACTTTTTAAATACACTGCACCCTGCCCTTTTGGCCTTTTAAGGCCTACCCTAGGGGTGACATATTTATTAAAAAGGAAGGTTATGCCTGGCAAAGATTTATCTTGCTAGGTCGAAATGGCAGTCTAAAACTGCACGCACACACAGGTTGCAATGGCATGCTTAAGACTTCTTTTGAAAGGCTACTTAAGTGGGTGGCACAATTAGTGCTGCAGGTCCACTAGTAGCATTTAATTTACAGGCCCTGGGTACAAGTAGTACTCCCTTACTAGGGACTTATAAGTAAATTAAATGTGCCAATTGGGTGTAAGCCAATGTTACCATGTTTTAGGGAGTGAGCACTCGCACTTTAGTATTGGTTAGCAGTGATAAAGTGCACAGTATCCTATGGCCAACAAAAACAAGATCAGAAAAAAATGGAGGAGTAAGACAAAATGTTTGTGGGAAAACCACCCTAAGGATGTCAGGTCCAACACACCAGGTGTTCAAACTCCACATACCATCTTGTTTATCTGGGCCATCAAAGGTGATCAGTAATGGGGCATTCTCAGTAACGGTGTGGGCAGCATACACGCCGAACAAATGCATTGAATGTCGTAGCATAGTCAATCCTCGATGAGGATCTGTGCTTGTGGGAGTGGAACGTGAATTCCCGTCCATTAGGGTTCATCACTATCTAGGAATCAGAGAATTCCAACAATGCAGACCAGGTGTGTAAGCCAACGGATCTATGAGGTGTCACCATGAATTGGGGGTTTGACTCAGGATCCAATGTGGACTTGAAGTGTCTAATAAAAGTCATATTCAGGGGCAATTTAAGCAGTAGGGTTGCGAGCAACTTTAAAGTGCTGTCTAATAGAGTGTGCGGATCATACACAGAAATGAAAGACCATCGAGTCTTCCCCGTATACCCTCGCCTCTGGAGTTGTGCACGTATCCAGAGTGAAGACCCGGGTGTAGCCATACTAAGACAAGAATGAACACCTGCTGCCCATTAAGTGTGTCTCCTGTAGGAGCACTTCTCAGGCAAGTACCTTTTAATGTATTGAAAGATGACCCCTCTCCTAATCTTATTATTAAGGCTGTTCACATTCCATGACAGTAGGTTAAATGTTTTATGTTGAGAAGTCATGTTAGGTCTAACTGAACAGTAGAGGTAAAGAAAAAAGCTGTGTGATGCTGTACAAAAAAGGCAGTAATGCAAAACAACATTCCTCACCCACCTCACCCTTCTCTTCCAAACACAAAGTATCTGTCACCCTTACCCAAATTAAGATGCATACGATAGAAGAGCGTAGCCATAGATTGCGAGGCTTGCAATGTAGGACAAAGGATACAGTCGATCCAACGTTTATGTAAGCACTGCAGGATTCTGGGGTGTATAACTTAAATCATTCCCCAGAGAGGAAGCAAGAAACAAAAACATTACATTATTAACATAAAAGAAAGGAAATAACTGGGGTTACACAGGCGGAGGATCTTCTAAACCTTGATAATGAGAGATGGTGACAGTGCATGATGATCTTTTGCTATTGTTATCTTCCATTTCAGGAATGGATTTATGTACAGCTGGGTTCAGAGACTTTGTTGCCCCAGAGCGAAGTCTACACCTGGAATCTCCTTTCGATGGCAGGGCAAAACTGACCTTCCCTCCGCCAGCTGGATCAGCTGTCCCACAGACTGCCACACCTGCAGCCAGTCCCAAATCTTCTGTGGTGTCTCGAAGACATAGTTCTTCTCCTCTTGTCTGATCTTCCTCTTAGCAGCGAAGAGCAGCATGTACATTTGTTGCATGGCTTTCAGCTTCTGCTTAACTGCAATGAAAGAGTGTCTCATTTGTGGGACCAGTATTGTGTAGCCCTGGTAAATGTTGACATGTGAGAAGTATGGAGCAAGATCAGGTCTGAGACGGGACTGCTATAGCACAGTTTCCCTATCAGCATAGTTAAAAATGGGCAATTATAGTCTGAGGAAGCACCCCCAGGGGATGATTGTGACGTTAACGAACAATGTGCCTGCTCAATCACAAAGCAAGTGGACAGCAACTCCTTTGGTACCCAGGATTTCATTCAGGGAGTTATAAAATGCCATGGATTTAACCATTTAGTGGCTTCTGCATTGCAAATGAAGAGGACATTGTTCCTGTACGATCTCCACTCAGCATCTTCGACCCTGCGCTCAATGTTAGTTCACCACTCCCTTTAGTCAATCAACGTCGGTGGTCAGCGTTTTCACTGTGCCCTCAAATATCGATATTCTTGTCTCCACCTTCGTGACCCACTCAGCAACCTTCCTCAAATCCTGCCTCAGCAGGCTCACCTCAGCACCCAAACCTCCACTTCCAGAGTAGCCATAGAATTGCATATTGATTGAAAAATCTGTTCTGAGCTAATATGCGTTTTCGCCGAGACAGGGGGCTGAGCATTACTCTCATTATTCTGTTAGGAGGGCACAGTTTGACACTTCCTCAAGTTGCACTCCGGTGCACAGCAGGTCGTGTATCTGTGTAGCTGCCCTCACATCTGTCAATGTCATGGAAGAAGGAACTGGTGCTTCCAGGCCCCAGGAAGTGAAGGGGAGGGAGAACAGACCTGCACTCCCCGGTGCCCGCCCCAGTTGTCAGTTCGGCTCAACCATAGAAATCAGAAGTCCAGGACAGGATCCACGTGGGTAACACTTATAACCTCTGAGGAGGGAACCAACAATCCATATCCATGGGCCCCGGTCAGCTGCAAGGGTACAAGGAGAGATGAGGTTGCCATGGTAGCACTAGTCTCTGAAGAATTGTTCCCTATGGCCTGGACCCCAAGTCTGTACACCATGGTTCGTGGGACATTCCTCAGATCATCAGTGGGCGGCTACATCTGGAACCTGCAAGTCGATAAGTATGCAGGGCATTGGCTCAGAGGACTCTTATATGGTGAAGTCTCTTTCGGCCACATAGAATTGTGCAGGGTGGCCTGAGGGTCCATAATGTCGTGGCCTATGGGTGCTGCAGGCTCCTGTTATAGCTTGTGCCTCCAGTGACTCACCAGCACATAGCAGGCCCGGGAGGCATGAGCTGCAACACCGTGCAGCTGTCATAGGTGGCACTGATATTCACTCCCCCCTTTAGGATTGAGGGCTGCTGCTCCTGCAGGGCTGTGCTGTGGCTCCTGCAGGGCGTGCTGCTCCTCAGGCAACAGTGTCAGGCAAGTAGGTGGCAGGAAGGCAGTGGGAGCCCGGTCCGGCTTACCATGCTCTGCATGGCAGGTCAAGCACTTAGGAAGCCACCACACCCTCCAGCCAATGCAGATAGCCCCAGTCCATGCAGTCGATGCATCTCGGGGTCTTCAGGCTCCCTTCTCAGTGTCTCGGTCTCCCGGATCCATAAGTCGCTGCACAGGACTAGCACTCCATAACCAAACAATAAGGGGTCTGTAGCCATGCTTTCCCAGGTCTGGTTCAAGTCACTGGTTCGCAGCGGGCCTCTCCCTCCTCTGGTCACCAATGGCCATACATGGGAGGGAGCAGCCCTGATGTGGGTTTTCGACAGGTACCCTCACTGGGGGGTGCCTCACAGGGGAAGAGGACTACAATGAATGTATGTTGGGTAGGACAGGTTAAGTAGGATTACCACTTGCTCTGCCAAACGATGCCCCCGATCCCAAGTAATAGTACTTTCGCTGTGCTTCAGGATTCCAGGAGTTTAAGGTGCCAGCAGAAATCGACATTTAAATTGAACAGACTGCTGGACAGGTTAGACCAGTGCATGAGTTGGAAGATTGAAAGATGTTAACCATATACCACTGCTGAAACAAGTAACTTATGATGACAGACATTGTAAATTGTAAGTAAAAAATGCATTTATGTTAGCAATAGCTAGATTTCAAATGCCTGAGCCCCTTGGGGAGATTCTGCTCATAGGGAGTGTACAATATGAGCAGAATGTGTAATGCGATAAAGAGAACATACATAACAGAAGGTAAAGGTTTTGATTTGAGGGTGTTGTATATCAGGCTTCAGTCAGTAAGGGTTCCCTGCCATTGAACACAGGGTTAACGATGGCTACATATGCTGACACCTAAGGTATGCAAGTATGAGGTACCACATGTTGTGTAGGATGCTCAGGTGGGACCAAATATGCCTGAGTCCCCCTTCCATCAAACATGGAAACTAAAATGAGACATTGGGCCCAACATTGGATAAATCAGATCCGTAGAATCGTGCATTTCTGTGAAATATGTTAAGATGATTAATTTAAATAAATGTGGGTCATGGTCATTGTGTGAGATATGCATATGCAAGGATATGTGGAAATGGGTGCACTATTTATTATGAAAGTACAGCAGCATAATTGGTGCAAGAAATTGGATGATTATTTGGGGTGGACGACTGCCTACTACAAGGAATAATTACAATGCTTGTCAGGGAGAAACTCCCCCAAGTCACTCATTTAATCTGAGCTCAACCCTCCCAGTAGCTATGGCACAGAGCAGGCAGCCTTAATTTAGGGCAATTTGTAAAGTATGTATGCAGAAGCAAAACAGTAATAAAATAAACATGTCAAACAATAAAAATTGGTTAGAATTTAATAAACAAAATGACACCAAAATGACAAAGACCCAATAAGGGGAAGTGGTGATATGAATTTTTAAAATTTTAGGTAGAAATAGTGCCAAAATGCTGTGGGTGCCAAAGATAGTCTCCGGTCACTAGTTAACTAGGCCAGCTAGTGACAGGGGGTGACTCCTGGCACCTCTCTAACCAATGGGATAAAAGTTCACAGGGGTAACCCGAACCATTTTTGCAGCAATTCCTGTTAGCCTTACCGCAAATAGGTCCAAAATGCCATGTGTCACAACATTTTCCATAAGGTGAAAGTCTTCAGTCACACTAAACTTGGGCTCTAGGGACTGGCGTTGTGTGTGTGACTGTCATAGGGAAATGACCAGTGTCCTCCCACATCTAACACTAAAATCCAGTTTGAAACAGGTGCTGAACCCACAACAAACCCAGAGGCAGACGTCCGGCAGGAAAAAAGCAGGATTCTTCAGCAACCAGACAGGCGAGACACAGTGGTTTAGGCATCCTGTTTACTCCCTTTTAAGTTTGGCCCAATTGTTACATGTAACTTAATAGACCTGTCAAGCAGGATTCGAGAATGTGGCATCTCAGGATGCCCACAGCCACCACTCTGAATATTCTGTGGAGTTCAGAGGAGTCATCTCTGCCCATTCAGGTCAGCCTATTGTTTGCTCCTGGGAGGCATTTCACACTTGATTCACACCTATTTAAGGCCGAGCATAGGCTGGGAGAAGCTGGAGAGCTATTGCAAGTTAGCCTCCAGGAACTTCCATTAGGGAAAATTTGACTTTTTAAAAGTCACTGTTAAAAAATCAACTTCACCATTTGATTGGATTTTTAAAAACTATTCAAAATCCCATCCATAAAATAGAGTATTAGTATTTTAATCTGTAGTCTGGTTTTCTACATAGGACAGCTTGGCCTTCCACTGTGAAACTAGCTTCTTGGGCCCTGTCTCTGTAGGGATATTTATTTATTTATCTATAAAGTTTTATATAGTGCGAACAAGACCCGTGAGGGTATCAGAGCGCTTTACAGGGGGGGTGGGGGAGAGGATTCATCGATAAAAGACAGTAATAAAGTGCATTTAAGAACATAAAATATAAACTTAGAAGAGTGGCAAATCTAGGATGGCGAACTCTTTCGGCAACAAGACGGGGAAGGACGTGAACAGCAAAAAGAGAGTTCAACAAGTAAGTTCAGTCGATAGCTTATGTGGAGACCACATAGACATTAGGAATGATTTCACTTCTGATTTGAAGAAGGCGGAAGAGTGAATCAGACGGATTTCCTTCGGCAGGGAATTCCAGATTTTCGGCGCAATGCCAGTGAAAGCTCTGTAGCACGTTTTTTTCTTGCGGAAAATCTGTGGTTTCAGCAGCATGGAGCTGTTGCTATGCGATGTCCTACAGCTGCACGATGGTTCCAGTTTTTGTGCAAGGTAACTTGGGGTGTTGAAATGTAAGGCTTTGTGGGTCATGCAAGCGATTTTTAGATGAATTCGTGCTTCATACGGGAGCCAGTTTGAGGATTTCAGGTCTGGGGAGATGTGATTTTCTCTTTTTGTTCCGGTAATGAGTCTGGCCTCCGCGTTAAGGGAGGCCCGTAGGGGGGCCAGCTTGTATTGGGGAAGGCCGCTGAGCGTGGCACTTCCGTAGTCAAGCCTCGGGAGGACTAGGGCTTGGACCGCTGATTTAAGATCTTCCTGGGGGAGGAAGGGTTTCAGTTTCCTTAGAATGCTCATCTTGTAGTTTGCTCCTTTGGTGGCATTGCTGATATGTTTCTGCATGTGCAGATGTTTGTCTAGTATAATTCCCAGAGATCTCGCAGAGTCTACAAAGTGAGGAGTACAGTTGAGAGCTGTTAGATGTTTCATCCAATGATCGATTTTCAGATTGTGTTTGGGTGGGGTAATGAGGAGGAATTCCGTTTTGGTGGTATTAGGTTTGAGATGGTTGAGCATAAGTCAGTTCTGAGTATTCTGTAGGATCGTGTTGAGGGTAATGAGGTCATCAGGAGAGGAGATTTTCAGGTACAGTTGTGTGTCATCAGCATACATATGATGATGAATGTTGGAGGATGCTAAGGAGTCTGCTAAAGGTTCCATGAATAAGTTGAAGAGAATGGGGGAAAGGGCAGATCCCTGCGGGACTCCCAGAGTGACCATAGAGGGCTTTGACAGAGAGTGGTTGACCTTGATTCTTTGGGTTCTGTTCTGGAGGAATGAAGTAAACCATTGGAGGATGGTCCCTGAAAGACCCATCCTTCTTTCAAGTAGGTATAGAAGGTTGTCGTGTTTCACAGTATCAAATGCAGAGGATAGATCAAGGAGGATGAGGAGACACGCTTCATTCTGATCAAGCATTGATAGGGCGTCATCCATTATGAGAGTGAGTGCTGTTTCGGTGCTGTGGTCTTGGCGAAAGCCTGACTGGTATTGGTCAAGGAGTTGGTACTGATCTATGTGATTACAGAGTTGGATCTGAACACATTTCTCGATAAGCTTCGCCAGGGTGGGAATGTTGGAGATTGGACGGACATTGTTTAAGTCTGCACAGTCTGCCGTTGTTTTTTTTAGGATAGGGGCTACCTGTCCTATTTTTAGACAATCAGGGATGGTGCCCTGGAGTAGAGAGGCATTTACGATCTTAGTCCATAGAGGGAGGATAGACAGTTTGATCTCCTTAAAGATAGATGGAAGTAAAGGGTCGATGAAGTGGTTCGATGGCTTCAGCAATGTGAGCAAGTGGTGAATGTCACTTTCCTTGAGAGGGGTGAATGTGTGCCAAGAGGCATTGTTTTTGGGGGAGAGCTCAGGGTGATTGATCAGGATAGTGGACTGTAATGCAAGATTAGAGGAGGCGAAGTTAGATGGTAACAACTCCCTCATAGTCTGTAACTCTTGTTCAATAATAACTGTTTTTTCCATGAAGAATGAGGCGAATTCTTCGCAATTTGGAGGCTTTTTGGAACCATTATCAGGGTGGGGTTGGTTGTTGGATTGTTGCTTGACAATTTCAAAAGGTTTTTTAGGTCGATTTCTGGCTTGGTCCAGTTGGGTTCTAAAGAAATTGGCTTTTGAGTTCCTGATGCTTTTGTTGTAGGTGTTTCTCACTGCTCGTCGTCTTTCCAGGTTTTCCATGGAAGGTGAGGAGCTCCAGGCTCTTTCAGCTAGTCTCAAATTGCATCTTTCACTGTTGAGGTTTTCGTTGAACCAGGGTTTAGACATTTTTGTGGATACGTTTTATAGTTGTAATGGCGCGATCGAGTCCAGGATGTTCAAGATGGAGGTATTGTAATGCTCTGTTAGGTCGTGGGCGTCCACCATGTCCAATTGAGGGGTCAGGTAGTTGAGGCTAAGGGCCGATAGGTCATTGAGGTTTATGTTCTGTAGGTTACGTTTCCAATGTTTTTGTTTTTTTACTTGAGCTTTTTTAGGGGTCACATTGGCATTGATGAGGAAGGTAATACGAAAGTGGTCTGTCCAATCGCAGGGCAGGATGGACTCCAGTGTTGTGGAGCCTCGATCTGCGATGATTAGGTCTAGGGTCTCGCCTTTATTGTGAGTGGGGCGATCACAGATTTGGGTCAGTTTGAGGTCTGACAGGAAGTCTTTGAAGGTGTTGACTAATTGGTCATTTAGGTCATTCCAGTGAAGGTGGAAGTCTCCAAGGAAGATCTGACTGGTTTGTTGGCCAGTGTTGTTAGAGGTTACTTCCATGAGTTGTTCGATAAAAGCTGGGTTGTTTCCGGGCAGATGGTAAATTAGATGAAGTTTGCAAGTAGGTCTGTCATTGCTAATGATATTGATGCAAAGGTATTCTTCTGTAGGAAGGGCATCTGAAGCAGCCTGAATTACCTCTAGGGTATTACGGTAAATTCATGCAACTCCCCCACCAGTTCTGTGAGTTCTGTCTAGTCCAATAATGATGTGACTAGGTGGGACTAGCAGGTCTAAAATAGGGGCTGAGGAGTTATTTAGCCAAGTTTCCGTCAGGATAATGAGGTCGAGCTCCTGAGTGCAGGTGAGGTCATAGATGTCGGAAGCGTGGCTAACAGACGATCTGCAATTAATGAGCATGCATTTCAGGGGGTATTGGAGTGAGCTGCGACAGGTCGATTGAGGTTGATGGGCTTAAGATTATCTTTGTTAATCCCTCTGGGGTTGTGAGTTGATACTCTGTATGGATTACTTTGGACGGTTTGGATTTGCTCAGGGTAAGTCTTGGAGTTGTAATCATTAGGGGTGTAGGGAAGGAGCAGTGCGTGGATGTCGCTATCTGAGAGGCAATTGATCGATCTCATGGGACGAGCGGGGGAGCTATGGGGAAGGGAGTTTCTATTGAAGTGAGGTGTATGAGTTTTGCTGTTGGCAGTGCTTAATTTGTACCGGTGGTTTCTGGTGCTTAGCACCGGCACTTATTTTTTAGGGCCGGGTCTACACCTGAGGGCCACTGCCAACTTCCATGAATGACTCAACTGCACGTGATATGTCACAGTATATATAATTGACTCACTGCAGTGTAATTCACACTCTATCACAGTCTCCAGAGTCCCCGGTGAAGAGTGCTACTGTGCTGAGCCGATAATAAATCCATATCGGTGGATCAGTGCGAATTTGCCTTCAGTTCAGTGTTGCTGGTGGGCGGGCCACTGATTGGGCAGGATTTGGTTCTGTGGGGTAGGGGCGGCAGCAGCGTGCATGTGCTTATGTGTAACCTTTTAAAAATTCCAACACCTGCACACACACACTGCACGAGTCACCGCCAGTTCAGCAGGACGTATTGAAGTATTTCAAGCAGCCAGCGTGTTGTGCAGCAGTGTGTGTGCAGCAGCAGGCCTAATAAAGGCAGTGCCACCAGTAACCCAGTAAGTACCCAAATTAACACTGCTTTTTATTGAGCGTGGTGTGACAGTCACCGTGTTTGGTAAACAGACTTCGAGTCCGAGCAATCATGCCGCCGGCACCGTGTGCAATGCTCTGGAGGCTGGAAGGAGGGCAAGGCCTTGCCCTTTGGCCTTAACCCTTTCCTGTCTAATCGTTGACATGGTTGACTCGCATGAAATGCTGTTTTTCCGTGCGTTTTTATCTCTTTCGGATATACTTTGGTTTCGGTATTTTAATAATACCTGTTCTTCCCGGTGTGCAATATGGAGAGTTGCACCTGTTGAAAGTTTATTTCCTACGTCATCGAACCTCGTGCTCATGGCTCAGGTTGATTGTGCAGTAGTGTGCTTGCTGTTGTGGGGTACGGTGTGCACCCTCACCCGCGTGACACCGCCGGTAGTGGAGCGATGCTTTACATTCTAGTTAGCACATAGCCACCTCCGTAGTGAGTGCACAACAAAAAGCATAGACCCCTTAGTTGTATTTGTTTGCTGGCACTGGCAGTGGCACACACTCCATGCAGTATTCACTCTGTATTTACTTTTTTTCATGCATGATGAGGTCGAAATACCTGTTGTGCCAGCAGCCAAACCGGTCTTTGGAGCGAGTCCCTGTAAATGCCTCTGTTTTCAGCAAAACCCTGCTCAAGTGCCATTAGCTGCCATGGGCATGTTTTTCATTTTATTTCTGCCCTTGTCCCCGTCGCAGTCCACACACAACACTATCTACTCACGCAGTGCCTGCTGTAGAGGTGAATTAGGGTTACTGGCAGTGTTGCACCCTCTCTGTGCCACGGTGAGGTAACACTGTGACACCAGTGTTTAATTGGTCTCATGGACGGCTCTAGGGCAGTACGACTGGTACCACCAAACTGGGTGCTAACTTCAGGGAGCGCAGTGTTTGAGTTCCTTGCCTCCAGCAATTTCCAGGCAACAATAAAGATGTCAAGATAACTCCGTGATTAATGTTCTTCCTAGAGAGCGATGGGAGTTGTGTCCAGTAGAGGTTTTGACTCATCATTAGGTAGCGCAGGGGGTTAATATGCCTGCTGTAAATAATATGTACCATGCAGATCCAAAGTGCACTTAATGTAAATAGGTCAGTGGGTTACTGCTTTTCTAAGAGACATCCTTTTGTTACAGTTTATAAGTTAAAAATGCTAATATAAAACAGTTAATTATTAACTGTCGTCAAAGAACTGCATGCACAGTGCAAAGTATAGGTTAGAGCATAGATTAATGTTGCAAAAAGGGTTAATTTGGGTAGAAATCAATTCTTATTATTAAAGAGAACCCCCAATTATGGTGTTCCGTTTTCAATTCAGAGGTTGTGCTTCTCCAGACCAAGCAGTCTTAAACTATACTGCCTATCCATATGGATGAGGCCACTCCAACACCTTGTAGTCCTCTGGGCCTGGCTTATGTAACATTTCCTATACGCTGATTTACATACGTATGATTAATTGTGGGTGGAGCCAGTGGACAAAGTGGGTGGAGCCGGGGGAAAGTGGGTGTGGCCTCCAACAAATATTTGAGCACCTGGCCTTCATATTTTACAAATTAAGCACTGGCTGTTGGGGAACGGGAAGATCTGGGAGCCGGCTTGCTTCACATGCAGACAGTTGTGCCTTTGGTTGAGCAACACTTTGGTGGTTAAGGAGGTAAGTCTTAGAATATTGTCCTTGAGATGTAGCAGGTTAAGTGATATCTCCTCAAGTCGAGATTCTGAGGAGGCGAGGGGGCAGATGATAGTGGGTTGGACGAGTGAGTCAGGTTGGGAGGAAGAGTTAGTAATGGGTGAGGAAAGAGTTTGAAGGTCAGCTGTATCCTGCGGAGGCATTGTCAGAGAGGGAGGAACGATAGCTTGAGAGTGTCGGATGGGGGAGAAAGTAAGCTGATTGAGGGTTCTGGAGGGCGTATGGGTCAACATATCAGGGAGTAAGAGATCTGGACTATTCATTGTCAGAGAATTGATCGGCCATGAGGAGCTGTTAGGAGGAATAGGTAGGAATAGTTCGGGAAGCAGGGGTGGGATTGCAGAGGCAGGGATAGGGTCAGGAGGGGGGGACTTCCTGATTGCTGCTGTGGAGGGGTCTGGTGTATGCAATCCAGAACGTTGACTTAGGGAAGAGGGACTCAATTTGGATAGAGAGGGAGGAGACAGGGGTAGTGGTGGGTAAAGATGGCGAGTGGAGACAAGGGTCAACACCCAATAAAGGGCAGTATGAGGCCAGTGAGGGAGAGGGGGTGCAAAGGGATGCATGGTTGGTGTCAGGCACGTTGGCGTGTCTTCGAATCAAGGTTGGGTTCTTCTTGTTCACAGCTCTTTTTATGATAGAGAAAATATCGTAATGGTAACATTAATTTTCAACATGTCCCACTTTTAAATACCATGGACCCAACCTTGGGGGTTACAATGTCTACATAGGGGTGATTTACTTATATTTAAAAGAGAAGTTTTTACCCCTCAAAATGGGTTATTTTAACAGGTTGCGCTATAGGCTTTACAATGCAGTAGTCCGACAACAATGGTAGGCTTGAACAGTGGCGGCTGGTGTGCCTTCAGAGTGGCGAGTCGTGGGTGAAGGGGGTGACGACGGAGAAAGAAAACAGCAAAATAAAAAGTAAAAAAACAAAAGAACTTACCTTCCGCATCGCGCCTGCCCAAACGCCGCTCTTCTGTTCCTTCCTCGCTGCAGCACAGGCTCCCAGCCTCCCCTGCGGCCAATCTGACACTGCTCTCATGCATGAGAGCAGCATCAGGATTGGCCAGAGCACCCTTGATTTGCGCTCCCAGGGGGACTGGGAGCCTGTGACTGCTGTCTCCAACCCAGCAATGCAGCTGGGTTGGAGAGTGCTTCACTGCGCATGACGCTTTGGCCGGCCTGAGACGGCCAGCCAAACCGTCATGCGCACTGAATTTCAGTTATCACCACCCACCCTCTTGTCTTGCCCCGCGATGGCCCTGCCCCCAAGCCTCATTCAATCGAAGAAAAATAAAACGATAATAAACACGTTTTATTATCGTTTTGGTTTTGGAATTTTGAGGCTGGCGGAGGAGCCGCCCCTGGGCCTGAAGTTATGTTTTGTTTTGTCACTCTAGTGGGTGGCACAATAAGTGCTGCAGTCCAAAGATGACAGTTAACTTTTCATGCCATTGGTGTATTTCTGCACTATATACTATGGCCTTATAGAAAAGTTAAATATGCCATTCAGGAACTAGACAATTTCTCCATGTTTAAGGGGTCATAACACATACAACTGGCACTGGACAGCAGTGCTCCAGTGTGCAGAGCCTAAAACCCACCAACAAAAAAATAAGGTTCAGCATAAAATAATCAGGGGTGAACAAGAAGAAAAAGGAGGATTTCCTACAGTTGACAACTAACAATGACCAAAGGTATGCTAAAGATTCAGGCTGTCTTCAGTCACCAAAGAGGCACAAGTCATCTCACACCCAGGAAGTGCCTCAGGGACATAACCGCTAGTCTATGTATTACCTAAGAATCCTTCCTGTTTGCGAGGGATGGGTGGAGGAAAGTCTGAAGCCCAAATAGTTCAATTGGAGGACATTTGACCATTTATGTTCGTTCACTTCGCTGTATTACCCTGTGGTTAAGACAGGTGCTTCTGTGTCTGTTGCAATTGTTGTCATAGATGCTTTGTCATTCATATTGACATCTCTCCCCCCTCAATTCACCAACATTCAGCTGAGTTAGCCAAACGGCCATTAAGTGGAAAAGTATAATCAGGGGAGCAGAGGTTTAATTTTGGACTACTTGTTGGGCTCACCACATCTGGGGCAAAACTATCAACAGTGCATCAGGTACAGTGCCACCAGACTTCAAGAGCCTGAGGGACACCCTGCATCCAAATTATCACTGTATTTCAGTACCTAACATGGGCATCGGGGGGGTTACTCACGTGCATTAAGGCAGCTGGCATGCATGCCTTGCCACTGCCTTTCATTTTGATGACAATGGAAGGGTAGATACCATGAGCGGGCTGCAGAAAAAGCAGCCCTGATTTCTGCAGCCCTTACTTTTATCTACTTTGCATAATTTTCTTTGTAGTTAGTAGCTTCTGTAAGCAGTAAAATGCCAATGCCAGCTAAAACAATGCTGCTGTACAGCAGAGCTGTTTCACCAGATAAAATGCAGACCCGGGCACATTTTTAACTACCCCTGCATCATGTAATTACGCGCCATATTCCTGGCAAAGTTATAACGTGTGAACACAGGAGCACGGAAACTAGAACAGGAGTGGCTGTTATTTGCCGCACTCGTGGGTTTTTTTGTGCTATTTATTTTTTTAGCTAAAGATGCATTCTCACATGCAAAATTGACAGGGGGTGAATTTCGTGCTAAATATAGTGCTGAATGTCAGGTTTGAATTTTGCATAATTAATTACACGCAATTTTGCATCATTTTCCAGAAATTTCACTTCATTATGCGAAAGTAAATTACACAAATTTCACACACCCCTAACAAAATCCTGCAAAAAGTTGGTATTCGGAGGCTACCACATTTCCTGACCTAGCACTCCTTCACAACCGGGTTATTTACGGTCTGTACAGTTAAGGATTAACAATATTTGCAGTGGTCTTTTAAGTCAAACATTTGTTGAATACAAGTATATTAGACAGCAGAGTTTCATTTACAAGGAACACCAAGGAGTAACACTTTCTTGACGACCGTGCCGTTGCACATTACTCCTTTCACAATCGTGCTAGAACAGTACGCACTCGGATGAAAAAACAAAATACAACACAAGTGTTTACTTGCCCCGCCCTGTCTGGCCTTTCACTTTTCCTCAATACAATATATACGCTCTGTTGCTGGCCTGCCTTTGTGGAACAGCACCAGGGTTAGCCATCACTGAAACAGCAGGTGCACCGGTGTCCATGGGTGTGAGGGGCCCCCTGCACCCCAATTATGTTGTCTTTTACTACTGGTCAGGGAGGCCCGCTGTCCTTGCTTGCATTATAGGACCCCTGGCATCTCTGCTAGGCCACTGACAGCAAATCATTCTGTATTTTAGGAAGAGCTTTCGGATTCAAAGCTATGTCCTTGGCATCACCTTTCTTTTCTTAGCCAGAATCTCCGTGCTGCAGGGAACCCAACAGGGAGTTGCATTATCGTGTGATTTTGACCCTCCAATGAAGCGAACATACCTCTAATCTCCCCTCCCCTGCGGCGGAGGAAGATATAATAGAAATGACAATAAAACGGCCATAGGCGCTGGATTCACTGACCTCAGAGCGTCGTTTGTCTCGTCGTCCGAGGAGAGCGCGCCGTGGCAGACATTGTCGCTGGACTGGCTGGCTTTCAGCTCCCCGTCCTCCGCCGCGCGCAGCGTCCCCTTCTTTCTCCTCTTGCCGAAGAGTTTCCTGAAAGGCTGGAATCTGCCGGACTTCTTCTTGTCTGTGGATGAGAAGAGAAAGAGGTAACTGCGGTGTCCGTCTGCAGCGCGGCACCTGTTCATGCAAATAATGCCCCGCGCACCGTCGCTGATTGTTCAGGCGGGACGGAGTCAAAGAGCAATCTTAAGGCTGAGCACACTGTAGCTTGGAAACTGTGACCTGGGCCTGGCGGGCAGATGACAACATTGACACAGCACAGCTAGGCACAGCATCAAAGCACGTGCCTGCTGGTGAGTGCAACTGCAAGACCCGCACCTCGTCATCTAGGAAATACCGTCACTTGAATGCGCCCATGCACACCACACACAGACACTTAGTGTGGCCCTTTGTGCCAGACACGGTTTGTAATCGTTGTATCATGAAATTATTTTTTTCGAAATCTATATTTCTTCGTAAGCGACAACTGACATCAGATGTAGCAGTGATACTGGCTGTTGTTACCTGAATATCACTGGCTGGCTTCACCTTATCCAATCTCCCCCTTGTTACCCACTTTCATATCTTTAGCCAGGGCCGGCTTTAGTGTTGGTGGTGCCCAGTGCGAAAATCATCCCCCCCCCCCCCCGTCTTACCAGAATTACGTTACATTACTGTTGAGCACAAAACAATACAAATATAGATGTGTGCTTAGGATACATCTTTAAAGTCTTTGTGTGATCACTTAAATAACAAAGAGCAGAGTCTTCTATAATAACCATGCCACTACTAGACCCAATCACCAAATACACAAGAGATGCCCCTACGTACAAGTAATTTCTGCGAAGTTCCGGGGTGCTAATTCAGATGTCCAACAAATAACACATACCACTTTGGAACCTAGAAAAGGAAAATTACTCACCTAGTGCAATTCTTGTACTCTTAAACCATATTCTCCTCTCTACCTCTTTTACCATCTAATAGGAACTTTGGGTCACCGCTTTAACACAATTCTGAGTAGCGTGTATGAACATTATATAGAAAGTGCAACACACCCACACTCATTAACAAGTGTGCAAAAAATAAAATATGGAAGATGAACTTTGTTCACCTTTTGTTTGCAGGGATTTATTTCCTTAAATTGTGGTTAATACCAAACCAGGCGTGAGAACTATGAAGCCTAAGGTTCTGCAGGATTACTTTCGATTCTCTTGCTTTCGTTTGACTCTAATCTTAGTTCATAATCCGTTTGCTGTTATTGGGTCTGAGATGAATTTCATCACTAAATGTTGCACCTATTTCCTACTAGCTCAGGCCTAAATGCTGTGAAGCCCCACATTTAGGCCTCTGTTGATGCGTGGTCTCCGCTGATTGTTGAATAAGGACAGTGGTTGTCGTCTTGAATGCAGCTGCTGTCTGTAATACTTCATGTGTCATCTGGTCCTAGCCCTGCATGTTGGCAGCTGACCAGCGATGGGTAGTGAGTCACTGGTTGGCCTGCTCTACACTCGCAAACAGATATTACTGCCATTCTGCCTTACTGTGGATGCACCTTTGGGTGGCCAATTGTGAACACAAAGCCACAGACACCCCCCACGCTTCTCACTGTTGCAATTCCAAAAACATACATCTACCAGCACACGTGAGGGTCTCAACCAATGTCCAAAGCCAGAAAACATTAATAAGCAGAAGTTGGAGCGAGCACCACCACCCAACCCAGTCACTCGCCAAGTGAAGAAGAAAGGCTTAGGAATCTTGTACTCTTCAGTGAGGCGCTGAGCAGCCTGCGGTTAAGGGTGCCACAGCCAGCGCCGTAGAGGGGCAATGAAGCCATTGGTGATATAAGTATATGAATATAAGCTTTCCTGGTTGCTTCGAGGGAGCTGGTTGACTAGTTTGGTGCACCTACTGGGTCAGAAACAGGGGAAAGGATCGGAGCTATGTGCCTGTTTTTGGAGACAGGGACGCATTTCACATGACTGTTTAAGGTAAGAGAATGATTCATTGTTCTAGATCAAGCTTCCATAATCTCCATTTGTCCATAAGGACCCTCAGCCAAGAACATGTAACAACATTTACATTTGCAATTGAAATAAGTTGCCTGCATTTAAACCCTCATTATGAGCGACCGAGCAAATGGGCTGTTAATTCCATCTCCTTGAAGTACCACTACCTGCTGTCGAGGAATCTCCGTGGATTGCTAACAAAAAAAAAAAAAATACACCATTACGAGGGACCACTTAGTAATATGGATTAACCGGGGAGTTAAAATGTAATACACCTGACTTCCCTGCTTACTCCTTAGCCGGATTTTCCAGAGGAAAGTGTGCGGGACCGCTACATTACTGCATTACAGGTAATCAGGCACCATTCTTGAATTCTTGGGGCCCTGGGCAGAAAGGGAATATGTGAGGCCCCACTAACTCGTATACGTAACACATTCAGGGCTCCAGAAGCTGCTTTGTGCAGACCCTCCTGGGCGCTGCTTCTCCTTTCAGCCACCCACAAGCACCTCTTTTACAGCTCATATAGGGCTGAACGTGTGAGAATTGCTTGTAGGCTGAGGGTTGAAACTGTGGCCGAGCTCAACTGCTGAAGAATGGGCATCCCGCATTGCCTTTGAAAAGGCAGCCAGTCAGGAGGCCTAATTTCAGGACAAACCTGCAAAAACGTCTCCTTGCAACAGGGACAAAAGGAGCCCCCCCACCCCCTCACCCCCTCACCCCCCCTAGACCACACCACAGCATCTCTGCGAGGCCCAGGGAATGTAGCCCCCTCCCGTGGGTCCAAATGCAAAGGGACACCTTTCTTTCAATTGGATCGGCAGGGGGCGCAAGAGGACCGGTGTGCCCCTGTGGCCTTGCTGTGTGGCACTGGTGCGCTGCCCCATTCTGATGGGCTGAGTGCGAAGCCCTGGGCAGCTGCCCACACTGCCCATGCCTACCTAGTGCCAGCAACTTTAATTACCAGGCTTTTGGGGATTAGGAACAATTTAAATCAGAGTCTTTGATTAATCCGGATATAATACCTCAATACATTAACTATGTCACAGTCGGGAAGTGACCTATTTTGCCTGTGTGTAATATTTATTACCCATAAGTATGGAATAAATAATGCTGCACATGTCACTGAATACATGTGCAAACAGTTACCGCTAGCTTCTTCATGAATTGTCGGTACTATAGGTTCTGAATATATGGGAGTATTCTCTAAGAGCCGATATGATTTGGCGGGATTGGCTGGTGGGGTGTGTGGTGTGAAACAGCCTGACAGCTTGAGGATTTCCGCTGCTGTGTTCCCAGTATTGCAATGCCTACCTGCCATTTTCTAGCAGGCTTGAACTTTGCAGCATGCATGCAGTCAATCATGATGAAAGTGAACACATAGCTTATAATAAAAGAACAGGCCAGCCTGCATCCCATTATCTGATAGCAGCAGAGAGAAGCGATAGCCGGCCGGAGTCGGCACAGACTGACGGTCAGTACTGCTATCACCACAGCAGCTACCAGGGAATAACACCGCCCTGTTCACATGTCTCCGAAAGGCCCATGGCAGTAAGTGGGGTGAAAAAAGTGGAGGGTCTCTAGAAGGGACGTGGTCTATAATTAAGGGCTTGGCTAACACAAACTACAATTCTGTGATTCCCATACTGTGCCACCTGACCAGTATTTTGTTTCCTCTCTACTTTTTTGATTATTGCATTCAGATATACAAACCAACAACTGATATACACCTACAACCAGCCAAGACTATTGGCTTTGGCAGTGGTTGCTAGCTGTTTAGGATAAATAAATAACAATACTTTTGTTGAAAATAATTAATATTGAAATTGTTTCAAGTCTGACATTATGAGACGGTGAATTAAAAATTACTGAGCCCTGTGGAAGGGGTAGTCTTCAGAGTGCCTCAGTCACTCCTGTTATGTTCACTTTGTGTTAGACATGCATGCCATTTTATTCTCCACATCCCATCAATCTGTGTATCCTATGCCTCATTTCTTTCCTCTTCAGCACCCTCTTTTTATTCTCTCCTGAATGCACTGCCTCGCATTTCCATCACTTCACCGTCCCCCAAAAATACAATGCACCCACTCCCCTGCAAGCACTGCATTTTCTTTTACTATTGCCGTGTCACTGTTTTGACAACTGTGAACCTCCTTCACACACATATGCACAGACCCACAATTGCAACTGGAATACGTGGGTGGCCACTGCTATGTGCGCTCTGCAGAGAGTCCAAGGCCTGGATGGCCATGTACTCTGAGCATCTTTTTGACTCACTGACAGGCATTGTGATAAACTTGCATTGCTTCAGCCTCACCTCTATAGCTCTCCATTGGAGCCCTTATAAACACCTGGAGGTGTCTCAGTTCAAAGTATGCACTGTGCAAGAGTAATATGCTACACTACATAAAATACAGAAACACAACATCCTTGAAATAGCTAACTACTCTTAGGATATACAGGATTAACTAACACAAGTGAAATATAAACAGAAGCTAAATTGTCGACATGGATTATATTTACGCTTTTTAAATGTATTGCTTAAGCATTAATCAATACTTTTGCCAGCATAGTTAAGAATCTATTTCAATGTCCCTTTTTAATTACTACCGGGTCTGATACCCAGACGGTCCCAGGCCACTTAAAACCCTCTAAGTGCCAAAAAGTGCACTTAAAAAATTAGGGTTTCTTAGTTTAGTTTGCAGAAAAAAATAATCCGTTCTTAAATATTAAAGTGTAAGCTTATGATAAAATGAAAAAAGCAGCACATGGCTTAATTCACTGAAAAGTTACCATTAATAATCTGTTCTGTGTTTGAAAATCCAACCAAACATTTGAGCAGGTTTGTAGCATCACTTAGTGTAGCCTTAAAACAATTTTTTAGTCGTTTAAATGGCTACTCCCAATGCAGTGTCTTAGCACTAATCATTTTTTAGCTTATATAGGATTTACTAACTGCATTCATGCCAACATTTTATAGCAGGCAAGTGGGAGATTTAAAAAAAATAGTAGGGAGAAGGTATTTTCGCTATTCACTTAGACTGAAGCCGAGGCAATCTGTCTGAATAGGTCTATTGGCATTTATGGTGACAAACAATCAGCATTTCATTTTTGGCAGTTTAATAACATAGCGCAATCAGCATTTTATTTTTGGCAGTTTAATAACATAGCGCAATCAGCATTTTATTTTTGGCAGTTTAATAACATAGCGCAAACAAAAACAGAGTTCTAAACTCTTTTTCAGGTATGTACTATGTAAAACTGCCAAAAATTAAATGTTAAGGCCTGTCACACTCTTTAATCTCCCCCTCCAAGAATTAAGAGCAAAGCTGTCTGGCTCAGGATATATATCTCCGAGCTCAAGCTGCCTTGTTCCCAGCAGATCATGATTCAGCAATCCGTATCGGGTTTGTGCATATAGGAATCGGGAGGCGGGAGACTAACCTCGAAATCGGTAGTCTCCCATCTGAATCGGGAGGGTTGGCATGTATGCAACCGTAGAAGTTCAATTTGAATTAAGTCACTGGTCAAGTCCTCGACATTTCAAAAAACAAAGTAAAAAACAAAGTCAAGTCGATGGGCCTGTTTAAGTCTTGGCAGGGGTCCCGCTGTCATGCCAGGCTGGCGAAGGCGATGACCTATGCTACACTGGTGGATAACGGCACACCATATTTAAAGACCTGTGCCTGCCTGGTGTAGATCTCTGTGCTTTCAGAGCAGCCAACACCACAGTGGCTCCTCTGACGGTACTGTAGCTTTGCTGAGTGGCTGTCATGTTTCATGCAGCTGCCCAACAATTTTTTTATTTTTCAAAAACAAACTTCCAAAGTGGGAGTTTGTTTTTGAACCCGCCCCCCTCCCCCGAAAAAAATATTGGACTTGACACATTGGGAGTTTTATCCCACTGTTAGGGGGTCATTTTGATTTTTTTCTATTCAGGTCCCTATGCTTTTTTAAGAGGTCCTGAACAGGAACAATGTATGCCATAACGTCCATCCTAAACAGGCATGGTGGATGGTATGAGGTACTTGGACTGACTGCCCAATGTCTTTGGATCTCTCGGTCTAAAGTTTCCATCAGCAGAGCCAGCAGGGGACCTACCAGTGGAAACATGACTGCTGGCTTGGCTCTAAATAGTGTTGGTGAATTGAATATTTGGCAGACAGGGTACCACCATGTCTGTGAAGGAATACCCAGTTCGTCAGACTCTGAATACCGCCTTGAGTCCCAAGTGATGATGCCACGGATTTACAATATAGCATCATTCACGTTTACATTGCATTCTGTATAATATAGAAGTAAACATGTACATACAAACAAACACACACACTTCGTAGTTTTTCACAATAATACAAGAGGAAGTATAATTCTCTATTGCTCTATGAAAGGAATGACGCTAACTCACCTATTCACAAATTCACTCACAATGCATCTTACACACATAAGCACAAACACACGCACTGGCAATCTCACAGATAAGGTTGCAGTTGAGGTTAAGCAACGAGCGCTAAAAATGGCACGTTCCAAAGGCGTTTACAAGCCATTAAAGTACTAGCGCTACCACTGGAGTTCTCCACACACTTTAGCCCAGATATACTTTGCGTTTGTGCACAAAGCGGCACAAACAGCTGCATCGATCAACTTTCCTGCGCAAATTATATTTTGTATTGAAAAATTGACTCAAGGACAGCAGCAAATGTTTGCATCGTGTGGTGTCAAACCTCTGATTATTAATGCAAATGGTATGTGAACACTGTTAACAACTCTAGGATTTCATGCAAAGAGGTGACGTACTAAAACAACACAAACTAGCCATGCATGAAATCCTAGTGGTAAATGAAACCTGCAGCAAACAATGGGCAACCAGAATATCGTGTGCTAGTACCATGCCACATTAGCATTTCTGTGCAATTACACAATTTACGCAGTTTACCCAAGGCCAGTTGTTATCTTATAAAAACTTGTACTGGTGGGTGTACCTTGAGTGCAAAAGCCATGCAAGATCCTGTTGGCTCACCTTTGCACTGTGGCACAGCACTTAGGCCCCGATTCCGATATCGAACGGACCGCAGTCCGTCCGACATCGGTTTGGAACTGGAACTGAATGACCTCCTGTCGTAGGTTCCAGCCCAAGAATTAGGATGCAACTGAACCCTGTTCGGTCACAATCCTATTCTTTACAATGGGAGCATGCATTCCGAACAGAATGCATGCTCTCATTGCAAAGAGCAGAGGTGCATTTCATCCCTGCACCCCGTGGCAGGCACCTCAAGGTGCAGGGATCAACAGGGGGGCACCATAGGCAGTCGCGGCTCCTGGAGGGAGTGCTGCGGGGCGGGGCGGGGCGGGGGAGGGGCAGGGTGGGGGGTAGTAAACTCCGGCATACGGCCGACTTGAGTGAAGTACATAAATAATAAAATAAAACGAATTACATTGCGCGCACCGCGTAGCGCGTTGCAGCGCGCGCAATGAAATTCGTTTTATTTAGTGGTATCACCTGCCCTGATCTTGCGGATGCGTTTGTGGTTCGCTGCACATATTGGTTCACAACATGGCACACGTTTGTTTGAATCGAAATTCCACTTGGACGGAACCAGAGACATCACTGACCTCCAGTCTGCGCTTGCAGGACTGCCCTCTGCCCTGCCATCCTGGGGCATCTTATCATATAAACAAGGAGACTGACTTTCTTGCTGCAACGTGTCCAACCTCTGTGTTGCTTTTATTGAATGTGGCACTTGATGGTTTACTTTGATAAATTTGAACCAGGCTTTCTTTTTTTTCTTCAGCAAAAGTTTTGATTAAAAATGCAAACACTTATTTTATTTTGTATCGCTTTTTTTTTTTATAGCAAGTCAGCAATTCACACCCTCTTCAAGGAGCTTCAAAGGATGGTGTACCAAAGGAGTATTAGAGGGTAAACAGCAGTGTCAGCAGTGCCAAAGTAAAGCCACAGAGGAAGACACGGAGTCAATATCAGGAGACGGTGAGCCCAAAGGACTGTCGGGCAAGATGTGTCTTCAGTTATTTCCTGATCTGGAGAAACGTGCCTCCTGAACTGATGGATAAAGGAAGCAAGTTCCATAGGGAAGGCAATGAAATATTCGGCAAGCAAATATCATTTTGGATGAATGCAAGACACTTTTAGGTAGCTGAACTGGATTACTGACAGAATATGACCGATCATAAATGTCGGATGACAGAAATATTGTGTAAAAAAAAATATCATTAGCAAAAATATCGTGGTCCTATACTTATAATGTAAATGACAAAAAACAATTCAAAAATATTGCTCATAAGAATATCAACCAAAAGTGGTAAAAATATATTTTCTTAAATAAATATTGACATTAAATTAGTGTCTTTAAAACAGTTTAATCTTTAAATATAATGTTTATTTCATAAGTTTAAGTATGTTTTAAAATTATATATATACACATTTTAAATATATATATATAATATATATATAAATATCAACAATAAACAATTTTGAAAATATTAAAATTTTAAATAATAACAGTAAAATGGATTAAAAATTAACAAATATATATATATATATATACTACCAACAAAAATATTTAACCTAAATAAAATATGAAAATAAACATATTAAAATGAAAAAAAGATGTATAATGTACACTAAATTTAAAAACAAAAACAATTTATGCAACATGTTAAGAACAGTTGAATAATTTTACAAATTTTGAAAAAAAATATCAATAAAAAATGAAAACTATATATACATATATATATTATAGATATTGAAGGCCAGGATCAGCCAAAACGCGTAATGGCGGAGTGGTGTGAGGAATAAAATTCACCAGCACGTAATATTGGGTCCGCTCTCGTTATTATCCCTTGAGGAGGATTTTGTGGCAAGGTTTGTGGATAATATAGATATATGCATGTATATGAAACATTTAAGTAAAGAAATATAGTAAAAGGAACATTTTTCTACAAGGTTTGTGGATAATATAGATATATGCATGTATATGAAACATTTAAGTAAAGAAATTTAGTAAAAGGAACATTTTTCTACAAGGTTTGTGGATAATATAGATATATGCATGTATATGAAACATTTAAGTAAAGAAATATAGTAAAAGGAACATTTTTCTACAAGGTTTGTGGATAATATAGATATATGCATGTATATGAAACATTTAAGTAAAGAAATATAGTAAAAGGAACATTTTTCTACAAAAATTTTAAAATATCTAAACAAAATATTTAAAAGAAAAAAGAAGCTAACAACAATAAACAACAACATAATGCATATTAACCCCTTCACTGCTAGGCCTTTTCCCCCCCTGTGCTAAGCCTTTTTTTGGCTATTTGGGGTAGTTCGCGCTTAGGCCCCTGTAACTTTTTGACCACATAAGGTATCCACGCCAATTTTGCGTCCTTTTTTTCCAACATCATGGGGATTCTAAAGGTACCCAGGGTTTGGGGATTCCCCTGGAGGGGACCCAGAAATTAGCCAAAATACAGGTAAATTTTGTTTTTTTGGGGAAAAATGGGAAAAAAGGGCTACAGATGAAAGCGTCTGGTTTTTTCCCTGCAAACGGTATCAAAAAAGGGGTTGTGGTGCTGAATTCACCATCTTTCCAGCTTTCAGGGACAAGCAGACTTTTGTCAGAAAACCAAACTTTTTTACACAATTTTGGCATTTTTCTGGGACATAGCCTATTTTTGCTATTTTTTGTGCTTTCAACCTCTTTCCAGTTAATGGTAGAAATGGGTATGAAAGCAATAATGGATCCTGGAAAGCTATACATTTTAGAAAAGTAGACAAAATTCTAAATTCAGCAAGGGGTCATTTGTGTAGATCCTTCAAGGTTTCTTTATAGAAACTAACCGTTGAATTTAGGAAAAATACAAAATTAGTTGAAAAAAACAGCCATTTGTGTCAACATTTTCACCTGTAACTTCTTCTAATTATGACAGCTGTTTTAAAGCAATATACCGTTACATCCGCTGGACCTTTCTGGTTGTGGGGATATATAGGACTTGTAGGTTCACGAAGAACCCGACGAACCCAGAGCCAATAACTGAGCAGCATCTTGCAATGGTTTTTTATTATGTACCGGGTATATAGCAATTATTCAGGGAAAATGTATACATGGAAAAATCGGTATGAAAGACACCAATGTATTTCTGAAATGGGAACAAAATATAGAGTTTAGAAACAGTAGATATTTGCACATTTCCGAAATTGGGAGTACCCATACTAGCATGAGAATTATAGGTCATTTTTCAAAATGACTTCTTTTTTACACATTGTCTTTCATTTGTAAGGCAGAAATGCATCGAAAGTCAATAGGTAATAACAGTTGCTCTACAATTCTGTGTTACCCTAAGTCTCCCGATAAAAATGGTACCTCACTTGTGTGGGTAGGCCTAGTGCCCACGACAGGAAACGGCTCAAAACGCAATGTGGACACACCACATTTTCACAATGAAAAATGACCCTTTTTTTGCAAAGTGCCTAGATGTAGTTTTTGAACCCTAGCTCTGCTGGCACCTAGGGAAACCTAGCAAACCTATACATTTTTAAAAACTAGACACCCAGGGGAATCCAGGATGGGGTGACTTGACTGGCTCTCACCAGGTTCTGTTACCCAGAATCCCTTGCAAACCTAATAAATTGTCAAAAAAACCAAATTTTCCTCCCATTTCTGTGGTGGAAAGTTCTGGAATCTGCGTGGATCCACAAAATTCCATCCACCCCGCGTTCCCCAAAGTCTTCCGAGAAAAATGGTACCTTACTTGTGTGGGTAGGCCTAGTGCCCGCGACAGGAAAAGGCCCAAAACGCAACGTGGACTCACCACATTTTCAAGGTGAAAAATGACCCTTTTTTTGCAAAGTGCCTAGCTGTAGTTTTTGAACCCTAGCTCTGCCGGCACCTAGGGAAACCTAGCAAACCTATACATTTTTGAAACCTAGACACCCAGGGAAATCCAGGATGGGGTGACTGGACTGGCTCTCACCAGGTTCTGTTACCCAGAATCCCTTGCAAACCTAAATAATTGTCAAAAAAACCACATTTTCCTCACATTTCTGTGGTGGAAAGTTCTGGAATCTGCGTGGATCCACAAAATTCCACCCACCCCGCGTTCCCCAAAGTCTTCCGAGAAAAATGGTACCTCACTTGTATGGGTAGGTGTTATATCTAAGGTTTTACCTTCCATCTTCCGTGTTTCTCTGCCTCTGCTGTTCAGCCAGTGAGAGTAGAATGTTAGTGTGGATGGTGATGTCATTGGAATGTGTGGTATGCTTGGAGTGGGACTGTCAGTTGGATCCTGGGCTGAGCAGCAGAGAAGCTGCTCCTGGTGGGGCTTTATTACATCTATACTGGAAAACCTATCTGAACATCTAAGATCAACAAACTTATCATCTGTAACCCAACCAAGACTACTGGAACTACTTACCTACGACATAACATAAATTGGCGACGAGTTGGATTCAAAACTATGCGTGAGGACTTACTTCAAGCTTGAAAGGAACTTTTATACAAGATTTTACTTAAAAAAGAACTTACCTAAGGATCTTACGCCCTCCCGCCCCACCAGTGTCTAGATTCCCCGGACAATCCATTTTACAGGGCGTATGTTTCCTGCTACATGTTCTTTCTGCCTGATTCCTGCTGCCTACTTCTGACAGGGTGTTTGTTTCCTGCTGCCATGCTTCCTGCTGCCCTGACACCCTGCTTTAAAATTTCTACCATCGTGTGGACCCGGCATCTTCAAAGATTGGCACTACATCTAAGAACCCATTGACAGGGCGTAAGTTTCCTGCCATCAGCTTCTTCCTGCCTGATTTCTACTGCCTGCTTCTGACTGGCTGTATGTTTCCTGCTACATGTTCTTCCTGCCTGATTCCTGCTGCCATTGTCAGGGCGTACGTCTCCTGCTACTACATACTGTATGTATGTTTCCTGCTGCCATTGACAAGGCGTAATGTTCTGCTATTTATTCCTGCTGCCCTGGACACCCTGCAGCCATTGATACAGTGTATGCTTCCTGCTACTGCCAGATCCACTACCAGTTAAGAGGCATACCTTTTACACTCAGTACACCAGCGTTTTCCCAGCAATTGCAGCAGCTAATACTCATCAGCTGGCGGACTTAATTGATGTGCTCTGCGTTTTGCACCTCATATGGATTTTTTTTTTTTACTTGAACCTGGCGTTGTTTTGACTCTGTGCACTAGCCCTAGTTTGAGGAACTTTACAGATTTGGTTTCTAATCTACTGCCATTGGCCCGGGATTTACAAGTCTGTTGAATTCATGTGTCTTATGGATTTGAACTTTCACCTTGCGCCTCTCCAATTCTCCACATTTATAGTGATCCTTCAAGAGATGGGAGCGACAAAGAAATGTTTCCTTTCTTTTGCGGTAAGGACAAAATGTTGTCAGTTGCATTTATATTGGCGTGAACCTTTTGCTCTTTGTTCATTACGCAGCATTTTATTCAAGTTTATCAGCGTGCGCACTCTTACCGTTAGCGACCGCGCCATTAAAATGGTCCGCGAGGAGTTTATGGTTGCTGAGTGCACACTCTCACATGACGATGCTGCCAGATGATCGTTGCTTCTTTATGCTGCTCAAAGACGCTTTTCACCCTGACGCGCCTAGAGCCATCCGGCGTGCGTCACTTCTACGTGCCGCCATTTTCATTTAGTGACATTCCTGCTTCAGTTGGATTTTGTTGTAGTCTCTTCGATGCCTGTGCCAAACGTATTGGAAGTACTTTCCTGAATTCAGCCTCCTGTTGCCTTTTGATGTCCGTTGGAGCCTGACTCATGTGAAGTATCTTGTGGCATTTATGATCTTGACTTCTGCCATTTTCGCCGTCTGAACAGAGATGCTTTGCAGGGTTTCGTCTCTGTGTCTCTCTTCACCTCCCATTTTGGAACTTCAGATTAAGCCTTGTATTTGAAGCAACGGCGCCTTTCAGTCATCCTTTGGCTCCTCTACACGGCGTTTTAATTTAGTATCTTTCTTATTCCTTCCTATTTCATTATTGCCATTTCTCTTATGCTATTTAACACTATTCTAATTATACAATGTGTTGATGCTCATCTTATTTTACTGACATTTTTTCTGATGTCTTGCATATTACTTATTTACCTGTATTGATTTATTCTTGGATGTACTTTCATATTACTATTTACATGCTACTGTGTTATTAATGCTTCTTTCTTGCTTGGCATACATGTTTTCATACGTGTTCTGTCTGCATCTTGATGTGGAGCAATTTTCCTTGTTCCTCTTATTTTTACATGATTTTTACTTACAGTGCATTTGTTATATTGTGCGCAAGTTTTCATATGTGGTCTAACTTGAGGTGTGACTGTACTTTTGCCTTATGTGTGGTGCAGCTTTCCCAGATCGCATTTTCCTTGCACTTTCTTGCGTGGTCTAACTTGAGGTGTGACTGTACCTTTGCTTTATGTGTGGTGCAGCTCTCCCAGATCGCATTTTCCTTTCACTTTCATGCGTGGTCTAACTTGAGGCGTGACTGTACTTTTGATTTATGTGTGGTGCAGCTCACCCAGATCGCATTTTCCTTGCATTTACTGCTTGGGGATTCACTATCTTGTGTTTTCACCCTTTGCTTGATTTCTGGTAGGGTGTAAGTCACCCGTTATTTACTTATGATTGCTTTCTGTTTTGGTGTTTTTCACCCGTTGCTTTATGTCTGGTAGGGTGCAGCCACCCGTTATTTACTTTCTATTGCTTTCTGCTTGGTTGTCTGTCACTCCGTATTCTCTTTCTTGTTGGCTGTATGTCACTCTTTTACTTGCGTTAAGGTTGGGTGTTTTCTCTTCCTGCTTTTGTAATTCACCTTTGCTTGCTTTCTGTTTTGGGTGCTGGTCACCTATTGCTTACATTTGTTCATGTCGTTTTCCTTCTTCCTGTTGCTGTGTTCAGTGTTTCCATCCTCCTCGCCAGTCTGGCCAGTTGGTGTGGTTGTGGTGGTTACATTTGGTGCACTATTCCTTTGTTAGTTTGCGTGGTATACCTCTTTCTTGTTCATGTATGTTTTTTCTCCATTTGCTTTTCCATTCTTTCACAATTTCCTTCCTTTTGAAACTTCTTGTTTCAATTTTTTTGCTCTGCTAAGGAAGGAGATGTGTGGCTTTTCTAGTTTTCGTTTTCCTTTATTGCTTCCTTTTAACATCACTTTTCTACTTGCTTATTTTAGCATGTTTTTCATAACTTATGTGCAATTGCAATTCTTCTTCTGGCAAGTTTCTTCGGTATTACTGTGATGTTACTGTTATGTTACTATTTATATTTGCTTTCTCTTTGTTCATTTTATAAAGAGGGAAGGTGTGCTATATCTAAGGTTTTACCTTCCATCTTCCCTGTTTCTCTGCCTCTGCTGTTCAGCCAGTGAGAGTAGAATGTTAGTGTGGATGGTGATGTCATTGGAATGTGTGGTATGCTTGCAGTGGGACTGTCAGTTGGATCCTGGGCTGAGCAGCAGAGAAGCTGCTCATGGTGGGGCTTTATTACATCTATACTGGAAAACCTATCTGAACATCTAAGATCAATAAACTTATCATCTGTAACCCAACCAAGACTACTGGAACTACTTACCTATGACATAACAGTAGGCCTAGTGCCCGCAAAAGGAAACGGCACAAAACGCAATGTGGACACACCACATTTTCACAGTGAAAAATGACCCTTTTTTTGCAAAGTGCCTAGCTGTAGTTTTTGAACCCTAGCTCTGCCGGCACCTAGGGAAACCTAGCAAACCTATACATTTTTGAAAACTAGACACCAAGGGGAATCCAGGATAGGGTGACTTGACTGGCTCTCACCAGGTTCTGTTACCCAGAATCCCTTGCAAACCTAAACAATTGTAAAAAAAAACACATTTTCCTCAGATTTCTGTGGTGGAAAGTTCTGGAATCTGCGTGGATCCACAAAATTCTACCCACCCGGCGTTCCCCAAAGTCCTCCGAGAAAAATGGTACCTCACATGTGTGGTAGGCCTATTTTCCGTGACAGGAAACGGCGCAAAACGCAACGTGGACACACCACATTTTCACAGTGAAAAATGACCCTTTTTTTTGCAAAGTGCCTAGCTGTAGTTTTTGAACTTTAGCTCTGCCGGCACCTATGGAAACCTAGCAAACCTATACATTTTTGAAAACTAGACACCAAGGGGAATCCAGGATAGGGTGACTTGACTGGCTCTCACCAGGTTCTGTTACCCAGAATCCCTTGCAAACCTAAACAATTGTCAAAAAAAACACATTTTCCTCAGATTTCTGTGGTGGAAAGTTCTGGAATCTGCGTGGATCCACAAAATTCTACCCACCCGGCGTTCCCCAAAGTCCTCCGAGAAAAATGGTACCTCACATGTGTGGTAGGCTTATTTTCCGTGACAGGAAACGGCGCAAAACGCAACGTGGACACACCACATTTTCACAGTGAAAAATGACCCTTTTTTTTGCAAAGTGCCTAGCTGTAGTTTTTGAACCCTAGCTCTGCCGGCACCTATGGAAACCTAGCAAACCTATACATTTTTGAAAACTAGACACCCAGGGGAATCCAGGATGCGGTGACTTGACTGGCTCTCACCAGGTTCTGTTACACAGAATCCCTTGCAAACCTAAAAAATTGTCAAAAAACCACATTTTTCCTCCCATTTCTGTGGTGGAATGTTCTGGAATCTGCGTGGATCCACAAAATTCCACCCACCCCGCGTTCCCCAAAGTCTTCCGAGAACAATGGTACCTCACTTGTGTGGGTAGGCCTCGGGGCCCGCGACAGGAAACGGCGCAAAACGCAACGTGGACACACCACATTTTCACAGTGAAAAATGACCCTTATTTTGCAAAGTGCCTAGCTGTAGTTTTTTAACCCTAGCCGGCACCTAGGGAAACCTAGCAAACCTATACATTTTTGAAAGCTAGACACCCAGGGGAATCCAGGATGGGGTGACTTGACTGGCTCTCACCAGGTTCTGTTACCCAGAATCCCTTGCAAACCTAAAAAATTGTCAAAAAAAACACATTTTCCTCACATTTCTGTGGTGGAAAGTTCTGGAATCTGCGTGGATCCACAAAATTCCACCAAACCCGCGTTCCCCAAAGTATTCAGAGAAAAATCGTACCTCACTTGTGTGGGTAGGCCTAGTGCCCGCGACAGGAAACGGCGCAAAACGCAACGTGGACACACCACATTTTCACAGTGAAATGACCCTTTTCTTGAAAAGTGCCTAGCTGTAGATTTTTAACCCTAGCTCTGCCGGCACCTAGGGAAACCTAGCAAACGTATACATTTTTGAAAACTAGACACCCAGGGGAATCCAGGATGGGGTGACTTGACTGGCTCTCACCAGGTTCTGTTACCCAGAATCCCTTGCAAACCTAAAAAATTGTCAAAAAAACACATTTTCCTCACATTTCTGTGGTGAAAAGTTCTGGAATCTGCGTGGATCCACAAAATTCCACCTACCCCGCGTTCCCCAAAGTGTTTCGAGAAAAATGGTACCTTACTTGCGTGGGTGGGTCAAGTACCCGGGACAGGCAAGGGCCCAAAACCTATTGAGGCGACATCAAAATTACCTATAACAAACCAACCTGGTTTTGCAAGGGGGGGTCCCATGAGTTTTTGGCCCGGGGCTCGACGGCCATCTAGGGAAACCTACCAAACCCACACATTTCTGGAAACTAGACACCCGGGGGAGTCCAGCGAGGTATGACTTGCGTGGGCCCCCAACATTCTCCTACCTAGAATCCTTTGCAAACCTCAAATTTTGCTGAAAAAATCACTTTTTTCTCACATGTCTGTGTGGGAAAGTTCTGAAATCTGTGTGGATCCACAAATTTCCTCCCACCCAGCGTTCCCCCAGGTCTCCCGATAAAAATGGTACCTCACTTGTGTGGGTAGGCATAGTGGCTGCAACAGGAAATGGCCCAAATCGTACTGTGCAGACTTCAAAATTACCTATAACAAAACTACCTGGTTTTGGGGGGGGGCACCTGGGGTTTTGGCCCCGGGCTCGCCGCCATCTAGGGAAACCTACCAAACCCACACATTTCTGAAATCTAGACACCCTGGGGAGTCTAATGAGGTATGGCTTGCGTGGATCCCCCAACGTTTCCCTACCCAGAATCCCCTGCAAACCTCAAATTTAGCTGGAAAAAACACATTTTCCACATATTTGTGTGTGGAATCACCGTGGCGGCACAAATGTCCTACCCCACAGCATTCTCCATAGTGTCCCGAGTAAAATGATACCTCACTTGTGTGGGTGTCCAATGCAAAAATTGGCTAAAAACGTATTTTTTAAAAAATGTAGCGCTTAGAATTCTCGGTGATATACCCTTATTCCCTATGTTTTGGGCTCTTCCCAGTCACAGGCCCTTGCCCCACCCACACAAGTGAGGTATCATTTTACTCGGGAGACTGAGGGGAACGCTGTGGGGTAGGACATTTGTGCCGGCACAGTGATTCCACCCAACAATATGGGGAAAATGTGTTTTTTTCAGGTAAATTTGAGGTTTGCAGGGCATTCTAGGTAGGAAAACGTTGGGGGACCCACACAAGCCACACCTCGCTGGACACCCCCGGGTGTCTAGTTTATAGAAATGTGTGGGTTTGGTAGTTTTCCAAGATGGCCGCCGAGCCCAGGGCCAAAAACCCAGGTGACCCCTCTTGCAGAACCAGGTTGTTTTGTGATAGGTCATTTTGATGTCTCCTCAATACGTTTTGGGCTCTTGCCTGTCGCGGGCACTTGACCCACCCACGCGAGTGAGGTATCATTTTTATCGGAAGACCTGGGTGAACACTGGGTGGTAGGAAATTTGTGGATCCACGTGGATTCCAGAACTTTCCCACACAGAAATGTGAGAAAAAAGGGATTTTTTTCAGCTAAATTTGAGGTTTGCAGGGCATTCTGGGTAGGAAAACGTTGGGGGACCCACACAAGCCACACCTCGCAGGACTCGCCCGGGTGTCTAGTTTTCAGAAATGTATGGGTTTGGTAGTTTTCCAAGATGGCCACTGAGCCTGGGGCCAAAAACCCAGGTGACTCCCCTTGCAAAACCAGGTTGTTTTGTGATAGGTCATTTTGAAGTCGCCTCAATAGGTTTTGGGCCCTTGCCTGTCGCGGGTACTTGACCCACCCACACAAGTGAGGTACCATTGTTCTCGGGAGACCTGGGAGAACACTGGGTAGTAGGAAATTTGTGGATCCACATAGATTCCAGAACTTACCCACACAGAAATTTGAGAAAAAAGTGATTTTTTTCATCAAAATTTGAGGTTTGCAGGGGATTCTGGGTAGGAAAACGTTCGGGGACCCATGCAAGCCAAACCTCCCTGGACTCCCCTGGGTCTCTAGTTTTCAGAAATGTGTGGGTTTGGTAGGTTTCCCTAGATGGCTGCCGACTCGGGACCAAAAACCCAGATGCCCCCTATGTATCCGAAAATGACCTGGTTTTGCAAGGGGGGGGTCACATGAGTGTTTGGTCCCGGGCTTGGCGGCCATCTAGGGAAACCTACCAAACCCACACATTTCTGAAAACTAGAGACCCTGGGGAGTCCAGGAAGGTATGGCTTGCGTGGATCCACCAACGTTTCTCTACCCAGAATCCCCTGCAAACCTCATATTTTGATGAAAAAAATCACTTTTTTCTCAAATTTCTGTGTGGGTAAGTTCTGGAATCTACGTGGATCCACAAATTTCCTACCACCCAGCATTCCCCCAGGTCTCCCGATGAAAATGGTACCTCACTCGCGTGGGTGGGTCAAGTACCCGCGACAGGCAAGGTCCCAAAACGTATTGAGGAGACTTCAAAATGACCTATCACAAAACAACCTGGTTTTGCAAAGGGGGTCAACTGGGTTTTTGGCCCCGGGCTCGGCGGCCTTCTTGGGAAACCTACCAAACCCACACATTTCTGAAAACTAGACACCCGGGGGAGTCCAGCGAGGTATGGCTTGCATGGGTCCCCCAACTTTTTCCTACCCAAAATGCCCTGCAAACCTCAAATTTAGCTGAAAAAATCCACATTTTCCACATATTTTTGGGTGGAATCACGGTGCCGGCACAAATGTCCTACCCCACAGCGTTCCCCTCAGTCTCCAGAGTAAAATGATACCTCACTTGTGTGGGTGGGGCAAGGGCCTGTGACTGGGAAGAGCCCAAAACATAGGGAATAAGGGTATAGCACCGGGAATTCTAAGCGCTACATTTTTTAAAAATACGTTTTTAGCCAATTCTGCATTGGACACCCACAAAAGTGAGGTATCATTTTACTCGGGACACTAAGGAGAACGCTGTGGGGTAGGACATTTGCGCCGCCACGGTGATTCCACACAATATGTGGAAAATTTGGTTTTTTTCAGCTAAATTTGAGGTTTGCAGGGGATTCTGGGTAGGGAAACGTTGGGGGATCCACGCAAGCCATACCTCATTGGACTCCCCAGGGTGTCTAGTTTTCAGAAATGTGTGGGTTTGGTAGGTTTCCCTAGATGGCGGCAAGCCCGGGGCCAAAACCCCAGGTGCCCCCCCAAAACCAGGTAGTTTTGTTATAGGTAATTTTGAAGTCTCCACAGTACGATTTGGGCCATTTCCTGTTGCAGCTACTATGCCTACCCACACAAGTGAGGTACCATTTTTATCGAGAGACCTGGGGGAACGCTGGGTGGTAGGAAATTTGTGTCAGCCCGGTGAGCCTACAACTTTTCCACACAGAAATGTGAGAAAAAATAGATTTTTTCAACAAACTTTGAGGTTTGCAGGGGATTCTGGGTAGGGAAATGTTGGGGAACCCACGCAAGCCATACCTTGCTGGACTCCCCCGGGTGTCTAGTTTTCAGAAATGTGTGAGTTTGGTAGGTTTCCCTAGGTGGCCGCCGAGCCCGGGGCCAAAAACTCATGGGACCCCCCCTTGCAAAACCAGGTAGTTTTGTGATAGGTAAATTTGAAGTCGCCTCAATAGGTTTTGGGCCCTTGCCTGTCGCGGGTACTTGACCCACCCACACAAGTGAGGTACCATTTTTCTCGGAAGACTTAGGGGAATGCGGGCTGGGTGGAATTTTGTGGATCCACACAGATTCCAGAACTTTCCACCACAGAAATGTGACGAAAATGTGTTTTTTTGACAAATTTTGAGGTTTGCAAAGGATTCTGGGTAACAGAACCTGGTGAGAGCCAGACAATTCACCCCATCCTGGATTCCCCTGGGTGTTTAGTTTTCAAAAAGGTTTAGGTTTGCTAGATTTCCCTAGGTGCCGGCAGAGCTAGGGTTCAAAATCTACAGCTAGGCATTTTGCAAAAAAAGGGTCCGTTTTCACTGTGAAAATGTGTTGTGTCCACGTTGCGTTTTGGGCCGTTTCCTGCCGCGGGGACTAGGCCTACCCACACAAGTGAGATACCATTTTTCTCAGAAGGCTTTGGGGAATGTGGGGTGGGTGGAATTTTGTGGATCCACGCAGATCCCAGAACTTTCCATCACAGAAATGTGAGGAAAATGTGTTTTTTTAACTAAGTTTGAGGTTTGCAAGGGATTCTGGGTAACAGAACCTGGTGAGAGGCACACAAGTCACCCCATCCTGGATTCCCCTTGGTGTCTAGTTTAAAAAAATGTACAGGTTTGCTAGGTTTCCCTATGTGCCGGCTGCGCTAGGGCCCAAAATCCACAGGTAGGCACATTGCTAGAAACAAGTCTGTGCCTAGTGGGCTTTCTGCCGCCCTGGGGGGGAATTGGGGGGGGGGTTGCCCCGATATGCCCCCAAGGGGGGCAGAAAGACTGAGGCTATGTTTTTGGGGGGTGGAGGAATTGGTATGCCCATTCTGGGCAGCCCCCACCCCCACGCATAAAAAAAGCCAGCGTAACCGCTGGCGCCTAGTGGGCTTTCTGCCCCCTCCGGGGGCAGATCAGGGGCCACTGCCCCCATCCGCCAGAAAGACTGTGGCATTTTTTGGGGGAGGTGTGGGCATTGGCATGCCCATTCTGGGCTGACCTCAACCCTGAATTAAAGAAAAAATCCTGAGGCCTAGAGGGCTTTCTACCCCCCCCCCCGGGGGCAGATAAGGGGCTATTGCCCCAATATGCCTCCGGGGAGGGGCAGAAAGACTGTGGTAATTGTTTTGGGGTGGGGGCATTATCATGCCCATTCTGGGCAGCCCCCACCCCTACATTATTAAAAAAAATCCCTGTTTTCTAGTGGGCTTTCTGCCCCCCCGGGGGGAAGATTGGGGGCTACTGCCCCCATATGCCCCCTGGGGGGGGCAGAAAGACTGACATTTCTCTGGGGGGGCATTGCCATGCCCTTTTTGGGCAGCCCCCACCCAACGTCAATAAAAAAAACTAACCTGGTTCCTAGTGGGCTTTCTGCCCCCCTGGGGGGGGGCAGAAAGACTTACATTTCTCTGGGGAGGGGGGCATTGCCATGCCCTTTTTGGGCAGCCCCCACCCCAACGTCAATAAAAAAAATCCCTGGTTTCTAGAAGGCATTCTACCCCCCGGGGGGCAGAAAGACTGACATTTCCCTGGGGGGGGGGGGGTGGGGGCATTGCCATGCCCTTATTGGGCAGCTCCCACCCCAACATCAATAAAAAAAAAAATCCCTGGTTCCTAGTGGGCTTTCTGCCTCCCCCGGAGGGGGTAGATTGGGGGCTACTGCCACCATCTGCCCCCCAGGGGGGTCAGAAAGTCTGTTGCGGCCAAACAAATATGGGGGAGCAAAGGCCCTTGCCCAAGGGGCCGCTCCACCCTCCCTGGCGCTAGTGGGTGGATCCCTGCTTGGGGATCACCCTCCCCTTTCCAACGATACGTCTCCCATCTTTTTTGGTGCCCGGGGGGCTGAGATAGCCCCACAAGCACCGAAACTGAGAAACTGAAACTAAGTTTCAGTTTCGATTTCGTTGCAATGACGATAGCGCGACATGCGCGCGATCGTCATTGCAATGAAATTCCAAAATATGCCTGGGGAGGTTGGGGAAGCTCTTCCCCACCTCCCCAGGCAAAAAAAAAAAAAAAAGGGAAATCCCTCTGCTGTCGGCAGCAGCGGGATCTCCTGAGCATGTGCTCATGACGGAATGGTTCCGTCATGAGCACACTAGAACTTGTGCTAATGACGGAACCATTCCGTCATGAGCACAGAAGGGGTTAAAAATTCACTCTAAACAACAGTAGGGAAAAAGTTGGACTTCAGAGGGGTTATATTTACTATTCCTACTCCAGTCTAAAAAAAGTAGGGAAAGTGTTGGACTTCGGAGGGGTTACATTTACTATTCCTGCTCTAGTCTCAACAAGAATAGGAAAGGTTGGACTGCAGAGGGGTTATATTTACTATTCCCACTCCAGTCTAAGCAACAGTAGGGAAAGTGTGAGACTTCAAAGGGGTTAAATTTACTACTCCCACTCCATGGTAAACAACATAAGCCAAAGGTATGGGCTTCAGAGGGGTTAGATTTACTATTTCCACTCCAGTTCAAGCAACAGTAGGGAAAGGCACTGGACTTCAGAGGGATTACATTTTCTTTTCCTGCTCCATTCTAACTAACAGTAGGTAAAGCATTGGACTTTGGAGGGGTTACATTTACTATTCCTACTCCTGTCCAAGCAACATTAGGGAAAGCGTTGGACTTCAGAGAGGTTATACTTACTATTCGCACTCCACTCTAAGCAACAGTAAGTAGAGAAAGCGTTGGACTTTGGAGGGGTTAAATTTACTATTCCCACTCCAGTCTAAGCAACAGTAGGGAAAGTGTTGAACTTTGAAAGAGTTACATATAACAACAAAAGTTTGATCATTTATTAAAATTATTTTAATCCATAATAAAACATAATAAATTATAGTACATTGAAAAAATACTATATTAATTAAGAAAAATAAAAACAAATTTAAAATATAAATTATAAATGTAAGAAACAAAAACATAAAATTACTTACAATCACAATGACTGCCACAGTACAAAGAAATTATGATATAAATACAAAAGTATTTAATTTAAATTAATGCAGAAATAAAACAAAAACATTTACAAGAATGTACTTTCAAAATCACTTACAAATAAAATAATTAGAAAATCAAAAAATGCGCAATAGTTAACAATAAAAGACAGCATTAAATTAAACATAATCAATGAATCAATCGCATCTAAAAAACAATTCTTCAAGGGGATGGCGTACCAATAGCGTGTAAGAGGGGAAGCCGTAGTGTCAGCAATGCCGAAGTAAAGCCATGGAGGAAGACACAGTGTCAGTATCAGGAGAAGGTGAGCCCAAGGGCTGTCGGGCCAGATGTGCCTTGTCATTTCCTGATCTGGAGAAAGTAGCCTTTTGAACTGATGGATAAAGAATGCAAGGTCCAAGGGGAAGACAATGAAATAGTCAGTCAGCAAATTGTTGTATCATTTTGGATGAATGCAAGACACTTTTAGGTAGCTGAACTGGATCACTGGCATGATATCATGGTTATAAATATCGAGTGGCGGGGGTATGCCCAGACGTGGGTCCCTTGCTCACTTTGCCACTGGATTCAAGCAAGCCTGGCTGATGACGGCTGGAATGCCAGAAACCGGTCCTAGGATGCTTGTTTCCGGTCCAGGGAAGACATGGCTTGGCAGTTCGGGCTGGACTGTTCCCATGAGGCACAGGGTCAGACTGATTTGCATATGGCCATGTCTGAACTGGGGTGGTGGAGTGAGCTAAAGAATGATGATGGATTAAACCCAGATCAGTTGACTGGGGGTGAGTGTTTGATTGGCTCAAACGTTCCGTCCATCATCCCCTTTTGTATCGCTTTGTTCGCCCTAAGTTGGCGGGGGTATGCCCAGACGTGGGTCCCTTGCTCACTTTGCCACTGGATTCAAGCAAGCCTGGCTGATGACGGCTGGAATGCCAGAAACCGGTCCTAGGATGCTTGTTTCCGGTCCAGGGAAGACATGGCTTGGCAGTTCGGGCTGGACTGTTCCCATGAGGCACAGGGTCAGACTGATTTGCATATGGCCATGTCTGAACTGGGGTGGTGGAGTGAGCTAAAGAATGATGATGGATTAAACCCAGATCAGTTGACTGGGGTGAGTGTTTGATTGGCTCAAACGTTCCGTCCATCATCCCCTTTTGTATCGCTATAAATATCGAGTGACAGAAATATGGTGTCAAAATTAGTGTTAGCAAAAATATCGTAGTCCTATACATATAATGTAAATGACAAAAATATTGTGTAAAAAATACTGTTTATAAAAATATCGACCAAAAACAGGCATAAATATATTTTCTTAAATAAATTAAAACTTCAAATTAGTGTATTTAAAACTGTTTATTTTTTTAATGTAATGTTTATTTGATAATTTTACTTTTTTTAAATTCTATCTCAACAATAAACAATGTTTAAACTATTTTAATTTGAAATATTAACAGTAAAATAAATTAAATCTTAATAGATGTATATTACCAACAAAAATATTTAACCTAAATAAAATATGAAAATAAACATATTAATTTTTTTATTTATTTATACAACACTAAATTTAAAAACAAATTATGTAACATATATTTGGAATTAATACATTTAAAAAAATCAAAAATAATATAAATAAAAATGAAAACTATATATATATATATATATAAAACAATAACTACAGAAATATAGTAAAAAACATTTTTCTACAAATAATGTAAAATATCTAAAAACAAAATATATTAAAGTAAATAACAACAAACAACAATATAATAAATATTAAAATAAATAGTCAAACACATTAAAAAACAGGGGCCAGGGGAACCCATGTCCTTCCATGCATTAGGGCCCATGACACACTGGCTCGCTTATGTCAACATGGCATTTCTTGTGTAGTTAAAAAAAAAATCAGTTCTATCTTCTCTCCTGTTTTCCTCACTCCTTTCTCTTATCTCCATTTAAGGAACCTAGGTTTTTGTTAAAAAATACTTTTTCCAATATTCACAACATGGTGTTTTTGCTACTTCAAAAAATACACTGTTCTTCATTTATTCTTATGAACATATTGGTCTTGCTCTGTTATAGTATACACCAATACCAATGGTTTTACAGACACTGCAAATCTATTTTAACAGTTGTCTGTGACTTGACTTTGTGTGCCTTTTGAACCCCACAATCACAGGAAATAATGTGACTTGACTTCTGACCCCCAATTACATGTCCAGTGACTCTTATCTTTGGACTGAGTAAAACTCAACAGTCTACTGAGGGAAAAGCAGATATTTGACAAAAATGTATCAACCAGTGTGATTCCGTGGTATGCTAGGGATGAAGCTATGATATGCCACAATTTGCAATCCCAAATGAGAAACAATTTTTTAAAGCAGCCTCTTCATTTAAAAAGACAGGTGCTGCTTTATAAATTTTATTTCCAATTTGGGAAGACATCAGGAGGAGCATGCAGTGATCCTCTGGACCCTTGCCTGTTCTCGCCCACCTGAGGTCGCCCAGCACACTTCGCAAAGGGAAAGTCTTGGAAATGACGTCTTTAGAGTTGCATTCATCCAGATGTTTTTGCCTTCACTACCCTATTTTTGCTGAACCTGTTTTTGTTGGCTTTAGGACTTTGCACACTTAGTTCCTGCTAACTAGTTTTAAAGTATGTATGTTCTCCCTTCCAAACATCGCAAAATTGGTACACACCCGATTGGTACATTTAATATACTCATAAGTCTCTAGAACATGGTACTACAAATATCCAGGGCCTGTAAATTAAATGCTACTAGTGGTCTGCAGCACTTATTGCGCCACCCACCAAATCAGCACTGTAAAACTTGTCTTAGGTCTGCCATTGCAGCCTGTGGGTGCAGTTTTAAAACTGCCATTTCGACCTGGCAAAATAAACCTTTTGCCAGGCCTAAACCTTCCTTTTTAATACTTACAAGTTCCCCCCAAGGAAGGCCCTAAAGGCTCATCGGGCAGGGTGCATGGTATTCAAAATGTAGAGAAGGTGATGGACTCCTTAAAAGAAAATAACACTCAATTTTGAAATTTTTTGTTTCCTATGTAGAGTATTTGAGGGTATTTTTTGTATAGTCATGCCATTTTTGATATGAAGTACAGTCAGAAGATTGCCTCCCCTTGGCCCGCCACAAGTCTAACAGAAGCCAGAAGTGTGGCAATAAGCTACAGTGGAGGGTGACGGGGGGAGGCAAGTGCAGTGTCTTTGGTGGAGAGAAGTAGGACTCTTAATGTGCCTAAACATCTCTCTCAGCTGCCCTTGCGTTTCTAAGTAACTAACGATTGTATATGAAGCAATAATAGTACTATCAAATCAGCTGCCACAGACACGGCAGTTAAACCCCCAAATAACCACATGAGAATTTTGATTTCCATAATTGAAAATAGCAAAAATTAGCTATCTTAGTGAATTACGAGCTCGGGCCTGATGTACTTAAAGGATATTTAGCGATTCCTAAATTGCGACAAATACTGAAAGGCAAATAAGGAATCACTAAATATTATTTTCATACTTTTCCTGTGGGCAAATAGCGATTCGTAAGCATTCATTATTTTAAAATACCAAATAGAAATTTGAGAATCGGTATGAGTCACAAATTGGCACTTTTGACCCAGGAGCAAGTGATGACCTCACCCATTTTAGGAAGTACATTTACTTTAATCTACACAGCAGAAAATGAACTTCTCTCCTAGCACTTCTAAGCACCATGTTCAACCAGGAGCCACAGAGGAAGTTCCCAGGAAGAGGAAATGAAAATTTAGTGATCAAGACTTGGAAATACTTGTGGAGGATTGTGTCTCTGAACATGACAAGCTATTTGGGAAATCGACCATGTCTATTCCTGAGGGAACCAAGAAACTAATTTAGACCAGAATACAGCAAAGGCTTAATGCTGTGATTGTCACAAATAGGTCAAGGAACTGGGAAGCAATCATATGACCTGTGCTCCTGCACGAAGGAGAAGGTGACAACAAGAAGACAGAAGGTTGCAACTTCAGGTGGAGTACTAAGTACAGAGCCACCCAACAGTATGAAACCGTTAATTGAGACCACCTTCGAGCCAAAACCCGTCTCTGGAGTATCCAATATTGACACATCAGCCTCTGTAACTCCAGGTCAGTTCATTACAATATAGTTATATAAATATATCTAAAGTAAAAATAAGTATAAAAACCTTTATAAATAAAATGGATGACCAGATGTGGAAATACAATGTTCTTTATTAAGGAAGTACTCAAAGTAGTATTTTAAACAAATATAAAATGAAAGTGGTCAAATATATCCATTTCAAGTTTTTATAGTGTCCAGAACAATGCCATGTGGGTTATAGAAGCCATGGGAATCACACCAAGGCTTACACAATTTTGTTGACATTAATACCTTGATGGCCTCTATAAAACATCTGTTAATGCTATATATATGTTTTAAATATAACTCATACTTAGAAAACAAATGGCCATATTGACTTACTATAGTAAAATCAAATTAACAATCTAACATCATTAATATTAAAGAAATATTTCCCCCTGTATTTTGTCCTTTAACAGCTTAACCTGCTCATACACCACCCCGAAGCTCTCCTCTTGCTAGTCGCTCATATAGTGCAGTTTCTAAAGATGTGAGAAACATGAGTTCTCCCACGTTATCGTGCAAATAAGTCAGTGATCAAACGTGGCATTACACACTACTTGGATAGATTGTGAATGTTGACTCTTTCTATTGAGATACACATACTCTGTTTCAGAGGGTGAACATATTAGAACATGTCTACCGCCTACACATCCAATCACTAGTGTTATATTTCATATACATACCCCGATATAGGTCTAGGTAACATCATAACCCTTCACCTACATTCGCTCCTATACTACATACATAAAGGATTTGAAGGACTGACCTTTTACCCAGTTACAATACTACACACCAGTATGTAGGGTTTTTTCCTTGACACTGGCCTCATAAATTATGCATGAGGATTCTTAGTTTCTTGGAATCACAGCAGGACCATCATCTCCTGCATAATAACTGTGTACAAAGTTCACTCCCGATGTCATCCTAAGTCCGACACCGGCACAGCAAGGTAGAACCCCCTGGGGATACCTTAGGGTATATAAACACCACATCTTGCTGAGATAGGGAGATGAGATCACAACTTCCATGCCGACACACTGACGAAAGACGCTGAGGTTCCTGCATGCAGATACTCCAGCCCGCAGTGGTCTGACATCCCTTGGGGGGTGTTCAGCTCGAGACCAGAACGGGGTCCCGCAGTCTCACATCAGGTAATGGGGTTGGCTTTATCCTAGAGGGATTCTTGGCTTTACACCTACCCACATGCTAGGTACACTTAGGTACATCTAGTTAGGGTGCATCGTAGGAGTACGCATTTTATTGCCATGTATTTTATATACTTGCCTATATTTATGATTTTAGCAAAATGGTAGAAACCTACCATCTGTTTTCTTTCTTAGTGCTGCTACTCATTTATATATGCTACTGTCTACTGGTGATTTCAGTACACTCATCTTACGCTAGAATAACGACTGTTCAATAAATACTTATTGAAAACGTCCCAACCGTTTATTCTGTGTATCTCTCTGAGAACAAGTGAGCACGAGTGACTGAGCGAAAAGTAAGTTACTGTTTCCACGGTCCTGAGGGATCAGGGTGGTCATGTTCGAAAGTTGCCAAGAACTATTCTCTCCTTGGTAAGAGGAGGTTATAGTGGCATTGCGGGCTAGCTGGTACACAGGCCAACATGCCCGGTGGGGGTGTCTGGAATCAGTCTGGACACCAGTTCCGCAGTCTATGTTGTCTAAACGCGCAGATCCTATATAGGTTTTATAGGAACTACACAACACTAGTGCTAAATGAGCAACTGCATAAAATTGGATTTTTGTACCTTCCAACTCAACAGGGCTATTTGGAAATGCAATTTGTGAATTAATTCTTGCCAACAATGCATTACGAAAACTCCTAAAAACCCTGCGTAGAGCACTCTAGGATATCCGAACTGCAACCGCAAAAGTCTTTGAGAGCTACTAGATGCATAAGGGGTACGCTACACAAAACCTGAATGTGGGTAGGAATCGCATCATTCCATTTTGTAAGCCTGCTTAGTGTAGGATCCAATTCATTAATTAAACAATGAACTACCTCTTTGCTAAACCTGGACATAGAATAAATCTCCTCATCTGTTTGGCCAAATAGAGTCACCCTCTGTCTGAAAATCTTCTCCCTCCTCCTCCTCTGTTGGGCTCCAAGAGTGCAGCCATTGTGACAGATTACAATGCATTTTGGGTCCCCTTTTGTACCCTGCATTTGGTTATCAGCTGCTTCCTATTGATGATATGTGCATATGCAAAATGCTGTTTTTAACAAATTTTGTATTTGGGAATACTTTGTACAATAAAATAGCGATTCTGTATTTGGTAATAGCAATTAGCAATTTGGTATTTTCTAACAAAAAATAAGAAATTACAAATTATTTGGTAAGGTGTGCGATTTTAAGAAATATACTATTAGTGACTATTTGTAGTTCAAAACCACCCTATCATCAGGCCCTTACTTCTGAGACCCGTGTGTAGTACACAGATCACAGATTTGAATCTGACTCTTTCACCATTCTGCGGTCAATAAAATAAGTCTGAGTTCAATTGTTTAAGAAAATTGTTTAAGAATATTGTTCTTGCAGCAGTTATATAGCACTTCCTAACTCTGAAGAGGCAGTGAAGGGTATTTGTCGACAAGTAGCATGCTACTCCTTTGAAAGGCCATGGTTAGAAGAGGGTGTGCCTGTCATGTGGCCTATAGGTTCACAGTTCTGATGACTTGTGTGACTACCAGAGTTGTGCTCCTATTTGTTTTAATATCTATGCCTCTGTGATAAAATGAGCAATAGAACGTGTGGTCATTCTATGCTAGTCTATGGATGGTTACTTTAAAATGTGAGTGCAGTGTGGTCTAATGTGAGTGCAGTGTGGTCTAATGTGAGTGCAGTGTGGTCTATGTGGGGACGCGGTTTGCTGTATAGTTGTATGGCAGAAAGTGATCAAATGCACAGTAAACATATAGCTGTACCTGGGCATAGGTGTAAGAGAAATGTGTGAGAAATGATGTGTTAATGACCATAGGTTGCAGCAGCCTGCACTGTATTAAATAGGGAGAATACTGGGTTTGAGGCCTCTTTACTAATACTCACAGAGAGAGGGAAGTCAACCCACCAGATTCAACAAACTCTATTAACTAGAATAAAACATAAAACGAAAGTGAATCAAAGTTCAATCAAACTGATGGGTAATGCGACTAAATGAGTCCCACAAGTGCCCTATGTCTCCCTGAATATTTTAATTTTATCCGTAAAATCTTTAACCTATACAACAACATGTCTTTATTTTTAACCACTCACTAATTGGCAGATAATGCATGCCGCCTTGTGTTTTCTGTAATTTATATATGTTGACGTGATGGCAGCTTTTACAGGCATAATGGAATATCAATTTCCTTATTGACTGTTGGTGAAAAATGAATACCTTTCTCTACTTTGAGGCTTGGGTGTGTCTGTGTGGACGTGCCTGTTAATGTATCCATTGTCATTCACTTAGAGTCTATCCCACCTCCTTTACCTCAGGGTTGACCATAACTTGCCTAGGGGTATTTCCTCCTCTTCCTTTTCCAGTTTTCTCACTCAGAGGAAACTTCCTTTGAGAACGGCATGTGAATTTTACCATGGGCTCCTATTTCCCTTGAGGAAGTTTCTCATAGCAGAGAATCCTCCACATAGATAAATTCCCTTCCTTACCATCCCAGCAATTCTAGTCCTGAACCTGGAAGGGAAGTTACACCAGGGTGGTAAGAGGTTGGAGAGGAGTTTGGGTATTCCCACAAACATACACATTTGTGCACGTTCCCAAACCTCCAAAGCATACCAATCCTTGGAATGCCCATTTCCCACCCTTTGTGTGTAATTTAGTACAGCAGATTTCACTTGTGGTGGAGCAATCTACACTGGTACATGTATATACACCTGCCAGAAATTCCAGACAGGGCTGAAAAAAGGAATTTTTATTTTTGTGAATAGGGTCCATATTATTTTCCATTTTAGACCAGAGAACTCTAAAAACGACATCATTTCAAAGTTTGATACTAGTTGTGTTGCACCTCTTTACTTGTTGTTGCATAGTTTTCATTACTTTATGGCAAATACCCAAACATCAAGGTTTCTTTTAAATTGGATGTTATTTATTTATCCAAGTAAAAAATAAGATTCTGTTTCGCAATGGCAACATGTGTTTCTCAGAAAGCTTCAATGCGGCATTCTCAAAATTAATGAAAACATAAATCCCTATTAAACTTCATGACACAATATTTTTCTTTTATGCTGAAATATATGGGTTGACAGTATGGTAAAAGGATTCCAATTAATATTTGCCAGTTTTTCAACTCAAACTCCACTGTGACAGGAGGTCCGGCTCTGGTATCTAATGTCAGCAGTGCAGCTGGCTGGAACAAGGGGGCAGGGTCTGATTAACAATGAGCAGGAAAGTGAGGGCAAGCAAGAGACAAACAAGAGAGAAAAAAGTCAAATAGCTGGGCTATTACAAAACAAATATGAGATTGAGGAGGCTTTGATGGCAAAACTTCTTCTGGGGGTTGGAAGACAGCCTGTGACAGACTGCTTAGGATAGGGGGTGTAAATCAAGCAATTGGCTGTGAGAGTAGCATGAATGAGAATGTCCCAGAAATAGTGGGGCTATGGACTGCACTGCACAAGGTAGAGGTAGGTAGTAGAAAAGCTGAGATGCATGGGAGTGCAAATGTTTGTACAATGGAGACCATCAAAGACAATCCCTCCCTTTTCCATTCTGATTTCACACATCACACTTTACGATGAGTTGACAATCTGTTGCTGCCTCTGTCTACAGTGTCTTTCCAACCTCAGGACCCATTATCAACTCCACAAATTCTTACTGTTCCGGGTGGAACGTGTTTGTCCTTTGTACAACAATCTGTCAGACAATTTTAGCGTCCTCCAGGATTCAGAAAGTATCAGTGCCAACAATAGCAACTAACTCAGTGATAAAGACTTTAAATTCCCTGCACTAGTAAAGAAACAGAAAGAACACAATCCTTTGACTTATTAGCAGTCTGAGACAGGGACCCACTTCACTGATCATCCTGGGCAACTTAACAAGCACCAAAACCAAAAATGTTTCAGATTCTGCACATCTCCGCCCATACTGCTTTCCACCTAAGATGACTGAAACATGAGTTTCCTAAATGCACTCTTTGTTCCTGTGCAGGCACATTTTTGGATCATGAATTAATTAATTAACTTGCAATTCTTGCATGGACAATGGCCTCACCAAGGCACCCGGAAGCTAATAGTATTGTATGGTATCGCACTATGAGTGCTGCCCTTGCTTTAGCAAAATTCCAGCCCTCCAACAAACAAATACATCTATTTATCTATGCTTTGCTACGCCTTAATCTGGCTCCAAAATGCTATTCTGCATTAGAAGCTTATGAAATTAATTACTACTAGAGAATGAAATCTGAGGTATACAACCAGTTGTTATGAAAGATTATCAATAATCCCTTTTTGTTTACACTTTTTGAACAATAAATTTGTTCATTTGATACACCACATTGGTGTTGTGGTGTATCAAATGAGCCAACACTTAGGGGTCGATTACGAAGTCATTCGGAAAGGCTCTTAATGGCATTTGGTTCGTCCGAATCCGATCCGGAACCCGCCTTTCAGACCGAATTGGACACTTTTCCGAACGACCAATTACGATGGTTGGAAACCGTTTGGACTTTCCGACTCGGTTCTGAACGGCATTCGGAGTAATCGAGTCGGTCAGAGCCGAATCGTAGAGGTCTACGGACCGCGTTTCCAACCGAGGGATTAGGATGACGGATTCGGACAGCCTTTCCGAATTGGTTGTTCCGACATGGATCGGCTGTCGGAATCTGACTTTGGGGGCCCGTGGCAGGCCCCACTTCACCTGGAGCCCTCCAAGTGGGGCCCGTGGGGGTAGCCCTGGAACCCCCCTTTCCAACCATGCACAGTGTGGCAGACACCATGGGGTGCCTGCAACAGGGTGCACAATTTTCCACACCCACACCTTTTTTCAATGGGAGCCTGTGTAGTCGGTCGGAACACAGGCTCCCATTGAAGTCAATGCGAGTCCGACCGAAAGATGTTCGGAAGCATCGTAATCAGTCGGTCGGACTCGCAGAACCTGATTCGGTCAGAAACGGTTCTGAAACCGATTCGGTGGGAAGAGTTTTCGAACTACTTCACAATCGCCCCCTTAGCCTTTAAACTGCTGTTTGCAGTACAAACCTCTTTAGCAGCTTTTCAAAATCTATTAACAAGCTTGGAAGTTAATACTGGTGACCTCAGCTAAATCTACTCCATGGACACTAATACACAAAATTGCTAATGCTGTCAGGGCTATGCAAATATATTGTTAATACACCATTTTCCTACTTATGCTGTGTAAGTCCTGAAAACAATTTGTTGCTGCTTTCTGTTTAATCTTTACAAAGACTGTAAAGTATTGTTTAATGTAGCGTCCCGTACTGGATAGTTGTGTAATCATCAAAAGTCGATATTACAGGAACAAGGAATGTCTGAGTGCAAGGATTGTCATGTGACATCTCCCAGTGGCGCCTATTGACACTGTGTGGAAATCTAAACAAAGCTCTTTCCACACCGGGGAATGGTGCCCGCTGTGCAATTGCACAGTTGTAGCTTTTTTTTTCTTTATGGTAAAAACATTTGTTTGCAAGGAAAAGGCCAGTCCCATTTTCATTGTGGAAGTGGAGTTGCTGGAGTAAATTTCTGACCATTTCCATGTTAGAAAGGGGTTGGATAGGCATTTGTGAATGCCCATCTTCATATTTATTTGTGACCATACACAAACTTACAAAGAAAGCCATGCCTTGTAATGACCACTTCCATCCCCTTGTGTGGAATTTACTACTGTGGAATTCTCTACACATGTGGGGGAGAAATCTGCAGCAGTAAATTCATATGCAGATGCCAGTAATTCTTTTGTGATTCCTGGATGTGTAAATGAGATTTTTTCTGCTGTAAAAGTACTTTTACTGACAAAAATACTATTGTGAATCTCACCGCTAGGGTAATTCTACTCTTCACTGTCAATTCAATACCATGTTCGGTTTTGAACTTACAGCTCATAAAACAAGCAACAATAAAAAAAATGTACATTAGTTTACATTAAAAGAAACATTTAAAAGACCGCACCATTAACGCCAAAAAGCAAGAACAAATCAATCTCATGATTAGAGTTGAGTTAAATTACTATTTTAAAAGCCCTAAAGCAGTATTTTATTTTACTTTAAAAACAAAACAAAAAAAACTGTTGGTACAATTCCGTAATCAAGATCCCAACTTTATGAGCCTGCTTAACTTCTGACAGGCTGATTGTATAGAATTACCTATACTGTATTAATCTTTCACATGATATGTGCTTCTACTGTGTGCATCGTGTTGCCTAACTTGAACCTTAGGGCATTTACATCTGAGAAGACTATATGTTGGACAATTCACTAGAAAATGCATAATTGTTTCATGTACATTGGGTGAAAATAAAAGCAAAGAAACCTGGAAGGGAATATTGTACTGCATTTCCTACACACTTTAAGACATGTTACCATTGCTAAAGCAATTTTAAAACCTTCATGATTTAGGGCCAGATTTGATTTTTATCAGACTGAAATAGCGTTTCTAATGTTGGAATACTAAATTTACAGCTGTGATACTGGGTTTATATTTGCATTGTCATGAATTTTTTCTCAATGATTGACAGATTATGTGAATGAGTTAATAGAGGTTTGATATACTTTTTTGAATCTTCAGATTTGTGTTTGTATTTCCAATGGAAATACAATTTAATTACAGCTAGTTATTCATGTGATTGACAGAACAAAGTTGTTGTGTTATTTTTAAATTACTCACGTTTGTAGAAATGTAGGATTCACTACACTTAAATAAGTTCAATAGTTTTTTTCCTTAAGGTTATAGCAGTTTAAATTGAAAATCGGGACAAGACTACAAGCATATTGATGGTACATCGACTACAGAAAGTACTACTGAAATGACAAAAATTAATGAAATAGAGGATGTAAGATGGATTATAAGAATAACCAACAATAATAAGTTGAATATCTGTTTATGTATTACAATTTCGAATACATTTCACAATTGTATAGTGCAAATTTAATCAGAATTATTGTTCAGTATTGTTAAGAATAGTTTACCAATTTTCTTTTAAATAAAAGCAATAGCGAAACCTGGAAGGGAATATTGTATTGCATTCCCTACACACTTTAAGACATGTTACCACTGGTAAAGCAATTATCAGAACCTTCATGATTTAGGGCCCAATTTGTTTTTTCTGAGACAGAAATAGCTTTTCTAATGATGGAATCCCAAACCTACAGCTGTGATAATGGGCTTATATTTACTTTGTCAAGATGTTGCTGTCGCAGTGATTAAGAGGTTATGCGATTGAGTTGATAGATGTTTTGATTATATCACTTACTTAAGTTTCTTTGCTGATGATATACTTTTGACTCTTCAGATTTGTGTTTGGATTTCCCAATGAATTACTATTTTACCTTCAACTAGACAATTGTGTGATTGAGAGAACAATGTTAGTGAATTATTTTTAAATCACTCACATTTGTTGAAATGTAGGGTTCTATCGTTTTTTACCTGAAGGTTATAGCAGTTTACATTGAAATTGGGACAACACAAGATTGCAAGTATATTTATGGTACATCGACTATAGAAAGCGGTACTGAAATGACAAAAATTAATGAAATAGAGAATGTAGAGGTGGATTATGAGAATGGCCCGCAATAATAAGTGTAATATCTGCTTATGTATTGCAATTTCTAATAACTTATGATTGTATAGTGCAAATGCAAGCAGATTTATTGTTCAACATTATTATGAAGAGTTTATCAGTTTTCTTTTAAATCTGAAGAACTAGTTAAGAACTAATAGATCAATGAAATGATTTTAAAATGGTGCTTTTTAATCTTTTCTTTTTTCTTGTTAATCTATCAGAGATAGCGGACATCATGAAGAGAAATGTTAATTTTATATTTTATGTATCAACTTTTTGCAGATGGCAGATATTATGAAGAGAAATGCTAGTTGTGGGAAACTGGAATACTAGTTGAGGGGGAAGAACCCCCTCATAATAATCACAACCCTTGTCAGGGTGAACCACAAAACTCACTAAATAAAACCATGCTTCACCCTCTGGATGCATGACATCAAAATGAAAAAAATCCAATAAGTTGAAACCAGCGATATGAATTTTAAAAGTTTGAATTAAAAACAGCACCAAAAAGCGCCAACCATGGTTATCTGGTCGCACTAGATGGGGGTCATAGTCAAAAGTTAAAGCTGACCGCAATGAAGCATGAGCTGGATACAGGGACCAGGTTCATCCTGGTGGAAAGTTTACCTTCTTACTTAGAAACTTTTATGGAGAAAAAGTGGTCATCGATGAGTCATCAGCTGAGCAATCTGCAAGCTTGATCCAAAGCAAGGCTTGAAGATGGTGGGTCGCTGAAGAGTGGGGTCCAGGTGCAGTCACCACCGAAGGCAGGGAAGCTCTGAGCGGGAGAGGTCCAGAGCCCATTCCTGGGAGGCTGCTCGGTGTCGGTCCTGATTAGGATGTTTATGTTCGGACATTCAGAAACGTTTCTGGAAGTCAGATCTCCTTCTGTGGGGCAATCCAGCAAGTTAAATCTGACTGGTGATTCAATGTCGATGGCGGTCCCTGTCTCCTGCTGGTTGTATGGAGGAAATTTTGGCAAAATGTTTCAAAGTCCCAGTTTTTGCAGTTTGAATGGGAAAAGTACGCTCTAATACCAGTCAAGGGTCTACGACCTGGGGGGGCACTGCTTGGGAGTTATGACTCACTCCGACAGAGGACAGCAGCAGAAGAGACGGCAGGTCCAGTTAGAACTGGCCAGCTGGGCACTTGCTGGGAGAGAGGCCTCTGGAAGTTTGTTGTGTCCCTGTAGCTCAAACAGAAAGTCAGCCAACGGACCCTTGGAGTCACTTCTGGGGTCCTGGGTTCAAGGCATGAATGGTTCCAGGCATCATCCAGGGTCTTCGATCAGCAGGGCAGTTCTTCTTCTGATTCTCCACAGGTTCAGGAATGTTCTGAGATGGGTGATGGGGTGCCACATTTATGCCCAGTGCCAGCATGTGGGTGAGGGAAACTCCTGGCCACTCTGACCAATGGGGCAAAGGTTCCCAGGGGTGACTCTACCCACACTTGCAGCACTTCCTGTGTGTTCTACTGATGCTATCCCACAGTATCCCTCGTTCCCTAAAACCAACATGGTAGAACTCTTCTTCTCCTAGTCAGAGCTCCCTGTGCCCACCCAGAGGTGTGGCTAAGGAAATGGGCAAACCCTCCCTTGTCATCCAGACCAGTTCTGGGGCAGCTTCCCCTCCCACTGGGTTTGGAGCCACGCTGGCTAGCAAGACAAAAAGGAAACCGGTCTAAGGGCGAGCCACATCTTACAGTGACAGGGTAGGCATCCGTTGAAGCTCAGGGAGGGGCCAGGCACAGCCCCCTCCCCAGGCCATCGTGTTAATGAAATGCCTCTCCACACCCAAGCCCTTTGTCCACTGTCTGGGACAATCCATATTTCACCCCAGGGGGCTATCAGCAGTTAGGTGACACTGGCAGAAAAGCCCATTTGGCTTAGGCAGGAAAATGATAACTTTCTAAATGTGTCATTTTTAAAGTAGTAATATAAAATGTAACTTGAATATTAAGCTGGGTTTCAAATTACTATTAAAATGAGTCCCATCTCCTATAAATGAGGATCATTTTTCTAGCAGCTCCTAAAGTGAAATTCAGCCCTACGTTGTTATAGTATAACCCGGTGCTGGAGAGCCGCTTTGCTGCAGCGAAAAACAACTTTGAAGATTTTTCATTGCCTGGACATGTAAAACATTAAATATACATGTATTACTTTCTAAATACCATGGCCCCTACCCTGTGGGGATTAGTGGCCTACCTTAGGGGTGACTGATATGTATTAAAAAGGAAGGTTTAGGCCTGGCAAAATGTTTATTATGCTAGGTCGAAAAGGCAGTATAAAACTGCATATCCATGCTGCAGGGGCAGGCCTACAGATGTTTTATAGTGCTACTTTAGTGGTTGCCAAACTGAGGGCTGCAGCCCACTAGTAGCATTTAATTTACCAACCAGAGAAACAGATGGTACCCGATACTAAGGACTTTTAAGTTACTTAAATGTGCCAGTTAGGTGTATACCAATTTTAACATGCTTGAAAGGGAGGGCATAAGACTCGACCACGACTGGTTACCAGGGGTTAAGTGCACTGAGTCCTACTGCCAACAAAACCAGGTTCATCAACAGAAGGCAAAAATCTGGTGTGACCCTGTAAAAGGGTAGATTTCAAACACTAGTGTAGGGATTTTAACATATATATTTTTTTGCCGATTCTTATATCTTTTTTCTTGAGTTGTTTCACATTTTTGAAGGCAACTGTATTGCAAAACATGTGTTGGCTGTTATTATATGGATGTTTGTGTTCAATTTGAGACTGATGCTTAGATTGGATCAATAAAAAATATTTGGAATTAACCATTTGAAATTTGATTTGGATATTGGACTCTTTGAATAGAACATTTTTTTCAATTGAAGAAGACATACTCTTGAAGTTTCCTTCGCCTGCTCTCAGAAAACTTTACTTAACTAATGCTTATTCACAAGAAATACATTGGAAGATAACCAGTGTTCTGAGAGTACCACCAGGAATTTCCCTTACTGCCTTTTATTCTCCTTTTGCCATATCATTTATGTACATTATTTTGGGGGGTCTAACACCTTACTAGCTTTGCTCATACATAAAATACATCCCTGATACTTTTAGTCAGTCTCAGAGTTCTGCTCATTAAATAAGCGATTTCAAAATAGACAAAATTTAGACATATTGGCCCTTTTTTCAGTCCTGCTCGTTTCTATAAAAATCAAAATGAGAAACACTGCTCTTGATTGTGCGTAAGCTTTTCTGAGTGCTGCTTGATCGTGGAATAGTAAACCTAAGTCTTTCCTCCAACTTTGTAACTGCTTCATAATAGTTACCCGCAGTTCTTAGTAGCTGCGGTTAAGATACAGATTTACCTGTAAGTGACCCGTTTGCAATGTCCTCTTTTATGTAAATCAGGATTGTGTCGGCATCCAGCCACTAGTCTGGAGCCCTACTCACCTCCTTTCCTCTGTAAGAATGGTATCCATGCTTTCTGGTTTTTAGAGACCTAAGGAACCTCCATTCTGCCCTGGGGCTTTCAGTGAAACCGGCCCTCATCGGCCAAAACCAGAGGCATTTTACCTTTACAGAATGATACTGGTGGATCAGCTGGGCCTTCTATCAGTTGGTGGGGTTCACCATATCACTATATTGTATAGAGAAATAGGGTGCAACACATATTGTCTTCAAAGTGCACCTTAAAACCGGGTCTGTGAATTAGACTGATGAGACGGCTGCAGACAGTAGTGTTTTGGTGGTGGGAGCTGTGACATGCTCGAAGGTAGAGACAGGATTCCTACAAACAAAATGTCAAAATGCCTTTTCAGATATACTTGTAATTAACTGATTGGTGCAGAAAGTCCCATTAGTGTGTTCAGTTCAGTAGATAATGTACAGCGTTCATTTCGGTTGTTTTGATCCTGAATGTGGTAACATTCTTCTTGTAGATGAACAGAACCGTCTTGTAAATTGGTGAATGATGATTTTCACTTGCAGGTGGAAGAGGACCTAATGCATAAATAGTCTTAACAGTTCTGACCAATGTTAATAATATGTTTCTATGCTGTAGTGGGGGCCAAGATAGGACTAGTATGACCATGGCCCTTTGTCCATGATGCATTGTTTTGGACGATTTGCTGCTATAGTTGGTGAGAGATAAAGGCTGTTGGGAACTTCCACTTGCTCTTTAGGGAATAGAACACTTGGAATGTATTTGATTTTAAAGCAGTGAGGTGCACCCAGTCAGCATTGTCATAGCACGGAGCCTAGTTTGTATGCCCCCACAGGTAGGCAGGGCGACGAACATGTCACTCAGGTACCACTGGAATCTGTACCACATAAGAAAAAGTTCGGCAGTGATAAGATATTGGACAAGGTCAAGAACTCTTAAGCCTAAGTAAATCTGGGGACATAGCCGAGTCCCTTTATTAAACTCGGCTGCTGACCTTTGAAAATGATTGAATACACCCCAGGGGAGGGCCACCACTCGCCATGCTATCCTCCGGAGTGTCCTATAAAGCACTGTGTGGCTGAGGGCGTCAAATGGTGGTCAATCAACTCTCGATCAGGTTCAATTACATGTGGCGACAGCAACGGGAAAAGCGCTTCGACGCCTCGTCAGGGTAGTAGTAAGCCCTATATGAATGCAATTACAATACAATACAATACAATTTCAGAAAAAGCCAGGTAACTCTGAGTGATGGTAGTACATCTAAAAATACTATAAGAAACTGGTCATGGCCCTTGTGCCTCCAAGGTAAGGGCACATGGGAAATAGGCAGTGATGTCATACCCTGTCATACATGTACACGCAAAAGTATGAAAACAAAGTCCAATAAACCTGTTCCATAAACCATGTTTTCGAAGAGCCACGCCACAGAATTGACAAGTCCGCCCTAGCTCCAAGGGAGCATCAGTTTTTGACACCAGACGCCTAGACACACGGGGCCTTCAACAGTTCGCTGACGGCCCCCCTGCTCGTGAAGGGATAAGTCAAATTTACAGCATTCCGCAGTGAGAAGAGACAGTATGTACAATGTGAAAATAGTCTACAAGACCATTTATTTGCAGAAATTAAGATATTCGGGTAGCTGGTTTCCATAGCAACAGAAATCACGAAAAGGCTCCACGTGAAGGCTTGAATAAACATGATGGATTTATTTATGCCCCTCGTTCCAAATCAGCCTGAATCCCCACAGTGAGGATGAATACAACTTAATATCGTGTCAATTTTTTTTTATTTGTAATTAGCCTGTCGTAGTGGTATTTCTTATGACACAGAGACATTTTTGCTGCAGCATATGACATTCACACCCACAGGAAAGTATAGAAAGCACTTCCTGTGGCACACGAGCCCTCATTAACAGCAAGACTGGAGGTGGGAAGCATCGAGATGAGTTTGGTTTTTCGTGCGTTTGCTATGATTTCTGTACCAAAAAATTGTAGTGGTACTACTTTTATGCTCGAGATCTTCATGCGCAGAAGCACTAACAAATGCAGAATAAAGTTTATTCCCGGTTTATTTCCAAAGTGACTGTAATATCACTATAAACTGTAGTGTTAACGCTATTATCAAAATTGTGCTATCACTGCAGAGGCTGCTGATCTCGAAATGAGAGCCATCGTGCACCACAACTGTGAATTTTTTACTACCATTGGTTGAGACGTAAGGCTTATTAGAGCTCGGTGCTAACTCGTCTGTTTTGCGGCCACTGGATTCAATGGAGAGGCAACTCAAACATTCACATCTCACTATCAACTTTTGTGGCAAAATGAGCACTGACATTCATTCGTATTGGAGCAGCATCATTTTGACTCCACCCTTACACGTCACAGATGTAATGATGAAGCGCAGTTAGCTCTCTAAATATACAATGTGGTCTAATACTATTAATAAAGTATGGAATTTCAATGTATTTCTGAAATGTTCCATAGTAGGATAGTATAAAAACGTAACGTGTGCCCACTAATGTTTAAGATTTATTTTCAAAATGTAGTTCTCTTTCATAGCTATATGAATGTTCTAAGATGTAACAAGCAGTGATATGTAACCATGATTTTACTCCACGTAATATTCCGTATATGTGCTAATTATGAATGTGCTTGCACCTATGTTCAATTGTCAAGTGCACTTTAACTGCTGTGCTAATATGGCATGACTAGAGGCCTTAGGTTTCTGAGTGCCAATGTTTAACTTTCGCATGAGAATAGTTTCACTTGTATGTTCTCTCCTCTGCAAATGCAGATACAAATCTACATTAGTTAGTGAAAAGGCATTGTTTATTTGTAGCAATAGTAAGGTGGGGAGAAGGAGATGTGCTAACGAAGCTGGAAACGAGTTCTCATGGCGGAGAAAGAATGCTCAAGGTCGAAAGAATGTGCCCGATTGGAGGTGTGGGAGAAGAGCTGAATGTTGCCAAGTTCTACTGAGGAAGATGGGAATGTACTGGAGATGATGACGCTGGTTACCTTGAATACTTTCTGTGTTAAAAGGTGTTGCATTGTTAGTTAGAGGCAGAGACCCTGAGGATTTCACGAGGTGCAGACCTCTCTTGCTATTCATCTCACTGTGTGTCTTCATGCTATACACTCTTTAGATTTGGAGTACTTTTACAAAGACTCCATGATGCTGACACCTGTTCCGTGCTTACCTTAGATTCATTTGGATTTTCCCCATTTTAGTGTAGAGTAGGGTAAGCTAGATTTCTTTAGATCTACTAATGACTAGGCAGGAGGATCGAATCTTGCAGTTCAACCTTCAGATTCTCTTTCTCATTTTCTGTATCACTGCCACTGAGATTTTGGTGTGCTTTCTATTGTTTAGACTGAATTTCGTTTGGAAATTCGGATTTATCTGGTTCATTTAATATTTTTACAATATGCTTTTGAGACTCATTTATATCAGCTTGTTTCTGAGTCTGTAATAAAACCCTTAAACTTTAATCAGTAGTCCTGGCCTTATTGTGTGACAATTTAGTTACACCGTTATCGTTATTTGAAATCTATGCTAACTCACTCTTACCTCTCCTGCAACTAATAAAGGTCACCTGACTGAAGACAGGAGAAACCAATGGGTTCAGAGCTTTCTCAGATGGTAGCATAGCGAGGATGGTTAGTTCTTGCAGCAGAGAGAGGCAGAAAACTTATCCTAGATTAGTTAGACCCAAATCCTAGCCCCTACAGCTCATGTCCAGACTTGAAGGATCAGCGAAGTTCTGTGGGTTTGGATGAGAGTGGTAGCAGCGGAAGAGTGAGCAGTAATACTGTTGTGTGTTGCAGTGGCTTATATTTAGCTTGCGGGTTCTATGAAAATGGTATGATGTCTAGCGCAGTTGTTTGAATATTGAATGAGTGGGGTGGTAGTTTGAAGTTGTTATCGAGTCCGAAGTGACCTAAGACACCGGCATGATATAAAAAAAAAGTGTAGAAGACACTGCTTTGTAATTGTCTGCTAGAGTTTTGTGGGGTTTGTCCTGAGACGTCGTCAATGGCCCAATTGCGATAGAGACTTATCTTTGTGAGTGACAGTGAGGTATAATCAGTGTTGTGAAACTTTTGCGAGGAGGGAAATTGTACTGATCAATCAATCAATCAAGTGGTACTTGTATAATGCGTCTTATCACCCGAGAGGGTCTCCAACCGCTTGCTGCAGGTCTCAGTCAAAGAGCCAGGTCTTGAGCTCCTACCTGAAATGTGGTGTGGAGGGGGAGGGTGTTCCAGGCTTTGGTGGCGAGATGGGAGAATGAGCGTCCTCCGGAGCAGCAGCGGCGTATGCGGGGGACATGTGCGAGGGCGAGGTGAGCTGAGCGGAAGTTCCTGGGGGGGGGGGGTCAGTGGAGGTACAGGCGGTGGTTCATGTAATCGAGTCCTTGGTCGTGGAGGGCTTTGAAGGGGTGGGTCAGGAGCTTGAAGTGGCATCTCTTCTGAACCGGGAGCCAGTGGAGGTCTTTTAGGTGCTGAGTGATGTGGGTTCTCTTGGGCAGTTTGAGGATCAGTCTGGCGCCTGCGTTCTGGATCGTCTGGAGTTTTTGCATGAGTCATGATCAGGGTGATTCCCCGCAGCTTGAGGTCTCATTTGAATGTGTGTTAGAATAGTAATATTTCTTGGGTGATTGCATTCTGTTGATTTCTTTAGTAAAGTATACAAAAGCCCAGGTCTTACCAGCTCCCCCTTGCTGCCAGTCGCCACATTAGCTGACTGCCGGACTACTCCTGCCCTAGGGAGCCAGCCCCGACAGCCAGCGGACTTCTCCTCAGGTTTCCAGTGCCCCAGACAACCTTGCTGTTTTCCCCGTGCCGTTTTGCCCGCTCAGCCCACTTCCCGCCTCCTGCCTCCCCAGCAGGATAGCTCTCCCTAAGACCTTTTAATGAAGGGTGCAGCGCAGCCCTAGTGAGAACGTCTTGCCAGCTCCCCCTTGTTGCCAGTCACCGTCTCAGCTGATTGCTGGGCTGCTCCTGCCCTAGGGAGACAGCAGACTTCTCCTCAGGTGTCCAGTTCCCTAGCCTGTCTCGCTGTTTTCCCCGTGCCAGTTTTCCCACTCTGCTGGCCTCCCACCTCCACAGCGGGATAGCACTCCCTAAGACCTATTTAATGAAGGCCGCAGCGTGGCCCTAGTGAGCAGGTCTTGCCCGCTCCCCCTTGCTGCCAGTCGCCACATCAGCTGACTGCCGGACTGCTCCTGCCCTTCGGAGCCAGCCCCGACAGCCAGCAGACTTCTCCTCAGGTTTCCAGTGCCCCAGGTCACCTCAACATTTTCCCCACGCTGTTTTTCCTGCTATGCCCGCCTCCCACCTCCCCAGCACCCCTCCCTAAGACCTATTTAATGAAGGCCACAGTGCGGTCCTAGTGAGCAGGATTTGCCAGCTCTCCCTTGCTTCCAGTCGCCATTGCAGCTGACTGCTGTACTGCTCCTGCCCTAGGGAACCAACCCCACCAGCCACCAGACTTCTTCTCAGGTTTCCAGTGCCCCAGCCCGCCTCGCTGTTTTCCCCGTGCCGTTTTTCCTGCTCTGCTCACTTCCCGCCACCCCAGCAGGATAGCTCTCCCTAAGAACTATTTAATGAAGGCTGCAGCGCGGCCCTAGTGAGCAGGTCTTGCCAGCTCCCCCTTGCTGCCAGTCACCTTCTCAGCTGAATGCTAGACTACTGCTGCCCTAGGGAGCCAGCCTGGTCAGCCAGCAGACTTTTCCTCAGCTTTCCAGTGCCCCAGGCTGTCTTGCTGTTTTCCCCATACATTTTTCACACTCTGCCAGCTTCCCACCTCCTCAGCGGGATAGCTCTCCCTAAGACCTATTTAATGAAGGCCGTAGCGTGGCCCTGGTGAGCATGTCTTGCCCGCTCCCCCTTGCTGCCAGTTGCCTCCTCAGCTGACTTACGGACTGCGCCTGCCCTAGGGAACCAGCCCCACCAGTCAGCAGACTTCTCTTCAGGTGTCCAGTGCCCCAGGCCGCCTCACCATTCTCCCTGCGCTGTTTTTCTCGCTCTGCCCGCTTCCCCGTCTCCCATCTCCCAAGCGCCCACCCCCCCTCCCTAAAAACTATTTAATGAAGGCCGCAGTGGGGCCGCGTTGCCAGCGTACCGAAGTCGCACCAAAGGCAAGCTCATCTGTGCCTGTCCGTGCCTGGACCTCGGTCAACGTAAGGAACCCTGGCCCTCCTGACTCCCACATGTACTCCGCCTCTGAACTCAGTGCCCTTGACCCAGGATGCAACAACAACAGCTGCCTCACATCTCCTCACTCCACAGTGGGACCGTTCTTTCACATCCATCCCTGGACCGACCGCCCCCGCCAAAACTCACGTCGTGCCCTCCCGCCTGCTGCCACTTCCACGGAACCACTCCGGTGACTCCTGATCAATGCCAGATCTCTCTGCAAACACGCCACTGAAGTCTGTGACACCATCTCCACCCTCATTCTGACGTGAGATTCAATACAGAGACTTGGCTCACCCCCACATTGACCCCTGACATCACCACCGCCACACTAACAGGCCACAATATGAAACTGAACCTAAAACCCGAAGTATCGGGTAAAGGGCCTAGCCATTGGACAGGGATAGGGTTTCCAATCAATGAGATCCGGAAACAACAACAGGAAAGAAGAATTTCTTTCTTGAGTCCCCTCACTCACCAGGGTTTCTCCACGGTGACATGCTTCATCATAGGGGCCATCTCAGCTCTCTACGAGCCGAGGCGTGCTACGACTTGCGATATTTACGTAGGAGCACTTTTGTGGAAGACTATGTGTAGTGTAAAAGTGGAGTGGAGTGGGCTAAAGTGAGTTAAAAATACCTTGCTAGTGGGCGAAATACTTTATTGTTGCTCCTAGTTTGGTATGTCTAAAAACGGGGTGTGATACAAGTAGACCTAACTATAATGGGTTAGAAATCCTTAGTATACATCAACATGTTTCGAGCTTCCCCAAAGCTCTTCGTCAGGACCACACAGGGACCAGCCCTGTGTTTGCCACTCCTAATCAGCCAAAGTAAGGCAATCTAAACAATGAATAAATAAATAAACGCTGCAACTATAAAGCATGCGTTAATCCATACATACGATCAAGACTTTATCACGTAGTATCTGTGTGATAGAAAAAACAAACATAGTTAGGGGAACAAAGGCCCCCCTCTCTCCGAGTAGGTGGGTATACATCAATATTCAATGCGCTTCCACATTCGATAATGCTCCTTAATGGTGCGTGCGATAATCCAGTTCTGCGCGTGGTTTTTAGCCTGTGTTGGATAAAAAGGCATGCTGGAAAACCGTGCCACTAGTGAATAACCAAAAGTTAAAATGACATAAAAAATGACATAAAAACACACACCTCGTGACTCTCATGAAACACACACATAAGACAATATTGCCGGTACTGCGGTCGTAATTACATACTTCTAAAGAAGCATATATATGCCTCATGGACCGCGGGGTTGAGGGATCTCTTAGTCCTAAATCTGGGAAATGAGGAAAACGGGGAGAAATAGCCTCGTTAGTTTCAAAATGTACCCGAGTGGTGTTTATTCGGGTCTGAAGCGAGCTCTGCCAGGACCAGCCTATGGAAAGAAAGCACTTACTTGGTATGAGAGCGCCTCACAGGAAAATACCTAGTCGTCTCCCCACCGGACCGCATATTAGCGTGTCTGTGGACGGGGACCGACTAAATACTTCCTGTATCCGCCTAGTCACTGTGGTGAATGACTAGACCGTGAGAGTTCCCAAAATGGTCGCCGCTTTAGGCTCATAGTGTCGGCCATCTTGGGGGAATACGCGGGAGATCTCTGTGTATTCCCTACGTAGATGTAGTACTCCTATCCTGTGTGAGAGAGGGAGGAGCATCTAAAAAGAGTGGTTCACGACTCCTGATGATAAAAGGCGGAGGAGGTACTATTTGAAGACGAATGGATCTACCACACACCCAGACATGTGGTCCTGGAATGCTGCAGAATGGCACTGACAGAAAATTTCTTCAGGTTTGAGGAAACCCTATATCGCCAACAGCATGGCACTAGTAAGGGGAGCACTTTTGCACCGAGCGTAGCCGGCCTCTACGTGCACCACCTCGAAAAACACAAAATATTGAACAATAGCAATCCACACATGAAACATGTCCAACTATGGAAAAGGTACATAGACGATGTGCTACTCATTTGGGAAGGGAATGAGTCTGAAGCCAGTAATTTCGTGGAGTGGCTGAACCAACAAGATCCTTACCTCAAGTTCACTTTCACAATGAGTCGAACACACCTGGTTTTCCTAGATCTTAACATTTTTGAGCGGAATGGGAATTTAGCAACCACAACCCACTTCAAACCCACGGCTCGGAACTGTCTTCTTATCTATGACAGCTTCCATCCGAGACATTTAAAGGACAATCTCCCTTTTGGACAATTCTTGCGCTTGAGAAGGAATTGTACTGACAAAGAAGACTACAACTCCCAAGCCAAAGACTTGACAAAGAAATTAATATGGCGAAAATACCCCAAACACCTGGTGTCACAAGCAAAAAAGAGAGCCTCTAATAACCATAGAGAAGCACTTTTAGAACACAACCCAAAGGAGACCGATACCAAAAGCAAGAGACCTATTTGTATCACTACATTCAATATTGCATCAGACAAGGTGACTAAGATAGTCAAAAAACACTGGCGTACCCTGAACAGTGGGGGCCTGAACATATCACTACCCATTTTCAGCCATAGAAAAGGGAAAAACCTAAAAAAACTATCTGGTACACACACGCCCTACTAGCACACCGGAAACGGAAGGGGCTCTACGTAGGCTACATCCACTCCCGCAAGGACACTACCCTTGCAGTAACTGCAGTGTCTGTCACCTAACTACTGCCACCAAAAAAGTGAAATTCAACAACAACATTACATGGGAATTGCGCAGTTTTACCAACTGCAACACAACAGGTGTTGTGTACCTGATCACCTGTACATGCAATCTCCACTACGTGGGGATGACAACCAGAAAAGTCAGCACTAGGATAGTGGAACACCAGAGCAACATAAGGTGTAAACGAGAACCCACAAGAATGACCACCCACTTCCTAGAAAAACAACACACCCCCAATGATATGAGGTGGGTAGTACTGGAACACATTAAGTGCCATGAGAACTTAGAAAGAAAGTTACATGAAAAAGAACAACGCTGGGTGTTCAAATTACGTTCAGACAATCAGGGCCTGAATGATGATATCCCGTGGGGACAGTTTTGCTAAAACACTATATCGAAGAAACCGATGCCTTTTTCTAAAACCCCCCCTCCCCTTTTATACCAAGCAACCAGAGGGAGGTAGGGCCGCATTTCCTACAAGAATTTGAAGAGCGATTCTTTTACTATGTTCTGTGGTCGACATCACTGCTAGAAAGACTTGGAATAGATAGAAATAACAATCTAGATTCGGATTAACCTATAGATATAGATCATCTTAATCACAGCCATTGGCTATTCCAACCTTTAGTCATTTTTTCCTATTCCGGTTATTGACCATCTGGAGCCAATAATCATACTCTTTTGATGCTCCACCTGTTCAGACTCAGGGTACGAACATTACATCTGTGCAGGGTATATACTGAGATCACCAACGAATTCCCTTAATATGGCCGACACTGTGAGCCAAAAGCGGCGGCCATTTTGAGAACACCACTGCCTACTATTTTGGATTAGACAATAATAGTCATCTAGAATTTGACTAACCCATCTTGACCAACTAATTTTATTTTACTTTTTCAGCCTTAAGCCTTTTATCATCAGGAGTCGTGAACCACTCTTTTTAGACGCTCCTCCCTCTCTCACACAGGGTAGGAGTACTACATCTACGTAGGGAATACACAGAGATCTCCCGCGTATTCCCCCAAGATGGCCGACACTATGAGCCTAAAGCGGCGGCCATTTTGGGAACTCTCACGGTCTAGTCATTCACCACAGTGACTAGGCGGATACAGGAAGTATTTAGTCGGTCCCCGTCCACAGACACGCTAATATGCGGTCCGGTGGGGAGACGACTAGGTATTTTCCTGTGAGGCGCTCTCATACCAAGTAAGTGCTTTCTTTCCATAGGCTTGTCCTGGCAGAGCTCGCTTCAGACCCGAATAAACACCACTCGGGTACATTTTGAAACTAACGAGGCTATTTCTCCCCGTTTTTCCTCATTTCCCAGATTTAGGACTAAGAGAGCCCTCAACCCCTGCGGTCCATGAGGCATATATATGCTTCTTTAGAAGTATGTAATTACGACCGCAGTACCGGCAATATTGTCTTATGTGTGTGTTTCATGAGAGTCACGAGGTGTGTGTTTTTTATGTCATTTTTTATGTCATTTTAACTTTTGGTTATTCACTAGTGGCACGGTTTTCCAGCATGCCTTTTTATCCAACACAGGCTAAAAACCACGCGCAGAACTGGATTATCGCACGCACCATTAAGGAGCATTATAGAATGTGGAAGCGCATTGAATATTGATGTATACCCACCTACTCGGAGAGAGGGGGGCCTTTGTTCCTCTAACTATGTTTGTTTTTTCTATCACACAGATACTACGTGATAAAGTCTTGATCGTATGTATGGATTAACGCATGCTTTATAGTTGCAGCGTTTATTTATTTATTCATTGTTTAGATTGCCTTACTTTGGCTGATTAGGAGTGGCAAACACAGGGCTGGTCCCTGTGTGGTCCTGACGAAGAGATTTGGGGAAGCTCGAAACATGTTGATGTATACTAAGGATTTCTAACCCATTATAGTTAGGTCTACTTGTATCACACCCCGTTTTTAGACATACCAAACTAGGAGCAACAATAAAGTATTTTGCCCACTAGCAAGGTATTTTTAACTCACTTTAGCCCACTCCACTCTTACACTACACATAGTCTTCCACAAAAGTGCTCCTACGTAAATATCGCAAGTCGTAGCACGCCTCGGCTCGTAGAGAGCTGAGATGGCCCCTATGATGAAGCATGTCACCGTGGGGAAACCCTGGTGAGTGAGGGGACTCAAGAAAGAAATTCTTCTTTCCTGTTGTTGTTTCCGGATCTCATTGATTGGAAACCCTATCCCTGTCCAATGGCTAGGCCCTTTACCCGATACTTCGGGTTTTAGGTTCAGTATCGATAAAGGAGGGTGGACCTAGCTCAAAAAAACCTCTACCTCCCCCCCCCTTATTTTTTGTTCTGATTTATACAGCAGCATAGGTGTGGGAGGAACCCCTTTCCCCCTACACCATCATTGTGACTTCACACACCACACACGCACATACAAAAAGACCGTTTGCAAACATGACTGAAGTAACAGGTCTGACCGTCTCAGAAGAGGAGGTGGATAGAATTATTGCATCCATGCTACCTTTGGCAGTGACACCCAACAGAGACACTAATGAAGCAAGCCAGTGTTGGGATGAACTAACAGAATTAAAACGAAACCAGATAAAAACATTAGTCCACGGGATTATGATGACCGAATATCTAAGAGCCAACATCGCCCCAAGAGGGTTGATTGTGCGGAATGAACCTTTCATTTTTCAACAGGACAAAAACTTTAAAAAGGACTGGTCGCTAATCTCTTGGCACTGTACCAGAGACTGGCTCGTGCTGATTATAAAAACTGCGGCACGCCTCGCAGATGAAATGAAGGAGGAGATACACACACTGGAAATTCGATTAAAAACATATCAAAGTACAACAGAGTTAAAGAAACGACTTGACGAGTTAAATAAAACAATGACTGAGTTTGAAATTAGTCTTAAAGACACTAAGTATGTAAAATTGAAAAAAGATCAGAAGACCTTCACACGTGAGAAAGTGTACCCCTATACCAGGGAGGACTATATGCCATCAGGAAGAAACCCAGGATATAATACTGACAGCGATGGATCTGACACAGGCTCAGACAATTCAGATTCGAGCTACAGCTACAACCGCAACAATACCAACAGGAACAGAAGACCTCGTGGAGGGCGCATGAGAAATCAGAGAGGACAAAACTTCAGCTGGTCCCCATACCCAGGAGCCCCAACATACGGGGCACCACCACCATTCTTCTACGGACCACCACCTTTCCACCAACAACCCTACCCCCAACAAGCATACCATCACTGGGAACAACCACAGGATCAACAGAACCAGTCTTTTTTAGGACGGGGCAAGGGATCCCAAAGAGGAAAAAACAGAAGAGGACAACAAGTCCAATGGGCACAACCCCTGGAGTCATCGAGAAGCCATACACGGAGCATGGGCCCGCCGAACAACCCATCAACGAGCAACCCACCAGTCTAGTGGTGAATCTATCACATGCCACACTAACATCTATCCAACAAACTGTCCTGGAAAAAGGACTAGGTTTTGTACCGACACCCACGATGGACAAATTCAAACTTTGTTGCGAACTCAAGGAATTCATCCGCAAAGTGAAACTTGAAGTTTTCTTTAAAGATAAATCACCGACCATTGAGACAAGGAGTGACACAGGACTGCAGAAAAAATCCAACTTTACACCACCAGCCGCGAGTCTCCTGGTGGAACTTCTAGCTTTTGAAAAAGCAGTAATGAAGGAAGTGGCAGAGATTGACCCCAAGACCATCAAAGTCTTCCATAACATCAGCAAAAAGGAACAAGAGGCAATACACCTGCTGTCTAACGACAAGTTGATAACCATTAAACCTGCTGACAAAGGAGGAGCCATCGTGCTTCTTAACACCACAGCATACCGAGAAGAATGCCTACGATTACTAGCGGATGAAAGAAATTACGCTATAATAACGGAAGACCCTACGGAACGACTACACATTGAGATCGCCAGCCTCGTTGAAGAATCCATGGCAAACGACTGGAAAAGCAAAAAAGAAGCAAGATTCTTGGAAAACACCAACCCAACCACCCCTTATTTCTACACTATCCCCAAAATTCACAAATCACTGGACAACCCCCCTGGGAGACCGATAGTGTCAGGAATAGGTTCAATTCTTGATCCCCTCTCTAAGTTAGCGGACGCATTCTTACGCCCCATCATCCAAAGTACCGATACGTACTTACAAGATACTAAAGCAGTACTGTGTCTATTACAAGATCTCCAATACAATCCCATGTCCAGCATCCTTATAAGCTTGGACGTGGAAAGCCTATACACAAGCATTCCACATAAAGAAACACTTGAAATCTTGGAGGAGGTACTATTTGAACACGAATGGATCTACCACACACCCAGACATGTGGTCCTGGAATGCTGCAGAATGGCACTGACAGAAAATTTCTTCAGGTTTGAGGAAACCCTATATCGCCAACAGCATGGCACTAGTATGGGGAGCACTATAGCGCCGAGCGTAGCCGGCCTCTACGTGCACCACCTCGAAAAACACAAAATATTGAACAATAGCAATCCACACATGAAACATGTCCAACTATGGAAAAGGTACATAGACGATGTGCTACTCATTTGGGAAGGGAATGAATCTGAAGCCAGTAATTTCGTGGAGTGGCTGAACCAACAAGATCCTTACCTCAAGTTCACTTTCACAATGAGTCGAACACACCTGGTTTTCCTGGATCTTAACATTTTTGAGCGGAATGGGAATTTAGCAACCACAACCCACTTCAAACCCACGGCTCGGAACTGTCTTCTTATCTATGACAGCTTCCATCCGAGACATTTAAAGGACAATCTCCCTTTTGGACAATTCTTGCGCTTGAGAAGGAATTGTACTGACAAAGAAGACTACAACTCCCAAGCCAAAGACTTGACAAAGAAATTAATATGGCGAAAATACCCCAAACACCGGGTGTCACAAGCAAAAAAGAGAGCCTCTAATAACCATCGAGAAGCACTTTTAGAACACAACCCAAAGGAGACCGATACCAAAAGCAAGAGACCTATTTGTATCACTACATTCAATATTGCATCAGACAAGGTGACTAAGATAGTCAAAAAACACTGGCGTACCCTGAACAGTGGGGGCCTGAACATATCACTACCCATGTTCAGCCATAGAAAAGGGAAAACCTAAAAAACTATCTGGTACACACACGCCCTACTAGCACACCGGAAACGGAAGGGGCTCTACGTAGGCTACATCCACTCCCGCAAGGACACTACCCTTGCAGTAACTGCAGTGTCTGTCACCTAACTACTGCCACCAAAAAAGTGAAATTCAACAACAACATTACATGGGAACTGCGCAGTTTTACCAACTGGAACACAACAGGTGTTGTGTACCTGATCACCTGTACATGCAATCTCCACTACGTGGGGATGACAACCAGAAAAGTCAGCACTAGGATAGTGGAACACCGGAGCAACATAAGGTGTAAACGAGCAACCACAAGAATGACCACCCACTTCCTAGAAAAACAACACCCCCCCAATGATATGAGGTGGGTAGTACTGGAACACATTAAGTGCCATGAGAACTTAGAAAGAAAGTTACATGAAAAAGAACAACGCTGGGTGTTCAAATTACGTTCAGACAATCAGGGCCTGAATGATGATATCCCGTGGGGACAGTTTTGCTAAAACACTATATTGAAGAAACCGATGCCTTTTTCTAAATCCCCCCCCCCCTCTCCCTTTTTATACCAAGCAACCGGAGGGAGGTAGGGCCGCATTTCCTACAAGAATTTGAAGAGCGATTCTTTCACTATGTTCTGTGGTCGACATCACTGCTAGAAAGACTTGGAATAGATAGAAATAACAATCTAGATTCAGATTAACCTATAGATCTAGATCATCTTAATCACAGCCATTGGCTATTCCAACCTTTAGTCATTTTTTCCTATTCCGGTTATTGACCATCTGGAGCCAATAATCATACTCTTTTGATGCTCCACCTGTTCAGACTCAGGGTACAAACATTACATCTGTGCAGGGTATATACTGAGATCACCAACGAATTCCCTTAATATGGCCGACACTGTGAGCCAAAAGCGGCGGCCATTTTGAGAACACCACTGCCTACTATTTTCGATTAGACAATAATAATCATCTAGAATTTGACTAACCCATCTTGACCAACTAATTTTATTTTACTTTTTCAGCCTTTAGCCTTTTATCATCAGGAGTCGTGAACCACTCTTTTTAGACGCTCCTCCCTCTCTCACACAGGGTAAGAGTACTACATCTACGTAGGGAATACACAGAGATCTCCCGCGTATTCCTCCAAGATGGCCGACATTATGAGCCTAAAGCGGCGGCCATTTTGGGAACTCTCACGGTCTAGTCATTCACCACAGTGACTAGGCGGATACAGGAAGTATTTAGTCGGTCCCCGTCCACAGACACGCTAATATGCGGTCCGGTGGGGAGACGACTAGGTATTTTCCTGTGAGGCGCTCTCATACCAAGTAAGTGCTTTCTTTCCATAGGCTGGTCCTGGCAGAGCTCGCTTCAGACCCGAATAAACACCACTCGGGTACATTTTGAAACTAACGAGGCTATTTCTCCCCGTTTTTCCTCATTTCCCAGATTTAGGACTAAGAGATCCCTCAACCCCCGCGGTCCATGAGGCATATATATGCTTCTTTAGAAGTATGTAATTACGACCGCAGTACCGGCAATATTGTCTTATGTGTGTGTTTCATGAGAGTCACGAGGTGTGTGTTTTTTATGTCATTTTTTATGTCATTTTAACTTTTGGTTATTCACTAGTGGCACGGTTTTCCAGCATGCCTTTTTATCCAACACAGGCTAAAAACCAGGCGCAGAACTGGATTATCGCACGCACCATTAAGGAGCATTATAGAATGTGGAAGCGCATTGAATATTGATGTATACCCACCTACTCGGAGAGAGGGGGGCCTTTGTTCCCCTAACTATGTTTGTTTTTTCTATCACACAGATACTACGTGATAAAGTCTTGATCGAATGTATGGATTAACGCATGCTTTATAGTTGCGTTTATTTATTTATTCATTGTTTAGATTGCCTTACTTTGGCTGATTAGGAGTGGCAAACACAGGGCTGGTCCCTGTGTGGTCCTGACGAAGAGCTTTGGGGAAGCTCGAAACATGTTGATGTATACTAAGGATTTCTAACCCATTATAGTTAGGTCTACTTGTATCACACCCCGTTTTTAGACATACCAAACTAGGAGCAGCAATAAAGTATTTCGCTCACTAGCAAGGTATTTTTAACTCACTTTAGCCCACTCCACTCCACTTTTACACTACACATAGTCTTCCACAAAAGTGCTCCTACGTAAATATCGCAAGTCGTAGCACGCCTCGGCTCGTAGAGAGCTGAGATGGCCCCTATGATGAAGCATGTCACCGTGGGGAAACCCTGGTGAGTGAGGGGACTCAAGAAAGAAATTCTTCTTTCCTGTTGTTGTTTCCGGATCTCATTGATTGGAAACCCTATCCCTGTCCAATGGCTAGGCCCTTTACCCGATACTTCGGGTTTTAGGTTCAGTATCGATAAAGGAGGGTGGACCTAGCTCAAAAAAACCTCTACCTCCCCCCCTTATTTTTTGTTCTCACAATATGAAACACCAGGACCGTACCAACAGACACAGAGGTGGCATCGCCACCATACACAAGGAATCAATCATATGCACCACCACCAAAGACGAAACCACTCCAATCATGGAACACCTGAACTCCATACCCTCCCTAAGACCTATTTAATGAAGTATACAGCGCGGTCCTAGTGAGCAGGTCTGTTCAGCTACCCCTTGCTGCCAGTCACCGCATTAGCTGACTGCCGGACTGCGCCTGCCCTAGGAAGCCAGCTCCACTAGCCAGCAGACTTCTCATCAGATTTCCAATGCCCCAGGCCACCTCGCTGTTTTCCCCATGCCAACTTTCTCACTCTGCGCATTTCTCGCCTCCCCAGCACCCCTCCCTAAGACCAATTTAATGAAGCCCGCAGCGCGGCCCTAGTGAACAGGCCTTGCAAGCTTCCCTTTGCTGCATGCCACCACCTCAGCTCAATGCTGGACTCCGAGGCTACATCGCTGTTTTCCCTGTGCCGTTTTTCCTGCTCTGTCCGCTTTCCACCTCCCCAGTACCCCTCACCTCTCCCTAAGACCTATTTAATGAAGGCTGAAGCACGACCCTAGTGAGCAGGTCTTGCCAGCTCCCCCTTGCTGCCAGTCGCTGCCTCAGCTGACTGCCAGACTGCTCCTGCCCTAGGGAGCCAGCTCTGCCAGCCAGAAGACTTCTCCTCAGGGTTCCAGTGCCCCAGGCTGCCTCACCATTTTTCCCACGCTGTTTTTCCCGATCTGCCTGCTTTCCGCCTCCCCAGCACCCCTCCCCTCTCCATAAGACCAATTTAATGAAGGCCGCAGCGCAGCCTTAGTAAGCAGGTCTTGCCAGCTCCCCCTTGCTGCCAGTCGCTGCCTCAGATGACTGCCAGACTGCTCCTGCCCTAGGGAGCCAGTTCCGCCAGGTAGCAGACTTCTCTTCAGGGTTCCAGTGCCCCAGGCCACCTTGCCGTTTTCCCCGTGCTGTTTTTCCCGCTCTGCCCACTTCCCACCTCTCCAGTGCCCCTTCCCCCTCCCTAAGACCTATTTAATGAAGGCTGCATCATGGTCCTAGTGAGCAAGTCTTGACAGCTCCCCCTTGCTGCCAGTCACCGCCTCAGCTGACAGCCGGACTGCCCCTGCCCTAGGGAGCCAGCCACACCAGTCAACAGACTTCTCCTCAGGTTTCCAGTGCCACAGGCCATCTTGCCATTTTCCCCATGCTGTTTTTCCCACTCTGCCCTTTTCCCACCTCCCGCCTCCCTAGCGCCCCACCCTAAGACCTATTTAATGAAGGCCCCAGCGCGGGCGCGTTGCTAGCATGCCGAAGGCGTACCAAAGGCAAGCCCGTCTGTGCCCGTCTGTGCCAGGACCACACCCAGCACCAGGAACCCTGGTCCTGCCGACTCTCACAGGTACTCCACCTCTGAACTCCGTGCACTGGACCCCGGATGCAACAACAACTGCTGTCTCACATCTCCTCGCTCCACAGCGGGACCATTCATTCACCTCCATCCCTGGATCGACTGCCCCCATCAAAATCCACGTCATGTCCTCTCAGCCAGCTGCCACTTCCACGGAACCACTCCGGTGTCTCCTGATCAATGCCAAATCGCTCTGCAAACATGCTACCGAAATCTCGGGCACCATCTCCACCCTCGCCCCCGACGTGACATTCATCACAGAGACTTGGCTCACCCCTGCCTCGGCCCCTGACATCGCCTCCGCCACATCAACCGGCTACAATATGAAACACTGGGACCGCACCAACAGACACAGGTGGCATCACCATCATACACAAGGAATCAATCATCTGCACCACCACTGAAGATGGAACCACGCCAATCATGGGACACCTCAACTTCCAACAATACCACCATCAAAGAAACGCTTGCATACATACCCCCAGGATCTCTAACTAGCCTCAGTGACACCATCAAAGAATTCATCACCCAGCTCGCCATCGAATCACAACACTACGTCTTCCTAGGAGACCTCAATTTACACCTGGATGATTACACAGACCTTCTAGAACGAATGGACAACATCAGCCTCACGGAGCTGGTTTCTGACCCCATGCACAGAGCAGCACACAAGCTAGACCCCATCTTCACGTCTAGCAATAGAGTCAGATACAGCCACACCAAGGAACTCACCTGGTCCGATCACTCCATCGTCTACTTCACCCTTGATGGACCACCCCGCAACACCCCAATCACCCCAGCACCCTTTTCCACAGCTGGGCCAAAGTCACTCAGCACCAATGAACCTACGCCCTCAGCCTTCACCCAGCCTAACGTCTCCACCAATCTTAATCGAGCAGTAGAGAACTTCAATCACTGGATCACCTACGCCGCCAACCGAGTCGCCCCCACCAAACCAGCCAAAATACACTGAACCAACAAACGAGCCAACTAGTACACCTCGGCACTCAGCACGTTGAAATGCATATGCAAACACCTGGAAAGAAGATGGCGAACCAGAAGAAGCGACACAGATCGAGCCACCTTGAAGTTGGCCCTCAACACCTACCACCACCAACTCAGAGACACAAAAAGGGAAGTCCTGGCAAACTGCATCAAGCCAGCGTCAACCAGACCAATGAACTCTTCACCACAGTCAGAAATTTCACCTGCCCATCAGCCACTGAGGACTCGATCCCCGCCTCACAGGAACTCTGCAACACTTTAGCAGCCCACTTCCACAACAAGATAGCCACCATATACAGAAACTTCGATCCCAAACCTACCGACCTCCTCAGCCTCCCCAACTCCACGAAGACTGCCAGCAACCACCTGCTCATTGCATGGGAACAGCTCAGCACACCGAACACTGCTGCCCTAATGAACTCCATCCATTCAGGAGCACCCTCCGACCCACGCCCCCACTGACTCTTCAACCGCAGAAGTGACAAGACCAGCCATCAGCTCACCACCATCCTCAATGCCTCCATCTCCACAGCCACCTTTCCCGAAACCTGGTAAGACTCAGAGGTCAAACCCCTCCTTAAGAAACTCTCCACAGACACCAGCGATCTCCAGAACTACCACTCCATCTCGCTGATCCCGTTTCCTGCCAAAGTCCTAGAGAAAGGCATCAACCTTCAACTCACTGAACACCTGGCGGGTAACAACAAGCTAGACACCTCCCAATCAGGATTCAGAGCCAAGCACAGCACCAAGACAATCCTGATCGCTGCGACAGATGACACCCACACCGTACTTGACAGAGAAGACTCTGCCACCCTGATCCTTCACGTCCTCTCCTCATCCTCTGACACCATTTCCCACCACACACTCATCAAAAGACTACACCAGATTGGAACCGAAGATGACACCCTTAGGTGGATGGCATCTTTCGTTATGGGACGCACCCAGAGAATTCGTCTCTCGCCTCTTCACCTCACAAGCCAAATGCACCATCTGTGGCATCTCTCAAGGTTCATCCCTCAGTCCTACCCTCTTCAACATCTACATGACGCTGCTAGCAGACATCACCAGAGTCCATGACATCAACATCATTTCCTACGCCGATGACACCCAGCTTGTTCTCTCACTCTCAGCGGACCCCACCACCACAAAGTCCAACTTCCACAACTGCATGAAAAATGTCTCTGCCCGTATGAAGGAAAACTGCCTGAAGCTCAACATGGACAAAACTGGAGTGTTAATTTTCGGCAGACACACCTACCTCTGGAACGACACCTGGTGGCCATCAGAACTCTGAACCACCCCCACATGAAAGACCATACTCGGAACCTCAGCATCATCCTGGACAGTGAACTCTCCATGAAACGACAGGTCAATGCCATCTTCTCGACCTGCTTCCACACTCTCCGCATGCTCCGCAGAATCTTTAAATGGCTCCTCATCAGCAACAGAAAAACAGTGACGCAGACCCTCATCACCAGCCGTCTTGACTACAACAATGCACTCAATGCAGGCACCACCAGCGAACTCATGAGAAAACGCCAGACCAGTGCTTAATTTGAGCCGGTGGTTTCCAGTGCTTGGCAACGGCACTTAATTACCCACAATTAATTGCCAGAACCTGCACTTATGACAGCTGCCACATTTTGGTTCTGTTTGTGCAATTGAAGGAGAGCAGAAAAACAGTTGTTTTTTAATTCAATATACATTAAAAACAAATAATACCTGCCACCCAAGCCATTCTTACAGCTTGGAGGCCTCGAAGAGTCTAAATTGTCACACTTGTAGTTGTAGCAGTGTGTGATGGTTAGGAGTTGTGTAAGTACAGTGGCAATGTGTGCTGAAAACTGCGGTGGCTTCCTGACGAGGGCCCCAACACTAATTATTTTTACACATTAAGCACTGCTCCAGATGATACAGAATGCAGCAGCCAGACTGATCCTCAATCTGCCCAAAAGGACCAACATCACCCAGCACCTGAGAGACCTCCACTGATTCAAAACCCAGAAGATATACCAGTTCAAGCTACTGACCCTACAAATAACCCTGGGCGGGTAACTCCGCTCCGCCAGCGGAGTTTGCGGAGATTTGCCTACTCCGCGCTCCGTGGTGAACGCGGAGTAGGCAAAACACTCCGCCTCCGTGGTGGAGCGGAGTTAGCCGCTCCCTCCCGCCTCCCAAAGTCTTTAAAAATGTAAAAGAAGGCACTTACCTGGTGTCTGCACGCGCGTCAGACGTACAACGTAGTGTTTTTTTAATTACAGAAGGGGACGCGAGGACCGAAGAGCAGGACGGAGAGCGGCCAGGCAGGGGTGGCGGCAGACAACAGGTAAGTGGCTTCTTTTACATTTTTAAAGACTTTGGGAGGGAGCGTAGCTTATTTCCACAGTTTTTTTTAAACTCCGTGGAAATACGCGTAGAGGCACTACACCCGCTACGCCCAGGGTTACCTACAAAGCCCTCCACGACCAGGGACCTGCATACATGAACCACCGCCTGAACTTCCACCAACCATCAAGAAACCTCCGCTCCGCCCACCTCACCTTCGCACAGACTCCATGCATCCGGCACTCCGGAGGACGCTCCTTCTCCCACCTCGCCGCCAAGTACTGGAATGCCCTCAACCTCCAAACAGCACCCTCACTGACAAATTTCAGGAAGAAACTCAAGACCTGGCTTTCAACTGAATCCCATAGCCCAGCACCTGGATACCCTCACGGGTGACAAGCCTCACTATTTACGTACCGTAAGTTTCGATTCGATTGTTGTTGATCGTATTTCAGGTGGTTGTGTATATTGGTGAAGAGAGAGTGTTTGTTGAAATTGTAAACGAGGGTGACCAGCTGCAAGGAGTGAGATTAGCATCATAGAGTGCTGAGCTGAGATTGGTGGTTTGGTGTAAAGCTGCGCTGTTATTGGTTGTTCACATCATCGAGTGCTGCGCTGTTATTGGTGAGTGGCTTGATACGAGAATTGTGGGGAAAAGCATTGTTTTTTGGTTGCAATATTCTGATTTCTATTACTAACAAATTTGCTGGAAAAATGAAATGTTTTAAAATATTATGCGATTTGGTGAGGGGAGATGTGATGATACCTGATAGAGAGGGAGAAGAGGCACCACTGGAAGATATGGCAGGTCATTATATAGCGATAAATGTGGGGCTTCACACATGTATTTGGCTTAGTCAATGGCACAAGATCACAGAGAACGAAGGTACACTGGTGCTTCCATGATTTGGTATATTCAATCTGAGAATCATTGAAAATTTGAGAAGAATTTTATTTGAGATAAAACCGTTACCTAGACCTACCCAGTTTAAAGCGCTCAATGCATGGGAGTGATCGGCGAATGCCTGAGAAAAGGAGAGATATCAGGGGAAAACTAGAAAGGCAGTGGACACATACGTTGATGCTAGATGGGATGCACAACAAAAAAGGTGGAGAACTGACATAATAGAGAGAGCGAAGTTGTACCCTGCATTGACCGGTGAAGAAAGTGGGACAGGGAGAAAAAAGGAGAAGAGGGACAAGTCAAAAAAGTCAGGAGAGAGGTTAGTGATAGTGACACACGTGATAGTCTTTTGGATGTGTTATTGTCAGAGCATCCTCCTATGTACGATGAGTGAGGAAAGCACTAATGTGAGTGTCAGGCGGGAGTGGCTACCGCCCCAGTAAGTGTGAATTCCAATGCAATGGGGACTACTCCTGTGAATGTGAATCAGAATATGATGGGAGGGAGCTCAGGGATATGTGTGCCTAGCACCTTCATAGCTCTCAATGCTCCAGATGTCCTCACTGTTCCAGTTATTATTGGTCCAGTTGTTCCTATATATAACCCTAATTCAGTAGGGAATGTGAGACATGATTTGGCTCTTCCAACTAAAACGCAAGTTTCGAGGAATGCTCCTACAGCTTCAGGAGCAGGAGAATTCACTCCTTTAGTTCCAATAAATGCAAGTTCTCCTTGTAGCGCGAGTGCAGACCCATTGATGAATCAAACTGTATTTGGACCCTTTAGCACATTCCAGGGATTAACAGAGATTGATACGATTACATGGGAGCCACCTCTAAATGCAAATAGTAGTACACCTATAGAGGGAGGAATGCCTAAAGCTCCCAGGGGGCAGTCAAATTTGAGTGTCCAAGAATTAGATGAGTGGTTGAAAACTTTCAATGAAGCATCAAATGGGTGCAGAAGCACAGAATTGAGTCAGGGAACAACCAGGTCAACGCTAAAGGTAAATTTGGTGGATGTAGTCAAATTGAAACTGGAGCTGGATGAAATGATAAGTGGAAGTCTTGAATTAGCACAAACAGATGTTTTACAGCCAAATTAACTTTTGTTTATGAGCAAGAATGTTACTTGACGCGCAAGACAAGCTCATGATAAACTAATCGATTTGGCAAAAATGTATGAGGTAGATTTGGAGCGGACAAAGGCTTTACTAAAGAGCCACCAACTCTCTTTCTATGATCAGGACATAGAGAATATGAGAGTACCAGGGTTGAAAATGCTAATTCAGGAGCTGATTCAGAGTATTCGAATTTGGAGTATATTAGATAAATGGGAAAACAAGTGGTCATGGAAGAAGGGCCCCAAAAGGTCTATGGGGGAACCGCCTCTTCTAGGGGAGAATGGAGCAAGTACCACAAATTTCCCCTTATGGGAAGTACCTAGTGGAGGTTATGTTCTTGTGCCCTGGGGTAGAAAATTTATCTTGCGTCATTTACAAATGATTTTCTGCGTTTGAGAGAGAACCCTGTGGAGTGGTACAAACAGGTTGATTGATTTGTACACATTTCTAAAGTACTGTGGACTGATTTGAATACCTTGTTTGACATTGTTGTCCCAAACAATTTGTGGGCTTCATGCAAGATAGCCACGGAATGGCCTGAAAGGGAGCCAGAATGAGATGCATTGACACATGGCCCATCAGCTATTGTAATGAAAAAATATGACAAGATGATGACTTGGTTGAAAGCTAAGGTGCCTCCACGGGATATTGATTGGCTTAAGATTGATAGGACGACCCAGGAACCTAAAGAGGCGGTTCATGCATTCTATGAGAGATTGTTGCAGGCTTTTAAGCTATGTGGTGGAATGGAGACGTTGGAACCTAAGGATATGGGACAGTTTGTGTCCAGATTTGTGACAGGATTGATATCCGAAATCAGTATGATGATTCAACAGCATTTAATATGCTGGCAGAATAAGTCCATTGATGAGATTTTGCGTTATGCCATGTACTGCTATGATAAGAATGAGATGAAACAGAAGAGGCTCGAGGAAAAGCTGATGACTGTGCAGATGAAGGCTGCTCAGAGGGGTAACCAGAATCAGCCCTTTACGGGAAATGTGGCCTCTATGCATGGTGTTTCTCAGCAGGGAGCTTCTATTATGCAATGTGGAGGAGGTTTTCAGTCACAGGGTACAGGTCGAGGTATTCTTATTGGCCCAAGTAACGGAAGTGATGTGGCCTTTAAAAAGTCTAATCCATGCCACTACTGTAACTGGTTGGGGCACTGGAAGCGAGAATGTCGTCTTAATCCAGCTAATCAAGGACAAAATTTAGGATTTGACCAGCCTCAGAACAGCAACACTATGCAATCACAAAATGGACTGCGACAGAGGTCTCAAAATGTCAATGCACCCCAAGGTCCGTTGATGCAAGTCCCACAACCCCTGATGCCACAGCAAGCTGCTAATAACCCTAACTTTAATTCAAATCAGATTCCGAACATGAACCAGAATTCTTTTAAGAACCAAAATATAGCTCAGTAGTTTCATGTACTTGAGACGACAGAAGGATATGGGTCTGATCAGTCCTCCTGATTGTGCCTGAGGGGGGAGGAAGATTGTGCACTTGGCGCAGTTTTAGAGGTAGACCAGGGTGGCCCATTTGTTGATGCTGAAGTAGATGGCCACCCAGTGACATTCTTGAGTGACACTGGTGCTACCCGCTCTACTGTGAGAACAGTGGAGGTTCCAAAATGACCCCTCTCAGGAAGAAGAATCAAAGTTGTAGGAGTGGTGAATAAGCAGATGTCAAGTCCCTTGACAGAAGAAGTACCTGTAAAAATAGGGTCCTTTGCTGAAAATCATCAGTTTGTGGTGTGCAATGCGAGTCCTGTGTGTCTTTTGGGATGTGATCTGTTGTGCAAGTTCAATTGCATAATCTACTGCACACCAAGAGGCATAGAACTTCAGAAAAATGAAGAGGACATTGCTTTGAAGATATCAAATCAGAATTTAGCGGTTACAATGTTCCCAATGATGACAGTTGATGAGTTGCCCTCAGATCTCAGAGATTCGGTGAGGATGGAAGTCTTGGATTTTTTAGGGAAAGATATTGGACTCAAAGGAGTTGAGCTTGTCCGTGTACAAGTAAAACCCATTGTGGAGTACCCAAGAACACCACAGTACAATTTGACCCCTAAAACGATTGCTGGTATTGCTCCGGTGATTGAGAACATGATCCAACAAGGGATTTTAAAGGAATCATGGGTAGTCCTTGTAACTCCCCCATTATGGGCCTACAGAAGCCAAGCGGTAAGTACCACATTGTGCAGGACCTGAGAAAGAACATTGGTATTGTAGTTCCTTGTTGTCCCATGGTACGGAATCCAGCTGCGATATTATTCCAAATCCCATGTGAAGCTGAATGGTTAACTGTTATTGACCTTTGTCAGACATTTTTGTCCATGTAGTTGCACAAGGACAGTCAGTTCCTCTTCGCATTTCAGTTTGGCAGTCGTGTTTAGCATGGTGACAAGTTCCTCAAGGGTATACGGAGAGTCTGTCAATCTTTAACCAGATCTTGAAAAAGAATCTGGAGTCTTTGATCATGCCCTGCAATTCAGTGTTGGTCCAATACATCGATGACCTACTGGTTGCGTCAAACACTTGAGAAGCTTGCAAGATTGATACTATTGCCTTGCTGAATCATTTGGCTGAGAATGGACATAAAATGTCCCCGAACAAGTTGCAGTACTGTTTGACAGAGGTCATGTATCTAGGAAATCACATTGTGAAAGGAGCAAGGAAGGTGTCACAGGAAAGAATCTCAGCGATCATTCAGATGAATCTGCCAGCGACTCAGAAGGAAGTCAGGATGTTTTTGGGAATGGTGGGCTACTCTGGCCAGTGGATACCCAACTTTTACCTAGTGGCTAAGATTTACAGAGGCTGACACATAAGGATGTGTCAGATCTGGTGCTTCGGGACATCAACTGTTTTGTTGCATTCCTGGAGTTGAGAGAAAACCTCTGCTGCGCCCCTGGGGTAGGAATGCCTGATTATAACAAAGCATTTTTGCTTTTCTGCAGTGAGAGGGAGGGCTGCGGTCTCTCAGTGCTAACACAAAATCAAGGAGGTGCACAAAGGCCTGTTGCCTATTTTTCGGCTACATTAGATCCGATAGCCGCAGCATTGTCTGGATGTCTGAAATCTGTGGCAGACACAGGTGTCAGTATCGAGAGATGTGAAGCCATTGTGATGGGTCACCCTTTGATTGTTTATGTCCCCCATTCTGTTGAAATTCTGCTAACTAGGACTCGTACACTGAATATTACAAATAGCCGCTTCACTAAGTATCAGCAGGTTATTCCTGCAGCGGAGAATGTAATCGTAAAATGTTGTGCTGGTTGGAACCCTCCCACCTTACTGCCACTTCCTGATTGTGATGTTGACAATGCTGAAGTTGAACATGACTGTCTCGATCTTACTGAATTATGCACTAAGACCAAACCAGATATACAAGATGAACCACTACCTGAATCTGATTATGCACTGTTTGTGGATGGCTCGTGTTTGCGAGACCAAGAGGGAACTCTGAGAGCTGCATATGCAGTTTGAACAGTTCCAGGGGTAGTGGAGGCTGCCTGGCTACATGCAGTATTCTCTGCTCAGGTGGCTGAATTAATTCCCCTTACTAGAGCATGCTTGTTTCAGCTGAAGGTGACGATTTTTACTGATAGTCGGTATGGCTTTGGTGTCATGCATGATTTCGGGCAGCTATGGTCTCAAAGAGGGTTCATGACTTCGTCAGCCTCCCAATCCAAAATGGAGAACAAGTGCGAAAACCTTTGGAGGCTTTGCAGTAGCTCTCACACACTTGGAGTTATTACTAGCAGTACTAGGCCCAACTGTGTGAAAATGACACCAGTAATATGCACACTTGGGAAAGAGCCTATTCTACACCCTTCCCCCATCACCTTTATGCGGTGCAAAATGCTGTCCACCCCAGGCCTACCCCAGCAATTCGTATAATTCAATACCACCCAGTTATAGGGTGCACCCCAGGTCACAACAATATCAGAAATATGTACATACAAAGATGTATAACACTTTTTAGCAGCACCGTGGGCCGATGTTGCATGGGTAAAACAAATGTCATGTCAAACGTAATGCTTTTCTGGCAAGAAATCATCGTGTAAGGCAGCCCCAACAGCCAGTGTCGTGAATCACAGGTGGTCCGAAGACTTTCACTCCCACACATACACTCACTCCACACTGATACGCGGTGCAACTGATATCAGGCAGGCCCATACGGAACGCGCTCGCACATATATGTACTCAGCACCCTAATGCAGTGCAACTGATACTCAGCAGGTCAATTGATAGCACACTGCAGAGCCCATGGCTGAAGCCTCCCTTCACCCTCCAACTCACCCCGACTATCCAACACCCACAGATTGGAGATAACCCCCCCCCCCAACACTAGGCCACACGTGGCTAAAGTCACACTTAGTAAGGGTCCCAGGGAAGCAGGTGTGGGTAGGTAGCAGGACTAATTAGGAGGCAGCCATCAAATGGGTGTATGACCACCACTCAGGAAGTTCACCCACAGGATGCTGAGCAGAAGCAGGCTGAGGGCAATAGTCGGACACTGAAAAGGGTTCCACAAGGGCCTTTCGGCACAAGCCCAGTTCTGCGAAGCACAGAGTGTCACGCAGTCTCTTGACCTGCTTCAGATCATTCTCGAAAGCGTTCCTCCAGTGCAATCACTTTCACCACCCAGCTTCAAGCTGGGCAATACTACCTGTCAACATGTTGCCGTCCGGGGCCGGGTGAGGAGAGGGCAGTTGGTCTGCGGTGCTGAGGGTCAAAAAGGGAACAATCGATGAATGGAGAATGAAGCAGGGGAGCCTCTCGGAAGGAGGAGGCACCCAGTCAGGTACTCATCGATCAGAGTCACACCCAGGCAATCTGGACACAATGGCTGGTGTGCGTTGATAGGAGTCACCCTAGACTGTTCCGGTCACACACTATGATGAGTTGCAAATTCTGTACCTCTCTGGCAATGAGGGACAACGTCTGGTGCTCATTGATATGGGTCGCAGAAGACGATTCCGGACACACACAACAAAGAGTTGCAAATTCCATTCCTCGCTGGAAATGAGGCGCAATCTCCAGTGCACTTGGGTCGCAACAGGCAATTCCGGTCACACACACAGGCGCAAGTTTAGAAATAATATAATTAATAGACCTGATTGTGTTGTACACGCAACAACCTTTTTGCATCCCGGAGGCAGGGTATTGCTATCGCTGCCCAAACGCTGGCTTCTAACAAATGCCAATAGCGACCAATACTGAATGTCCAAAAAGTTTTTTATGTTTACCAGTCCACCCCACTTAGTAGTGTGTACAAAAAGAAAAAACTGTGTGAACTGTGTGGTCAGTTTACCTGCTTTTAGTGTACTAATGTGTTCCTGGATCCTTACTTTGATTTTGCGGGAAGTTAAACCAATGTAATGCAGACCACAAGCACAAGTTAGTCTGTATATTACATTGGTAGTGTTGCAATTGCTAAATTTGTTGAGATACCATGTCTTACCACTCAACAACAGCACACTTTTTGCTTTCTCTGTCAATTCACACACCGAGCAGCCACCACATATTTTTATGGTCATGAAAGTCACCAATGATGAAAAACGTGAGCAAACTGGTGAGTACCTGCCAGCAGCTCCCTTGGTGATGCTTACGTGAGGTACTTTCTGACCTTCACACATTTTTTCTTTTTGTACACACTACTAAGTGGGGGTACAAGTGGGGTGGGGTGGTAAACATTAAAAAAAAATTGGACATTCAGGATTGGTCGCTATTGGCATTTGTTAGAAGCCAGTGTTTGGGCAGAAATAGCAATACCCTTCCTCCAGGATCCAAAAAAGTTGTTGCGTGTCCAACACAATCAGGTCTATTAATTATATTGTTCGTTTTGAGTGGAGGGCGACCTGATTGATAACTCCCTTTTATGCTCCTTATTGTGGATGCAAGTTAAAAATGCCTCACGAAATAGAATGAGACGCTACTACGGTTACGCCCCCAAATCCGAAGGTCGCAACCTGTGAATCGAACACCGCACACAATGAGCATGCAGTCGGCGTGTCACAGGATAGAGATGAAGCACGATCTTTGAAGCGGGCCACGCTGGATCCTGCAACTGGTTAATCTGCTCACTGCCAACAAGACGCTTATGCATGCCGAGGTCCCCATGATGCTGTGCCACACGCCTCAGATGTGGGTAAGACTTCTGGGGCTCCTCACAAGGCAATCGGTCTCCAGGCACAATTCTTCCTTGCTCACGCTGCGCCACCAGTTGGGATCCAGCAGATGATGTGGGCACTTAAGAGGGCACCACTCTCAAGGTGTTGCAAGTAGACAGTGTGGGTCCCTCGTTAGAGATCTTTGATGTCCCTGATACCTCCAAAAGAACAGGGGGCAATCCAAAACGCCCTTGGAGAGCACACTTCAGGGTGCCACACAGCAGCAGGTAGTCAGTTCAGGCCAGCCACTATTCAGGAAGGGCTCACAGTCCTGTTCAATGTTAGTAATCCTCCTTTGTCACAACAGATTCCTCTGGCTGTGTGCACCACGCAGTTCCAGGTTCTCCGGTCCCACATCCCCACAAGTGTATCTTTACCCTTCCGAAGTATGGCACCAGTAGTTATACTGTAGTGTGCCTTTAAAGTTGGGGATGGTTCAAAGGGTCTCTCTTTGAACCACAGAGGTCTTCTCAAAATATCAGTCCTGTCTGCCATGAGGCTGTGGAATGCAGATCTTAATCCTTAGAGGGGCGATGATCTGGCTCCAGAGGTCAAGTGTCAAAACCTCTTCCTCCTATCTATCCAGCCAGACCCGCAAATGGCAGAGGTCTGTCGTTCCAGTTGCATGCCCAATGTTTTAGAGTTGTCGCTGCGGAGTGCCCAGATGTGCTCCCCCAGCCTACAGTGTGGACTGGAGCCAAGCACAAAGGCACACAAAGAGTTTTAGAGCAGAGAAATACGCACTTTCTAGATGTGGCATTTCTACGCTAGTCATGACAAAACCACCTTTACCACTGGAAAGGATTTGTCATTGAGAATCCAATTATAGGAACATTATGAGGCTGCTCCACTGCAATCAACTATTGCAGCCTGAAGTACTTGCAACCATTCCCCCATGTTAGCCTATGGGAAGAGTAAGCCTCATAGATAGTGAAAACACACATGGGTATTTCCCTCTAATTGGGCAAAAAACACATGTGTACCTGCCTGGCCTTTCACCTACCACTCACTTTACTGCTTAAGACGCACCCTCAGGATGCTCTAGTGGTAGTGAAAGGTCCTCTCAGGATGGCCGGTGATTTAGAAAGGCCAGCCTGAGTAGATGCACAATTACGCACACACAGACCTGCAATGGCAGGATGGACACACGTTTTAGAAACACCATGGATGCAAGTGCGCACACCGGCCTGCAATGTCAGGCTCTACACATGTTTAAAAACACCATAAGTGCAAATGCACACACCGGCCTGCAATGGCAGGCTCGACACATGGTTAGAAACACCATAGGTGCATATGCGCACACCGGCCTGCAATGGCCGGCTGGACACATGTTTAAGCACATCATTGGTGCAACTGCGCAGACCGGACAGGTTTTAAAACATCATAGGTGAAACTGCGCACACTGGCCTGCAATGGCAGGCTGGACACAGGTTTACAACCACCATAGGTGCAATTGCGCACACACAGGCCTGCAATGGCAGACCTGACCTATGCTTAGAAACCTCAGGTAAGCACCACTTCCTAACGTGTGTAGGAAGGGCGCCCACACTTTCACACTGCATTTACAGTGGGAAAGTGACGCAGGCCAATCAGCCACAGCCAGGAAATGTCTCATGGGGAGAGCCGACCCCTTAGGTATGGAAAACCCACATGGGGGGAAGTCCCTACCCGGGCAGCGAACATGCAAGCGTACCTACCCGGCCTCTCACCTACCCCGAGCGCCATCCCTCAGGACTCACCCTAGGGCCGCTCTAGTGGTAGTGGAAGGCCCCCTCAGGGTTGGCTGATGAGTGAGGAAGGCCAACCTGAGCATAATACATGTTTGACAGGTTATTCCTGTGGGTGGCACAATCAGTGCTGCGTCCCACTATTAGCCAGTGCAGTATGTGGTGTACCTTTTTACAGGGCACTCACAGGTACAACACCTAAACCAATCAAGTAAGCACCCTATCCTGACATGTGTAGGAAGGGTGCGCACACTTTCCCACTGCACTACAGTGGGAAAGTGCCCAGAGTCCGAAGGTCAGGAAAAGAGAGTTGGCAAAAACCTGGAGGACAAAAGCAAAATGTTTTTGGGAAATCCCCCTCAGAAAGGCCATGTTCAACACTGGTGAAGGACCTAGTGTTGTAGAACCGTGAGTGGCAGCAAGGGAACGTTGGCCCAGAAGACAAGAAAGAGGGAGATTGAGGTTGCCAAATAAACATGAAACTCCAGCTATTCCTGAAACGTCTGAAGAATCTGATCTGAGTGGTGATGAGGGTGGAGGGCCTGCTTTCAGGAGGTCAAAGAGATCAAGAGTGCCTTGTCGGAGGTACTCCTCCCCTAAGTGGGACATATCTTGCTGAAAATGATTGAGAGAGAGAATTTGAAGGATTTGGGAACAGTATTGAAGATTCATCTGCTATTACCCGACTTTCAATTTCAATATTACCTATTTTTACACTTTCTTTTGTCAACGAGTTTAAGCTCTTTGAGAAGTGTTGTTTTGGATATGACTGATTCTTCTCTGCTGGATCTGAGGAAGTTTCCAGTGGACCTAAATTAACTGAGTCGTTCCCTTTTGGAAATAATTGTTGATAGACGATTTGTTATCAGAGACAGTTGGCACTAGAGGTGTATACACGTTGCTATCGAAGACTTTTAATAGAATTCCTGAAAGAAATAAGAAGATTACCTAGGCCCAAGTTGAATAAGAAAACATTTAGGGAATACCTTTAGATTGAACACGGAGTAAGGTTAAGGGAGCCTCACGAAGAAATTGTGCATGAAAGTCATTGTATATATCCTATGAACTTTGGTTTTGCTTTTGCACAGGTGGAAACATATAGAGGAAATTTTGCTGCTGCTATTCTTCGCCCTATGGTCTGACTTTAGTGAAGTCATATTATCGTAGACGTAGATACATATTAGGGATTACTTTCTTAGTTATAGTGCAGTATTCATTTCATTGCTTGTAGGATTATATTCCCCTACATCTAATGCAGTAGATTATAAGGAAAAGTCTAAACCCAAATCATCACATGTAGCTGATAGAAACATTTATTCATTAGACGATCAAGATTTACATACAGATCTATCTAGAGGAGATTACACTTTGAATGCATATGATGGAGCAGGCTAATTGAAAATTTTTTAACCTCCTAATATTTACGTTAAATAAATTAACACACATGTTCGTCTTAGTGAATAACCAACCATGTATGTTACATGTAAAGGGTTAAAGGTAACACGCTATATATGTGCAAACTAATTTACTTACAATTGTTAACGTGGATAACATAAGTCTGACAATTGCGTACTAATTAGAATAATAAATGCATGATTTGTGCTTGGAAATAAACTGTGTAGTGGCAAAACAAAGCGTTGGTAAGTAAGGGATGGCTTTATATGTCACTTTTGCTAGGTAATACCTAATTGGGGTACGTAGAATGACGGGAGGGAAACGAAAAGGCTTATATTCTTTATTCTTAACTCTGTTTTGTTTATCTTTATAATAGTGCGCTTAGGCCTGTTGAGCAGCGAAATAAGATGGCCGCCATGAGTTAGAGTACGCAGGCGCGAGAGGGGTTACGAAAGAAAGAAAGGCCGTGAACAAGAGGGATCATGTGATCATTCCAAAAGCCTAGGATGGAAGCGTGGTCAAGGCTGTGATGACCTTATCGCATAAACGTGTGCCAAAGCAAGACAGCAAAAAGCGTGAGAAGTCGCAGTGAATAAATGAATGGACAATAAACTGACCGACTGAAAAGTATCAGAAAAAGATACAGTTTGAAAACCATGAACTAAGGGATGATGTCGTGAACCCGTGAGAAACGACAAGAATATGAACTTGTCACAAAGAACTGGTTGAAACAAGGATATTCATGAGGAGATGTATACTGACCCGAATGGACCAATTAGAGAGAATCTCGCCATAAAGATGTAACATTTTCACTTAGTAAGCTAGTATTAGGGTATAAGAAGACCTACTCTTAGAGGGGAGGGGGTTAGCTGCTGTTGCCGTTTTTACGAACTGATGCTGCAGCTGCTGCTGTTATTTTATATTTTTGATTGAGCATGAGACGCTGATATTGGAGAACTTTTTAATCCTAATAGATTTTTTCATTTAAAACATTAGACTTTTATTCTTAAAATACTAAAGGGGAAAGGAACGAGAAGGCCTGTTTTTCCAGGACAGATAGATAGATCTTTTGGGAGTTCTTGCTGTGACGAACTTTATTTTTCCATCTAATAGGTATGCATTGCAATTTCAATTTATTCTTATAATGATGCTAAATGTAATAATCTGAATAATAAATTTGAAACTTATTCATGCTTTTAAACTTTATATAAACTTTATTATCTTTAAACAATGAGTCAGTGGTTCTTTAGCTCAATGATAAATGTAAATGTTTAAAGGTTTATAGTGGTTGAGCTGGTCTTAATCACCATCAACTGATTCCTACTAGTTGGTCCATCGACCAATGAGCGGAATACCTTAGAGCTTGAGAAGTGTAATGTCGTCTTTATAAAAAGGTATCCCGTCTCCTTCCAGCATATCATTTAACTGTTTTTCTCCTAGGTAAGAACGGATGAAATCCAGGGAATAAATGAGTGAGTGAATGTATATGCGGTGTTATGGGCCCCACCGTCATATGGATATAGTTGTGTTTAAGAGGAATATTTGCACCTGGACGTCCAAAGACATATAGGAGAAGAAATTTTATTGATAGCGCTGGATCAGATTTCTTGGTAGCAGAGTTATGGTTACTATAGATTAGTTTGGTGATTATTGATTATTGATTATTGATTATTTTATGTCTAACATTCTATGTTGAGTCGCGTTATGTTATATGTAAGTCAAAGTTTTAACGCTTCCGGGAAGTAGGAAGTGGAACACGTGTGGCAAAGAGAAGTCACATGGAATAGTGCATTGTCTGAGTTCATATTGGTGATAACACAGGTTGTGTTATGATAGGGACATTTTCTGTATAAAAGGTGCGTGAGTGAAATAGCAACCGGTTTTCTTGTGAAACTCTGGCCTTAATTCTCAGGAGCAGTGTAGTCTCCGCATGTGTTTTATCCCCAGAGAAACGGGTTTACTCCTTGCTTGAAAGAAGGGTAAGGTAGAGGGAAGTGCTACACTTATCGAACGAAACTGTATTCTTGCAAGCTAGAATAGACTGTCACTTTTGTTTAGCGAAATCAGACAATGGAAATGTGGTTTTAATGTTGTAATTAACAAAGAACTGTTGAAAAGTAAATTGCCGATAAATTTTGTAAAGGAGGGGTCAGGAGCAGAACGGACGTAGACAAAAGCCGCGCTGGGATTGGACAGTGCGCTAGTCATACAAAACTGACGTAGACAAAAGCCGCGCTGGGATTGGACAGTGCGCTAGTTACAGAAGCCGCTCTGATTGGAGCATTGGTGTGAGTCGCGCTGGGATTGGTCAGATAAATCAGTGACGTAGAAGCTTAGGATTGGAGCGTTGGTGTGAGTCGCGCTGGGATAGGTCCGAATAACGCATAGAGAATAGTGTTGAATCGCGGACTTTTGAGAAGGGAAAGAAATTGTGAATCATGGCTTATTATGAGTATGGTAGAGAGAAAACGTCGTGGATGTCTAAAGTTAAGAATTTTTTTAAGAAGGACAAAAAGGTAGTGACTAGAGAGGGACAAGTAATTCCTCCGCCGAAGTCACCAGCTTCGCACATGATGTTGAAGTACGGATATCATACCTGCATATGGTTAGAAAATTGGACTAAATATACTAAAAATGATGGAGCATTGGCTTTTCCTGAGAATGGTTCATTTAGTGTAGCTGTACTTCGGAATTTGAGAGAGAAAATGGCAATGCTTGAACCTAAACCTAGACCGACACAGTTTGAAGCATTAAGTGAATGGGAAGATGAGATGTATGAACGAGAAAGATTCAGAGGATTAAGAAATCATGAGTTTGTACCCGGAAGGTTGTGGGGAGTGAATCATGAGGACAGAATAAAGCGTTGGAGATATGCTAATATGACAGGAGGTTTGTTTCCGGCTTTTACAGTTGAGGAAGAAGCAAAGAGAAAGTGTACAGAGAAAAAGAAGCATGTGGTTACTGAAAAGTATGGGTATGGTGGTAGTGAGACAGAAGATGAATTGCTGGAAGATATTCTAAACAGAAATCCACCTCCATACCAACAGAATTCTGCGGTGGTGACACCTAATGCACCGCCAATGGAAACTGGGAGGAATAAAAATCCAGAACGAGGATATGAGATAAATAGGTCACAAGATCAGTTGAAAACTCCACAAAATGAGAAGACAGAAAGTGACAATACAACTGAATTGGCAAAAACCACAAGAGAATTAACTGAAAAGATAAGAGAATTAACAATGAATATGGAAGCTGTAACCGTACCAGTAACGATAGGTCCAGTAATACCAGTTTTTGAGAATCAGAAAATTGAAGAGCATTCTTTAGTCATTCCTATGAATTCACACTTGCAAAGAAGGAAAGAAGGGATGGAATTTGACAGTGAAGGTGCAAGAAACTTGGTTAGTACATATAGACCAAGCCCACCTACTAATTTAACGATAAATGAGAATGAGTTTAGGAGAATACCTATGGTAACTGAGTCTGCATCGGAGACACCAGAAAGAAGTAAAAATTGGATAGAATTAAATAGTACGCCTGTAGGTCCGACTCCAGATGAATTGAATGAATGGATGAAAACTTTAAAAACGAAAGAGACAGAAACAAAACCATTGGATGTAATTAGGTTAAAAATAGACATGGAAGAATTGATCTTAGGGACAATTGGCACAGAAAAACTGAAATCTTATCAGGATGACGAGATTATGTTCTTATGCAAGAGCATTACATGGAGAGCTAGAAATTTACATGACAAATTAGAAGAAACAGCAAATGAACTAGGAGTAGAATTTGTAAAAGTGAGAACGTTGCAGAAACCATATAGAGTAGATTTTTGCGAAAAAGATATAGAGAATTTGAACACATCAGGAAGATTAACCCAAATAAAAGAATTAATTGTTTTACTGAGGAAATGGGGTGATGTGGATAGATGGAGAAGCAGATGGACTAAAAGGAATGAGAAAGTGACAGACAAAGCGTCTTTGGCTTTTGCGGTGACAGACAAGGAATCGATGGTAAGGGAGTACCCGATGAGAGAAACTCCAGGAGGTAGTTATGTGCATGTTCCATGGTCTAGACAGGATATACTGTCATTTACAAATGACTTCCCAAAATTGAGAGAGAAGCCAGTAGAATGGTACAGACAAGTGGAGAGATTTGTTAAAGTTTCAAAGGTGTTGTGGATAGATTTGGATGGGTTGTTTGACATAGTAGTACCAGCTGATTTGTGGACAGAATGTAAGATTACAATTGATTGGCCAACTGTAGAATATCCAAGAGATACTAAAACAGGAGCGCCAGGACCAGAAGTGATGAGGAAATATGATCAAGTAATTACCTTTTTGAAGAATAAGATTCCGCCCAAAGAAACGGATTGGGTAAAAATAGACAGAACCACACAGGAAAGCAAAGAATCAGTACACGCATACTATGAGAGGCTACTGTTAGTTTTCAAACAGTATAGTGGCTATGAGACATTAAATGAGAAGGATATGAGTCATTTTGTATATAGATTTGTTTATGGTTTGAAACCAGAGATAAGTGAAATGATTAAACAGCATATGATTTGTTGGCAGAATAGCACAGTTGATGAAGTTTTGAGGTATGCTAAATATTGTAGTGATGATATTGAGAGCAGACAGCGTAAATTGAAAGAGAAAGCAATGTGGGCACAAGTGAAAGTTGCAGAGAAGCAAGAAGCTCAATTGAGTAATCCTGTTAATGAGGCAGGACCGACTAGGTTTAAACCAAATATAGGTAAAGGAAAAGGTCAAATGAGCATAGAAGAGGCAAAGAAAAAGTGGCCATGCCACAACTGCGGAAAGTTAGGGCATTGGAGAAACGAGTGTAAATTTCCTCCAAAACCTAATACGGAAAATCAATCATTAAATCCACAGGTGCAGAGTGAGGTAGTTACCCAACAAAGTCAGGTGCCACAACCACCACTTCCCAAGAGCGTTAATCAACAGAAATACAGTGCAGAAACAGGATTCTACGGAGGAGAGCAGGTAACACAATTGCCGCGCGCAGCTGCCATATCTCAGTACTGGCTACGACAGGATGGTGATGAGTCGGATGAAAGTTTATGACGGTGCCTAGGAGAGGAGGAGGAAGAGTGCGTGCTTGGCGCAACTCTAGAGGTAGATCAAGCAGGTCCATTTGTGGATGGAGAAGTGAATGGTGCAAATGTAACATTCCTTGTGGACACTGGAGCTACCCGTTCTACTGTTAGGTCAGTGGAAATTCCAAACCTTCCTCTCTCAGGTGAACATATCCAAGTAGTGGGTGTTTCGAATCAGCAAATTAAGGCGCCTCTTACTAAATTAGTGGAGGTAAAAATTGGTCCATTTAGTGAAATGCATCGATTTGTGGTATGTGATTGCAGTCCTGTGAACCTATTAGGACGCGATTTGCTTTGCAAGATGAACTGCACCATCTATTGTACGCCAGATGGAATTGCATTTCAGACCCCAGATGAAGATGTATTGTATAAAATGACCATGGTAAAGTTAGAATCAGAAGCGAACGATTTATTTCCCATATTTGATGTAGAGAAAATCCCAAGTGAACTGAAAGAAACAGTGAAACAGGAAGTGTGGGACTTCACGGGAGAAGATATAGGGTTAATGAAAGAAGTAGACCCTGTTAAAATTTCTGTTAAAGAAGGAACGAGTTACCCAAATACGCCACAGTATAAATTGACACCAGAAATAATTGAAGGAATAACACCAGTAATAAACAAAATGATTGAGCAAGGGATTCTGAGAGAAATAATGAGCAGTCCATGTAATTCGCCGATAATGGGACTGAAAAAGCCGAATGGAACATATAGAATTGTACAGGATTTGAGAAAGGTAAACAAAATTGTTGTGCCTTGCTGCCCAATAGTGCCAAACCCTGCTGTAATTCTATACCAGATTCCACGCGAAGCAGAATGGTACACAGTTATTGATTTGTGCCATGCATTTTTCTCTATTCCATTACATCCAGATAGCCAGCCATTATTTGCGTTCAGGTTCGGAGAGCGTATTTTGGCATGGTGCCGAATTCCTCAGGGGTATACAGAAAGCCCCTCGATCTTTAATCAGATTCTAAAGAAATCATTGGAAGATTTGAAAATGCCAGAGAAGTCAGTGATGGTTCAGTACATTGATGACCTACTGGTGGCATCAAAAACAAAGGAAGCATGTGTTAATGATACAATTGCTTTGCTGAATCATTTAGCAAAAAGAGGACATAAGGTGTCCCCATCGAAGTTGCAGTTTTGTCAACAAGAGGTCCAGTATCTAGGGCATAAGATTGAGAAGGGAGTGCGAAAGGTAACGACAGAAAGAATAAAAATAATCCAAGGAATGAGAGCTCCAATGACACAAAGAGAGGTAAGAATGTTCCTAGGAATGGTTGGATATTGTCGACAATGGATAAGTGGATTTTCATTAATTGCAAAACCATTGCAGAGATTGACAAAGAAAGATGTAAAAGATCCATTTGAAATGAATGACGAGGAAATGAAAGCATTCAGAGAACTAAAAAGGAAACTGTGTGAAGCTCCGGCATTGGGAATGCCTGACTATGAGAAAGATTTTGAATTGTATTGCAGTGAAAGAGATGGGTGTGCGTTTTCAGTCCTGGTGCAGAGACATGGAAACATGAAAAGACCCATTGCATATTTTTCAGCTGTTTTAGACCCAGTAGCGAAAGCGTTGCCTGGATGTTTGAAAGCAGTTGCTGCTACTTGTGTAAGTTTGGAGCAGAGTGAAGGCATAGTGATGGGATATCCACTGAGAGTATATGTCCCTCATTCTGTGGAAATTCTGTTGACAAGAACCAAAACCCAATACATGACACATAGTCGGCTGACTAGGTATGAAAAAGTAATTTTGAGTGCAGACAATGTGACCATTGACAGATGCATGAATGTGAATCCTTCAACATCATTGCCAGATGAGGAGAGTGTGATTGAAATGGATGAAGTTGATCATGATTGTCTGAATGTACTCGAATATTGTACAAAACCGAGACCTGACATACGGGATGAGCCTTTAAAGGAATCAGATTATATTCTGTTCGTGGATGGCTCTTGCTTGAGAACGAATGATGGAGTTCTAAGTGCAGCATATGCAGTTTGCACAGTAGCTGCTGTAATGGAAGCATCTTGTTTGAAAGGGATACGTTCTGCCCAAGTAGCGGAGTTGATAGCTCTAATTCAAGCATGCAAGTTGGGAAAGAATGTTCGAATAACAGTTGTCACGGATAGCCAATACGGCTTTGGAGTGGTGCATGATTTTGGCCAGATCTGGTCTCAGAGAGGTTTCTTGACGTCTGCAGGGTCACCGATAAGAAATGGTGAATTTGTGAAAAAGTTGCTTGAGGCGATACAGCTGCCTAAACAGATTGCGGTAGTGAAGTGCAATGCACATAAAAATGGGGAAGACTACATAACTGTTGGTAATAAGTTTGCTGATGAAATTGCACAGTATTGTGCTAAAAATGTGGTCTCATTGAACCGGAACCAAGAAAGAGAGCATATTTCATGTCCTTTGCTTTTTACTAACCCTGTTGAGACATGGGATGAGGTGAGACAATTACAGGAAGCAGCAGATGATGAGGAAAAAGATAACTGGATAAAAGCAGGATGTAGAAAACATGAGGAAAATGATGTTTGGGTTTACCGGGATGAAAGACCCGTTATGCCTGATAGCATGATTTCTGACATGGCACGGATGTACCATGGACAAGCTCATATTGGGAGAGATTCAATGATCAGACTTTTTAGACAAACATGGTATAATCCAAAATTCAGAGCCATAGCTGAGAGTCTTTGTCAAAGGTGTCTTATTTGTCAACAGCTAAATCCAGGAAGAAAGACAGTAGTGAGTCTAGGAACAATAGGACGAGAGGGAGGTCCTTTCACGAGAATGCAAATGGATTTTATTGAAATGCCTCCGAGCAATAGACTAAGGTATGTCCTTGTAGTCGTCTGTTTGTTTTCCCGTTGGGTGGAAGCATACCCGACCAGAAGGAATGATGGAATTACAGTAGCAAAACTAATGCTGCGAGAATTCATTCCAAGGTATGGTTTTCCAGTAACGATTGAAACAGATAGAGGAACACATTTTCAAAATGAATTGGTTCAATTGATTTGTGAAGCACTTAGTATTAAACAGAAACTGCATTGTGCATACAGACCAGAGGCTTCTGGAATAGTAGAGCAAGTGAATGGAACAATTAAGAACAGACTAGGTAAAATGTGTCAAGCCACAGGACTCAAATGGCCAGATGCCTTGCCATTAGTCTTAATGACAATCAGAAGTATACCGGAAAGAAAGACAGGACTCAGTCCCCATGAGATAATTATGGGACGAGCAATGAGACAAGCACATGTACCTGTCAACAAACTACTGACTATAACTGATGATCTGGTGCTGGATTATTGCAAAGGATTGGCTGATGTGGTACGTTCTGTGTTTCATCAGGTTGGACCGGATGCGACCACTCTTGAAAGAAAACCGGCTCACGATTTGAATCCAGGAGATTGGGTCCGCATAAAAGTCCATCGAAGAAAAAACTGTTTGGTTCCTCGTTGGGACCAACCACGACAAGTGATCCTGGTAACAACAACTGCAGTCAAGTGTGCTGGAGTGAAACACTGGGTACATGCCAGTCACACCATCAGAGTTCCAGATCCTGAAGCTCGACCTGTGAGTCGACATCTGGAAATATCTGATACCAGTTCAGCATCTGATGTAGAGGAAGAGACGAACAGGGCTCCAGAATCTGAAGATCGACCTGTAAGTCGACATCTGGAAGACCCAAGTACAAGTGCAACAACAGGAGGAGTGGAGGAAATAGCAGAAGTTCCAGAATCTGAAGATCGACATGTGAGTCGACATCTGGAAATATCAGACACCAGTTCAGCATCTGATACAGAGCATTCGGATTGTGAGGAAAATCTGAAAAGAAATTGGAAATTTGATAATATAGAAGAAGAAACTGAGCAAAGAGACAGTAACAGTGAGCAACCAAGTACAAGTTGTGGTGAGAACACTTCAGAGACAATATTAATAGACGAAGAAGGGAGAGTTTCAAATAGAAAGTTAGAAGAATCGGAAGATCCCCGAGGAGCAATAGGGACAGGTCGGCGAACAAAAGAACAGGGAAATCTAGACACAGATAGAGAGATTGACACAAATTCGGAAGAACCTCGAGGAGGGACAGAAGTAGGTGATCAAAAGAAAACACGAGAAAAACCACAAATAGATGAAAGAAATGACATTATAAATAAAGTAAGAACTGAAACAGAATCAGAAGAAAGTGGAGAAGAAGGAAACAGGAAACTAGAGTTGAGAAAGAGAACTTGGAGAACAGAAAGAGAGGAAAAAGAAAGTGAACCAAAAAGGCCAAGAAAAGGAGACAATTGGCCCAACGAAGTTAGAAAACTGAGATACAAGATCATAAGGCTAGGTGGAAAAAGTGCAGAGCAAGTAAATGAGATAACCAGTCAAAAGGAACCAGAGAAACAAGGTGGAAAACACTTGCAGAAAACAAAAAGAATAAAGAAAGCAAATCTGAAGTATAAATCGCCTGAATGGTTATACATTGCCCTGACTGATATCAAAGAAGAAGAGATCACTCACGAGAACCCGGAACAAAGCTACAAGTTAATGGGTGAAGGTGAAGTGCAACAAATCTAAAGAAATTTGAACGAATTTCTACCGGACTGGACAAAACACTGGATTTGACAGGAAAGAGTTCTGAAAAGAATTAAAGAAAGTACCAAACAAGACAAAGTGAAAGTGCAGGGTGGCTAAGAGGTCATTTCTGAGGTGTGGTGACACATTTTCTGTACATACTATATAATAGGTAATAGAACAAAATGGTAGATACTAAAAATAGAACATGTAGATGTGAGTTCTTACGTAGATGGTGTAAGATGTGCTTCTTTTGTACAGGATTATTAATGACCGTATGGATTATTTTAGCAATCACCATTCCAATAAGATTAGCTGTAGAAGAAACGTCTATATTAAAGAATAACACAGAGAAAGAAAATGGAGCTAACATGCAGGAAACAGCTATAGTAAAAAGTAGTGCAGAGTTGCATAAGGACAAATCAATAACAGATTTTTCAAAAAATGTTTTTACTAAATTATTATATGAGTATGTAGAAACCATGGATGTGAGAGATTGTTATGTTTGTATGCAATTACCTGCGTCTGTTGCAGAAGGTGTGACCTATCATCACCTTCCTTTGACGTATGGAATAACATGTAGTGTTTTAGCAAGTCTATTTTACAAGACAGGGAGATTAGAATACTATTACACTGACATAGATAAGATTTTTGCAGAGATTCCTATAAATTTCTGAACTAAATAAAGTAAAAGAAGCAAGGATGTTTGGCGAATATTTTTTAGAAGATAAAGTTCTAACATTAGATGATATAGTTAAAAACAACCTTACCTGTGAGCTAAGAAATGAAGAAAAGGTGTTTTTAGAAATGGTTGAAGATAGAAGGGTAAAATTTCAAAGAAAAGTGATAGAAGAGACAAAAACACCTCTTTGGGCGTTTGAGGAAGAAAATCATGACAAGAAAAAGACAAATGCAGCTATGTCTCTGGATTGGCCCCAACAGGGAAGGTTGTGCATTAGAAGAAATAGAACAAGATATGACAATTATTTCGTGGGTTCCAGTGATTGCCAAGACAATTATAACATTTTAGGAGGTTGGGGATTCAAAGGGGAAAAGATCCAATATTTCCTGGGATCTACTATATTTGCGGTAACAGAGCTTATTACAGGCTGCCGGACCATTGGTATGGATCATGTTATTTAGGCCTGGTCTTTCCAAAGATTTTTCATATAGACAGAACAGAAAAGGGAACACACGAAATGGTAAAGACATTTACACGTAGGAAAAGGAGAGCTTTTCAGAAATAGTAGGTGATGTTTTTGGAGCATTGATACCAGCAGTGGGAATATCTTTGAATGCATTTAAAATTCGGAAATTATCCACAGTAGTAGATCGTTTATCTACAGATACTGCTGGAGGGTTCTTGATGGTAAATACCGAAATGGTTGCCATGAGAGCTATGGTGATGCAAAATCGACTTGCCCTTGACATTCTTTTGGCAAAAGAGGGTGGAGTCTGTGGAATGCTGAAAGTCCAACATTGTTGCACTTACATTCCAGATAAAAGTGAAAATATACAAAAGTATATTAAGAATATTACCAATTTGCACAAAGAACTTGTTCCACTGGAGGTTGAAAATGCATTGGGAAAACTTGGTAAGAGTTTTTCCTCAGTAATAAATTGGTTTACTAGAATGAGTAGATTAGTAATAGGGAAAATAATAATAGTAGCAACTATGATAATAATAATAGTTTTAGTACTGAAGCTAATAATTACATGTATAAAGAGAAGAAGAAGGCAAAACAAAATAGAAAAAGAAAATAAGATAAACAAAGAAAGAGAAAGAGAAATGGGTGAAATAGAACTAGAAGAAATAAAAGAAAACATGTATAAGAAGACAAAGAGACAAGTTGAAAGGGATACAGTTGTGTAAAACTAACAAAAACAAACGGACAAAGAAATATGCTATCTGATAGAATTGTATAACATGGGTTTTTGTGGTGATATTAAAAATCACCAAAGGGGGGAGTTGATGGAGCAGGCTAATTGAAAAATTTTTAACCTCCTAATATTTACGTTAAATAAATTAACACACATGTTCGTCTTAGTGAATAACCAACCATGTATGTTACATGTAAAGGGTTAAAGGTAACACGCTATATATGTGCAAACTAATTTACTTACAATTGTTAACGTGGATAACATAAGTCTGACAATTGCATACTAATTAGAATAATAAATGCATGATTTGTGCTTGGAAATAAACTCTGTAGTGGCAAAACAAAGCGTTGGTAAGTAAGGGATGGCTTTATATGTTGCTTTTGCTAGGTAATACCTAATTGGGGTACGTAGAATGACGGGAGGGAAACGAAAAGGCTTATATTCTTTATTCTTAACTCTGTTTTGTTTATCTTTATAATAGTGCGCTTAGGCCTGTTGAGCAGCGAAATAAGATGGCCGCCATGAGTTAGAGTACGCAGGCGCGAGAGGGGTTACGAAAGAAAGAAAGGCCGTGAACAAGAGGGATCATGTGATCATTCCAAAAGCCTAGGATGGAAGCGTGGTCAAGGCTGTGATGACCTTATCGCATAAACGTGTGCCAAAGCAAGACAGCAAAAAGCGTGAGAAGTCGCAGTGAATAAATGAATGGACAATAAACTGACCGACTGAAAAGTATCAGAAAAAGATACAGTTTGAAAACCATGAACTAAGGGATGATGTCGTGAACCCGTGAGAAACGACAAGAATATGAACTTGTCACAAAGAACTGGTTGAAACAAGGATATTCATGAGGAGATGTATACTGACCCGAATGGACCAATTAGAGAGAATCTCGCCATAAAGATGTAACATTTTCACTTAGTAAGCTAGTATTAGGGTATAAGAAGACCTACTCTTAGAGGGGAGGGGTTAGCTGCTGTTGCCGTTTTACTGAACTGATGCTGCGGCTGCTGCTGTTATTTTATATTTTTGATTGAGCATGAGACGCTGATATTGGAGAACTTTTTAATCCTAATAGATTTTTTCATTTAAAACATTAGACTTTTATTCTTAAAATACTAAAGGGGAAAGGAACGAGAAGGCCTGTTTTTCCAGGACAGATAGATAGATCTTTTGGGAGTTCTTGCTGTGACGAACTTTATTTTTCCATCTAATAGGTATGCATTGCAATTTCAATTTATTCTTATAATGATGCTAAATGTAATAATCTGAATAATAAATTTGAAACTTATTCATGCTTTTAAACTTTATATAAACTTTTATTATCTTTAAACAATGAGTCAGTGGTTCTTTAGCTCAATGATAAATGTAAATGTTTAAAGGTTTATAGTGGTTGAGCTGGTCTTAATCACCATCAACTGATTCCTACTAGTTGGTCCATCGACCAATGAGCGGAATACCTTAGAGCTTGAGAAGTGTAATGTCGTCTTTATAAAAAGGTATCCCGTCTCCTTCCAGCATATCATTTAACTGTTTTTCTCCTAGGTAAGAACGGATGAAATCCAGGGAATAAATGAGTGAGTGAATGTATATGCGGTGTTATGGGCCCCACCATCATATGGATATAGTTGTGTTTAAGAGGAATATTTGCACCTGGACGTCCAAAGACATATAGGAGAAGAAATTTTATTGATAGCGCTGGATCACATACTATTGCTTTAAGAATATGTCGGAACCATGGATGCAAGGGATTGCTACGTTTGTATGCAATTGCCTGCTTCAGTGGTTGTAGGCATAACTTATCACCATATACCTTTAACGTATGGTGTTTCCTGTAGTCTTTTATTGAGTCTTTTCTATAGACAGGGTAATTTCTAGTACTATTATTTGAATTATGATTTAGTCTTTTCAGAAGTTCCTAGTTGCAAACATTTGAATAAACATGCATATTCCCAAATAAGTGACACAGTTCTAAGTTACTCTGTCCCTATCAAAGCATTAGACACAGTTCATGCCCATAGACATAACCTAACTTGTTTGTTGACGGACGATGAAAATAATTTTTTTGATCTAGTGGAAAATAGGTTCTGAGCAGTATTAGCTAATGTCACTGGATTAACGAGAATACCCAAATGGTTACAAGAGGAGATGGATCATCAACTAGCAGGAAGTACAGGAGCATTATCCGTAGATTGACAACATACAGGGAAATTGTGTATACAGAACGATAAGAATGAGTTGGATACTTTGTTTATAGGAAAAAGTGAATGTGATCATATGTTTGAAGCTAGAGCACGATGGGAATTATATTTAGATGGAGAAGATCCTGTGATTCCTGGAGTTTATTTTATTTGAGGGAAAATGCTTATTTCAATTTGCCCAAGAAATGGTATGGCACATGTTATCTAGGAGTAGTTATTCCCAAAATATATCATGTAGAGAATTTTGATCATTCTGTGTGGGAACAGAAAAATAGACCCAAAAGAGGAGCCAGTGCTTGAGAACTAGTGGGACATATTTTTGGTGCAATTATCCAAAATGTAGGGGTGATACTGAATGATATTAAGATTAGAAAATTGTCTACCATAGTTGGTAAGCTGTCCACTAGTATGACAGGAGCTTTGTTACTTGTAGATCCTGAAATGGTTGCTATTAGGTCAATGGTTTTGCAGACTAGACTTGCGTTAGACATTCTTTTTGAAAAGGAGGGCAGAGTCTGCCAAATGTTGAAAGTTCAGCAGTGTTGTACTTATATTCTCGATAACAGTAAGGTTTTACATAAGTATACCAAGAATATTACTGACTTACAGAGAGATTTGAGTGGGTTGACAGCCACAGGTGCATGGGAAGCCACTGGAAATGGATTTAGTGCAGTAGGCAAATGGTTTGGAAATCTGGGAAGTGAAATAGTGGGTTCTATCTTGAAATCTCTTGTGATTTTTGCCCTTTGTGCAATGTGATGCATGTTTGAACTATGTTGTATTAATGTCTCCACAAATGTCCCAGCTATTGCATAACGTAAATGACAGTATAAATCTAATCATTATAACACATACGTAATGTATAGAGATGATTATGGTGATGTACATTGATGATTGAGTCTTATTAGACAAAATTTCAGCAGGGCTTTAACACTTAGGGCCCGATTCTGATGCGGGTTGGAAAAGCTTCCCGACCGAGGGCCTGATTCTGATGCGGTTAGGAAGGCCTCCTAACGGCATTTGCTCCTTCCAAATCGGATCGGGAACGTGTCTTCCCGACCGAGTGCCCAATTCTGATGCGGTTAGGAACAAATGTTCCCATTGAAGTCAATGGGAGTTCAACCAAATCGTATCTGGAAGCATCCGGATGCATCCTACTCCGCCAGTCGGACTTTCCCGATCCGAGTGGGTCAGACACCATTTCCCAACCGATTCGGTCGGGAAGCTTTTCCAACCCGCATCAGAATCGGCCCATAAGTCAAGAATCTGGGTGAATAGAATTGAGCTAATAACTTTAAATAAAATCTCATGTATACAAATTTTTTAGGTTTGGCCACAAACCTAACTAGCATATTAAGAGTGCAAACACAGAGTCAGACAAAGATTATTGCCATTTTGGGTTAACATTCAAGGCGCTATTAAACTGGAACATTCAAGCCAGAATTATCTAACAAAAGGTGAATTCTGCGCATACCAGACTAGATTCACACCACACCCACTTCTGCTGACCCTAAACATATAACTTTCACTAGTAAAATGGAGGGAGTGATGTTGTTTACCTATGAAGTATATGTTGGAAAATGAAATAAAATTCTACACAGCAATGAATGCACAGCCTTACCAGGATTATTGTAGTTAAGACAAGGAAAACCGCACCCATCTGTGAGACAGGGATCGAGCCATAGTGCTGTAAGGTTGCAAACTGATGGAACAGTTTTTTTCTGTTGCCGAAAACTCAGCCTTGCAAAACCAGATATGCTGCCATATCATTTGCACGAAGAACCAAAAAGTGCGGAGAATCCCATCCTAGACTGGGGGGGTTGTGTGAATTATGTTACTGAAATAAATGTTTTATTTTTAAATGTTTTGTGCTCCCATATTAACAGTTATATGTCACACACAAATGTGTTATCTGCATATTTTCCACATTTAACCTGATTCTAGGGCTCATGTTAATTGTTACTTTTCTTGTAAACGTGAACTTTTATTTTTTTGTCGAAAAGCTGAAGCAACAATGAAAATGATGCTTATTTTTCTCGTTTCTTATGCACAAAAGAATGTTTTGTTCTTTGAAATTGTGGTGGTATTTCCTAATTGAATAGAGGCCTTTTAGCTACACCTGTGAGTGCAAGCAGCCCTTATGTCTTACTGCTAGTTTGAAGGCTTTGATGTTTTGTATATTTTAATGAAACTGGAACTGTATCTTTTCTGTCTTCACTTGCTTGGTTGGATGTTTTGAGAAATTATGTGTCACTGATAATATTAGAATTCTTTCATTTTAGGAATGTGTTTGCAGCATTTTAGATTCAGATTCCCTTTTAACTTCCTTTAGAGCAAATTCTTTTCTAGCTGCTTTTAGAGTTGATGCCTTTTTCCCTTGCATTAAAGGAGAAGTTTAACTGACTCATAGGCAGATGCCTTCCCTGCTTGCTAGATGAAGAATTATTTGATTTATATGTCCTGCCTTTCAGAGATTTTCCACGCTGACACCTTCTGCCTGACTTCTACCAAGCTTTCATAACCTTTCCCTAGCTTAGCTGAGTAGGGAATTCCCTTCATGGGACAACTGTGCCTGCTTTGATTTATTTTGAGATAACTTAATAACAGTTTGTTTTTGCATTTATGATTTTGAATTGCTTTGAATTATATTGACTAATGTATTGCTTTATTGGCTATTGACTTATAACTAATTTGATGATTTGAATTTGTAACTTTGCTAATTCTTTTAATAAAATCTTCATGGTTTGCAAATCCAATAATCTCTGTCATCTTTGTGGGGCCAAATGTGCTTCACATTATTTAATTTTATTGATTGCTGCGACAGCATCAGTCTGAAACTAAAGATCCATTGGAGTGCAGCATGAGCCTGAATTTGTACCAGAAATTTGCACTATGCAAAGTGCTGCATCATTACCTGTTGTACGAAATATAATATGGCTGCCACATTTCTCAGCTAAATCAGGTGCCTTCTTATAAAGAATTGGCTGCCTGATATATCAAGTTAAAAATACAGCAGTATCTTACTGTCTCCCTGCAGCCTAAAGTGCATGCAGATTTAATTAAATATCGATTTAGACGCATGAATTTGCAGGAAAGTAGTCACCATTGGAATGGGCCCAATTCGACGGGTGTCAGGGTTGATCTGGAGTCTGAACATGTGGTGCAAATCATTTGTCCAGGCCTGTTGAATTTAAGAAGGAAACTTTTGAAGCCTTAATAGATATGCAGTAAGATGGAGCTAGAAAGCTTACGTTTCATGATGCAGGCCTGACTGATAAAATGTGTGCCTACTTAGAGTTATCAATCCATAGATATGAGTTGTTGGATGCTATGTTTTGTTAACAACTCTTATAAAGGGCAACTGTTGCTCAAGAAGAGTGCCCTGGCATGGCTGGACTGGGAACCAAAAGCAGCTCTAGCAAATTTTGTTACATCAGCCCTCACAGCGTGTGGCCCCACCCCCTGCATGCCAGTTCCATATATTATTAAATTAATGCATTAACAGATGGAGCATCATTGCATTGTGGAGGTTTCTCTCCAGACCCAGGCATACACTAAGGGCAGTGGTGTAGCAATGGTGTGGCAGAGCCTAGTGCAAATGAGGAAAATAGGTCCCTTGGTAGTAAAGTACAGCAATAATAGTGGAGAGGTGTGGTGCAGTGGCCAGGGCAGCTGACTTCGGAGCACAGGGTTCACGGTTCAATCCCCGGCTCCGGCGGCAGCTCAGCTCAGCACCATGTGACTCTGGGCAATAGCTCACTTAATTTCCACGACCGCCCCCAGCGCCTTGAGACCCGTAAGAGTGAGTAGCTGCGCTATATAACAAGCATTTGCAATGCAATAGGTCTCGCATTTTCAAGAGTTTAAGCGATTGGTAATGTAAATTACAATGCCTTTTATATATCTGTTTTACAAATCAAGACATAAATAAAAGGCATTGTCATTTACGATGCCAATAGCTCAAACTCGTAGTGCTAAGTAGTAGTAAAACGTTTTATAGAAACATATTGTGAATCAATGCATTGTTGTGATGTTGCAATGCGTGACTGTGGTATGTGTAGTAATGCTAATGTTGAATGTATGTGAATGCGTTGTGAGGGTATTAGTTGTAAATGCGCTATAACGTCTTGTGTGGTGTTTTTTGGCATCGTAGGGACCTATATTCAGTCGTAAGGCAGCTTGGACTCAGATCAACAAGGCATTTCTGGCTTACATCCAAACCAGGGACACGCTGGCTATGCCACTGCTTACTGATGAGGCCTGGACTTAGCCCATGGGACATAAAGCAGCCTGGCTCTAGTTGATGGTGACTTTAGAACAGGCAGGTTTAAGGTGGTGTGGGAGTTGGAGTACGGCTCCATAAAGGCTGAGTGAATTCAGAAGCTCTCCATTGTTCTAGTTATGGTGTTAAGATGGCCTGGTTAAAAATTGTAAAGGTTGCCTGGACACAGAGGAGAAGCAGTCTGGCTCTAGGACGCTATAGAGATCTGGTTTAAAAGTCTGGCCCAGTTCCAGGGGTGGAAAATGTGGCCTGGTCTGAAGAGATTTAAGGGATCTCTTTAGAGAGGGGGGGGTAAGGAGATCTGGATGCAGGAGTTGTCTGGAATAAAGGGGGGTTAAGGTGGTCTGATCGTGAGGGGGACAGAAGCCTGGGTAAAGCGTTTTTTTTACAGACGGGTTAAAGGCGGTCTGATTCGGTGGTACAAGAGGGGAGTTGAGGTGGTCTGGCTAAAGGAGCCTGGTTACACCCGGTTTAAAGGGTGTCTGATCAAGGTGGTCACATAGCAGGTCGGGCTAAAGTGATCTGGTTGCAAAAGGGTTAAACGGGGGACTGTGTAAGGTTGCCAACTCATAGGGAGGAAAAGTATAGCGGTCTGGTGACAGACGGGTTAAAGGGAAGGCTAATTAAGGAGGTCTGCTCCTAGGGGTTAAGGTGACCTGTTTAACATGATGTTGTTACAGACGGGTTGAACGGGGTTCTGATTATGGTGATGGGGTCACAGGGGGTGGAGGGTAGATGTCTGGGTAATATGTTCTTCATGCATACGCGCCCCTGCACACTTACCTCTGGATAGCAGTCTTTGGCCAGCACCTGTAGCATGGCCGTCTTCCCGCAATGCACTTCTCCCACGAGGACCAGTTTACACCTCACAACGGCGGGGCCTGGGGGCTGCGCCTTCCTTCATACTCGGGTGCTGCTACGGGCAGGGCCCCTTGTGCTGAGGCTGGCCACCTGATGGTGGTACCCCCAGACGATGCTGAGGCCTCTGCTGGTCCCCAGGCACTCCCTCTGCTGCAGTAAACTGTGGCTGAGCTAGGATATGCTAGTCCCCAGGGTGTCCCGCTGAAGTGGGTCCTGTCTGGTGGGGTGCTCAGACTACGCCACTGGAGCAGCGCACCGAGGACCGCCCGGTTGCTGGTACTTGGGCTCTGCTACCTCTCAGGCCTGCCCTCGGGCCCTGGAGCTGCTGAGGCTGGGGAAGCTCGGGCAGCACTGCCGCAGCACAGGCTCAATGGGGGCCGTAGTAGGGGAGCTGTGCAGGAGTCAGTCAGCCCTGGTTGTTGATGCACGGGCTCTCGGGGGCCTGTGCACGCGTTCTTGTACTCGGCTCAGGCGCTGGTGATGCTCACGCTGCGGTGGTGCCTTAGCTGCGTGCTCTGCTGCTGTTTCGCGGGTTCTCCTGGGGGTGGGGGCTCTGCTGACCTGCACGGAGAAATGTGGCGGCTGCGTCTGCAGGAGGATTCCCAAAAGGGCTCTAGCCGGCCAATGAGAGGCGCGGGCCGCCCTCCCCCTCACACCGGCCTGTCATTAATGCCTCGATTGCATACCGTGAGACCAGAAGTGCCGCCATTCTTTTGTGTAGAAGTGTCGCGTGGCGCTAGCTGAGGTATATAATTGTACCTACAACAAGAGAGGAGCGGGGCGAGCGAGCGCGGCAGCCTGCTCAGCTGACCAGACGCTCGTGCGTCATGGCCTTTGTCGGCATGTGTTTACAATTATCGCGCACGCGTCTGGGCACGATAATTGGAAACATATGTCTGCCGCGCGTAACCATCCCAAAAAGGCCAGCCACGACGCACGAGCGTTTGGACTGCTTCTGAAACCCCCTTACTTAAAGTCTTCGCCTAGCAGCGCTTGCGCGCTACTCGAGGCTCGACCTAAAAACGGACTTACATTTACTTACAATAATCAGCCTGTGGGCCTGGTGCCACTGCACCTTCAGTAGCAGCATTGACAGCTGAGCCTCTGACTGAGGACTCAAGGTGAGGGGAGTCATAATATAGCGCACCATCACAAGACAGAGCAAACCCCGGATCAGGAAAGCGCATGGCCAGGAAAGATATCAATATAATATATACCCGTTCCACTCTCCTATGACAGCAATTCGCAGCATTTCATTCAACAGTCTGTAAAAAGGCTACATTTAAGTCTCAGGTGCATTATTTAGTAAGGCTTGTCAGTGCTCCATATCGCCTGGGGCAATTATCACTCTTTATGTCGGACCTACGGACTATGCACGTCCAACAGCCTGCAGTCGCTTCGGCTCCCAGCACCAAAACTAGCCCCTGCATGCACCAAAACCAGCCCCCACCCTTCCAGCCTCATGGGGAAATGCGCAGTGCCTGATAGGGTCAGTCTGGGCCTGGTCTTCGCAGTGAGGTAAGGACAGTAACTGCACAAGGTCATCTCCAAATTATACAAAGAGCACAGTTTTCAATGCTTTTCAGAAAGAAAGGTGAAGGGTCATCTCCTTAAGGGCGCGAGGTAAAGCATGCCAGTTTTAGCCGCTTTATAACTAAAAGGCCAACCTGATTCGAGATTTATTAGGATTTAGCTAGCTAGTAGTTAAATCGACGAAGCTATAGTTCAGCGATTTTCAGTACAACAGTCAAGCGTGTACACGTTTTGCTTGTAATGGCTGAATTGTCAGGGGCCCCAGGTGCTTTAACATTTCTTTTTACTGCTCTGTATTGAATTAGCAGTTTACCACATGTATTTGTTTCATTGCCATTAAAATTAAATACTCCTACTTATCATGCATTTTATTCTTTTGTATTTTTAATCTGGACACCTCAAGTGTAATATTTAACTTGTGTCTTATTTGAATAAATCCTGTATTATGTCATTTTAAATAAAAAAATTTAATTGGAATGCACTTTTTCTGTCACAATTTATCTCTGCAGAAAACACCACTGGAAAAAACCTGCTGTCTTCTAATACTTGTACAGGGAAACCCCAATAAAGTCTTTCCAATTACATGCGTATTAAATGTATAGATTTGCACTCCAGGTAATACCACTGTCCATGTTTTACTGGTTTGAAATGCGCTTGTAGCCATTAAAATTCCTTCTCACCTACGAATGCTTATTACGTAAAAACAGATAAAGAATATTAGAACATTGGAATGTTGGGAGCTCCATTGAAGACAATGGAGTTGCTCTGGGCTTATAATGGCTGGTGTAAGCCCAGCGCTCCAACATTCCAATGTTTGTCTTTTTGTTTCTCCATTTTTAATTTAGAACATTCTACCCTTAGTGGGTGGAATGTTCTAATAGCCTTATAGCCCTTCTGCTTCAGGCTATCCCGGTTGTTAAAGGTCCTCTCCCTCATTATAGGCCCTCTCCTGCGGCTCGGGCTTTTAACTCGGGATCAGGGCCTTTAACAGCCGGTATAGCCCTCGGCAGCGGGCTATAAGGCTATATTAGAACATTGGAATGTTGGGAGCTCCATTGAAAACAATGGAGTAGCTCCGGGCTTATAATGGCTGGTATAAGCCCGGAGCTCCAACATTCCAATGTTTCTTTGTTCACAGCTATAGCTGTGAACAAAGGGCTTCAGGAGCCTGAGGATTTCACTCCCTCGCGCTCCCTGAAGCCTTTGTTTTATTTGTTAGAACATTCTGCCCTCTAGTGGCAGAATGTTCTAATAGCCTTATAGCCCTTCGTAGCTGGGCTATACCGGCTATTAAAGTCCCGCTCCCTTGTTAAAGTCCCTCGCCCTCGGCTCGGGCCTTTAACGCTGGAGCGGGCCTTTAATAGCCGGTATAGCTCGCTACGGCGGGTTATAAGGCTATAGTAATACTCTTTCCAGCGCTTTATCAGTAGTTTGAATATGTGGTTGAAACCAAGTTACTATTAGATGGGAATAGAGACAACGATCAGTCATGACTTCTTTCAATGTTTTTGATATAGGCCTTGATTACAAGTTAATCAACCATAGAATGGATGGCGCTGTACTATTCTCACATACCTGGATTGGTAAGCAGATAAAGGAACCCATAAAATAATATCCGAGGTACCTATTAAATCAGAAGAGTGATGCGGGTCAGAATTAATGATTCCAACCGGTGACTCCCTGTGAGTTAAACTTCCGGGAACAGGGAATAACCTTCTCACAGCTGGATCCTTCATTGCAGGTTTTCTCTCATTTCAGGGAGTTTAACTCTGCTATTTAGTGCCTGTTTTTAGCAGGTGGTAAATATCTACTGGACCCTGGTAGGGTCGGAGATGTTGGGCAGATGGCAGGAAATGCACCTATGGGTGAGGAGGCTGTGGCCTCTTTGGCGGGAGCATTGTCTGTATCCTCCATTGTGTGGAACGGGGCGGGTGGAGCCAGGCTGTGCTTCTGCAGTCCAGCCCCTCCTTCTTTCGATGAGTGGTTTCACTGGGTGAACTGGATCCAGTGTTTCCAGCCCCCAGAATTTCTGGGTCCCTAAGCACAGGACCACTAGTAGTTGCCAATAGTGACCCACAGAAGTACCTCTCCGGGCCACTAATTATGAGGGCCTTATTATTTTAATTATATTTTAATTGCAAAAGAGAAAAACTGTCAATAGAATTATAAAGTGGAACTCTGATCAAATATACTAACCTGCAGTATTCCAAGTCGAAGTTCTAAGGATAGTAATAAACAAAGTGTGGGTGTCCCTTAAAATAAACAAAATAAAAAAATAACAACTGGAGAGGGAGGATATGTAATATCGAAGTTGAAGAGGGATAGACCATTCTACATTTTGGAAACAAATGACCCATCTAGTAACATTTCAAGATCTTTTCAGGAAAAGAAGCAAATGCTAATGAAAGTGACAAGGGCGGCCATTATGATGGCAGGGATTATGATTAGGTAGATACTTCTGATAATAGATAAATCAGCAATTAAATATCTACAAACTATCTAGCATGTGACAGGGTAATTAATTGTATAGATATTCTGGATAAAGAACCGACAGCCAACCGAGATTCGGATCCTATTTCTCTTTTATGCTGACACACGATTGCAAGTCATTGCTAAACTATATGTTCACATCTTATAATTCAGCTGACAAATAAATAAAATTAGATCTTTAATTGGACAACATGCTGATGGTGAACACATATTTAATTAACTACAGGGGAGGTAAATAAAGGTGTGTTGAAACTAATGAGGACTGGTGAGGACTTGGCTAAAGATGCAGGAATAACATAGGACTATTAAAACTCTACAAGAAAGGAACGGTAATATGTAGTTTTAAGTAAAAGGTGTGTGCATTTCTCCACAATCAGGCTAATGGCTTGGGTATATAATACTAAGCAGAATACGCAATCCTTCTTAAAAATCAGCAATACTGGGAATCATATGAAAAACAGGACATTGTAGATGTGCAGTTAGAGAAAATGGGGAGAATAAGAAATAGCTTATTTATGCAAAAACATTCTGCATTCAGTTTGTCAGGATCTCTACTCATGATTTCTCCCTCAATTTAGGGATTTCACCATACTTCACATCTCCTTTCTCATTTCATGTTTCCATCCCTTAAATAAGGATTTGCTTAATAGTACAGCATACTTATATGCAATTCAAAGTTCCCACTTCACTTATTTAGTTGCTCACTCTTAACATGGGGTTCACTCTTCACACACTTCTACAGATGGCAGGTGCATCAGGATTCTCTCTGGTAGGGGGATTCTTGGTTTAACCACCACATTTTAGCTCTTGATTGTTGTCTAATATAAATATAGATGTAAGAAAAGGAAATTCCTAGTTAGGAAATGTTCCCCTTTGATGGGACTTCATCCCACTATTTCCTCATTTAGCTATGAATTCCTCATTTGAGAGCATAATTAATACAAAGAATACTTGCCTCTAGAGATGATGGTGATGATGATCTCTCTTTGATTACAGTACTCTCACTGATACTCTCTACTAAAGCAGCGTTCACGTCCCTTTAGTCAGGAAGTATTTTCTATTGAGGATAGCTTCTCTCCACCAAACATCATAAGTACCAAATGTCTCTCCTCATTAAGGATTTCTCACCTTGATTTAGAATTGACAATTTAGATCAGGAATTCAAGCTTTATATTATTATCCTCCAATTAAATTATCTTGGGATTTGCAATCCCTCTGTATAAATTCTTCTCCTTAGATTTTAATGTGCAAATCAATCCAGAATTTACCATTCTGGGTCTTCAATCTTTTCCTCTTTCAATGCAGGATATCTCTTAAGACATTCATTTTTATTTCATTATAATTAAAGTACTACCTAGCTGACGATACTACCCTTTCCATGCATCACCATGGCTTTAGACCTGTGGAATCAGCTGCCCTTATCTGGATTTGCACCCTTAAATTGTGAACCATTAAGGCAAAAGGAGCCATGGGAACATGTCTCTCAAAGGTTTCACTAAATTGTTTTCAGAATGTATAGCAAGACTGTGGACATGTTTGGGGCACGCAGAGATGAGACCCTGCACTCTTGACACTTTCTTACTTAATTATGCCTACTACCCCTCCTGGGGTATAGGCCATCAACTAGGACTCTCCAGCCAGCTCTGTCCTTAGCATTTCTTTCAATCTGGCTCCAGGTGTAACCCATCTCCGTGCAGTCAGCCTCGAGGCGCCAAGGCGCCAAGCGTTTCTTGGCCTTCCTCTTTTCCTTTTCCCTTGAGGGTTCCAGGTCAGGGTTTGCTTGTGGTGTTTGATGCAGGCTTGCGGAGGATGCGACCTATCCAGCACCAGCATCTTTTCATGATTTCTTCATGAGCAGGGAGTTGGAAAGACTGCTGCCACATGTCATTGTTGCTGATGGTGTTTGGCCAGTGGATTTGGAGGATTTTCCTCAGACAGGTGTATGATAAAGGTCTGGACTTGGTGGTTGGTCCTCACTGTTGTCCACCAGGTTTCTGCTCTATACAGAAGGACCAGTTTTACGTTAGCGTTAAAAAGCCTGATCTTGGTTTGCAGCATTAGGTCCTTGGAGCTCCAGATCTTCTTTAGCTAAATGAAGGCAGCCTTTGCTTTGCCGATTCTTGCATTGACATCGGTGTCTGTGACACCCTGCTTGTCTATGGCATTGCCCAGGTAGGTGAAGGCCTTAACCTCTTCCAGTGCATCGCCTGGAAGAGTGACTGCAGGTGTGCTGGCTATATTAGCCTTCAGGATCTTGGTTTTTCCCCTGTGGATGTTGAGGCCAAGTAGTGCTTACGTGGCTGCCACATTGTTGGTCTTCTTTTGCATCTGCAGATGGGTATGGGAGCGTAGGGCCAGGTCATCTGCAAAGTTCAGGTGGTTGAGCAGCGTCCAAGGTGTCCACTGGATCCCATTTCTTCTCCTTTCTGTGGATGTGTTCATGATCCAGTCTATAGCCAGCAGGAAGAGACAAGGTGAGAGCAAACATCCCTGGTGGACTCCAGTCCTCATTTGGAAGGCTTCCATGAGTTGTCCTCCATGGACTATCTTGCAGATCATTCTCTCGTACGAGTTTCTGATGATTCTTACAAGTTCATCTTGCATGCTGTAGTGGTGGAGGAGTTTCCAATGGGTCTCTATACCCACGCTGTTGAATGCCTTCTCATAGTCGATGAAGTTGACATAGAGGGGGTAGTTCCATTCCATCGACTGCACAATGATGATGTGCAGTGTTGCAGTCTGGTCTGTGCAGGATGTATCTTTGCGGAACCTAGCTTTCTTGTCTCACAACTGAACGTCGACTTGTTCTTTCATTCTGTTCAGTATGACTCTGTTGAACACTTTACCTTGGGTTGATAGAAGTGTTATCCCTATGTAGTTTGCACAGCTACTTACTACTCAGGTCACCTTTCTTGGGGATCTTGATGAGATATCCCTCCTTCCAGTTTGATGGCACCTTTTCCTCTTCCCAGATCCTTCCAAACATGGGGTAGAGCATGTCTACTGATGTTTCAATGTCTGCCTTCAGTGCCTATGCAAGAATGTTGTCAGGTTGTGCTGCCTTCCCATTTCTCAGATGTTTGCCGCATTTCTTCCTTGGTTGGTCTGCTGCACTCGATTGGCAAGTCCTTGTCAGCTAGCTGTATGTCTGGTGGAAACTGTGGCACGGGCTGTTTCAGCAGTTCTTCAAAGTGCTCCACCAATATTCGTTGTTGGCCTTCGTTACCCATGATTGTCTTTCTTGCTTTGTCTTCAATAGGTCCTTCTGGTTTCCTGTATCTGCTGTAGAGTTTCCTTGCTATGACGCAGAGTTCTTTCAACTGTTCACATCTTGCAGAAAGAAAAAGGAAGTCAGGAAATGTCCACACATGAAATATATAAAGGTGTCCTGACCCCTTCTTTGCCTTCCTGAGAGGAAAACACAGGTGGAAGAGTCAAAAGCTGGGGGAGACTTCAGAGGACCCAAATCTCAAAACAATAATGGCTCCATTCAGGTTTTAGTTCTTAGACATGATGAGAGACATTTTATTTCATTTTGGAGCTCGGCTACAGACTTCCTAAAACCACATGCATGCATCCATAAGACGTCAGAAAGATGCAAGGTAAACGAAAATAATTTTCGAAAAGTTGAAAGTTATTCACTGATATAATATATGTAGCTTACTAATATGATGGCTGTGAGAATGTGATCAAACATGGCAAACAGAATTACACTGCCTAGATAGTATGAATCCCGCTTCTGTCAAATGTAATTACTATATGATACTTTTTTGCGGCAGCATTAAATTAGAGATGATTTTAGTTACAGCAGTTTACAAAATCCTCTAAGTCAATTACACCATGTCAGGGTGTATAATTAGTTGGCATGAGTTTGCACAATAGCCAATCTTCGCTTCAAAATTGGCATGAAATGAGAGCTGGCCCCGCACAAGTGCCCTCATTAAGGTTTATAATTGTCTTTTCAAGAGGGGAAGATTTCAAGCAATCTGTTGCTATTGCAAAATTTCTCTAAAGCATCTTTATTTTTTCTGCTACAGATGGTATCGGTATCAGTAGTTTGAATAGAGCTCTGGATAATTTATCTTTTCTACACTACACTTACCATTCAGCCACAAGCATTTTTATAAAAGCGGCACAGGTACAAAAAGACAAAGGACCAGAGGTCAGATGTACAAAACACTGGTAGCAAAAATACTGCTCACAAATTGTGACCAGTATTTTTGCAACCAGTGTGGAATTATGCAAATTGACCTAAGTACAAATGGATGGGTTCACAATATCACAAAACGTAGTTGGTCACAATCTATCCTACCTCATCAATATTCATGAGGTAGGTTGCACATTGCAATTCACTACAATTGATGCCCATCACAGGGATGATAGCCTCTTGGGGTCAACATACCACCATGTCTGCAATCGCTTTTCAAATGCAGCCAATTTTTCTTAAAAGAAACAGAATGTGTTTGAAAAAAATTTGAACATTTTTATAGTCTGGCTTGACAGCACAGCTATCTCCAGACAATTATGTGAGCATCACTAGATAAGTTTGGCTCTGCCCACATGTTGAGAGCCAGGAGTACATGTTTTGATTGAGCAGAAATTACGTGCTTCCTCTTCAAAAATGTGCTTGCCTTCTGCACAGCTGTGATCATTTTATTTATTTATCCAGCTGCCTGAGCTTGTACATCCGGGGGCACACACATGACATTGTAATGTTATTAAAGTGACTTAGATAATTAGATAATTTATGTTGTTTTTCTCTGGCAGCAGCACAGATGGGAGGAGGGCAGTCATTGACCTACATGAATTTTAGGTCTGGCTTGACAGTGCAACTATCACCTGACCTTTTAATGTAGACCAATTTTGTTCTACAGTTCTTTGCTTCCACACAAATACCTATCTAGTCCCATGCTATTTTCTTGTAGTGCTTCACATTACCATACAACAGTCCTTTACAGCCAGACATATTGGTATTGCCAATGATTGTTAAAAGTATGTGTAGGAGTAGATAGTGGTCCTCTGAACCATTGCCTACTCCCTAACAAACTTTTTTTTTTACATTAATAAAAGGGACCCCTTCACTTTTGGGACTGGACTCCCACTCCATGTTTGCATTTGGTAAAGGAAATAGCGGTTCATTATCCCTTCTAAACACATTTTGTGTTTCAGTAACCTGTTACTAAATCACAAAATGGGCTTCATACACTGCAAAAAGCATTTTTGCGGTCACAAACTCGAATTGGAGCTTTGGTGCCCAAAGAAATGCTTTTTACATCTGGCCCTAGATGTACTAAAATGTGGTTAAAAAAAAGTGTTCGTAAATTGCATACCAACTTCTTGTGGCCAGTCTTTAATTTATTGATGCGCCCAATCTACTAATAGGTTGCATCGAAAAATCTCCGCTTGCAAAATGACCTGCTCAATGAATATGAATTAGGGAGTTTGCTATTTGTGACTCCCTTTGATCGGTTATGAACACAAGGATGGTGGCCTGCAAAGAACAGCAGACCACCATTCCTGTTTTTAAAGTCCCAAGTGTGATTTTTTTTTTTACACTAAGTCCATGTGACTTCTCCTACCTAGGCTGCCTACTGCGTTCTGAAAGGGAAAGGTGGCCCAGGGAACCGTTCCCCCTTGCAAATCAGTTGCCACTTCATTTGAGGTGTCAGTAACTAAAAATGGTTTGCAATCACAATTCCAATTCATTGATGCATTCCACTGTCATCCCTTTCACGCCGCCTCTGATATGCGATTCGGAATGGATGGTAAAACCCATTTTGAAAGCACATAAACGAATTTCCAACTCTCAGTTTTTCAGTGGTAAATACTGTGGTTCTGAAAATTGCATAGTTTGGGATCACAAAATGGTCTCAAGGGCCTTATTTAGAGATTGGTGGACGGGGGTCATTGTCCCATCCGTCCTATTCAGGGTGCAGAGAGACCTCTACAGTCTAAATAGGGTGAATGGGACATCCGCCACTTTTTGGAAGGTGTCCTGCGCCCACCATACTCTAAGTAAGGCCCAAAGTCAGACTGATAAACCACAAAGGGCCCGATTCTGATGCGGGTTGGAAAAGCTTCCCGACTGAGGGCCTGATTCTGATGCGGTTAGGAAGGCCTCCTAATGGCATTTGCTCCTTCCAAATCGGATCGGGAACGTGTCTTCCCGACCCAGGGCCCAATTATGATGCGGTTAGGAACATATGCTCCCATTGAAGTCAATGGGAGTCCAACCAAATCGTATCTGGAAGCATCCGGATGCATCGTACTCCGTTGGTCGGACTCTCCCGATCCGAGTGGGTCAGAAACCATTTCCAAACCGATTCGGTCGGGAAGCTTTCCAACCCGCATCAGAATCAGGCCCAAAGTCTAAAGAAGACAAAAAACCTCAGGACAAGGAAGGAGGATTTCTTTGTGATAGTTATCATTTCCAAAAAACCTTCAGTCTTTAACAATGAAGGCCCTGGGTTAATGCCACACTCGGCAGCACACTGCCAAGCAATGTGGACTTCTGCTAGAGCTGCCGACTTTGGAACTGGGGAGGCCGGTTCAATTCTGGGCTTTGGCTCAACATCCTCGTACTTGCCAAATCATTTAACCTCCCCATGTCTTAAAAAAATATGTAACGTCTTGTTCTCATGTAAAAAACGTGTTCTTATGTAAAACGCTCAGATGCACTCGGCTCGGGGAATTTCGCGCTATATAACAGTGCAAAAAAATGAAAACTTGTGTCTACTTGATGATAGCTCCTCCTAGTGGGACTCGGGATAACAGGACTTTGTCCTTTACTCCTGCCCTCAGGAGCATCAAGAAGAGTACTCAATCTGACCTCTACGAAGATATGATGATGACAACAGATTATCCTTCCAGGGGCGTGTCGGATACGGATCCGGAACTTAGGTTGTAACATTGGGGCGCGTCTGGGTCAAGAGAGGCACACGAAGGGCTAATGGCAGGGTCAACAAGCAGAAATGTGCATGGAAGTCTGTGGTTAAATTAGCACTCTATAAACGTCTTAAAACACTGATTAATTGATCAATTGAAATAATATGTATTTGGACAGGGCTAGGCCCTACAAGAAAAATAAGAAAGGTGTATGCGTATTTACCATTTATTAGCAAGACGTGTAAATGAATATGGAGTGACATAGGAGAAAGCTTTATGTCCAAACACTTGGCTTGAATCTTACCATTAGGGAAAGGTCCCTAGAATAAATATTACAATGATGCCTCGCTCCAGTGCACTTCTTGATGCCTGGAGTGACAGCCCTATGCCAGCATGCGCAGATAATATGCACCAGAGGGGTGTCTGAGTTTCGCCTGACCGAGGTTGAAGGAGGAACAGAACCCTGCACAGCAGAGATGGCGATGGTTCACAACTGGACTGTGATGAGAAGAATGCTTAATTCTTTAAAAAAATAAATAAAAAAAAACAGGGCCCAATGAAAAGGCATACATGCAGAGTCCCTGGAGGAAATGACTAATGCTTAAAGAATGTTTTCTGAATTATTGCTTAAAAACTGTTGGATGATGAAAAATCTGTTGGGTACTGAGCAAAATATGGCCTTGTGCAGCAGGGACTACAAGTCAAACATTGCAATGCGACAGTGGTACATTTATCTTAGCAGACAGAATATCCTATGTGAAATCCAAAGACATTTTATTATTTTGTGAAAAGTAATCGCCAATGGTATCGTCATATAGAGCAAGCAGTGGCAAAGTCAATAGGTCTTGCTTTTGGGCCATTTTGGCTTTCCAAATAGTTTTTAGCAAAGCATATAGAATCCCTGATGTGGTGCAGGGTGGCTAAAGAAGACCCAAAAAGAACTAAGAGAAACTATTGGCTGCTTCATGGATCCACATCCCAGGGGTTTATTGCATGGAGTATAATCCCTGGAAATAGGTCAAATATAGATGCTGAGAGAGGTGAATTTGAGCAACACAAAAAGATGATGGACGGAATGCTGAACATTGTCAAACATTCACCCCAGTCACAGATCTGGGTTAAATCCATCCATGCCACCCCAGTTTAGACCCAGCCATATGCAAATCAGTCTTGACCCTGCTCCTCATGGAAACAGGCCAGCCGGATTTGCCACTCCAGGTCCTCCCGGTACCAGAAATTAGCATCCTGGGACCGGTTTGGGTGAATTTGAGGACAACACTGATGGTGTTGGTGAGGAGGAATTGTAGCAGAAGACACACACTGACCACCTTGCCAAATGACAACTACTGCTTGTGGTAACAGAAGCCTGATACCAAGTCCCTTCAAAGCTACAGAAAGAAGCCTAGTGGCACTGGTTTATTGGTTTCCCGTCTAGAATTCCTCTTCAATCTTTCTTCTTCCTCGAAAGTATCATATTGAATTGTGGCCAATATTTCAACCCTGATTGATCAAACAAAGCAGGACCTGCATAGTCAAACTTTGGAATGAAAAAGAGGGCAAACCACTTTTGAACAGCAGTGGTAATGGCGCATTTTTGTCTGATGAATATGAGAACCAGGAGATTGAGAAACTAAAGCAACAAGACATTATTTAAAATTCAGGTATCGCACCACTCTCCTTGGAAGAAACTGAGCTTAGCTTGTAGTACGATAAAAATAAAAAACCCATGTCTGCTTTCAGGAGCTATGTTGGTCATTGGCATTACTGATCAGCCTTTCAGTGGGCAGAGAGCCTATCACTTATTTTCAGGCTCTCTTTCACAGAAATAAGAGGAAGACTCACTCATTTGGAATTGTTTCAGAGACTTGAAGAGAATTCAAGGAGAATAACCTTGAAATAGGCTTTAATTATAGTGAAATGTAAATATTACAGGCTAGATTATCAATGCTCGGAAGTTACAGAAAAGTAGCACAAAGTAGTGCTATGAGCTGTTATGTCTTACTCTGTGTCAACGGAGCATCCATGGATAGTACATGGACGTTCCCATGTTACCCCCCATAGTTTTTGACACAAAGTGCAAATTTGTAGACAGGGCTTTGTACCAAAAAATATGCTACCTTGAGGCTGGCGCAAAATAGGAGAAATTATTTTTTTCCTCTAACTTTTCAAACTGTGCCGCACACATACAAATTGGGAAAAGTTTTAAAGAATGTCTGAGAAAGGCAACCTAATTGCATAGCAGTGCCTAGGAAGAGACAACAACACCATATCTTAGTAGATACGGTGGTGTCCTGCTGTCTCCCTCTCATGCGACGCTACACAGTAACTTTAGTTGTTGCACTGCATTGCAAGGATTTTTATTAAATGTGCCCCCAAGTGTGAAACTGAGACATCCAAAAAAAAATTGCTGAAGTGTAAAGGTATGCTATGTCAAAATGTTTGCAACTCATCTAGGGCAGCTGGATTTGGGGGGAGGGAGTCAGGGTAGTGCTGCAGACTAACTACAGTCTCTTTACATACTGCTATATATAGAATATTGAAAGATTAGGTGGACCTGCTAGTCTTTTTCTGCCTCTCCCAATCAATAAACTCACGAAGCGTTCCTTAACCAGAACTCTCTTCACAGATCTATAATTAATAGAGTCCAACTCCCACAGTCCATCCTCATTAAGACCTATGATATTATTTGATATTTTCTTCACATTAACAGCTTAGGCGGTTTGTGTTCGATTCTGCATGAGGGGGTTCTATTTTTGTCCACCCGATTACAAAGTAACTGCTGTTTTCTTGCTGCTGGTGGTTCTATAGCAATGATTAGGACTGCGGGTTGGTGCACAGGATGTGTAACATCGCCTTAAGCAGCCAACGGGGACAAGAAGTAGTATCTGCGCATGATGCTGAAGCTTGAATTTGCGTGTGATGGATGCTATAGTGGGAGCTACTGCAGGGGAAGGCAGAGCTCTCTCTGGAGACCATAATATAGCCTTATAGCCCGCCGTAGCAGGCTATACCAGCTATTAAAGGCCCGCTCCAGCGTAAAAGGCCTGAGCCGAAGGCGAGGGCCTTTAACAAGGGAGCGGGACTTTAATAGCCGGTATAGCCCAGCTACGAAGGGCTATAAGGCTACTAGAACATTCTGCCACTGGAGGGCAGAATGTTCTAACAAATAAAACAAAGGCCTCTCAAGCCCGAGGGGATTTAAATCCCCTTGAGCTCCGAGAGGCCTTTGTGAAAACATTTGAATGTTGCTTTGCGGGCCTTTACCGGCCCGTAGAAGCACGGAGCACTCCATTGTCTTCAATGGAGTGCTCCACATTCCAATGTTCTAATGTTCCTTATTTGCTAGTTGTCACATGTCGAGAATACTGAAAAGGAGTGGAGAAGATCAAAAACAGCCTAGTTCGCTTGGGAGTCAAATATGAGCTGTGAAAATGCGGTTGGAATACCATGCAGTAGAGCAAAGGCTTAGAATGAAGTGTCATACATTGGAACAGGGTAGAATGTAGTGGGGTAGAGTGGAGTGGTGTAGAATAGAGGATGTACAGTATAATAGCGTACAGTGCATTGTCATAGAGTGGAGTAGCCTTTAGTGGAGTGGCGTACAGTGCAGTAGCATAGACTGGAGTGCCATAGAGCGGATTAGCGTAGAGTGGAGTGGCGTAGAGTGAAATGGTGTAGAGTGTAATAGTGTAGAGTGGGGTAGCATAGAGTGTAGTGGCGTACAGTGAAGTGTGGTAATTGTAACAGACGTAGCACGAAAGAGTGTTAACAAATGTAAATGTAATGTGGAGGAAAATATATTATTTGGTGTAAATGGTAATTTTTGGTAATATATGTGAATAGTGTAAGTAGTTTTAAAGTTATAATTTTTTAAATACTTAGTTATATATTGTGCGGCGGTATACCGCAGAAAATTTGCAGTATACCGTGGTACATGCGCTTGATAAGACAGTATGTGATTGGCTAATGTCTGTGTTTACCAAATGTTAAAGGCAGCCATGTCATTTTCATCACATTTTGCGTGCGTTCTGGTTTAGGGTCTTAGATCTAGGTAAGTAGTAGTTTTTATTGTTATTCCTCCCTATCTATTATCATTTTATTAAAGTGTTAATAGCTAGAGAAATGTATTTATAGTTTTCTATATATTGTTTTACAGCAGTTAAGTGAGAACTGCACTTTAAAAAAAATGTAAGTAGTGTGGTAATTTGTAGGTATTACCGCGATACTCCCTAGATTTTTTACTGAAGATTTTAATATGTTAAAAATGGAAAATACACTGTAATACACTATGCGTGGAAAATATATGGTACTACATGTATAAGTATATATAGACACACACACACATTATATATATATATATATATATATATATATATATATATATATATATATATATATTACGAATGAGTCAAAGTTGATGACAAATTTTAAAATGAAAAGAATATTGGTCAGTTTAAAGAAAGAAAAGATAATCGAAGATAAATGCTTTTTGACACTGCACTTGCACTTTATGGTTAGTAAGAAGTGAAGGAAGTCTGTTTATATTTCATTATTATTATATTTGTATTTTTAATTTTTATTCATTAATATGTATTTCTTCAAAAATATCTTTTATACATTGATTATTAATTTGTATCAGTTTTGTAAGCCAAATGAATTTATTCGGGCATGAGAATTTATTAACTTCTAATTATTTAAAGCACTTGCACTTTGTCACAGCAAAACATGTAGAAAAAGTATTTTTGAAGTACACTAAAAAATAACAGTGTAAATGAAGAAACTTTATTGAGATAACTATGTTAAGTATGTTTTCCATCTCTATGATGAGGGCATGAAAATACTGAATGATGGGTATTTAAAACAGTAAGTCAAAAACTCTGTTTATTTAGACCATAGTCTTTTAAACACAATAAATTACAATATATTAATAATGCATAATTTCTCCAATTTCATTACCAATAAAACATACGATAAAACATACAATAAAAATTCAGCACACTTCTTCTACTCCCAATGACAAGAGTCTACAGTCCCAAATGAATTCTTTCTAGTTTTAAAATTTTTATATAACGGGAAGAGCATCTAAAACTTATAAAAGCCGACTAAAATCATTGACTCCCCTTCATTTTCTCTCTTACGGACCCTTTGACCGCTTTCATATCATTTCCCAGAGCAATAGCAATATCGAGATTTGGCAACTCCGTAAATAAAGCTATTGCTTTGGCTCGTGATCTTATTTCATATTTGGCAAATATTGAACGTAAATACAGTTTCCGAAATGAGATAAAAGAAAAACAGTCAACCAAAATATGCCAGATATCACTTTTTGATCCTAGCCCACATTTACATTTACCACCTGGCTGTATCATTTCTACTTTTATCTTTTCCTCCATTAGCCAGGGATTTATGCCAATTCTTACTCTTAAGATCTCACATCTTACCCCATAATTGGGCAAAGTGTCCAAATACGGGTACCAAGTTTCATTCATCCAGGAATTTCTTAGGCACTGTACCGATTTTTTTGTTTTCAGATATTCCAGATCTATATTCCTTGAGGCTTCTTTACCCTGAATCCTAAGAGAACTTTTGGTGAATTCTACATCCAATGTAGATTGCGAGGTCTCACATTTAACCTTTCCCCTGCAGAGAGGATTTTTTTCCCTAGATTCCTTTGCCCATTTTAGGCTACTCAATCGTAACTCCTCTCTGCACCATTGTGAGACCTTCTACACACCACCCGGATCCTGACGTTTCCAAAATCTTATAAGGGACATTTGGATCTGTATGCTCCATGCTATTGTACCTAACTCCATTCTAATAGCCTGGACCATTGTGGAGCTTGGCAAAGACAATAGCATTTTTAAAATCTTCCCTTCTTCAAGATCCCACCCGCATTTACCACTTAGGTATAGAACTTCTGCTCCATATAAAACTTGCGGGGGTATCATTGCTTCATATGCTTTTAGCAAGGGTCTGTGGGACATATCTCCATATTCTCTATTAAATTTTTAGCCCACAGATTGATGTAAAAGCTTTTGCTTTTTGTGCATCTATATACATATGCCATTTTAGGGCACAATCAAACCAAACTCCTAAGTATCTATACTCTTTTACAATCTCCAATCTGTCTTGACCTAAAAACCAGTTAAAATTCATATCTCTTTTCCCAAAACATAAAATCTTTGTTTTTTCCATATTTACAACTAAAAACTTGGCCTCACAATATTCCTTAAAAACATTTAATTTCCTTTGAAGCCCTATCTCCGTTTGATCAAGAATCACTAGATCATCTGCGTACAGAAGGCAAGAAACTTTATTTCCACTCATTCTGGGGCTTGCACTTCTTTCCACTTCTAAGGTAGCCGGTAGATCTGCTAAAAATATGGCAAAGAGCAAAGGGGCCAAGACGCACCCCTGTCTAAGTCCATTCTCAATCGCTATTTTCTGTGTCAGGGACCCATTTATATCTCTAATGATCTGAGCCCAATTTCCGCTATGTAGTTCTTTTAAGATGGCCAGTATACCCTCCGGTATACCGTATTTTGTCAAGGATTCTCATAGAGATTTACGGTCCACTGAATCAAAGCTGCCCTGAAGTCGACAAAGCAACCATACAGCTTACCCTTTTGCTCTATCGACTTCTGGGCCAACGCCTATAGGGCGAAGCAGTGATCAATGGTGGAATGTCCTTCCTTGAATCCACCCTGTTCCACTGGGACGATTGAATCCCGCTCCACCCAGTCCTTTAGCCTTCCTAGTATAATTTTAGAAAAGATCTTCTCCCGATATCCAGCAAATTAATTAATCTATAATTTTTCGGCATATGGATATCCCCTTTCTTATGCACCGGCCTTATTATAGCGCCCTTCCAATTTTTAGGGATTATTCCAGTCTCCAGGATAACAAGAAACATTTGTGAAAAGAATTCTGCCCACCAATTCAAATGTGACTTTATTATTATGGCTGGGAGATTGTCAGGTCCAGCTGCTCTAGTTAACTTCAGGTTTTTTATTATTTTTTCCACATTCTGTACAGAGAAGTCAGGTTTCAATTCTTCTACTAACCCACTCCAGTTCTGCTGCTCACCCTCTTCTTTCCCCCTTGCCGAGCTATATAATTCCAGCAGATATTCCTCCCAAGACGCCTCTTCCACTACACAATTCATTGCGCCCACCGGGAATTCTGCCGCCGATTGAATCAGCTTCCAGAACTGGCGCATATTCTTTGTTTCTATTGTTTCCAACAATTTACCCCAGCAGCTTTCTTTGTAATTCCTTTTCGTTCTACTAATTAACGCTTTATATTCCTTCTTCAGTTTATCGAGCTTGTTGGCCCTATCCTGTTCATATTTGACTCTAAGTCGACGTGCTTCTCTCCTTATCTCCCTCTTCTTTTCTAAGCAATCCCTGGTAAACCATTTAACTTGCCTAATCGGGTCTTTATATTGTCTCTTTGCAAACTTCCCATCCTTTTTCAAATTAACCCGAAGACTTTGGACCACTTGTTCTATCTTACTCACATACCAGTCCAGGTTCTGCCCACTTATGCCTCCCAGATCAATCTTTTGTTGCAGCGTTGCAAGCCTTGCCATATATTCCCCCGTTAGTCTTGTTGTCACACGCCTCGGATAATCCACCTGTTGTTCAAGTACGTTTCCACAGGGGTTCAGGTGGATGTCTGAAAGCACTAGCTCCAGAAGATTATGGTCACTCCCATCTCTGTGGCTAATCCTGAACTCCTTAGCTAAGGCAAAGTTCCAGGCTGGCATAAAAGCATAATCTATTGGGCAGTTTTGTGAGCCTATTTTAAACGTTTTCTTTGCCGGGCAATCTAGAGCTGACCTACCGTTTAAGCAAAATAAGCTTTTTGTCCCTAGGTAGTTTCCCAAATTTATGTCTTGAGTTATTAGAACACAATCTGGAACAGTTGCTAATTTTATATCATAAGCCTCCAGCATGTCTGTATACCAACAATCAAGTTTAATTGGATTTAGTTTGTGATTAAAATCCCCATCATTAAGATTAACTCTGTGCTGTATTTTTCACAAATATTATCTAAATCATCTTTAAAATAACCCAATTCAACACCATATTCCTCGGTACTCTCCCATTGCATATACACATTTACCAGCGTCAGTTTATCCAACTTTTTGTCCCCAGCTAATAAGGATACCCTGCATGCTAGCAACCATTTACATTTTACGGACAATTGGGTCGCCTTCTTCACAATTCTTGTGGATAAAAGTGTCATGATTCCCCTGCAGGTCGCCCAAACCTTTTTTTCTTTGCTGGGCGGTGGAGTTGGTGAAACCCGTCGAATATTGGGGTCGTGCCGCATAGCCATGTTTCTTGTAGGCATATGATCTCGTTACTTTTTGCTAACTTCTTTATATTTTCTTGTTTTATTAAATCTCCAAGACCATTTATATTCCACGAGATCACTTTTATGCTATGCGGCGACCCTTTTCCCTATTCAACATCATCTAGGTAACCTACTTCACCAAACTCCTCACTGTACCTCCGGGAGGGACCTGCTGGACTACTTCTTTGACACCAATTCTCCCACCAATTCTCATCTTCATTGATGTTGGTTACAATATTGAGATTTCCCTTCTCGTCCCTACTTCATTCTCTATTAGCCTCACCTGTCTTTTCCCTAAGCCTGCGTGGCATCTTAGGAAGTCTTTTCCTGATAACTCAAAACCTGTTACTTCTTCTTCAGGTACTATCCGTATCCCTTCCTTAGTACCTCCTTCTCCGCCTTCCCTATCGCAATCTTTACCAGGTCTGAGTAAACTAATACCTTCGTAATCTCTTTCCCTGCATGAATAAATTTAAAGCCCACTTGTCGCAGGTCATTAGTACCAACGCCTTTCAAGCTTTGGCACTGGGCAAATGATCGTAGAAGTAGTGACCTGTTTAGGTGTGAGCTCTTCCTCATTTTCTTCCCTCCTTTTTCTTTTGTATCTGCTCAAAGTAAATCCACTTGCTTCCTACTCCCTCCTTTCTCGCCAATATAGGTGGCATGTGTGGCTGGGAATTGTTTTTTCTTATTACAGTCGGGAGCTTACTACGGGGTTCTGGCCACGCCCCATAATGGGGAGTGCTATTAGCGTTTTTGGCCACTATAGGTGCTATACTCCTTCCTTGATTCTGCTGTAAGGTTGATATTCTATTTGGTTGCACCCTTTTGTATTCTTTTAAATCTTTTGTAACCCCTTCCGCCTCCTTATATCTTTTGGAGGTTTTGTTGGAGTCTGTACTTGAGTGGCTACTTCTACACTTGTCTCCTCAGACCTCCTTTTCCTTAACTTATCTTTCACCTTTCTATTGACCTTCCTACCTATTCGGCCCCCATAATTGGGCAGACCAAATCTTATATATTCACTCCTTCTTTTTACTATCATTGGGCATCATGAAATATAAACTTCATGGTTTACCTTCGCTGGTTCCACGGTCTCTACCCCGCCCTCTGCCAAATTTGTGCATTTAGTATCTAGTACTGGTCTTACTAAGGTGGGCATTTGACCCCTAATTCCCTGCAACTCCCCTCAATTCTGTGTAAATGCATTTTTTGTGATTTTAAAATATCAGTATTTATTAACGTTGCTTCTAAAAGTCCTTGGAGAGTTCTTTGTAGCATTATCATTATTTCCAACATTGAGGAAGATGGTGTGCCAGAAATATCTAAGTTCAGCTCCGATATATAGTTCCGCTCTTCATCTTCTTTTAGCTCCCCACTCTGAATATCATGCTGAGCTTGGCTTACAGTTTCTATCGGCCTTGTTACGGTCCTCCTGTCATCCCCCCATTGGCCCTTGCGACCTCGCTGTTAAGTTCCTGTTGATCCAGGCTTGTTAGTTCCGGGTACTGTGAAAACAGCCCCCGTGGAGATGAAGACAGCCGTGGGGAGAGTATTAAGACGTTATGACATGGCAAGGACTGAAGAGAATGGTTTGCCACAATTGCAGACTCTAGCACCATTGTTTCCTTATTAATTGGGAAGTGACAAGATTTGGTTTGTGATTCGTACTCTAAAGGGAGGCTTCGCTGATTGGTGACGTTAACCATTGGCCAACAGCTACTCCATGAAAAAGGGGGCCTTGAATACTTCTTCAGTCTAGCTTTGCAGTAATATTGCCTACACTAAGGGGAAGGTGTTATTATTTTTACGAAGTTCAAGGGGTCTCTTTAATCCTGTGTGCAAAGCAACCTGTGGGTATGTATTAGGTCATGAGTGGGTTCATTCAAATTGTGAGTAGTGCACATCTGCAGGCATTAATGAGTGTGAGTGTTTATCGTTTCAGGTCCAGGATTGGTTTGTGCACTATTTGAAATTGCCCACGGATTGTATCTACTTCAGTATTTATTCAGGTACTAATGTGTTATCCTTTAGTGAGATATATATGAGAGTAGATATCATACCTTTGTTTATGTCTCTATGTTTGTTGTTTCAGGTTCCATTCCACTGCTGTCCCTTCCCTCTCCTTTTCCCTCGCCTGATCACTCGAATACCTTGTACATATTGCTTTCAGGGTGTTGGTGCTATCAGGAGGTGGACCTTAGTCTGCTTCGACTGGATCCTGCGGAGCTGGGCCTGACAGAATTACGCGCCCACGTATTTAGCTCCGCCCGGTCCAGACGGGGTAGAGAATGGCTACCATGGATGACGTCCTGCAGGCGCTAGTCCTGGTACAACAGGAGTTGGCATCCTCAAAGGCGGAAACAGCCGCCTTAAGAGACAAGGTAGACAAATTATCTAGGAACCCGTTTGACGTCTCTTCGGCGTCTTCACAAATACAGGTCACGGTACCCCCCCCCATTCCATTGGCTAGTCCTGAAAGATATGGGGGGGATCCATTAAAAATACAGGTGTTTCTGACGCAGATAATGCTGCACTTCTCCTGCAAACCGGCCTCTTTTCCCAACAACCACTCTAGAGTAGCGTTTGCAATTTCTTACTTGGTTGGGGATGCTGCCACTTGGGCTGTCCCTTTAGTGAGGAACAACGATGCCGTGCTATCGGACTGGGCTGCTTTTAGAGCAGATTTTGAGAGGGTTTTCGATCGACGGGCGACCACATTTAGTGCCGATAAGGAATTGTTGGATCTTAAACAAGGGAGAAATGATTTAGTTACATATTTAACTAACTTCAACAGATTAGTGGCCGAGACCGCTTGGCCCGAGGAAAAGCGTATGTCTTTATTTTATCAGGGACTGAGAGAAGAGCTAAAGGATGTCTTAGCACAGATTGATCCTCAGCCCAATACGTGCACGGACATGATCAATTTAACCCTGCGTTTGGATGGGAGAATGTCTGAGAGAGGGGGCGAGAAAAGGAGGTGGGAGAGAGGTTACTATAGATCAGAGAGACCTCCACGTCGGTCTTTACCTAGCTCCGATACGCCGCCAGAACCAATGGAAATAGGAGCTGTGCGTATACCTTTGTCCAAAGAAGAAAGAGAGAACAGACGAGTACAGGGGTTATGTATGTACTGTGGTAAAAAGGGACATTACGTGAGAGAATGCCGCATTAAACCCAAGTCCTCCGAAGCATGGTCCCGTAGTAAAAGGGTGGCTGTATCCACGTCAGGCCCTACTAATACTTCAGGGGTTTCTCTGGGTAGTGTCGAGACAAACAAGGGTTGGCAGCTCCCCTCTTTGGCTACGTCAGATCTGTTAGGTACAGAAAACCACATAGTGATCTCCATGAACCTTGATAGTAATAACCAGTCTCATCAGGTGGAGGCCATGTTGGACTCTGGTGCCACGGGCAATTTTATAGACAGTGGATTAGTCACGCTTCTTGGGTTGCAAAGAGTACCCAAGAAAACGGCTGAAGAAGTATTCGCCGTGGATGGTCAACCGTTGAAATCCGGTTTGGTTGTTGAACAAACGGAGTCCATCATGTTGACCTTAGACATAGCAGAGGAAAGACATACGGAGCTGTTAGCACTGAACATAATTGAAGCCCCGCAGTATGAGGTCATACTAGGTATGCCTTGGTTGTGTCGTCACAATCCCGCTATAGATTGGAAAGCTAAGTCCATCCAGTTCCGCTCAGAAGAATGTCAGGAACATTTGGTCTGGAAATGCCCCTCACAGGCAGCGGCTCTAAGACATCCGTATGTGGTGGCCACCGCAGCGGAAAAAGAGGTTACGTTACCTGGGGAATACTCACAGTTCAGGGATGTTTTTAGCGAGATACAGGCGGAACAGTTACCCCCTCATAGGGAGTATGACTGTAGGATAGACTTGGTGGATGGGGCCACGGTCCCTGCCTGTAGAGTGTATGCCTTATCTGTCCCAGAAACCAAACACCTACGTGAATACTTGGACCACTATTTAGATATAGGGTTCATTCGACCCTCAGGGTCACCGGCAGCGTCACCGCTTTTTTTTATATCGAAAGCTAATGGTGATCTGAGGGCTTGTGTGGACTATCGAGTATTAAACAAAAACACGGTACGAAACAGATACCCCTTGCCCCTCATTTCTGTGTTGCTTGATCAAGTGAAGGAGGCCAGCATTTACACACGGTTAGACTTGAGGGGGGCGTACCACTTGGTACGTGTCAGGGATGGGGATGAATGGAAAACAGCGTTCAAGACCCGATATGGTCTGTTTGAGTATACTGTTATGCCGTTCGGCCTGTGTAACGCCCCAGCGGCATTTCAGTATTTCCTCAACGACGTGCTAAAGGAATACGTGGACCTGTTTGTTGTGGTGTATATCGACGACATCCTCATCTATTCTGACTCAGTGGAGGGGCATGCCGGTCATGTTATCCAAGTGTTGTCCAAATTGCGTGCCCACAGGTTGTTCTGTAAATTGAGCAAATGTGAATTTGGGGTGAAACGAGTGGAATTTCTAGGGGTTGTACTTAGCCCAGAGGGTTTACACATGGCAGATAGAAAGGTGTTGGCGGTGCAGGAATGGCCTACCCCGCAAACTGTACGTGACGTACAGTGATTTCTGGGCTTCGCGAACTATTATCGGAGATTCATTCTCCGTTTCTCCCAGGTTGCTGCTCCCATAACCCGGCTGCTCAGGAAGGGGAGTCCCTTTCAATGGACCAGTGAGGCGGAAGACGCTTTTTATTATTTAAAGACTGCATTTACCACGGCTCCCGTTCTTGCACATCCACGTCCCGAGCATCCTTTTGTGGTGGAGGCTGATGCCTCCGATGAGGCTGTGGGCGCCATACTCTCTCAAAGAGATCAGAGCACCGGACAGCTTCATCCGGTGGCCTACTTGTCCAAAAAACTGAACTCTGCAGAAAGGAATTACTCTGTTGCCGAGAAAGAATTGTTGGCCATAAAGAGGGCATTCCAGGAATGGAGGCAATATCTGTGGGGGGCTAGCCACCCTATCACGGTGTATACTGATCACAGGAATCTGCAGTACATGAAGTCGGCACGACACCTTTCGCAAAGACAAATGAGATGGATGTTGTTTTTTGCGGAATACGACTTCATTGTTACGTTCCGACCAGGGGTGGAGAACCGCAAAGCCGACTCTTTATCTAGACAGGATACGACTGACTCTTCACGTCATGATGTCCAAGCGGAGGCCATCATTGAACCTTCTAAGGTGCTGTGTGTGGTCCGAGTGGAAAACTTCTTAGCAGAAGTGAGAAAACATCAGTCCCTCTCCGTCTGGGAGGCCTGGGCTACGGAGGCGGTGGATCGCACCGTGAAGCAGGGATTGCCCTTCTATAGAGACAGATTGTATCTACCCACTACCGACCTACAAAAGAAGGCATTCAAGTGGTGCCATGTCTCTCCGTTAGCAGGTCATCCGGGAGTACGGAAAACATTGCATCTAATACAACGTCATTTCTGGTGGGGCTCCTTAAAGGCAGATGTAGCTACCTGGGTGGCACGATGCGAGGAATGTGCAAGAGCCAAGAATGAAAACGTTAAGACCAAGGGAATGCTCATCCCCATGCCCACTCCTCACCACCCGTGGAGACACCTCAGTCTGGATTTCATTACTGGTTTACCCCTCGAGAAGGGTTATTCAGCTATCTTGGTAGTAGTGGATGGACTCACCAAGATGGGACATTTCCTTCCTTGTGTTAATCTCCCTACGGCCAGTCAAACAGCCCAGCTCCTGTTAACTAATATTGTCAGGGTACATGGACTGCCTGAAGTCATTGTGTCCGATAGGGGGCCGCAATTCATAGCCAGGTTCTGGAAATTATGGTGCAAGGCCCTGCATATAGACTCGTCTTTGTCGACAAGTTTTCACCGGCAGACGGATGGGCAGACAGAACGCCTGAACCAAACCCTAAAAAAGTACCTCCGATGCTATGCGAAGGAGGCTCAGGAATCCTGGGTGGACATGTTGTGGATGGCAGAACTGGCATATAACAATGCTTGGCATAGCTCTGTCGGTCTATCTCCTTTTCGTGCTAACTATGGATACGATGCCAGGATATTACCTATCAATATCCCTGAGGAGGTGGCGAATCAACCCATGGTCCTGTCTCATGTGCGGAAGCTCCACACACTACAGCGGAAAGTCAGAAGCCATCTGATCCAGGCCAAAAAGATTTATAAGACATGGGAAGACCACCATCGGATAGAGGGGCCTCAGTATAAGGTGGGGGACAAGGTATGGCTGTCCACCAAGAACATTCGCTTCAAGCTACGAAGCATTTTTCACCCTAGATTTATCGGTCCTTACGCCATTGTTAAACGTCTTAACCCTGTCACTTACAAACTAAAGCTGCCCGGTACCCTTCGGATTCACCCGGTGTTCCACTGTAACCTACTGAAGCCCGCCTTGGGGCGCGCAGACGTGCTCCACCACCGGTGATCTGCGAGGGGGGTGAGGAATATGAGGTTAAGAGTATTCGAGATTCGAAGATGCGGAGAGTGGTGCTCTGGTATCTGGTCTCATGGAAGGGGTATTCGGCGGAGGACGATTCATGGGAGCCGTGGCAGAAGTGTGCATGCGCCTTCGGCTATTCGTTCATTTCATAGGCGGTGTCCGTCGAAACCTGGGCCTAGGAGGCGCTAGGGGAGGGGGACCTACTGTCAGGTACCATGCTTAGCAGCGCCTACCGAGCAAGTAGAAGGACTACTGGGACCAACAAACTACTACTCCCATGATCCCGTGGGAGACTGGGTATTTAGGCGTGCACGTCGCGCAGGACGCTGCGCGTAATTCTGCTTTGTTTTGGAGTGATTCTCTTTCGGCCGAGAGAGATCAGAGGAAGGAAGCGCCAACGAGGGTTCCTGCTTCGGAGTACCCTAGCGCTGAGAGTTAGCTGCTCGGATGGTCAGCGTCCGTCAAGTGAGTACTCAGTAGGAATTCTGAGGGAGCTTGGAGTTCGGCTTCCTGCCTTGATTCTAGTCTCGTTGTGTTGAGACAGTGATCCCAGTAGCGGAATACAGCGGTGAGTAAACCGCGTATTGCCGTCTCTGGGGAAATCGTTATTCAGGATTCGGTGATTGTTCACCCAGCGGAATACAGCGGTGTAATTACCGCGTATTGCCGTTGGGCTTGGAAATAGTTCTTCTTTTCAGCCCTAGGAGAACAGCGGAATACAGCGGTGAGTTAACCGCGTATTGCCGTTTGTATTCTTTTGTTTCCTTATTAATTGGAAAGTGACAAGATTTGGTTTGTGATTCGTACTCTAAAGGGAGGCTTCGCTGATTGGTGACGTTAACCATTGGGCTACAGCTACTCCATGAAAAAGGGGGCCTTGAATACTTCTTCAGTCTGGCTTTGCAGTAATATTGCCTACACCAAGGGGAAGGTGTTATTATTTTCACGAAGTTCAAGGGGTCTCTTTAATCCTGTGTGCAAAGCAACCTGTGGGTATGTATTAGGTCATGAGTGGGTTCATTCAAATTGTGAGTAGTGCACATCTGCAGGCATTAATGAGTGTGAGTGTTTATCGTTTCAGGTCCAGGATTGGTTTGTGCACTATTTGAAATTGCCCACGGATTGTATCTACTTCAGTATTTATTCAGGTACTAATGTGTTATCCTTTAGTGAGATATATATGAGAGTAGATATCATACCTTTGTTTATGTCTCTATGTTTGTTGTTTCAGGTTCCATTCCACTGCTGTCCCTTCCCTCTCCTTTTCCCTCGCCTGATCACTCGAATACCTTGTACATATTGCTTTCAGGGTGTTGGTGCTATCAGGAGGTGGACCTTTGTCTGCTTCGACTGGATCCTGCGGAGCTGGGCCTGACAAAGGCTGCTGCGGCGCTAGCACTGGGGTTTTCTTGAAGGGCACACTGCGTTTCGGCTCTCTCTGTCCAAGAACTGCCTATACCTCCATTTTATCCCCCTCAACCGTTTCAGGAGAACTAGGGAGCGCAAGGGACATTTGTTTGTTTGGCAATAGATCCCGTGCGACGCTCCGATGTGCCACATCTGGCAGCTGACAGCAGCTCAGAAAGTTGGACATGAGGGGCGGCGGCAGCACCTCGGGAGGGGGCTGGAGAGGTCACTGGCAGAGAGAGGGGTGAGCGGCGTGTGACAAGAAGGAAGACCCGGGCTGGATGCGAGACAGGGCGCGATGGCTTTAATCTCTCCCTGGTCCTGCAGCGTCCCGCTGCTTTTATTTTGGGGCTCCTTTTCCTCAGTCTCCCTGTCGAGCGAGGGGAGCACATTCCTGTTCTACACAGAAGGCAGCAGCGGCCACTTCCAAACACTTGACGGGGAGCAGCAGCAACAGCAGCCGATGGACCCTGGAACTTTCCTGCCTGTCCATCAGGTAACCGCAGATGCACTGCGGACGCTATTGAACCGCGTAATTATTGTCGAGAGAATATCTGTTTAACCGAAATCCATATTCATTTCATGTCTTATCTGCATCTAACGCTGCCATCTTCTTTCTCAACACAGGTACTTGTATAGGGGCGGAGAAGGGTTGGGCGGTTCTGCTACTTGTATTTTTCATTACCACAAATATGGGTTTTTCAGATGTTGCAAGCTTCACCGCACAGCGTGTAGGCATCATTACTCCGAAGGAATACCCTAAGACATTTCCTTCCATATGTTTGTACAAGGCACGCCTGGAAAGTATTAGATGCAGAACTTGAACTTTAAAGCGACAGTACCCTAAAGACACGTTAGACTGGACACTGACTCCTCTGTCTGCTTTTATGAGGCAACATTGAACCTCCGGGTCTTGTCAGACACTGCACAGAGCCAGTACAGTATGCATTACAGGTGTCATCACTGTATAGATTTGTAATACTATGCTTTAAAAAGGTAAACTTGAGAACTTTGCAAAAGATACTTAGATGAATTATACATTCTTTCTGCAACTCATACAATCATGGTATTTTCCATATAAATCTACCAGACTTACGAGAGTAAGTTCCATGTACAGAACAGCACATTCCATTTAAGAAAATTATATTGTAATAACTAATAAGCACGAAATAAAAACATGTTGACAGACTTCAGATGGAACTAACGGAGTTACATCTATAACACTTACATATGATGAAGCAACTGGATGCTTCAACAGTGGATGGGTTACAAAAATGACATTCGTCCTACACAGCCTTTACGGTAGCACTGATGACCATTAGGCCTTTGTTCAAGCCATTTAGAGTGTAATGCCTTGTGTCTAAAATTATAGTCCCTACATAAAGAAGAGAAGATGGGATCAGGTACAGATTTGCCAAGATGGCAGGCAGATTGTTCATAGGTTTTCTTCTTTATTGTGGTCCACAGTACAAACCCGAAAAGTGTTAACCAAATTTAGCATATTCATTGTAATTATGGGAGGAGGACATGCAGTCGGATTCCAGGCAATGCTGGTTATTGTCCCTTAGCCTCTTAATGCATCCTTGGCCTCTGCTCATGCCTCTAAATCAGGTCAAGACCAAAAACTAGGGTTATTGGCAGGCTCTGTAGCGAAGAATGTTATCTCAGCACTTTCAAAGGAGTGTTGAGATAAGAAAAGCCTATTGCATTCCTCCAGTGAATTCAATAACTATTGTTATTAACTGCACTGAACTCTTTATAAAACCTCACAGGGCATTCAAAGCACCTGCAATGAGCAGAGAAGGAAGTGTGAAAGGCTAGGGAGCTAGAGAGACAGAGACAAGGGGGGGGGGGGGTGGCAGCGATACTATATGTATGTGCTAACAGTATTATGAGGTTTTTTGCCCTGAACATACTTATGTGTCCTCCAACGTGGCCTAAACACATATATCAGCAGAGGATCTATGAGCAGGGCCACTGAAATTATGCTGCAGGAGATGGCCACATTACATGGCAGTGTTTAGTAAATGATACCCCAAGAAAAGGCAAATTATGTGGCATAATGCAGTACATTTTGTAATAATATTACTTCATTATTTTGTCATTTTTAGGTCGAGCCAAGGCAGCGCGCATGCGCTCTCTGCAGGACCTGTTGTTATCGCCTCTATTGGCTTTTGGCATGCCCATGAATTGCCATTTGTTCGTTGTTGTGTCATTTAGAAATACAGGGTTTTTATTGGTGCATTCGGTCTGATTCTCCCGCCTTTGCGTGCTTGGGTCACGCCCAGATGATTTCACTCATTGTTTGCTTGCGTTGGCCATCCCAGTCCGCGGTGCCTCCTGGTCTGCCTTTTTATTTTGTAGGCTATCAACATCGTTTTAGGCTTTCAGGCCGTTTCACGGAGCAATGCTCTGTTCGGCACCTGCAAAGTGGCAATTTCTGTCCAGTAGCTATTGAGCTATGCCAATAGCTCTAACTCAAAAACATGCGAGACCTATTGCATTTCTAATGCTTGTTAGTAAATTGGGTTTAGCCTGAGAAACCTTGGGTGGCTGCATGGGAACGCCCATGCACCACCCTTGGCACGCCCCCATGGCGCAAAGTAATGTGAAGCAGCGCAATGCGCTGCTTCGCATTACTTTTACGTTATTTCCAGCGCTCATTATTTCCAGCTGGAAAGTTAATTAGGAAAAAAAGATTTCACGCCGTTTTGCGTCACTTTTGTGATGCAAACACGGCGCAAAATCTTAGTAAATATCCCCCTTATACTTGTGATCCTGTCACAAAGTGGTGTTTGCACAGGGGCCACAGTTTACTGGGCCACTCATAGTGAGGGCCTAAGTGTTGTTTGCTTCCGTGACAGGGACAAGTAATTTCACAATTCTATCAAGGTTAATGCTGTTAATTCATGAAGAACGCTGTTCGGAAAACCAACCTCTGATTAACTTAGCCAGTATGAAAAATAACAAATGGGGGGAGGGAGTAAAGAGGTATGGGGATAGAATCTACCTCCTGATTAAGCTATCTCATAAACAATATGATTCTACCCTGAATGAATTTATACTATTCATTTATTGTTATAGTGATTCTAATAAGCAATTTTAAATCGTTATAACAAAGGAGAAAAAAGCACTATGTACATACGCTATTAGATTAATAACCAGGCTTCATGAGCTTGCACCGAAGGGAAGTTAATAAAATGTGTTTTTTCCACTAGCCAGGGAATTTTTAACTTTTTTGATTTATCACAGATCCTACCACTCTCACTACCCACACTACACATAGCCTAATTTTCACCAATATAGTGCTCCCGCGTATCCGCAGGTTGCAGCACGCCCCGTCCCGTAGAGAGACGGGAAGACCCCATGATGAAGCATGACACTATGGGAATCATAGTGTGTGAGGGGTATCTAAAAAACACTTAGTTTTTCCATGACATTTCATGGAACACTACTACACTTTAACACAATTATTAGAATCACTATAACAATAAATGAATAGTATAAATTCATTCAGGGTAGAATCATATTGTTTATAACTTAGCCAGTAACCTTAAGTATAGGTTATGAGGTTAAATCACCAGAGGCATCATGTTTTCCTGAGCCAATGTTTTATGACTGGTGTTCTATAAATCAGAATTATCGATAGATAGTACAGGTGAGAACTTGAGTTTTTCAACCGGACAGATGAAAGTTCTTCAAAGAAACCTGTCAATTGATAACTTACGACAAGGGTGTTTATGCGTGGTCAGTGTAAAAAGGTTTACCATTATAGTATCAATAAAAGATATTTCAGGTAGGCGATAGACTACGGTGGGTTTACCAGGGTCTTGCCCATACAGGCCATACATATCACGCTGCAGTTTGATAATAGTATGACTGTATTTTAGAGAAAAATGTAATCAACGTAGCGTGCTAGTAGGGTTGGGGCAATTGGAATTTCGGCCAGTGGAGTAAGTTTAAGCAACGCAGGACTGGCAAAATTAGAATTACTAACACGCCATATGACGAATTCTGCGTCCAATGACGAATTCTGCGGCCAAACAAATAGAAGGGGTGAGACAGGTTAAATGTCATCATGACAAGCAGAAGTCCAAGTGCAGAAAACAAAAAGTAAGAGAGTGTTCAAGAGAAGCAAAAGCAACGACTTTGAACAACACCAAAGAATCAGGAATCATTCACACGTATGTTGTCTGAAGTATGTTCGAGGTTTATACAGCACAGTATGGCCTTGCTGTGCTGTTGGAAATCAGATACCTTAAGCCCCTCCCTCTCGAGTGCTCGTCACAGACCAGAGTCTTTTTTCTGATTGTTTGATTTGGACCATCAGTCGCGTGGGTGTGGTTAATATGTTGCGTTAGTGTGTTTGGTTGTATGTGTTTAGTAATGGTAAGTGTTGAGTAATTTACGTGTAACCTTGGAAGATTGGAATGTGCCTTGCCCAGATGTAAGCATGTGTTAGATGGAGGTAACTGCGAGTAAGATGCCTTGGTAGGGTTTGCAGTAGCCCTTTAAAACAGAGCAGCTGTGACATGTGAAGTGGGTGAAGATTTGGGGGCAGATTTACAAACCCCTTGCACCACTTTTGCGTCACTTTTCCCATGTTAAAAGTGACGCACAAGTGGCTTGTAAATCTGCCCCTTGGTGTATTACGGTGTCATGGAGTGGTCCAGCTATATGGTGCTTCTGAGCTGTAGTCACTGTGCGCGCCTTCTTCAGCAAACCTGCAAGGCTAAGATCTAGCTTTTCAAATTGCAGATGTGCTAAACCAGTTCCACAGAAACACAGAAGGAATTCGCAGTTTCCTTGTTTTAACTTTAAGTTACAGGGGCAGACTCACTGCGACTTCACGCGTGCCCTATTCTATCCCAGCAGCCCTTGGTGGATTTCGCGGAATAAGTAGCCGCAGTATTGCTTTACACAGAGCTGCAAAAAAAATCGCTCACAAGATTCCCTCGTGGGAGGCCAGGAAGCGTGCAGCGGACATCAAGAGCAGACCAAGGGCATTCTCCCGTAGAGACAGAGGTTTAATATCAAAACCGTGTATCAGATTGTAGCCACTGACGCGAAAAAGCAGTAATACAACTGTACATCAGATTGTAGTTATTGTGGCGAAAAGGCAATAACACGAACATTACATCTATGAAACAAATCTCTCGAATATGAAAGTAGAAGCCAAACTGGCGGGGATCACACAGTCTTGAGAATATGCGCCGCATGCTCGTCGGCAGTAATTTCTGCACAGAAAATTAATATATTTACCTCCAGTCCATTAGCCAATTTAGACTCACTTTGGGAAGGCTTGGTTGTGGCCAGCAGGCAGAACAAACACACACACTGTAGGCAGACACAGAAGGGATGTCTAAAGAGAAATCAGATTTTAATCTGCTCTGAAGAAGGCAGGTGGGAGATTTGGAGGCCCGAGATAAATGTATCATCTCTTAACTGTTTAATTGGATGTTTGGAAATGATAAATCATCCGCAGTATGGTGCAATGATCCCTTCTTGGATTACCTATGAACATCCAGGGTGATGAAAAAGAATAAAGCTCAAGATTACTTTGAAGAAACACATTTTGCAGCCTCTTCTTAGCAGGGGACCAAAACATCTTTCCAGATATGGATCACATTATGGAATTCTGAATAAAGGCATGGTATCTGTGACTTTCTATATATTCCGAATTTTTCTACAGTTTATTTGTACTTTTATAAGCATGACAACTGAAAAAAGACAGATTCGTACTGTACAAACTTTAAAAAAATATATAGGGACAAATACCCTAATAGGGAGACTGTGCTCCTTGTTGCGCTTAGGTGCACAAGTAAGTTATATGCACCACGTGCAACTATTTTAGATTCTTTACAAAGTATTTACGAGTGGATGCTTAGGGATCCTCACTAACTAAACTGAACAGATGTTCAATTTGACGTTTTAGTGGGGGCAGATTCCTAAATTCAGCAACGTTTATATGCAAACATCTAATCTAGCAAAGATGCATTTGCAGATTTATCTACAAATTGCCAAACAGATAGTAGGTTCTTTATATAGTACCAATAGAAATCTATATATGCCGCATGGCAGAAATGGGAGGCTCTCATTCACTGTGACTACTACCCAACTACCCTTGAATGCTGTCTTCTTGCTGTAGATTGCTACCTTCAAGACAATGACATTCAGTGGTGTTGAATGTTTTGAGGATATTTGCACTATCCACACTCCCCTGGGGTCAGATTGCAGGAAGAAATGCTGCTGCCTGCTCTGGACCGTGCAGGGGACCTCACTTTTGTGGGTCCCTCTCTCTCCTCTAGAGCCAAGATCAGGGGACTTCCATCCTCCCCCTCCATTTTCTCCCCTGGCTCGTCCATATCCTCATCTTGCTCCAGCTGTGGTCCAGGATCTTCATTTCTGGTTCCACAGTTCACCGCCAGGCGTTCTTTGGCCTGGCTCTCCTCTCTTCCATTTGCCTCCTGGGGACTAGTGGAGAGCTGTTCTTGTGGTGGATCTTGTTCTCTTCTGATGGTGTGTTCTATCCATCACCATCTTTTTCTCATAATGCTGGTGTCCATGCCCTCTTGCTTGCATCTGGTGAGCAGTTCCTAGTTGGAGATGGTTCGCGGCCAAAAAAGTACAAGGTTCTTCTGAGGTTACTGGTATGGAAGGCTGACAATTTGGTGGTGCCACTTTTCCTCATCCACCAGCATTCTGAGACACACAAGAGTGTGGACAGAACACAGTTCTTTTGGTATGGTACCAGAATATTATTTTGAGGCTATTGAATATTGTCTGACAAATATTGTACACTGAATATTGTCTACAAAAATACTGAAGCTAAATCAAAAGTGGGAGTAAAGAAGCTGTTTTTTTCGCTGGTTGATTTGGATTCCCAATAGCTACATAATAATCAAAGAGCGAATCAACCCACCATTTATCAAAGCTCCCTAAACCCATCTAGAAAAGAAAATTATTTTGTTTAAAAGAACTCTCACCCACTGATTCATACAGTGGGATGTTTCCTCATAGATTAGTCCCTGATATGAGATGTATCAGTGCGAGCTTACAACCTCGACCCTCGAGGAAGCACTAGGTATATTGGGAGGGATCTTAGAAAGTAAAATTGTCTACGCTGTACCCTAGACTTAATTTTTTTATGTGGGTCCGGGTGGCAAAATTAAAAACAAAGGATGATGCCTTTGACATATCATTACGCAAGCATCTACTGCAGTCTATATGTTCCAGCCACCTTTTAAGGCTTTCCTCAGGACCTGATAAGATCCATAGATTGCCCAGAATCCAAATGTGATTACTTGTTCTTACAAGCAAATTGTGCTCAATTACAATCACTCCAAACATTCATACAACCCGATCTGAGAGGACTTCATATTCTGTAGGTAGAAAAAAAGGGGAGAAATAGTTCGAGTGACCTAAACATTCCCATATTTTCTTTACATGATTGATATTTTTTTTTCGTTTCTAATTGTGCCTATTGTTGCAATCACAATTTGTGCAATCATACTACTGCTAGGCAATCATGCTCCTCCAGAGGACATAAAGTGCTCCCAAACTGCACCCTTTGTTATTTTTTCAGTGATTCATACTACTCATGAACCTCATAGGTGTTCGTGAAAATATAAGTGCATAGTTACGAAGATCATTATTAGCACTGATTTAGCAATAAATCAATTAGACATGGTGTGCCTACGTTATCGGTATTCCTATCTTACCCCTTAAAGTGCCAAAGGGGGGCCAGCTTGTAGTCACACACTGTAAGGCAGTGGTCTTCAAACTTTTTTAATCCGCGCCCCCGAGTGGGGAAAAAAAAATCATCGGGCCTCCCTCTGAATTTTTCACAATTATTTTGGTAAATTGGCAATGTTTAAATAAGTCTATACATATTTTAACATTGCAGTTACGTTCTGTTACTTTTTTTAAAAATGCAATCAAATACATGATTGCCAAACATACTATTCTGGTCAGGCAGGCCTTACTAAGATGTACAAGTGTCCACAGTGTGAATATTAGAAGTGGGTGGTTTGAAGAATATTTGGAGTCCCTTCCCTTTTGACACCTTCTCCCAGCTAGGATATAAATAGCAAAATATGTTAGTGATAGCCCATTACAGAGCAGGCTTGTGCTGCTCATATTTTTCAGCTTAAAACAAAGCACTGTTTTTAGCACAATGCTTCTTTTGGCCAGAGCCTGGCGCCGCCCCTGGGATCACTTGAGGCCCCCCAGTTTGAAGACCCCTGCTGTAAGGTAGCCAGAAAACAAGAGAGACGACACGATCTCATGAGTTCATTACAGGCCCAAAGGGAGGGAGTGCAATCAATGCGGGTTTTTTTAAATTATTGTTACTCACTTTGTCAAAGAATCGTGCCCATCAATTCACCTATCTTTCATCTCCAGCCCTTGAATGGTAAGTGTGGATTGGGAGACCCGTATCTTTTGAAATGGCCGGGCGCTTCAGTATCATGTGAGGGCGTGAACGTGATGACGTCATGCATAACAGCACCCAACTGCTCTTTTTATGTGCAGCATTGAGTCCCTTTGTGCAGCGGGAGACCCGTGTCTTTTGAAGTGGCCGGGTGTCCTCATATCACATTAAAGCGTTAATGTGATTACGTCAATTGTCATGGCAAATTATCTTAGACAATCACCATCTTTTTGTGGAGCAGTTAGTTCATTTTTAAAACTCAGTACTCCTACTTATATTTCATCATTCTCAGTAGTAGTGAGTACTCATTTTAAAATCTCTGGAGGGCATATAAAAGGCTCTATTCTTATGTTAGGCTACATTGAAAATGTATTCCTGCATTTCTCCCAATTTGTTGTCATTTTGTGCTGCTAAACACTAGAAAGAGGCCGCAAGTGTCTAAATTTAACTGTAAAAGGGGAAGTCATATCCACAGTTTTTGAAGTGTTTTATAAAAAGAGTAATCATTTTGTGTAGAGATGTGGCTTGTTACTCCCTGAACTCAAAGGATCACGTGTTAGTTGTAAAAACAGTCTCTGGGAATATCAACTTTCAGTTTTTGAACTTGAATGGTCTGTGGTATGTCAACAAAGTTTTAATCGCATCTAACAAAGTATTATCTCTGCTCCCTCAGTACAGCCTTATGTGGAAAGACACAAAATCTTTGTGACTGCAGATGCTAGTGCGTACGCCATGGGAGCTGTTTTGTCAAGTGAAGCATGGCAAGGAAGTGATCGTAGGATTTGCTTCCAGAAGGTTGAAAGAAGTTGAAACAGGATATTCTGTGATAGATAAAGAAATGTTGGCATGTGTCTGGGGTGTTGAGAAGTTTAAGCCATACCTCCAGGGAAGAAAATTTAGAAACCACTCGCTGACATTTTTCTGGAAACAAAATTTAGAAAGCCATGGCCAGATTAGCCACAAAATTATTGGAATTTAATTTTAGTGTGATTCACACTGCGGGAGGAAAGAACGTTAGAGTGGACTTTCTGTCTCATTTACCAGTAGATGGAGATTTGGGCAAGGTGGATGTACAGGAAGAAATTGAGAAATGTATCATTGTCGTAAGTGAAGATGTGGTCATTTGTTCACATATGATGGTATGGTGTGATCGGTTGAAGGAGGATGCTGTGTTAGATATGTTGATGAATTTTGTGAAATTTAAGTGGCCGAGGGAAAAAAACTTTGGATATATCCTTGCAATCTTATTGAAAGGTGGAGGGTGAGTTATCCTTGGAAGGAGGATTATTGGTAAGGTTGATAAGTTGATTCCACCAGGATGTTTCGAACAAAGGAGTTTGAAGCCAGCTCATGTAGGCCATCTGGGTATGAGTGCCACTAAGCATAGGATAAGAAATGATTTCTGGTGGCCTGGAGTGGATGTGGATTTAGCAAGATTAGTGAGAAATTGTGTGCAAAGCTGTTTGAGTGATAAACATTTAGTGACCAATATGCCTACAGTTGTGCCTGTCATGTGCCCTGGTAAGGGGTGACAGAGAATTATGGTTGCTTTTTTGGGACCGTTTCATGCATTGCCTTCAAATATGAGATATGTTATTGTCATGGTGGATCATCTTTCCAGGTGGATGGAGGTGTGTGATGTGGCAGAATCCAATGTGAATTCTGTGATTCATTTCTTTTGTGAAGTGTTTGCTAGAGAAGGAACCCCCGAGTCGCTGCTCACGGACAATGGTGTTCAATTCACTTCTTCCATGATGACAGAGATTTTGGGCAGGTGTGGGGTGAAACACTTACGCATACCATTGTATCAGCCTCAAGCAAACAGAAAAGTGGAGAGGTTCAACAGGGTTCTAGTAGAGTGTATCCAATTGCTGTGAAATCCAGAGTAGACTGTTAAGCTGCTATCAGAGATTTTGTGTGGGCTTATAGATCTACACCTCATTCGATAACTGGCAAAGTACCATTTGAACTCATGAGAGCGAGAAAAGTGGTATCCTCGTTGTGTCCTTTTTGGAAGATGGAGGATCGGTCAAAGCTGTGATGTGTCTGCAGCAAGTGATGATGATAAGAAATTAAGTGACAAACACAGTGTTGCTCAGTGTCAGAGGGACATCAAGCATAAAGAAAAATATGACAGGGAGGTCAAATTCGAGGTGGGTGACTTGGGTACCGGTCAAAGACCCCATTTTGTTAAGAAAGGGATCTTCAAAATTTAGAGATCCTGTTAGAGTCGTGGAGGGTATTGGCAATGCTGATCGAGTTTCGAAGGGGCAATGGTGGAATATGGCAAGGGTTGCTAGAGTTGAGAAGTGTGAGAATGAAAGTGGCAAAAAGATGTCTGTAAGTGACGAGCAAGTGTCTGTTACAGGGAATGGTCAGAGTTCTGGGTCATGGAGTACTCGTGTTATCAAAGTACCTAAAAGATACACTGAGTGATCTCTCCTCTTATATGTTGTATGGCACCTGGTTAGTTTTTCATATTTTCTTTAGGTATTGTTTTCTCAGGTTATGTGTCGAGCTCTTGTTTTGTGTGCGTTTGTGTGTGGTGGTGTCTCTGTGGTTCTGTATGCATGTGGTGTTCTATTGATTTGTGTGTGTGTGTGTTTTTAAAAAAAGGGAAAGATGTGTGTCATCAGCAGATAGGATGTCTTTACTGTTTATTGCTATATGATGTAATAATGTAGTGTACAGCCATGGGTTATGTTAGTGTTCTGTTATGGAATTTCTTATTTGATGGTTTGAATAGTGTGACAGTTGCAAGGATCCTCTGGGCCCTTTTACACCTGTGTAACTGGCACTGCTGGACTTCAATAAAACTTCTCAAAAGACTGCCCCACCTGGTGGAGTGGCATTATTTCCACAGGTCATTAGTGTATCTCTCATAAGTTGGTGCACCCTGGACTATCAGGTGTAGAAAAAAAGGCACAGATTTGGGAAAGGGGTTCTAAAAAAGAACCTATGTCCAAAAATATAGGACGTCCTGGAGGGGTAACCTTAGCTTTGGGAATTTTAGGGAAAGTATAGAAGTCTGGGGTCACTGGTTCTTCATTAACTAGAAACTCAGCCTCTTTCTCCAAGATCCAGTCGCATACTAGTGTCTCTTCAATCATAAAACGGATCTCTTATCAGTGAAGGTGTAGAGTCCTCATCTAGAATTGTGTAGTTTTTTTGCATCTGCTAGTGGTCACTGGTGTTCATGTCTGTATGCTGTAGTCACCATGTCTGTATGCTGTAGTCGTCTGTATCACTAACCGCTGTCTGCAGGTTAGTTCTTTATCTGATATCAGATTCTCTAGTGCACTAGAGCAGAGAGAATGGCACTCATTTTTATCAAGCAACTGGTAATGAGGTCCTTCGAGTGGGAAGCATCCTCGTGCACAGGTGTTTTTGTTTCTTCTTGAGTGAGTTGCTTGTGTTTGCAGTGGAATAGAGAACATCTTGTGTGCAGCATCTGTCTGGTTAGCATAGGTTAATATGCAATATTTTGTTTATCATCATATTAATTATTATTCATACTGAGTAACACACAACAGTTTTTTTTCGAGGAACCCTTCCTTATGCACTGCAAGTTAATAAGGTGTGGTAGAAGACAACACCAATGCCCCACAAAACTTTTTTGTCCTCTGCGTGCCTACCATTCTTGCTGTCCCTTTTTTTTAAATATTATACAACACTTGTACGTCCTCGTCCTAGTCATAGCCTGTGAGATAGTTAACCTAGTGCCAGAAAAACATTCAGTAACTAGGATATTACTTAAATACTTTATGCCAGGGCTTGTCGAAGAAGTATGCATCCCGTTGTAGGGGGTACTATGGTCGTTGTAAAATGACTCAGGATTATAATGAAAAGGGAAAGGCCCTCCCACCTAGTTATTGACTGGGAACCTGTTCTTAAGATTGTTTCGTTACTACCTGATGTTTATCGCTGTTCTAATTCAGACCCCTGATATTTTATGTGCAAATTGCAATATTTTTGTTGGATGCGATTTTGCCGTCATTTTTAGGTGGAAGGTGCTAGTTTCCTCGGCAGCAAAGAAGACGAGATAATGATTTCCGTGGTAACAAAGAGAATAAAACTCGGTTTGTACATTTCAACCGGGCAGATGTTGATTTACAGGAACAGATAAAATTACTGCATTTCGCTGTGGGCATCTATCGGATTTACAATCTTTTAAATATGGGCTGTCAACTGCAAAAAGTTGACTTGGCGGCGTGATCTGAGCAGTAGAAAGAGCTGCATCTTAGAATGTGCTGGAAGTCATTAAACATTCATGAAACCGTACGATTCTAGAAGACGAAAGTGGTATTTGACTTTTTCAGGAGACAGAGGAACAGACTATATTAAACTGTACAAGGTGCAATCTGTTTGGAGTCGCACCCATCACAAAAATAACCTCAGGTGCGGAATTACATAATATGCATGTAATAGAATTGGCCTGGCACACAGTATACCAAATGACAGCTGTTGGCCAATTTGGTCTGTCAAAAAGACTTAAAGGAGTGTCATTTTTGCACAGTCTTTTTAGAAGGAAGGTAAAGCATAGGCATAGCTGTGAGAAGATCACAATCTTTGCATAACTGATGGGGTGGCCTAAGAGACCATCACATTTCAGGTAAAACTAAATATGCCAGCGACGCTAGCATGTCAGGAAAACGAGGACTGCCTACCAAAAGAGAGCTTTTACATTTGCACCTGCACCTGAAGCATATTAGAGTTATTTTGATTTCAGACATCTTGGGAATAAGAGCACAACATTCTGGCTGGTGCTATTACCAGGGCGGGACTGGCCGTAGCGGGCATCAGGCGTTTTCCAAGGAGGCTGGAAGGGTGGGGGCTGGTTTAGAAGCAGTGGGGGCCATTTATTTTTTTTTGTTACTGGGGGCCGGTTTTGCAGCGGTGCTGCAATATCGGCCCCCAGACTCAAAAGCAGCAGTGCTTCACACTTGCGCCCCCACCACCCCCGCAGCTGGTCTTGCAAACTAGCCAGGACTGCTTTGAGTTCTTAGTCCGGCCCTGGCTATTACATGTCCTTGTTGGTAGGTTTCGCTGGTAATAATATAAACACCCTTTGCTAACGTTTTATGAAAGCGGATTTGTGGACGTGGTAATGAGTGGCAAGAATATTTGTGCATATTTAATTACACTGACTGCAGCTGGGGTACAGTAACACAACAATGATCTAACAATATATCACAATAACACATATAATAACAGTAATACAGCACCACAAAAATAGCAATACAACAAATATACAAAGCAATACAAATCACCATAGAAATGCAACACAACAATGACAACACAATGCCAGCACAAAACACAATTCAACAATATGTAATTACAACAATCAACACATTACACCAAAACAGCACACAATAATAGACAAAGACACAACAAAATAGCACAAATTTGCACTTGTGCTAGGCTGTGTTGTATTTTGTGCTTAGTGTTCCTGCGTTATGTTGTGGTTGTTCTGTAATGCTGTTTTATTGTGTAGTAACCTGTAATGTTTGTGATATTGTTATTTTGCTCCGTTCTATGCTACTGAGTTGCGTTGTGCCATGTAGTTACATTTGGAGCCAACAGCAACACGTTCCTTTAAAGTTCCAGTGACAAACAACCATTTACCACTGAGGTGGTATCATTCGCAACGGCGGCCCCTCCATTAGGGTGGAGGAGCGCCGCCCCCCCCACCACCACCAGCCGCAACAAATAAAACAGGTTTCTAACCCGTTTTATCGTTTTTTTTAATCCCCCTGGACTTGCCCCCAGGACTCTGAGGAGTCTTGGGGGCGGGTCCAGGGCGGATAACACTGTGGTGGGAGTGCACTGCGCATGAGGTGTTTAGCCGGCCGTTTCAGGCCCGTCAAACACCTCATGCACAGTGTAGCTTTCTCCAGCCCCAGCTGCGTTGCTGGGGCTGGAGAAAGAAGGCACAGGCTCCCAGTCTGCCTGGGAGCGCAAAGTTGAAGCGCTCAGACCAATCATGATGCTGCTTTTCTGCAGCGTCATTATTGGCCCACTGCAGTCTAGGAGCTTGTCCCAGTATCAGGAAGTGCGGGACGGTGCGGAGTGCGGAGGCGGCTGCTGCGATCAGGTACGTTTATTTCTTTAATATTATTTTTTTTTGTTCCCTCCCCGAGTCCCCCCCATGCCCCTGCCCCACACCCAGGTCACTCCTCCAGCCCGCCCCGCCTCTTTGGTAGGGGATGGGCCATGACTGATCATCCGACTGCTCAAAGTCTTCAACTATTTAAGACACCAATTTCCCCAAAACTGTGGCATGGAAGTACATTAAATTAGCATTTCGAGGGCTGATTTTAAGTGATCCAGCCACTATGTTACTGCCGCATAAGGGCTCTATTTGCCGCCCCCAATTCCAATAACACGTATATGCTGCCCTATGGCCGCATCTTACACGAGTGGACCGCATCATTCTTGAATTTGCGGTCTTAGGATACAAATTTAATTTTGCCAAATCTCACATTGCTGAATTTGCCGTTTTGTTTTTGGGCTATGAGCTCAACAATGAGGGTAAGGGATTAGCACCCCATTTCTTGGAGATGTGCGCACTTTTGCGCCCTCCAACCACCCTGAAGAAGCTTCAGTCATTGCTGGGTTTTCTGAACTTCGGGCGTACTTACATTCCCGAATATGCCCAGCATATCAAGCCTCTTTATGCCTTGATACAACCTAACTTTTCGAAGTCATACTGGCTTCCTGAGCATTCTTCGATACTGCAATCTCTGCAGTCTGATCTACTTGAATCTAGATTCTTGTTGACTCGTGATAACCACACGAACCTGGTGATTAGAATCGTACCAGGGGCAGTGGGTTTCACGTACTTAACCTTTAACGAAGGTGACACAGTACCGATTGCATACAAGTCACATCTTTACACTTCAGCAGAGTTGCGCTTTTCCTCTGCGGAGAAAGTTTTGACTGCAGTGCAAATGGCGATTCTAAAGGAACGCGCACTGGCACAGGGAAAACGCATTTTAGTGGTAACACCATATCCTGCCCTTGAAGCAGTAACAAAGGCAAGTGTACCGAACTCTAAGGCTTTGCACCCCCGTTTGATTCAATGGGCTACATCTCTGAAGTCCCCGGATGTCACTTTTATCTTTGATTCCTCTCTTCAGACACAGGAGTTCTTACAGTATGAATTTGTTCATCCTCCTCCTGTGTCTTTGCTACCGCTTGAGGAGTACGAATGTATTATTTACACCGATGGTTCGGCACAACCGGCCACGGGTTCAAAGCATGCTTATTCCGCAGTGTGTGCTATTGTTGCAGGAAATATGGTGAACGGAGAGTTCAAATCGACTGTAGTGCACACACAGGCACTAGGAGACAGTACTGCACAATTGGCCGAGCTGCGTGCCTTGGTGCTCGCACTTGAGTTCGCGAATCCAGACGTGACTACACTTATTGTATGTGATTCTTACTACTGTGTTCAATCTTTCAATGACAACCTATTCTTTTGGTCGCAAAACGACTATAGAGATGCTAAAGGCAGCACAATTAAGCATAAGATGCTTTGGGTTCGAGTGGCAGATCTTAAACAACGTTTGCCTCTCACACAGGTGATTCACACCCTTGGCCACCAGCGTATGGGCGCACACGCGGTAGGTAACAGTTTGGCGGATGAAGCTGCCAAATCAGCAGTAGCCACGTGCACAGTAGCAGCAGTTACACGATCCATGACTAAAATAGATAATGATATTTTGGCAGCTATTGCTGCAACAAAGGAAGGTGCTAATTACCCACGGTGTTTCTCTTCCAAGTACTCTTATCAATTAGGTCCTGAACAGGTTCCTTACGTAAGAATTCCAGACGTTGGTGATCGGCTGATTCCCAACGCGGACCGCAGACCTTCCTTGATAACGGCCGCACACGAAGGCTTGGCTTCGGCCCATGCTGGCGTGTCTGCGACTGTTTCCATCTTGCAGCAGCGTTATTGGTGGCGTGGTTTATATAAACAGACCCGTACTTATGTGCTTGCTTGTGACGTTTGTCATCAATTAAGCCTTCAACGGTTACACGACCACCACAAACACAGCTCTGCATTTCTAACAGACCTTTTGGGTGTGTTTACCTGGATCACTGCGGTCCATTTTCTTCTGACACTGCATATAAATACATCTTAGTTGCAGTGGATTCGTGCACACGTTTCATCTGGGTTTGGCCACAACGGAGTGCTGACGCTCGAAATGTCATAAGGGATTTGCGTGTCTTTGTGGGAATTTTTGCCTGTGGCACCTTCCATTCTGACCAAGGTCCAGCGTTCGCCTCTAAGGCGTACAAGGACGCAATGGGGTCACTGGGGGTGCGGGTGCAATTTTTGTCTCCATATCGGCCTGAGGGCAATTCGATTGTTGAGCGAATGAACCGTGACTTAAAGCAATCCTTGACAGCTAGAGTCTTAGGTACTGGCAGGAACTGGCTGGCCCACTTGTATAGCATGCAACGTGCACTTAATAATCTCCCTAGAAGATCTCTGGGTGGGCGGACCCCATACGAAATGCTCTTTGGCATACAAATGTTTGTGCCTGACCTTGATGGTCTAGACATGGCGGCGCAATCCGCAATCTTTGATGTAGATAACCATTCTACTATGTTGCAGAACTTACAAGAAGCCCGTGACAAACTTGCAAACGAACAATTACCTTCAGCCACAGACGCCTCGCTGCAGATTCTGGTTGCCGGCTGGCTTCCGAAGGTTGGAGATCTGGTCCGAGAGAAGGTGGAGAACAAAAAAGAATTTGGCCCCTCTTATCGTGCACCGGTTCCAGTCCTTGGCTTGAAGGGTACTCGTACTGTCATCTTACCACCGCTTCCTGGTCACAAGGACAACAGATACATCTCAGTGGACAATGTCAAGCTACAACATCTGGCCGATCCTGAATAGCGTAACACCTGCGGTCTCATATCCAGCCATTTCTAGGACTCATGTTTGTGGTCCTCCAGCCCACACAGACACTGATGTTGCCATTGAGATGGTCGATTTGCCTGATCGCCTGCTCGACTTCCCGGCTTCCTCCTGCAACGAGGAGACCGAGTATACATACCCCGCCAACGAGTCGGTGGCTCACCTACCAACAACGCCACTGAGCCCAACCCGTTTTTCCTTTGATTCGGATTCCACCTCATCACTTATCCCATCCAGCTTCAGTATTTTTGTATCCTGGTTCAGAGACAATTTTTTAGTCCCACCGTGGACATACATCTGGTTGGTACTGTTCCTGATTTTCCTCTTTATGTCAATTGGCTTTGTGACAGTTTTTTTCTTGCTCATAAATGGTCACTATTTACCAGAACGCTCTGCAGTGAACTGTGTCGCTGGAACTTTGGCTCCGCATTCTTCATCTCACATCATGAAGCGTGACCACACATTTGTTGATGGCATCGTATGGGATGCGGTAAATTTCCAAATTCATGGACCAACCGAGATTATTAATGTACCAAATGTCCTCCATGTTTCTATGGGTGATATCATTAAAAGTAATATTCATTCTGACGATTGGGATGTGCATGCAGTTGAATCGTTATTTTCTGATTTGAAATATTATGCTGCATTTAATGCTGAAGATCTGTATTTAAATTCTGCAAGTTATGCTGACTTATATTGTTACCAGCATTGGGGCAACCACTTTCTCCATAAACCAAGTGCTCTTCGGGGTCCTTTTAATTACACCCAATGGGAACATTGTCCGACCCCTTTGCCAGGTAGCTCCCAAACTCTTAGAAGTAAATTTACTTACTTTACAGACTTTGATAGATCAAACCCTGGGTCCTATTATTTTAAATTGAATACTTCGTCCGCTCAGAAGATCATGTTGACCCACACCAAATTGCTATATTCGGGTTCCTTTTTGAACGCCTTAGCAGTGGGTGGTTATGAACACTGGCAGGACACCATTGACTTAAAGTCTATTTGGGGCACCAAATCATGGCAGGTCCGGGGCACAGAAGCCTTACACCGTGCTTGCCTCATCCCGGCCCAAATTTTGTTTTTAAATCGTACGATCTATCAAACGACCTGTTGGGGTTTGGCTACTTCTAAACAACTGAATGCACCCTCTATTCCCGCATTGTCTTCCACTCCCAACGACGGCTTGCATTTTAATCTTTCCCTAACGAATTTGCAAGCTTTGTTTCAAAACAATTCGTTTAATACCTCTACGATTGTTCAGCCACCCTGGTTGGCTTGGCCCATAGCATCAAATGCCTGCCAACTACGTTTTCATGACTCAGCTCCTGGTTACAAACAGGATAGGCCAGATCCGAGGTTTTCTGACACTCGTACTGTTACAACATATTCTGTTGGTAAATTGTGTAAACAGTGGTTGCAGCACTCTTCATTAGATTCTGTAAAACAACATTTATCCCTCCTATCAGGCAACATTGATCTGTCCGATTTGTCCGCAGCTACCAATGATTAGACAACCCAGAACACGGTCTCTCTCAGGACTCGCGGGAGCAAGAACACTCTTTCATAACTCACTCATACTTGTCCACAACGTGCGTAATAAGAGACACAGTATAGTTTAAAATGTTTATTTCAACTATCGTGCTCTAAGATACAGTACACGTGCCAGTACTATCAGCATAATGCATAATGATAAAATAATAAGCATGGTTACAATTCCATAGAATACAAACGGGGATAGCATTTTATAAAGACAGTGGATAGGGCTAAATAGCCTTACCACCCTCCCCGTGCTAATAACTAGTTTATTATAAAAATAGAAGACCTCTGGGCTTTGTCGGACGGACCCCCATACCTCAATAGCTAGATGCAAGGTTTACATCATCAGACAAGCACAGCTCTTCTCTCTGGAAAGGTTTTTCTCCGAGTGTCCCAAACAGCGAAATCACACTATTAAAAGCACACAAATTTTTCCAGTGCAGCTGTATTTTGTGTTATGTCTAAGTGCGAGGGGCTGACCAGATCAGCAAGAACAAGGGACATTGTTTTTCGACCTTGTACATGTTGTGCAGACGAAACCCACAGGGAACAGGAGAAAAGGTGAAAGGCAAAAAGGCAGACAGTTCTAATATAGCCGGGCACAAGCAGAGGCTGGAAAAACAAAGTCACAAAATAACGTGTGCAAAAAGGCATCATGGCAGCCAGGCCTAAGCTAACTTAGCAATGTAGACAATGAGGCCACAAACCACACTACAGTTTCTACTGGTTTTCGTGTCTTGGTCCTCCTGGTTTTGTCCTCTGGCTGGTGGTTCTCTTATCCATGGCTTTGTTCATGGACACACTAGGCCTGGTCCTGTTCCTGCTCCTTTTGCTCCTCTTAATCCTAATCCTCTGATGCCGCTCCCTCTAATGCTTGTCCTGATGGGCTTGGTCATTGTAACAGTCGTGGTCGCCATAATCCCAGTCCTCCCAGATCTTCCTAGTCCGGGTCTTGATCCTTTAGCACTGCTGGTCCTCATCCTCCAGTCCTGGTCCTCTTGGTCTTCCTGGTTTTGGTTCTCCTACCCCTGGTCCTTCTGACCCTGCTTGACTTGACCATCCTGGTTCTTCTGCTCCTGGTCTTGGTCCCACTTGTCCTCCTGGTTCAGTTTTGTATTTATTTTGTTATAGTTTTGTATTTCATATTCAGTTTGCATTGTGTACTATATAAATGATTTTATCATTACATAACTCACATATATTACTGTGATTGGCAAGGTCTACAGATCACTGTGTCTCTTGCTGAGTGCATCTTCGTTTGCCCTCAAGGGCAAGGAGTTAGGCTACAGCTGTGCTATACCTGCACTCCAACTACTTCCGGTCAGGACAGAACTCAGACAAAAGGAGTTGATCGTCCCTTTCATTTGTATCACTCTATGCAGCCTGAGGTGACCCACACCATGAATGTGTGCTGGCACCCCTGCTGCATCCCATGTCAGCATACGGTGCCAGGAACCTGTCAGGAAAGGTTGCTGGGACCGGTGCAGATTATGGATCCTGCTCAAGAAAAGCTGCCAGAATCCCACTAGTACACAAAGGATTGTCTCAGTGGACGATAATCAAACACAAAATACAATAATATACACAAATGGTCTATGTTGCTAAAAACTTTTGACAACACCACCTTCGAGTTATACCATCAAATGGTTGTGATTTAATCTCATCACCAAATGGAATAATCAATTCATATATATAGTACAATACATGTAAGTCTTAAAGTTTAAAAAAATGGTGCAACTAAAGGAGGGGAGGGAGGGTTGTGAAAAGTGCGTGATGTGAGGAAAGGAAAGGTAGTGTACATGTGAGCATCAAATTCAATATTTACAACCTATCCAGCCAATAACTGGCTTGCACATGTATGAAAAATCAAAACATCAAAAGAATGCAGATAAACAATCTCTGTCATCCATGTTTGAAGGAAAGAAATGGTCAACGTTTCGACCCCTATATGTGGCAGGGAGCTTTATCCCTTGCGGACGGGGTCGTCATCAGGACTGGGGCACGTAGACGCGGAAGCACCAAAACAGCAAGAGGAATTCAAGCTGTAGTAGAAAAGAAAGGGCCTCGCAGGCTCTCATGTGACTAGCTGGCGTGTATTCCAGGTAAGCATGAGCCAGGGTTGATGAGTAACCGGTGGCTCGCGGTTGCTGGTGAAAAACCGGTCTGACAGCTAATCCCACTAGAGCCCATGTTTTTTTCAGCACTGTGTAACGGGAACTCTGTGAGTAAGGATGTAAATGGCCAGAAAATAAATTACTATTTCTTGTGGTTCTTCAGAATATATAGGATTCTACAATTAGGACCCATCATGTGCATTGTTTTCTTGATGGCATGTTGCTTAGTACCAGATAAAAGGGGTCTTCTTCGTACATTAGCTGTATCATCCATTATTGCTTACGTTCTGAATATACCGCTGCCATTCTCGGGGATAGAAAAGAAACACATCCCTTGAACCCTTAATAATAATACCCATGCCTAGCCCGGTTGACTCCATCATCATCGTTCAAGTGCTGACCATTTAACATTCCCTAGAATGATCTTATCAGTGCTAGATGAGGATGGATAGGCCACCACTGTTTCAGAAATGGGAATATGTTAGTGCCATTTTTTCCCTCCTTAAGTAACAGGGCAAAGCCCTCAAAGCCCGCCTTGTCAGACTAAAGACCTACGGGTCGCAACTTTTTTTGCCATGCATTTGGCAGCTGTTTAGGCCTTGAATGGCCTTTCCCTTTTTGAGACCTCGAATTAGAACATTCACAACCATAAATATACTCTATTACTGTCTTAAAGGTCCATGGGTGGTTACTGTCATTAAATCTCATAATTTTTTAGAAGAACCAGCTTGGTGATGTCTTCTGAGACTTCTTTCAACAATCCACAGTTGTTGAAGCTATCCATGGATTCTTTATTAGCTAAGTTACACCGGCTTCCTGTGAAGAAGAGGATCGCATTCAAGGCTATGTGCTACTGCTACAAAGCCTTGACAAATAGTTGCCATCGGTATATGCAGCTTTTCATTCAATCCTAAACTCCTCGGAGGAATCTTAGATCCTTGGGGGCTAGTAGGGTTTGTATTCAAAAGTGAGAAGAGTACGCCTTGGTGGCAGCTCTTTTGGTGTCCTAGCTTCGAAGGTTTGGAATTCATTGCTTCTTTCTATCCGACAGGCCCCCTTGGAAGCACTTTTTAGAAATAATTTTAAAACATGGCTGTTTAGAGAAGTGAGCTGTTATTTTCTATGAGTCTGTAGCATATGGGACCGCAGTGCTGGGCTACTTCATTATCAAGTAACTATGCACTTTATACATTTCAAATTTATTACTATCATTTCAATGGGATTTAAGGCTGACCTCGAGTTAGGTATGTATCAGATTGATATTTTTAGGTCACGATCTAGAGACCGCTTTAGATATTTTTAGGTCACGATCTAGAGACTGCTTTAGATGTCTTGCCACCCTCATGTAATGTCTTGCCAGCTTCATCTTATCAAATAAATCATAAATAAAAAATACGTGCTTATATACATACATTGAGGACTCTTGGGTTAGCCCTTGCTATCTATTGGTCTGTTTATGTGTCATTCACATTTTGCTTCCACACATCACAGCATACAGCGTTGTGCAATGGGTCAGCCCACTTCAGACACTGGCTTGTTGCACCGAATGACTGCAGTGTGCCTGGTAACAAGTGTACTTCCTAAAAATAAGTGGACTTCAGTGGAAGGACTGGTATACCTTTACTATACTTTGCCAATGTTTATTTCAATTCCTTATCCTTTTGTATGTTTTCAGTTATCCTTTTGAATTTATACTATATCTTTAGGTTACAGCAATTCAAAGCCAATAGTAACTTTTCTTTGTGCCATGAAGAATCATATTTTCACCCCTGATCTAGGTACACCTATGTGCTAGCGGGTGCCAATACTGTTCTATGAAAATCTATTTGATGGCTATACTTTTTATTTTTTACTTCACGTTTAGAACCATCATGTTTAAGCAACATGTTTTCTTTTTTCCAACTTTTTATATTTTGCTGCATATGCTTGTAATAAATAAATGAACCAAAAATAATCAGCACATCAGCTTGGAAAGGCCAGACCTATTGATTGGCCTTTCCAATGCTTGTTAAATATCTTCTCTTGCAGTTCAATCCAACGCCTGCTTAAGTTATTTATTTATTTATTAATGTTTGCATTTTGGTTTCTTCAATGCATTAAAGATGATGACAAAAGAGGCAGCAAAATTAGAATGAGGGGGAAGTTCAAGTTCAGTCGGGTGAATTGAACCCATGCCCAATATTCTTCAATGGCGACTCCTTTATTGGATGGCATTGCAGAAATTAGTTGGAGGCGTGTCTAAAAAAAGTTGTTTTTAAGACTTATTTGAACCACATATGACTGGGTTCAGATCTCAAGTTTGGGTTTAGAGCTTTCTACAGTCTTGATCCTTTTACTCCCACGGATTTACCTCTATCTTTCTGCCACTTGAAAGCACATTGGTTAATCAGGTTTGAAGATTCTTAGTAAAGAATGAATGATAAGGAATAGTATGGCGACAATTTCTATGTATTACAGGCCCATGCATCTTTCAAAAATGGTGCAAATGAGCTTAACCTTAATACTTGTGTTTACTGAAAACCTTTGGAGCTCTTTGAGGGGAGATTTGTTAAGCAAATGCTTACGGAGGTATAAGCATAGTGTAGCTACCTGGTTCCTGAGCCTTTGTGGTCAGACAGAGAGCTTCATAGCCAGACCAGAGAAGATGATACTTCAGTAGCCGAGACATGCTATGATGGGTGCTCTTGTTAGCTACACCTTGTGTTCACTTTGGAGTAGTGGAAGGATCCTCTGGAGCAGAGAGAGTGGCAGGTTGACACCATTCACCACTGCACTGATGTCTGGTGCAAACAAAAGTTAAAAAAATATTCTCAGGTTTATTACTTTCAGAGTACCCAATGGAGCAGCTCCTAGGTCTGGGGTCCAACATCTGTGTTTTGACTCCATTCATGCAGAAGAAGTTCTCCTTCATCCAGTGGAAGATGTGGGCCAAGCACAAGGTAATGGTGGTTGAACTAGCTGTTGTCGGGTATCAACAGGGTACATTTGGGAGTTAATTTGGCACTGCTCAACAAGCTGAGCCAGGTTGTGTATGTAGATGTTTAACAGGAGACAGGAAAGAGATGACCTTGGAGTACAGAGCAAAGGGATCCTGTTTGTGGACTACTCCACTGATCCACATTTTTGGCTGAAGTTGATGAAAAATGATTGGATTCAGAGCAGTTCTGAATAGGCCTACCCATTGTGCCAACCTTTCTAACTACATTAGGTGGTCCACTATGTCTTTGGCAGTGGAAAGGTCAAGTATAGAAGCTGTTTTCTTGTCTAAATCCTGGAGAAAAGGATATCTTGCCTAATGATAGCTAAGGCAGATTCAGTGCCTCTCGCAGGCCCCAAACCCAACTGATGGCATTGGAGAAGATGGCTTGTTCCAAATGCTTCTAAAATTTATTTGTCACCTCCTTTTCCATGATTTTGCAAGGGTAGAGGATGATTAATGGAATCCTTATACTGGAGCCAGGATTGTATTCACGTTATGTTCTGTTCCGCGCTACTCTATTGAAATTGTTTGATCATCAAAATGTATAATATTGTGACGACAGATTGTGAGAAGATTTCCGTTAAGTTATCATTAACTTCAGCTTATTTTATAACTCTAAGAACAATGGTCACTTAAGTCCATAGTCTGAATTACATTTACCATCACTTGGTCAAGCTTTATGGCAATCTCAGGGATCCAATTTTATTTAGCTCTACGTTTGAATTTGGGAGACAGTGGCTGATTAATCCACAAGATAAATGCACATGCAGTATTTTCTTGAATGAGCGTAATGTTTTTCATGCACATTGTGTATGATTGTCAAGCACACTATAATTTGGGTAGCCAATGTCTCAATAAATGTCTCAGTAACTATCTTAAGTCTTTTCCAGGCAGTGGGGTGTGGCCTGAGCAGCCAAGATAGTGGGAGGAATTTGAGAGCGCTCTGAGACCTCATCTGCCAAAATCCAGTTCATTTTATGACATTGATGGCCCCCTGACTTGGCCAGCTGGATCCCCACCCTAGGGTTCACCAGGTGAGACCCGAACGTTTGGTAGCAAACGATCGCTGCTCCGAGGGCCATTAGCTCTCCGAGTGCCTCCGCCCAAGCCTCAACCTCCTAGCCTGAGCTACCGTTAAATTGGCAGGGCCCAGGCACAAAGCGGGATGGCTGACCTGGTTATCAAGAACCAACATTTACTGCCCTGGAAGTGGAGCCACTTCCCCGCTGGTGAGTGTGGTGTACAATGGGAGCATGGTCCTGTGAAGCAGTGCCCTCTAGTAGGTGCTGAGTAATTGGTCTCTGGCGTGACCGCAGCGCATGTCTGCTCAAGCGGAGTATGTTTCTTGCCTCCTGTTGGCAGAGGCAGCTCCATGGAGTTGAGAGAAGTGAATGCATGGACGCATGGACGCATGGAGGAGATCAATCATATTGGCATAGGCAGAGCTGGTGTAGGCACCAACACAAGGAAGTGGTGAATCTTCCCCTAACGCAGCCGCTGGCTCTGATTGAATCATGTGGAGGTGGACTAGCTGCTTAGGGACAACTACAGAAGGCGAGCTGCAGCTTTATGTGACATCCATCACACATTCCCCTAGAACCTCCTCATGGTATGGAGGAGGCCTGAGGTGATTCTTGTGGTGCTCTGGTGGCTTTCAGGATAGCTCAGCCCGTTGCCTGGGTGAAATTTCAATCCTCCCGCTCCCTGGTTCCTTCTGTGATCTGGCGACTGCCTGGATCGGGGGTGGACTGGACGCTCTGTGGACACCCAGTCTGATCCCAGCTGTTCATGCTGCCCATTCTATGGGCTGTGGAGGAAAGTGGGCTGGTTGGTTGGGCGACCCAGACTGTCTCTCCGCATGGTCCCAATCTATTGGGTTAGCATTGACACCTACAATGGGTGCCTTTGGCCTGTGCTGACCTGCCTTGGGCTCTGGCATTTGGACACTCTCTGTGGACCTGCACTGCTCAGGTGTGCCGGGCCTAGCAAGCTGACCATGGGGGAACCAACTGCTCACCATCCTGGGTGTCACCTGGCTACATGCAATGGTAAATCAGTTTGTCTTTTTCACCATTTCTGCCTCATCCCTATCCCTGTGATTCATGTAAGACTCATAACATGGGAAAAGATAAGGGATCTAATATTCTAGCCCAAACTAGGATAGAGAAATTCATGTGGGTCTGTTGGCTCAGTGGACTAATGCGTCCACTGTAGGAACCTGTGTTCGACCTCATGGTCAGAGGTTCAAATCCCGGCTGGTCCACTTTGCCTTTTATCCTTCTGAGTTCGATAAAATGAGTACCATTGAGTTGGGTAACAATAAACATCTGTTATTCAGTGCCAAGATACCCTTGGGTAAATGTGTCCTTTACAAATACACATGTTATGTTATGACCCTACATTGAGTGTGGCTAGGCCTCTGGGTATACCTCATTGACACTGCGGACTGCTGAATCCTGTGATCTGTGCAAAAAGAACAAATGATGGACAGAATGCTGAACAATGTCAAACACTCTCCCGCAGTACAGAGATCTGGGCCTAAATCCATAATTATTTTGCTCACCCCACCCCCACTCCAGTTTGGACTCAGCCATATGCAAATTAGTCTTGACTCTGCTCTCCATGGGAACAGTCCAGCCCGAACTGCCAGGGCAGGTCCTCCACGGACCGGAAACAAGCATCCTAGGACTGGTTTTGGGATATCACCCCTCATCAGCCAAGATAGCTTGACTCTGGTGCAATGTTGAGCATGGGACCCACGTCTGGGAATACCCAGTCCACTTAGGGCGACAAATACAAAAAGAACAAATGATGGACGGAATGCTGAACAATGTCAAACACTCACCCCCAGTACAGAGACCTGGGCCTAAATCTGTCGTTCTTTTGCTCACCACACTACTCCAGTTTGGACCCAGCCATATGCAAATCAGTCATGACCCTGCTCCCCCTGTTCTCATGGGGTGGGAGTTGTTGTGTGGGAGTTTCCTATCTTTTTACTGTTTCATTTCCGTGCACACACAATACATACTAGGCACCTCTCTGTGAACTCTTGAGCCCCCACATTCGCCCTACAGTCCTTCTTACTCTTTAGGTCTCCCACCCTGGGCATCTATGCCTGCTAGTCGCTGCCACCCTCAAACACCAAGGCTCTTATGATGGTCTTTTCAAGTATGTCCTGGAATTTAAATGCCTCCACCACGCCGAGCAACCCTTACCAGCAATCCTTATGCTACAAGAAACTCATTTGGTGGGGTCACAATGTCCCTTCCTTAGGCATTTTTGCTATGATAGTCTTTCATTCTGGGTTTACAAGAGGTTTTAGAGGTGTGGACATCCTTTAACCTAGGAACTTCCCTCTGGTGATGACAACCATTACTTGTGACTCACAGGGTCGATTTGTGGGTGGGGGGGCCTCCTTGAAGGGAAACAATACAATCTGTTAAGAGTTTACGTGCCTCCCCAGCTACCTACTCCTGCCCTTGAGATAATTGGGAAACCTATTCTGAACTTCCCACTCTGGGTTACCATCATAGGCAGAAATTTCCATGCCTTTACCAACCCAGGCATGGACTCTTCTGGGCGCCCCACAACGAGTCGCCTGAACCGAGCTAAACAACAACTTGGATGGAGTTGCTAGGTTTGTGTGATGCCTGGCAGGTGTGGCACCCACGAGACAGGGAATATAGCTACAGATCAGCGGCGCACTAGACCCTCTCCTGCAAGGACCTCCTTCTGCTCCCACATCACAGAAACAGCGATCCTCCCCAGGGGTATCTCAAACCACTCGACTATCACTGCTCGCTTTGGGGTGGTACCGTTTGGCACCTCAATGCATGGTGCCTCCAAGTACTTCTCTACTGAACTCCAGTCATACTTTGACATAAACCAGGGTTCAGTGACATCAGTTGGTATATTATGGGCTACAGACAAAGGCACCATGACGAGAATTGCGAAGGTTTATATCAGTGTACAGAAAAAGACAAGCTGCACCAAGTAGCCACTCTTGAGGCTCAAATTCTAAACCTGGAGGTCGGTGGCTGAGGGAATCAGACACCCTCAACCGACAACTTGACCACGTGTTGGAAAAAGGCCCTCTCTGAAGGGTCACCCCAAACTTGTTGCCTTCTTCCTCCTATTTTTGATGAATTCTTTTTGTTGGCTTTAGGACTCTGATCACTGTACCACTGCTGACCAGTGTTAAAGAGCATGTGCTCTCTCCTCTAAATATGCTATAATTGGTTTACACCTGTTTGGCATATTTAATTTGCTTGTAAATCCATTGTAAAGTGGTATACCATATATCCAGGGCCTGTAAATTAAATGCTACTAGTTGGCCTGCAGCACTGATTGTAGCACCCACACAAGTAGCGCTTAAAACATGTCTCAGGCCTGCCACTTCATAGCCTGTGAGTGCAATTTTACTACCATTTTGACTTGGCATTTAATACCCTTTGCCAAGCTTTAAACTCCCCTTTTGTTACACATAAGTCACCCCTAAGGTAGGCCTTAGGTAGCTCAAAGGGCAGGATGCTGTGTAAGTAAAAGGTAAGACATGTGCTTTTAAGTTTTGCATGTCTCGGCAGTGAAAACACCTACATTCATTTTTCACTACTGTGAGGCCTACTCCTCCCATCTGTGAGCCTGCAGCCTGTCTCCAATGCACGTCTGGGGTGGTCAACAGCTGCATTTTGTGCATTCCCTCTAGACAGCCACAAACACAGGAAGGTTAGGTGTGTCTGAGCACTCATCTGCATTCTGATGGCTTTTCCTGAGCAGGAAGGGAGGGAGGGGTTGGCACACCTGAATAGGCAGTGCCCTGTCTCCACACTCAGGGCTGATCACCCCCTACTAACAGTCTGGAGCCAGGGCTGGGAAGAAAGGACCTTTGCACACTTGAAAGATCCTTCTTTGAAGTCACCCCACTTCACAACTGAGTATAAGTACTGGGTCTCTGACTCCACCAAATCAGACACTTCAAGGACTGACAATCTGCTGGGCTGCTGACTTGGAAGGCTTGCTTTTATGCTGTGCTGCCCTGCTGCCTGCTGCTCTCTGACCCTGCTGAAGAAAGCTGGACTCTGGCTAGCAAACAAAGTGATCCCCAATGGCTTGCTGTCTTGTCTCCTGTTGCTTGAGATTCAGAGCTATCAAAATCTCTACCTATGCTCCTGGGCCTGGTTCACTGGAAGTGGAGCTAGATACTTGCACCAGAGAAATCGACGCATCTCCAGTCTGCATGTAGCAGGACCGGCGCACCGACACTGTTGCGGGAGTAGAATGAACGCATCACACTCGGAACTGCCGCATCACGTTCGGAACCACCGCTTCTGAACCAACGCATCCCCTACCACTGAATGGAGAAGATTGACGCATCATCCCTCCAGTGTGGATTAACCCTCCGCATCGTCTTTGGAACTGCTGCGTTCATAACCGGCATTTCGCTTTAACAGACCCAACGCATCGCCGCCACTGCGTGAAGAAAATCAATGCATCAACTCGACTGCGGGCCCGACATCGACGCATCGATCGTCTGCACCCCGCATCTCGCTGTTGCAACCAGGATCAAGGTACTCTGTTCACCGGTCCTCGGCGGCTCTTGTCCCTGGTCTGTGCTCCATTGCAGTCATCCTGAACTGTTGAATTTTCCCCGGCCCAGTTCAAACAGATAACCCCCATTGGTGAGTATTTCCTCTAAGCGCTAGAGCTCTTTATAAATGCACAACTCGACTTATATTTGTTGGAGTTTTGTCCTTTTGGTCTTGATTTATTTATAAAATTATTGTCTATTTTTCTAAACCTTTGCAGAGTGTTTTTGTGGTGTTTACGTTTTGTTACTGTGTGTGTGTGTTGCACAAATGCTTTACACATTGCCTCTTTAGATAAGCCTGACTGCTCTGTGCCAAGCTACCAGAGGGTGAGCAGAAGTTATCTTTTAGCTTGCATCTAGCTTACCCTGACTAGAGTGGTGGTCCCTACTTGAGCAGGGTGCATACCTCTGCCAACTAGAGACCCCATTTCTACCTCCTCGCTGGAGCCTCACTACGGCAGATTTCCCTGGAAGAAAAAGCCTGCCAATGCTGGAGGGCGTCGACGAGACAAGCCCACGAGTACGGGGATCAAACTGGGAAGCTACTATATTGACTGGCCACCAGGGATAGGGTGTTCAGGATAGTCCCCAAGACCCTAGACCTCAGAGGCAAGCGTAGATGTAAATCTGTGGAAATTGTAGCTATCTTTGCTGAGTATTACCGCACAATCTATGTTCAACAACCCAACCACAGTCCAGGAGAGAAGAGAAAGGCTTAATCCTGGCAAACTGGGATGCTACTATATTTACTGGCGACCAGGGATAGGGTGTTCAGGATAGTCCCCAAGACCCTAGACCTCAGAGGCAAGCGTAGATGTAAATATGTGGAAATTGTAGCTATCTTTGCTGAGTATTACAGCACAATCTATGTTCAACAACCACAGTCCAGGAGAGAAGAGAAAGGCTTAATCCTGGCAGATATACCAGTCCCATCACTCACCTTCCTCTATAAAAGATCTAGAAGTGTCCCTCACTTTAGAAAAGCTAGACGAAGCCCTGAAAGATATGAAATCTGACGAAACACCAAGAGTACTACAGTAAATTTCTTGACAGTCTCACTCCTCAGCTGCTCAAGCTTTACACTGAGGCAGTCTCTAAAGAGTTTTTTCCCTGCAACTTGATGTGACCACCCTCGGAACTTGATGTGACCACCATCATAGTTATCCCCAAGACTGGTGAACCACCAAATCACTATGCCTCCACCACCAAATCATTGTGCCTCCTACAGGCCTATTCCTGATTAACAATAAAGTTACGATATTTGCTAAGGTCCTTGCTAACAGACTCCAGAGGGTCCTGACCTATCTTGTTCATCTGGATCAATGTGGTTTTATGCCAGGCCGTAGTACCCACCACTGCATATGATGCTTACACGCACCACTAGCCCACCTACAGCACGTACAAGATCCCTCTGATCACGACTTGTTAATGGTCTTTGAGAAGACATTTGATTCCATGGATTGATCGTTCTTGAACAGTGTGCTTTAAAGTATTGGTTTCAGTCCAAGATTCCGGAGTTATGTTAGGCTGCTATACTGTGAACCTATTGCTTTTTTACGTTAGGCTGCTATACTATGAACCTTTGCTTTACTGAAAATAAATGGCGTGGTCTCAAGCTCATTTCCTAGCCACATTAGGCCTAGAAAAGGTTACTCCTTGCTCCCACTTCTCTTCACCCTATCTATAGAACCCTTAGCTAGGCTGATAAGATGTGATGCCCAAGTGCGGGGTTGAAGCTGGGATGGGGGCATGGAAGACAAGATAGCGCTTTTTGCTGACAATGTCCTTCTTTTCCTGGCCAATCCACACTTCTCAGTGCTTTGTTGTTTTTAAATCCTAGATTTATACGAGGAAGCCTCTGGCCTCCGAGTGAAGTGGGGCAAGCCCCTACTGGGCCCACTCCAAGGAGATTGTGAGGTCACTTCCTAGAAAACCTTTACCCCTATATAAAGACTGAGCTTTCAATACTTGGGCATATATATTCCCTGAGAGCCCGGCCTGACCTGGCGCCTCAATTTCCCCCTTCTGGTAGTTAAGATGAAAACGGATTTTCAAAAATGGGTGCAGCTCCCACTCCATATTCTTGGCTGGGTGGCCCTGTTTAAAATGATGATACTTCCACGTTTCCAGTACACCCTTCAAAACTTCCCACTGATGGTTCCGAGCCACTGGTTTCGGAGCCTTGATCCCATGATTTGTGGGCAGGTCGTCCTTCATGCATAGCTTTAGCTAAATGTCGGCAATCAGCGTACAATGGAGGGATGTGGATGGTTGATCTCCACCTGGACTACTGGGCTGCACATACTAGTTATAAATGAGTGGTTGAGTGGGGGTTGGGAGGATCTGGCATACCAAATGGAACTCTTACCTGCTGGGCTTAGGTAATGTGATGGGTATGCTATACAGCAGTTCATTTCCTCAGTGCCTTCTAGCGGTTACGTGGATGGTCTTAATAAACTGGTGCTTGGCACTACGCTTCATTGGTTGGGACAACAAATTGACACAGCAAATTCCATTATTCTGGAGAAATGGCTATATCATACCGCCCAACTGGAAGGTTTTGCGCAATGGGACAAAATTGGCATTAAGAATCTGGGAGACATATGACAGAGTGAACACTTGCAAACTTTTCAGGACCTGTAAGCTCACTTTCTCCTGTTTCAAGCGCAATTCTACAAATAGCTGCACTGCCGCACCCTTGCTAGTCACCTGACTGGGATAACAGAACTGCTTGAATACAACCCATTTGAAGCCAAGCTTCTGGTGGGTCAAATGGGTAAAGGAGCGATGTTATGTTATGTTACGGCAATTTGTTAAGCGCACATATACCCTGAGGTGTCTTGGCGCTTTATCTCAGACATATCGAACTCTTGTTATTACTGCCCATGATAAATTTACAACCCTTAAACAGAAGTGGGAAAGTTGGGTTGGATCACTTGAGGACATTGATTGAAGAGATTCCCAGGTGGCCCTCTGGGATATTGCTATCTCCTCTTGACTTTGATTGATTCAGTTGAACTATTTACCTGTAACCTATCTCATACCCTGTCGTTTTTGACATGTGGGCATAATTCTGCATCCTGCCTGCTTTTGCTCCGCCCATGCGGATACAGACTCTTTTCATATGGTCTGGTTATGCCCCAAAGTTGCATGGTTTTGGCAGGGTATTGAAGGGGTATTGTGGGTGACCCTTCAGGGAATATTAGAAGGACCCGGTGGTACCCGGGAGACTGTATTCTGGAGGGAGTGGCCACAACACTCACCAAAAGAGATATTGCACGCAAGTGGAAGTCCCCAGACCCCCCCTACCTTGTCGGAGTGGCAGCCAGGACTGGAATGATGTGCACAGCAAGAGCAACCAATTTACCAAGTCTGAAGTCTCCCCCAGAAACATTCCAGGATTTGGGGTAAATTGTTGGCGTATTATGGGTTAGATGGAGAATGAGTGATTGTTTGATGAAAAGTCACAGATTCAAGGTGTTACAATGCGAATTTGTATTAAAATGTCAGAACTAACTGTTTTGTTTGCCTTAAATAAAAATTTATAAAGTTAATTTATCAAAAAAGTATTTTCCAGGCAATAACGACTACCAAGGGCCACAGACAATAATGAATATCAATGGGTGTAGATAGTAAGGAGGATGAATATCTGCTCAATACAGTATTACTTTAGTGTCCCAAAACAGTAATGAGGCCCAATGGCCCAAGGTAGTAACAAGTCTCATTTGGTCCAGGCATTAATACAATTGGTGGAAGCAGTAATGACTACTAATGACTCCCTTTAAAAATTATCCACAAAGGCCCTTGCATTAATTAACATTTATTGCCATGGGCAATTAGGAGTCCCAATGCCTCCAGTCAGTAATAAACAGTAATGCCCTCAAGCTATAATGAGCATCAATGACCAAGAGGTTAGGATGCTATCTCCCATAGGTTTTAACACAAAAAGAAACCAGAAAAATATCTAATTGCTCTATGTCTTTGCACCCCACAGTGTTAAAAGTTGAAAAAAGTATAAATGTTGTTTCTCTTTTTATGACCTGATTTGATAGCACAGCTGTTGCCAGACAATTATGTGAGAATCACCAGTAGAGGGGATTTGACTCCGCCGATGTGTTGAGAGCCAGGAGTATATTTTTGGATTGGGCAGAAGTTGTGTGCTTCCACAAAAAGTGCATGCCCTCCACACAGCTGTGATAATTTTCTTTATTTTTCCAGCTGCCAGAGCTTGAAATTTCAGGAGCACACACATGACATTGTAATGCTATTAAAAATGTCTTAGATAACTGGATAATTATGGTGTTTTACTCTGGCAGCAGCACAGATGGAAGAAGGGCAGCTGTTAACCAACATGGATTTTTAGTTTTGACTTGCCCTTGCAACTGTCGCCTGACCTTTTAATGTACATTGATATTATTGTACAGTTCTTTGCTTCCACACAAATACATATCCATTCCCATGCTTTCTACTTGTAATGCTTCACATTATCATATACATTCCCTTTAAAGCCAGAGCTGCTGGCATTGTCAATGCTTGTTTTGTAAATATCACTCGGTTTTCGCAAACACCTGGAGAGATTAAAAGCAACAGGAAACACTGTTAAAAGTGCAGAACTATAGTAAAACTGCAAGAGTGCTGTAGTTCTCCACTCTTAATGATATTTCCTTTTTTCTAATCTCTCCGTGTTTGCAAATATTCGAAAAATACGTTTTTGCATTTAAATGATCTGTGTGGAGCTAAAGCCCTGCAGAGAAATTAAGTTGTTTTATTTCATTATTGCTATAGTCTACAGTCTACTGCTGATGTCATGCCTTTAAAACTAAATTTCAGCCACTCGCCCGTTCTTGACCAAGGGCCAGCAGGGTTAATGGTGCCCCTACCCCCCACCTTACTTAAGGGATGGAGAATTTCATCTCTTCACAACCCAGTACACTCATCCCTGGTTTTGTCTAATATTTGTTTTGAGGTTTTTCCAGTTTCTAATTGGTCTACCTATCGCATGGTGATGATTTAAATGCATGATAACCAGACTAGTGGACTGAGGGGCGACTTGGGTGTAGAACGTACATTGGAGATCGAGTAGGGGCACCTCATTAAGAATTTGGCCAGGGCTTCACCAAAACTTCTGACAAGCCAGTCACCTCTTTGGTAATCCCAGCTTTAATGCCTCTCTCCAGTCTGAGCGTTGCCCTAAGTCACCCCTTGCAAAGAATGAGTTAACGTGTGGGCTGATGCTGAGGCGACCATTCTTAAATGCAGAGTGTCCTAGCCCACAGGATAATAAACCATAGTTAATGTGTAAGATTAATACATGACAAAACTCTCTGAGGTGGGTGTAAATATAAATTTTGGTGATACAGAAACAGTGTACATTTACTAACTGCATAAATAAGTAATAGAACCCCATTTCGGGTAAAATAAAGTGAGATTTGACTCAGAGTAATTCCACAGCATTTACAAACCTCAACTCTAGGTTCAGAGATAAAAGCAAATGTTTGAACAAAAAGGAAATCTACCACACCAGAGCCCTAATACAAAAAATATATAATTACAAAAGAAATGAAAAAGAAGATACGCTTATCTGCAGTGACAAACCAAATGTTAGTAGAGATATTGTTATAGGAGCACGTTGGTTAGATTTGCTTGCACTGCAACTGATAAGTAAATGGTGCAAAGTTAAAGGTTATTATGCAAAGTTATAATGCAAGATTATAATGCAAAGGTTATCATGATGAAGGCGATTGTTTTGGCATGTGGCAAAGAAAGGAGTGATTTAACAACACAGAAGCTCAAGTCTACGATTTCTGGAAAATTACTTTTTGTGGTATTCATAAAACTTAGCATAGAAATCTACGAAAAACTATTAATTCCATGCATAAACATAATTTTCTGTGACAAAATCAACTGAGAACGCTCCAACATTCCCCAAAATATTACTTACTGCTGTGGAATGTGAAACAGGTTGCCCACGTGCATCTCAGAAAGTGGAGTATTGACAAACCGCGCCCTGTGGACTCTCTCACCTAGTTTTGTTAATCATCTGAATTATTTGCATTTGTGCAGTCCTTCATTATCTTTTGCTCTTGCGTGAGAGCGTGTAGTGTGGAAGTTGCCCTCGGTATAACCACATACACAAACAACTAATGAGGATGGTTACACATGCAAATTCCTCTGGACTTTGCATCCATATGCCAGGCTGTTGGGAGGCAATGACTCCTTGCTCCTCAGGCTCTGTTTGATTATACATTTCGCCTGGCTTTCTCTGAGCTCAAAATCAAATATTTCATATGTAAAATATCAAATTTCTTCCCTCAGCATTGGCCACCGCGATTTGGCTGTGCAGTGGATCATTTCAAGCGCTCTTTCTGACTGATGTGAATTTATGTAGAGGCCAATCGATTTAACATATTCTGCAGTAAAGTTTATAGTGAATTCATAATCACTCAAAGAGTATACGTTAAACATTTTATGTTAGCTACAATATACCTTGATTATAATTTGTGCATTTTACAAGGGATAAAGTCATGTCCAATGTACATAAAAATGATAATATTAGATCTTTGCTAATGAACACAAAGTGGCTATCAATATGTTTTTTATGTACAGCTGTGGCTGCTTTATTTCTCAAAATAAATGGACAACTGTCCTTGTAGAACCCATTGCTCAAATCATGATTATCCTCATCACCATAACTCGTTATAGCACTTAAAAGGCATTCAAGCACCGAAAACGTTCTATGTTTAGATCGCAAATCAATGCTTTGGAGCCTTAATAATCTTCCAAAAAGTGGGCAATCATTGTGCAGAGGTAAGGAATGTGATATGTCAGTACGTTTCACGATCTGGAGGTATGTAAAGCAAAAAGCTTGCACCCAGAGCAGGTTTTCTTGGAATTCTGTTTGGTCTAAAAGATTATTTTTGCTATGGTGCAGAGAGCGGGTAATCCTTAAAGGTGCCATTCTTGTTTTGAATTACATTTATGTGGATCCGTTCTGGGATTCAAGAATTAGAGTCAATGTCTTAAATACATTTCTTGCCTTAACCTGCAATCAATGCAAGTGTCTCCATCTCGGCTTAAATGTTTCTTTTGAGGCATACTGAGAACCAGAACCTATTGACGTGAATAGGCTTGTCAGCTGCTGCAGTTATCAGAACATTGCATAAATCAGTCATAGAGCTGATGATAACGTTTGTCAGCGTGACTGGACAAATACATCATCACCATTGAATGCTATCGTTTTATAATGTTCATCTTGGTGTTAAAATTCACCTATAAAGTCATTGGTTCCTCTACTTGTGTAATTAAATTGCCTATTATGGGAATCATTTAATACAAATCCATGGTTTGGCTATTCTGTGGGTGAAAGCTGGAGCAGTGTAGTTTTAGGCTTCACCTTCTGTTTATCATTTACATGTATTTATGCCTGATTCATATATCCAATGTGTGCCTAATGTTCATCAATTTGCGTGCCATTCTAACAAGAATTGCATTAGGCCACGACTCATTATGCTATTGAGAAGTTATACTAAGTTGAATAATTATCAATATAATCATGCTTACTGAATGTACTTACATTTTAATAATCGTTTAATTGCTAAGGATTAATAATAGTGTCGTGCTCCCATTTGATCTTTGGGTTAACTTAGCCTGACTTTGGGCCCTAGCTAAGTATTTTACATATTAAAGGTTACCAATGTGTTGTTTTCCTTTCCTCTGCAGGTGCGATATCAGGTTCCTTGTTAGCTAGAGAAAGGTTTATTGTTATGTATTAGACTGATAGTGAGCAGATCTTTCTGTTGGGGTTTCCCCTAAGTAAAAGCGTTATGCTAGACACTCTTTTGTTTAGTCTGAACTTCTACTGAGGTTAACATGATGCTGACACCTTCTTCCCTTCCTCCTTAGAAGTTCCCAACCCTTTATTTTATACTTAGACAGAGTGGGTGTATTTATGGAGCACAATATTTGGATATTTTGAATTCTTTACATATTGTTTGTTACTATCCTGTACTTCATAATATTTAAATTTAGAATACTGGAGCATCTGAATATTATAGCTGTATTAATATACTTTCTGAACCATTGCCAATTGATGGCTGACTAATAAATTGAAAAATAAACCTTTATGGTTAGAATACCATCATCTTTGTCATCATTGTGAAGACTTTTGGGTTCACTGTACTTTAAATGCACTTCCGGTTATATCTCCCTCTCAGTGCCTCAAGTTGACAACCACAGGTCCATACGACCAGTGGGGGATAATGTTTGCTGATTTTACCAAGAGACTGATGTTCAGATATCCCCGCTTCATCAAAGGTATGAGTAGGACCTCTTCTTGGCCAGCACCACTCAGTTCCAAAAAGTGCATCTCTGTTTCTCTGCAAACACTGATGGAACAAATTTTGGTATGTACCAGAATATCATTATCAGAAAGTCATCCAATATAAATATTGGGTCCTAAATATCATCTAGAAAAATCAACCTATTGAAGTTATTGACAGAAAATCTACGCCAAGTAGCTTCTTGAACGATATTCAGGAAATAAATTGGCAGAAAAATATTTCAGTATACAATATTCATATATACAACCACATGTTTTACATCTTCCTCTGATGCGTTTCTGAGTACTCGAGGATTATTGAAACTTATTCTTCGCTTTTCCAGAGACACCTAGCACACTCCACAATACAAGAAAGCAGGAGATAGTGGTCAAAACCAAAAATGTAAAAGGCTGTTGCAGCCACAAAACAGTTTGATGACAATGTTAGGACACTAATGACCATGACAATGAAATGCCAAACACGGTTTTCACAAAGACCAATCAAACACTTCATATAACTGCAGAGTGCAGTATAAACTGTCTTACAAAACAGTACAAAAAACTGTAATACTTTACTCCAAGTGCCTTTACTTTCTTGTGCACCTCACTTGTCTTCTGTCCCCTGGAGGCTTAGCTCTGCATTCCCATCCAGGAAATTCTGTATGCCATGAAGGGCTACTTCTGTCCTTCTATTGCCTTCCTTTCCAGTCTAAAGAACTACGTAATTGTCAATAAAATGTTAGAGCTGAAAAGTGACTGGCTTCTCTGAGAAGTTTAGGAGGTTTGGAATGCTGGGCACGGGCCAATATTTGCCACATAATTGATGGGGATGTTTATTTTTAAAAGATAATTTAGTAATGCTTGTTAAAGTGATTCAAGGTCAGTGATCCACGAGATAGGAGATGCATAACAAAGACACAAAAGAGAGAGCAGAAGACGAACACATGCAGCTGATCATCAGGAGGGCATAACAAGAAGCAGACCGACATCTAACACCAAGAGAGCAGTGAGAAAGATACTGGATTTAGGAGAGTGGCGACTTTGGAGTACAGGCCAATAGTTTATTGGGAAAAGACTAATATGCATCAGTTCCCTGGCTAAGGCCATTCATGAAACCTAGGTCTCACGGTAGTTTGCATCACGCCAGACAAAAGCAATATAAAGAGGTTGAGATCTATGACCAATGGTGCCCACAACATTACGTTTCGGTCACCTTCGAAAGGGACATTGGCCGAATTTTTATATATATTATTAAAGGAACATTGGCAGAATATATATATATATATATATATATATATATATATATTACCTACTGGCGGTCGTCAGTAGGTAGTTATAGTTAGAACCTATTTTCTATAGGAAAAGCATTTTTTGTTTTCCCAATAACTTTAGCGTCGTTTGATGAATCTTCGCGAAATTTTCAAAACTAGTGAAGCGCTCCGGTCAGCTCCTGTCTTGAAAGTTTCGGGGTGATTCGGCAAGCGGGGGCCGAGAAAAAAGGGGGGTCCCAAAACGTGTTTTCTCCATGTTATTTTCCATAGGAAACTTTAGCCACGGCTACAGCCCGAACTGCTGAACGGAATTTGGCAAAAAGGTAGTGCTGGGTTCAGAAAGCACCCTTTTTTTTAAATAGTGTAAATCCGTTCAGTAATTTCAGAGAAATTAAAAAAATAAGAGTCAAAAAATCAATTTCCCATAGGAAACTTTATGCAAGGCTACAGCCGAAACTACTGAACGGATTTACCCCAAATTTGGCAAAAGGGTACTGCTTGGCTCGGAAAGCGACCTTTTTAAAAATGGTGTAAATCCGTTCAGTAGTTGCTGAGAAAATCAAAAATAAAAGTTTTGATATTTAGAGGCACAGAGGATCCGCGGACCCTCCCGACCACGAGCTTTATTCTAATTGGCTGTCAACACTCCAAACCAGGAAGTGTTGGCAGCCATCTTGTGACTCGGTAGAACCGAGTCACAAGAAATCAGAATAAAAGACGTGAAAAAAAAGAAAAGGGGGCAGGGTAGAAACACCCTGACCCCCTATGCCTGCTCAGGGCCCAAAAAAGCATTTAAAAAAAAAACACGGCAAAATTCGCGTAGGATCCGCGAATGCAGCCGTGAAGAAAAAAAAAAATGAAGCGCGGCCTCCCGCGCTTTATTAATATTTAGCCCCCGGGTGGGCCAGGTCCCGGGGGCATATTTAACATAATTGCGGGGGCCCATGGGGGCCCCCGCAGCCCCGGGGACCGCCACCCCCCGGGGCTTTTCTGAAATATTTGCGGGGGCACACAGCCCCCCCGCAGCCCCGGGGACCACCACCCCCCGGGGCTTGGTTTTTTTAATGTTGGGGGGCCTCCCCCCCAAGCCCCGGGGACCACCACCCCCCGGGGCTTTTGTCAAATATTTGCGGGGGGCACACCACAGCCCCGGGGACCGCCACCCTCGGGCTTGTTTTTAAAAAAAAATTACCTGTGTGGGGGGGGCTTGAGCCCCCCCACACAGCCCGGGGACCGCCACCTCCCCGGGGCACTAAATATTTAAATAGCCCCGGGGACCACCACCTCCCCGGGGCTTTGAAAATGTTGGGAGGGGGGCCGCGCGGGCTGCGTTGCAGAGAGGTGGTCCAGGCCACGCCCCTTTTTACACCTCTCTGCAACGCAGCTCTGTGGCGCTTGCTGGAGGTACCTGGTGGGCTAGTTGGACCCCAGGGACCCTCAGGATTCAAGGGGACTTTATCCCCCAACTTAAAACGTGCCACGGGGCGCGTTTGCACAGTGGTGAAGGGAGGGGGCGGGCCTGAGGTGACATGTGTGCAAACACGCCCTGTGGCGTGTTTTAAGTTGGGGAATTAAGTCCCCTTCAATCCTGAGGGCCCCTGGGGGCCAACTAGCCTACCAGGTATCTCCAGTAAGCGCCACAGGCCTGCGTTGCAGAGAGGTGGTCCAGGCCACGCCCCTTTTTACACCTCTCTGCAACGCAGCTCTGTGGCGCTTACTGGAGGTACCTAGTGGGCTAGTTGGACCCCAGGGACCCTCAGGATTCAAGGGGACTTAATCTCCCAACTTAAAGCGGCCACAGGGCGTGTTTGCACACATGTCACCTCAGGCCCCCCCCTCCCTTCACCACTGTGCAAACGTGCCCCGTGGCGCGTTTTAAGAGGTCGTTTTAATCCCCCTGCCCTATTATGTACTAGGGCCTTACAGAGGAGGTCATGCTAATCACAGGGGTACCCCAACGCATAGTGTTCCCTAGTGTATGTAGGTGTTTTCACTGTATTCTGAGTGTCTTTTAGCATAGCACTGGCTCTAGGCCTAGTTACTCAGAGTCAGTTACCACCAGTACCCGTCTGAAAAAGTTGTGGGCACAGGATGATTTTGCAACAAGGCCTCTTTCTGCTCCTCTGTTGGTTCTTTCTGCACATGTCTTGCTTTTTCCTGCACTTTTCTTTGTCTTTGTGGACTTCTCTTGCTTCTTTCTGCATTTCTTTTGCTTCTTTCTCTGCGTTTTTTTCTTTCTTCACATGTCCTACCTCTGTAGGCATAGTTAGAAACTAGCATTTAAAAAACCTTTGAAATTCACTTAAAAAACCATAGGTTTCAGGCACGTTATAGTTAGAAATTAGCATTTAAAAAACCTTTGAAATTCACTGAAAAAACCATAGGTTTCAGGCACGTTATAGTTAGAAATTAGCATATAAAAAAACTTAGAAATTAGCATTTAAAAAACCATAGGTTTCAGGGACGTTATAGTTAGTTGGACATTTCACTCGTACAAAACCCGTGAAATTCCCCCGTTATAGTTAGTTCAGCTAACTATAACTCGCACCCCCACAATGCACTGCTGATGACGTCACATATTACATCACTCATGACATGGTCAGTGACATCACTGATGACATCACTGATGACATCTCAAATGACATCACTGATGACATCACTGATGACATCATCCATGTGATAATTTCATGCATCTTCTCACACCCTAATATAACTTTTGATACACCCACTCTAAATTACAGACTGCCATTCTCAAAACCTAAAATATGAAAATCCATTGGAGGATATAAGTATTCAAGGACTACAAATACCGCAATGCCAAGAAGAGAAAATGAAAGTACACCAGAGACTTGAGCACACCAGAGGCTCATAAAAGGAACTGAACAGGAAGTGGTGATTGTGGTTTTTTGAACACTGCAACTTTTGCGCCTTTGAGAAAGGAGAAAGCTCTCTGAAATGCGTCAGGCAAGGCACACAGAATGCAAGCGGTATGGGAAAAGCGTCTGACTAAAATGCTCGCTTTGAATTGAATTAAAAAGTTGATGTTTCAACAATACCGGTGGTGAGTGCGGGCTCATTTGCAGGGCAAAGTTGGTTTGATTTACACGCGGCAGGTCTAGCCGCGGAGCCTACGCACCGCCCGAAAATAGGGTTTGTGTCCAGGAATTATGCCAGGATAAAACGACCGCTGGTATTTCAAAGTTAAAGAAAGCGGGACTTTCAGTTGGTATTTCCCCCTTTTTTAAATCTGTTGCTAAAATATGAAAATCCATTGGAGGATATAAGTATTCAAGGACTACAAATACCGCAATGCCAAGAAGAGGAAATGAAAGTACACCAGAGACTTGAGCACACCAGAGGCTCATAAAAGGAATTGAACAGGAAGTGGTGATTGTGGTTTTTTGAACACTGCAACCTTTGCGCCTTTGAGAAAGGAGAAAGGTCTCTGAAATGCGTCAGGCAAGGCACACAGAATGCAAGCAGTATGGGAAAAGCGTCTGACTAAAATGCTCGCTTTGAATTGAATTAAAAAGTTGATGTTATATATATATATATAAAATTTACTGATACTGATCAAGGACAATAAAATAGAATAAGAATGCACTGCAGTGAAAACAAGTGGCGAGGAAATTATAATACATATATATGTAGAATACAATGTATTTTTGACACATCACTAACATTTATTGGGGACACAAAATTCGCTTGTTATTATTTAATGACTTTGTGACACCATTGAAAATATCATTGGGCTGTCATCAGGTCTGATAGTTAATTGCATATGACTGATAAAATAAGTACTGGCAAAGACAATAGGTCTTGTTCTTTCTACCAGGCACCGACCTAATGGCTTTGCCAATGTGTTTTTTATTTTGTTTGCCACAGATGACCACTAACCGTAAATGCACAAGCATGGATGCCGGCAGTAGAAACAAAAAAAAAATTGTATTGGTAAAGCCAATAGGTCAGTGCAGACAGGGCGGAGATCACCGTCCACTAAAGTCAGGGCTTGACTGGGAACCCAAAGCAGCCCTGGCAAATTTTGTCAGAACTGCCCCCTTATGGTGCATAGTGAGCGAGTGCAGCGAGCAAGCCTGACCACTACAAGGGGTTTGGGGGGGGTCTCCCTCAAGAAAATTTGGTGAAAAATAATGCATTCTACAACACACTTTTCATTATATATTCAATTGTATTACTTTTTAAAGCATAGTAAATAATTACCTTACTAAAGTGCACCAGGATACAGCAATATTTATTGGGGCTCTTCAATGATTCCCTCACTATAACCTGCTGACAGTGCCTCTCAGCTCTCCATAGCTCCTCTCTCACATGTATTTGATTTGTTTTATATCGCCTCTCATACCAGTGTGGAGCATTTTACATCACACAGACATACAGAGACAATGAATCATACATGTTTAAATCAGTGTATAAAAAATGTTACATAAGACAAAGGGGACTACAAGGTGTAGGATTCATATGTTTTCCATACTGGTAGGTATTTTTTAAGACTACTCAGTTTGGGGATGCACAAACTCAGGAGTCAGAACAGAACACAATGGTTAGGGTTGACTTTACTAATAAGAATTTATTTCTACCCAAACAAAACCTTTTTAGAAAAATTAGGATAATGAAAGACTGGGAAAAAACGTAACTTTCGAACCTAGATTATGATTCTAACTTATGAACTGCACAGAGAGAAAAGGATCTCTGTGACAAAAGCTGTAACCCACTGAGCTGTGCAATAAAATACTGTGGGGCATATTAGCAAGGGCTTTAACGCCGCTTTAGCGGCACTTTTTGCCGCTAAAGCGGTGATTTTTTTATTGCCCTATCAGCAAGCTGTCGCTAACAGGCGTTAGCGACAGCTTTCTGGCGAAAGCGGCCCGTTTTCCCATCGCCTTGCATGCCAGCGATAATTATCGCTAATGACATGCAAGGTAGGCGTTCCCAACTAAAAGCGACTGAAAACAGTCGCTAACACCACTTCCCCCTATTAGCAACTCAGGCGAAGCGATAAAATAATTCACGCTAAGCGCGAATATCGCTAGAATTTAACACCTGCTAAAAACACGACTTACCTGTTTGTTGAATGGGAGGTGGATTGTCAGGCTAAGTTCCACATGGCGTTAATGCGTGAATATCGCTGGATGTCCAGCGATATTCACGCATTTTGCCGCTATCGCTGGATATTTTATCGCATTGGAGATAAACGTTGCTAATAGCGTGTTATCTCCGTAATATCGTATCCAGCGATAGGCAGCGATTAAAAAAAACGCGGGCGGTTTGCGATAATTATCGCAAGTTGTTGCTAATATCCCCCTGTGTTCTGTATAGTACACACTTTTTGCAACAGGCATATTAACCATCTGTACTACCTTAGATTAGTCAAAACTGTCACTAGACAAAACTCAGCTCTCCCTCCAGCAGGTACATTAATCACCAGAGTTATCTTAGCACCTTTATTGTTGCCTGAAAATTGCTGGATATACAAGGAACTCTGCAGTGCTTTTGAAACTGCTGCACTACTCCAAAACCGGCCCCCAGTACCAAAAGCAGCCCACCACACTTCCAGCCTCCAGGGTCAACGCTCGATGCCCGGAACGGCCAGTCCGGCCTTGACTAAAGTATAGGAAAATTAAAAGTGTTTATTACACGTCAAAAAAGTTATTAAAATATTTTTTTTATCTCAAACAGTATTGTGAATTACTTTTATATATTTATTTTACATTTAGAACAAAAGAAACATATCATGCTACAACTTGTAAACATATTGTTATGTCAAACAGTATTGTAAGTTAATTTTAGATATTTATTTTAAATATAGAAGCAAATGAAAAAAATTGTGGCACAACTTAACTTAATTTTGAATTCTACATTTAATTACTTTAAATATATTAAATTAAATTCCCAACTAGAGTAAAAAAAAAAAGAAATCCGGTCCCAGGATGCTTGTTTCCGGTCCAGGGGAGACCTGGCTTGGCAGTTCGGGCTGGACTGTTCCGATGAGGAACAGGGTCAAGACTGATTTGCATATGGCTGGGTTTGAACTGGGGTGGCGAAGTAAGCAAAAGAACGATGATGGATTCAACCCAGATCTAACAGTGTCTGGGGGTGAGTGTCTGAAAAGATTCAGCTCTCCGTCCATCATCCTATTTTGTTTGCTTAAAGTAAAAAAAATGCCAGCTTTTTAAAAGTGATACAAAAGGGGATGATGGACGGAACGCTTGAACCAATCAAACACTCACCCCAGTCAACTGATCTGGGTCTAATCCATCATCATTCTTTAGCTCACTCCACCACCCCAGTTCAGACATGGCCATATGCAAATCAGTCTGACCCTGTGCCTCATGGGAACAGTCCAGCCCGAACTGCCAAGCCATGTCTTCCCTGGACCGGAAACAAGCATCCTAGGACCGGTTTCTGGCATTCCAGCCGTCATCAGCCAGGCTTGCTTGAATCCAGTGGCAAAGTGAGCAAGGGACCCACGTCTGGGCATACCCCCGCCAACTTGGGGCGAACAAAGCGATACAAAAGGGGATGATGGACGGAACGCTTGAACCAATCAAACACTCACCCCAGTCAACTGATCTGGGTCTAATCCATCATCATTTCTTTAGCTCACTCCACCACCCCAGTTCAGACATGGCCATATGCAAATCAGTCTGACCCTGTGCCTCATGGGAACAGTCCAGCCCGAACTGCCAAGCCATGTCTTCCCTGGACCGGAAACAAGCATCCTAGGACCGGTTTCTGGCATTCCAGCCGTCATCAGCCAGGCTTGCTTGAATCCAGTGGCAATGTCTGAACTGGGGTGGTGGAGTGAGCTAAAGAATGATGATGGATTAAACCCAGATCAGTTGACTGGGGGTGAGTGTTTGATTGGCTCAAACGTTCCGTCCATCATCCCCTTTTGTATCGCTTTGTTCGCCCTAAGTTGGCGGGGGTATGCCCAGACGTGGGTCCCTTGCTCACTTTGCCACTGGATTCAAGCAAGCCTGGCTGATGACGGCTGGAATGCCAGAAACCGGTCCTAGGATGCTTGTTTCCGGTCCAGGGAAGACATGGCTTGGCAGTTCGGGCTGGACTGTTCCCATGAGGCACAGGGTCAGACTGATTTGCATATGGCCATGTCTGAACTGGGGTGGTGGAGTGAGCTAAAGAATGATGATGGATTAAACCCAGATCAGTTGACTGGGGGTGAGTGTTTGATTGGCTCAAACGTTCCGTCCATCATCCCCTTTTGTATAGCTTTTTAAAAGTGGCATTTTCAGAATTGCTATTTAAAATCCGACTTCACCATAAGTATGGATTTTAAATTCTGATTCCGGAGACACCAAACTGTAAGGGTCTATCTCTTCACAATTGGGAATTACACTTATAAAATATAATGCACTAATCCCAATGTTATCCTACGGGAGAGATAGGCATTGCAGTCGTGAAAAACGAACTTGAGAGTTTTTCACTACCAGGACATGTAAAACTTAAAAGTACATGTCCTGTATTTTAAATACATTGCACCCTGCCCTCTGGGTTGTCCAAGGCCTATCTTAGGGGTGCCTTATATGTATAAAAAGGGATGGTTTGGGACTGGCAAGAGGTTTAGCTTGCCAGGTGGCTCTGCAATGGCAGGCCTGCGCCATGGTGAGAGGACTAATTAAGTGGGTGTCACAATAAGTGTTGCAGGCCCACTAGTAGCATTTAGTGTACAGACCCTGGGCACACAGAGAGCACTTTACTAGGGACCTATAAGTAAATTAAATATTACCATGTTTAAGGGAGCAACCACAAGCACTTTAGCACTGTTTAGCAGTGGTAAAGTGCACAGAGTCCTAAAGCCAGCCATAACCAAGCCAAAAAGTGGAAGAGGAAGGCAAAATGTTGGGGGGGAAGAGCACTCTAAGGCTGTCAGATCTAACCGTTACAAGACACGGGAGAGAGAGAAAGCAACATGACTGGGGGGAGGGAGCAGCAATAACGGACAGCAGGAGGAGAGGGGTATAGGGAAAACAAAATGAGGGTGGTGTAGGGGAGGAGGGAGGGAGTACCATACGGGGGCAGGGAGAGTGGGAGGAGATAGAATAAATAGTACCTCAATCACAGCACGAGCAGCGGCCAGGCACTAATTAAGGTGAATCAATCTGTGCTTGGTCTGTGCTCTAAAGAAAGGAATGGAAATGACGCTTGAACTGCAGTGGCCAATTAGGAGGCTGCAAAGAAGCATGACACTGAAGCTAACAAAATGGTAAGCAATGGGTGAGCTCAAAGCCCTTTATTTTTAACAAAAGTTTCTCGCACACGAGAGCACATGCAGCACATGCGCTGTTGCAGGCTTGACCTAAAAATGGCCACTGGCGTTTCATGGAGTAGGCACACACACCTCGTGGTCGTCTTGGAATGGTGAAAATATTGCTGCTAGTAGGCCCTAACAGAAAAAAATTGCAAAAAGAATTGAAAGCTCAGGAAAGAGTGTGGGAATATGACAGTAGTGGCGCTAGAGCAATGGATGGAGAAGTGAGTAGCCCAGCTGCAGTGTACAGCTGCTGGGCCCTCACAGTAAAAAATTCAATTTAAAAAAATCAGCACAACACTATAAGAAGGTGCTGGCGAAAGGAGCAAAGGATGGGTAAGTGGGTGACCAAGCATCATTATGCAGCTGCCTGGCCCTTGCAGACAAAAAAGGTTATTACAAAACACAATCGGAACATGGGGAGGGAGTCGTGGGGAGCAATGGATGGAAAAATGAGCGTCCTGGCATCAGTGTACTGCTAATGAGCCCTCGCACATGCAAGCCAGAAAAAAATAAAATGAAAGTAACAATGAAGCAGGGAATGTGTAGGGGTGGAGGAACAATGGACGAGTGCCATGGAGTTTGGGGTGGGGTATTTGGCCTGGCAGTGAGCTAACAAAAGAGCTGGCAGAAAGTGATGTACTCCTATGGAGTGCTGGAATAGAAATAAAAAAGTAGTTCCTTAACATCAGCAGTGGATATAAAGAAGCTATGCTCCAGGGGCGGGACAAACACAAAAGTAGGGAGGAAAGCAATAGAATAAGGAGAGGGAACTGAGAAGACAACAAAGGCATTCAATCATGAGCCTGGGGCTGACCTAAAGTCCACTCTTTTATTGTAGACACTAGACCTTTGACAACAGACAGCCAAAGCTATATCTAGGTGAGATATAAAAAGACATCAGCCATACTATAGAAATGGTTACATTTTGTATATGATTTAGTTCAAATTTTTGAAGAGACTTTCATATATGTAGGAGGGTCTTGTCATCCCCAAAGGAGTGAGAGAATCTGTATTTTATGTAAAGCCTGATAATAAAGGGGCTAGGGGGAGTATGGACCAACATGTTAAAAATTCCCAAATAAAAGGCAGTTAACTGAAGGTAAAGTTCACAATTAACTCTGTGAAAAATGGATGAAAAAGGGGTTTAATCGGTAGAGGGCGAATTTGAGTGATAATACTGCAGGCTAAAACTGGTAAAACACAAGATCCTCACAGTTGTGACACTAATTTCTATTTTAAAAATCTAGTATAAAATTGGTATGAAATGTAAAATGGGTCAAGGTATTCACTATAATAGCAAAACGACTTATGTAGCAAATTTATAAGGTTATCATGAGTCCCGCAATGTCCAAAAAACTTTGGTAGACTGATGCCTGTGCAGTGTAGTTGCTGGGTGAAATGTGTGCTGTTAAACCTGACATCCTTAGCGTGTATTCCTCCAGATTTGTTGCCTACACTCCCTGATTTTTCCTGAACTTGTTTTTGTTGGCATTAAGACTCTGTGTACTTTCTCCTGCTAGCCAGTAGTAAAGTGCTTGTGCCCTCTCATCTAAACATGGTAAAGTTGGCATACACCCAATTGGCACATTTAATTTACTTATTAGTGCCTAGTAAATGGTACTACATGTACAGAGTGACTGCAAATTAAATGATACAAGTGGGCTGCAGCACACATTGTGCTACCCACTAAAGTAGCACTGTAAAACAGGGCTCAGGCCCACCACTGCAGCCTGTATTACAGTTTTATGCTACCATTTCGACCTGGCAAAATAAACCTTTTGCCAGGCCTAAACCTCCCTTAATACTTATAAGTTGCCCCTTAAGGCTCATAGGGTGGGGTGCATGGTATTTAATAAGTTGGACATGTGTACATACGTTTTACATGTCCTGCCAGTGAAAAACTCCTAAAGTTGTTTTTTACTGTTGTAAGGCTATCTCTTCGTATAGACTAAGGGAGCCAAACCCAGGGGAAGGGGAAGAACTTACCAGAACCAGTTTTGCAGGTAGGCCCGGGAATTTTCCCACACAATGGCTGACACCAGGTATAAAAGAGGGACCTTCAGAACCTCTCATCAGAATGCTCCTGGACGTGTGGAAAATTCTGAAGAAGGACTGCCCTGCTGTTTAGCGATGGAAGATTGGACCTGCTTGCCTTGAAGCCAGGCTCTCCAGAAGTAACTCCAAGGGTCAGTTGGCCGACCTCCTGTTTGAGCCACAGGGACACAACAAGCTTCCAGAGGCCTCCCTGCAACTGTTCAGCTGACCAGTACCAACTGGACCTGCCTGACCCCTGCTACTGGTCTCTGCTGGAGTGATTCCTGATCCCAAAGAGGTGCCTTCCAAGTCCTGGACCATTGGCTGGCATCATAGTGTACTCCTCCGGAAGAAAAGGTCAAGACAGAGAAGTTTTGGGCTCCTCGTGACAGTGAAGTGACCTTTTCACTCTGAGAATTGATAACCCGCAACGACTGCCAATGCACAGCTCCAGAGAGACCTGCTATTCACACCGACAGCAACAACTTGCATCAACTGCCAACGTGCACCTCCAGCAATGGGCTGCTGTTAGAAGGTGGTTCTGACCATCTGAGCCGCCCGGATTTTTCGCTTTTTGAACACCTATTGGTTGAGCTTTTACTGTGGGAGAGCCTCATAAGTTGGGACTCACCCGCAGTGAACTCATGATGAAAGGGGCTGCATGTGTATTTTACCGGTGTCCCCCTGGCGCGAGTAGGCCGCTGCGCTGCCGCCAGAGTAAGGGGCACTGGGCTAGTTACATGCAGACACAGCGTGGAGAGGTGTGGTGCAGCGGCCAGGGCAGCTGACTTCGGAGCACAGGGTTCACGGTTCGATCCCCGGCTCCGGCGGCAGCTCAGCTCAGCACCATGTGACTCTGGGCAATAGCTCACTTAATTTCCACGACGGCCCCCAGCGCCTTGAGACCCGTAAGGGTGAGTAGCTGCGCTATATAAAAACGGACTTACTTTTAGACACGTGTGTACATGCGTGTGCACAAGTGTAAGAGCTGCGCAGGGGAGATTCCTGGCGTGCGCAGCCCAGGAGCAGCTACAAGGTGAATGGTGTGGCAGGACTTATGCAGAACTGGGTGGTGACATGGAATAGGCTTTATACAATGGGAAGAAACATTTGAGGGAAAGTCAGTGTGCTTTACTGTTTTCACTCCATTACTCTCCTATGAGGATGGGGAGCACATGGGCTAGTTTTACTTTCCTAGGCCCTACAAATTCCGGACACGCACTAAAGTCCACTGTAACTTATGTGAGAAGAAGGATTCTGCAGAGTCCAAAGTCATATTTGTACTGCTTTTGGGTCATCCAGAAATGTCATATTTCTCTGAGTCAGCTCATAACCAGGGCCTGGCTGGGGCTGACCCTGCCAGGCTGAATTAATGACCTTCCTCCCAGCCCTGCACAACAAGCATTCCAAGGGCGACGGCCTTCACTCCAAGAAGAGAAGATGGGTGGAGCTACAGGTTCATCCATCAGCAGCTGACACCTGGTGCCAGGCACCAAGCTGCTCTGGAGAGAAGGCAGCGAGGGGGGAAGGGGCTCTCAGAGACCATGTGGCATGAGACCCCTGGACGCCATTTTGAACAAACCCAGAGGCCTGGGCAGGAAGGAGGGAGCAGGGGCAGAGAGGTGATGTGTCGCTGTGTGATATGGCAAACAGAGACTTCCTGCCCAGCCCCCTCCCCATTCTTTAAAAAGAGTCTGCACAGGAAGAGGAGCTCTCTCTGGGGTGTGGTCTGCTGAGGACGACTGGTGCTGGAGCCTGGCACCATGGGCAGCTGGAAGGAAGAACCTCCAGACTGGCCCAGGACCCTGCACTGGGCCAGGAGGACAGACAAGGACCAGTGAGCAGAAGCCTGGGCCTCTGTGCAAGGAGAAGAGAGACCCAGGAGGAGAGCCAGGCGAATGGCTGGCGCAGGGAGCCAGTGAAGACAGCTCCCTGCGAAGTCCACCCTCCGTGAGACCAGGAGGGAGAAGAAAAGTGCTCCCTGCCTGCCGGCCTGCAAGGAAAAGCAGATCTTTTTCTGGGTGTGGTGGCCCCAGGAGGACGGGGTCACCACGAGAGGTGTGCCAAGGTGCAGGGGGAGCTGCAGGAGCAATGCAGTCTCCCCCAGCCCGACGGAAGGAAGTCCCTCCCTAAGTCTCTGGGGACTTGGAAAGAATAACCCCTCAAGGGCTCAGCTAGGCGTCATCAGCATCCCCATGGCTGGAACTTTTGTTCTGCAGCTGAGGGTGCCTTAGGGACTGCCTCAAGGTGTGAAGGGCTGAGTTGGGAATGTCTGGAGATGGGTATCCCCTGGAGATAAAGAGGTGTAATTGCACCACCAATGCATTTACGTATGTTATTTCTTGTTAGAGGGACTGGAAGTCACATGTGTAACGTGAGGTACCTGTGTAAGGTGGAGTCATAAGCGAAGTGGGGTTGTGTTGCCAGACATTCCTGCTAGGGTGTCTGGCTGTAAATGCTTAATCCTGTGATGCCTTTTAGAGGCTGTGATTGCAATGCATTACAACTGTTATCAGCTATGAAAAGTACCTCATTTAAAGTGGTGCCCAAACATGTATTCTTGCTGCTGCGTTAGGTGAAGAACAACCCAGACTGTTAGCCCCTAAGATGTAGAGGGGTATACTATATGGTCAGTGTGACATGTTCAGTCAGGGTTATGTGTCACCAGGGCAGGTGTGCCTAGTTTAAATGCTTGTTGAGATAATGGGGTGGGTCGCCACTGGGATGGTGCCAGTGCGCAGGGCCCTTGCTCCAGGTTATGTTCGACTAACTGCATTAGGGGGCAAGATGATGTGCATACATGGGAGTGGTGGTACAAGACCCCACCCCCCTTTGGGAGGGGTGGAAATGTTATGCAATGTCACGAAGTAATTCCAACAGCTTATGTATATTTGTAAATTGTTGCATAGTATTGAGTAGTGTGTGTGTTTAATAAATGTACTCTTTCTTTTATAAAGCAAAGTACAGACTGGACAATCAATTATTGAGTGTTATTTCTGCGTACTTGTAATGGATATTATTAGCCCACACCACCTCCCTTGAGTAAGCCTTAGACTGCTCTGCAACGCTACCCTCTGAGAGTCAGGCGCTACACTAAGGTGTTTGGTTCCCAGTGAAGGACAAATGTGACATGTTATTTGTGCAGGCCTCACAGATACTGCCCCGCTTTCCAACAGCTGCTCTTTGCGCTACAGCAGCGACCATCTGCGACACCTAACCTGCTCCTTGTGCCATCAATGACCTCCTCGCAGGCCCTGCCAATGCAACGGCAGCTCTTCGCACTGACCCGAGAGGGTAACTCTTCAGCGGGATGGACCTGGTCCCTGTATCTGACCAGTGCTCCATTGCGGTCAGCCTGAACGTTTGACTTTCCCCGGTCCTGCATGACTAGATAACCGCGAGTGGGACTTTGTGCTTTGTTACGCTATTTTCACCTACAACTTTACAAAACAATATCTCTGGTTCTGCTGAATGGATTTTTCTCATTCTTTTGTAATTTTATTTAATGAAGTGTACTCCATTTTTTTAAAATTAGTTGGTGATTTTTCTTGTGTTATTTTCTCACTTTATTACGGTTTAAGTGCTGCAAAATTACTTTACACATTGCCTCTAAGTTAAGCCTGATTGCTTTTGTGCCAAGCTACCAGAGGGTTAAGCACAGATTTATTTAGTGACTTTTGTGGTTCACCCCGACAGGGATTGTGTTTATTATATTTGAGTGGGGCTTCCACCCCCTCAACTAATAACCACATTTCCTTCACCTGCATTTCAGGAAAAAAGATGGCACCACCATGAATGAAGCACCAAAACAGGACGGGCCTTCTCAGGGAAGCTGGTAATGCCCATTAGTCAAAACCCACATAATTCTTATACGAGGTTCCCAAGTATAAATAGAACTACCATGAACAGCAAGAATTAAAAGTTATGAATTTTTGAAAGTGCAAACAAACTTGTCATACAGATAGAAGAAAGTCCACTGCAAGGTTTTCAGAAAAGCCGACTTCAGAACTGGGATGTGATAGTTAACCGGTCATGCTAACACAATACTAAGGGGCCGATTCCGATCTCGGCCGGTAGTGCTCCGAATCGGATTCGGATTCACCGGATCCGATTCGGAGCCCTGTTTCCCGACCGAATCGTACGCGGGTCCGGCCGAGCGAGTACGATGCAAGCACCCGCGAAATCGCCGACCGACTCGAATGCGGCTTCAACACGCTCCGACCGACTTGCATGGACACGACTCGCACCGCGCTATGGAGACGTTTCCCGGCCGGGTAAGTACGATGCGCGCCGCGAGCAGTCCGATCGACTCGCGCCGTCCGGCTTGAAAAAGCTGTCGGAGCCGGACTTTGGGGGTCCGCGTCGGACCCCCCTGTACGCGTAGGCGCGCGAGTCGCACACAGGGAGGACCCATGGGTCCCCCCTACCTGTGCATGTACGCCACGATGCGCATGGACGCGTACACGCTGTAGGGGGCGCCCTTGTCCGCCTCGCACCCATTGAGTCAATGGGAGCCCGCGTACGCGTTGTACGACAGGCTCCCATTGACTTCAATGGGAGTCCGACCGACTCGAGGCCGATAGCATGCGTGCGCATCGTACTCGTTCGGTCGGACTGCTAGGGTCCGATTCGGTCGGAATTCTCTCCGGGTCCGGCTCGGTCGGGGAGATTTCCGGCCGGAATCGGCCCCTTAGTTGTAAAAAACAAGGGTTTTTGTTCTGAGTCAATGACAGTTCACAAGTTTAACAAAAGTGTAAACCTGTTGTTTTGTAACATTACTAGGTGTCATACACAAAATAGGACATAGATCATGAATCCGCACTTGAAGAAGTGCTATTCTTCAAGGTTGCACATTTAATGGGCTATACACAAGGGTAGGTGACACTGTGTAAATGTATTCTTATACTTTTGCATAACTTTATTACTTTTGGCTAATAAAAAATCTAAGGGGCTTATTACGATGTCGGGCGGACTTGCGTCCGCCCAACACTGTTGCGGATACGGGTCCGACCGACCTCTGGTCGGCAGTCCCGACAGCCTAATCATGATGAGACCCCACATGGTGCGGTAGCATACTCATATTTCCCTATGGGAGCATGTGCTACGGCCGTAAACCAGCCATAGCAGAAGCTCCCATAGGGAAATGGGAGGTTGTGTTCATCCCTGTACCGCGTGGTGCCTCCCACATGGTGCAGGGATCAACAGGGAGGCACCATAGGTGCCCCCTCGGCCACCAACCCTAGGTCGCTGGTTGAAGGGGACCCTGCTAGGGGCCCTGTTAGAAATGGGGGTCTCTAGTTGGCAGAGGTAGGTACCTTTATCCAAATAGGGACCCTTGCTTCTAGTCAGGGTAAGGGGGATACACTTCTAAAATAACCTCTGGTCACCCCCTTGGTAGCTTGGCGCGAGCAGACAGGCTTATCTCAGAGGCAGTGTGTAAAGCATTTGTGAACACATACAGTAATACAGTGAAAACAGTACAAATGGACAGATAGTACCCACATGGCCAACACAGTGGTGTGGCCCAGTCCACCCCCTGGGTGTGACTCCTGTCCCCCCCCAGGGGCCAATTTGTCCACCAGGACAGCAAGCCACAGTTGTCAGTGATGAGACCCGGGCCTTATGCCTCTCAGGGCTCTCGAACCTCTGTGGTGTCAGAGAGTGGGGGGCAGTAACCCCAGGTGCCTGGCACCCATTGTCCACTCTCCCTCCTGTCAGGTCAGGGATGGCATACCGACACAGACCCACCAGCCCCGGGCCTGTACCCGGCGGCTGGATTGGAGACTAGGGTAGGCTTTCCCACACCCGGTCCTCCTCCTCGGGGCTCTACACCCTCCCACCTGTGTGGTACCCCCTTCCAGAATCATCAGGGCACCTGTGGCAGGAATCCTGCACAATTCGCCCACCAGTTCAGGGGTTCTATCCTGCAACTGTGATCCCAGCCTAGGGTCTATACCCTTAGACTGGGCAGAGGTCAGGGGTGAGGCTGCCCTCTCCCCGCCCCCCTTACTGGGGCCCTGCACCCTCCCACCTGGAGCGGTGCCCCAGAAGACAACCAGGTAGGGGTACTGTTAGCAGTCGGCCCTTCCTCCAGGTCAGTGGGGACACCCTGAACCTCACCCTCCAACCCAGGGTCTGTACCCTTAGGCTGGACCTGTGCCTGGCATCCTAGGACTTCTGGGGGAATACACCAACCCCTCCATGAAGGGAAACACACTCCTCTGGAGTTGTGTAAGAGTCTGCCTGGCACAGGTATCCCGCCTCCTGTCCACCTGACAGAGCATGAAGACCCCCCCAGGCCAGAAGTGGCCTCACCAGGGTCAGTCCTGGGAGGCTCTGACCTCAGAGCTGGCAACCCCTGACCCACTGGTCCTTCCACTGGGGACTGCGCCCCCCCCACCCCTCTCTCTGGACTCACGCATCCCCCCAAATGGAGAGGTGCTGCCAGACACCAGAGCTGGTGGAATGCTAGTTACAGCAGTCTCCCACAGCTCAACTAACACCTTGGGATCCCCCTCAGGGAATTGTCTCCCAGTACAGACTAGGCCCCCCTCCTGGTGTTCCCTCATGGAACCAACCAGGCCTTGAGACTGGGTTTTGGGCACTTCAGGACACAGCCCACTCCCACTCCTTCTCCTCTGAGACAGGACATGGGACCCTACACCCCTCCCACCACTCTGGGACATATTTGGGCCATCACGACCCTCCCCTACCTCACTTGGTTGGGGAAAACCTGAGCCACCTCCTTCAGGATCCCCCCCAGATGCTTCTTCAGACCCTCCGGAATCCACCAAAAGCTCTGCCTCCAGTGTGTGCTCCATGGGGTCAGAGAACTCACGCTCCACCAGGTGTTGGCATAGCTCTGGAAAACAGGGACTTAAAATATGCTCTCCATCAATTGAATCACACAGCCCCACACAGGTGTTAACCAAGCTACCCTTTGCCTCACCATCCAGTGCCTCGCACAAGTACCCCACATCACTCTCCTTAGATTGGCAAGACAGTGTCCGACTGTCTCTGTCACTCAGCCCACACTCTTCTGGGTGGTCTCCACACTCACAGACCAGGACTTCTACCATGGGGGAACCCCTCTCCCTGGACCTCTCATCTAGAGTCAGTATAGTGTCCCTCCCACCACTAGGAATATGATCCCATGTGCCAGTTACCCAGTCCACTTCAGGGACACTGCACACCACTGGAGCTACCTGATAAACCTGAACCCCCTGGTGTATGTCAACTCCCTCCTTCAAGTCAGGCGCCACATCTCTGGGTGTGTGTACTTCTTCCTCAGCACTAGATAACACCTTTTTGCTGCTACCATCTGAGCTGGACTCCACATCCAGCCCAGCCAAGCTCACTTCCTGAGCTACACACACTTCTTTTTCAGCTAAGGCTCGCTCTATCTCCTCGCACTCCCGGTCTAGCTGCCTCAGCCTCTGGTCACTAGCACAAATCCGATTCCTCTTCACGAGCCAATCTTTCCCAAAATGTTTCCTCCTCAGGGCCACTGCCCTCTTGGTATTCTGGCTGGGGATCCTCCCCCTCAGATTCCTCCTCAGACTCATCTGCTAGTGTTGCTTCCCAGCGTTGCACCTGATAGCTATGCAGGGCTGCCTCAAGATCCTGCCTTGTGGATCTCCTCTTCACAGGTAGCCCCCTCTCCTTGCAAAATACTTTTAGTTCCCTCATCTTGTAGATGTGCAGGTGCCAAAAGTTGACTTCCATTTTGACAAGGCCCAACAGGTGCAACAACTAACCAGAGTTCCAACAACCAAATTCCAAAGGGAAACGGAAAAATAGTATGTGGTTGCGTAATGGTCTGCACTCTACTAGTAGTGTACACCAATCACTGTATGCAAGACACAAATGCAAGTCCAGATCCTCACCGCTGACCACCAATGTTAGAAATGGGGGTCTCTAGTTGGCGGAGGTAGGTACCTTTGTCCAAATAGGGAACCTTGATTCTAGTCAGGGTAAGGGGGATACACTTCTAAAATAACCCCTGCTCACCCCCTTGGTAGCTTGGCACGAGCAGAAAGGCTTATCTCAGAGGCAGTGTGTAAAGCATTTGTGAACACATACAGTAATACAGTGAAAACACTACAAATGAACACCACACCAGTTTAGAAAAATAAGTAATCTTTATCTAAACCAAACAAGACCAAACAACAAAAATCCACAATACAGTAATAAAAATATGACTTTCAAATGGTAGAAATAGTTCAGTTCAAAGCAAATCGCAGATACAACACTTTTCACACAAAGTGCCTTGGATGCGTCGCGCACACAAACAAAAAGGGCTGCAGGGAAGGTGCACTCTATGTGGCGATTTCTCGAGCCGCGGGCAGGCGCTGCAACGATTTCTTCGGCGATGCGTCGGAAACAGGTGCGGATGCTTCATGCTTCTTGTTGTTGTGTTGCTTTTCCAGCTCCCAACAGCCAGAACAACCTCCAGAGGCCCAGAACAGCTACAGGCACCTCTTGGCAGGTCAGAACTCCCAGCAAGGATGTTCAGGGGAGCTGGCGGTGAAGTCTTTGTGTCCCTGAGACTTCAGAACAGGAGCTCTTCTTCAAGCCCTTGGAGCAGGGGAACACAGCAAACAGAAAAGTCCTTTTTCCCTTCCCTTTCCACTGCAGGCCAACCCCAGACAGCAAACAGCACAGGGGCAGTATTCCTCCTCAGTTTCTCCAGCTCTTGTCCTTGGCAAAGGTTCCTCTTGATTTCCCAGAAGTGATCTAAAAGTCTGGGGTCTGGGCCCCTATTTTTATACAGTAAATCCCTTTGTTCTCTCCTGGCCCAGGGCTCTGAGCCCAGTCCAAACCAGTTCTGGGGGGCACTTTGCAAGTGCACAACAACCTCCATTGTCAGTGTGAGCCCTGGCTCCAGACACACCATGGGGGCGGAGCCATCATTGTGGAGGCAGGCACAGCCCTATTCAGGTGCAGGTGTTACTCCTCCCACCACTCCAAATGCTGACCAGGCCTATTCAGCCTAGCACTGACTCATCCAGACTCTCTGGAGCCACTGCACATCCCCAGCCCCTTTCACTCCAAAGCCAGACAGTCAATGCACATCCTAGCAGAGGCACACTGGATGGCTAAGCAAGAAAATACCTACTTTCTAAAAGTGGTATTTTCAAACACAGAATGTAAAAATCACCCTCACTAAAAGATGCATTTTAACATTCTGAGTTCAGGAATAATAAACTTTAATTTCCTACCTTTTTCCAATGGGTAGTTATGTTTATAAGATGATATAAGCAAACTCCCCATTCTATCCTATGGGAATAGGTAGCCTTGCAATAGTGAAAAACGAAATTGGCAGTATTTCACTATCAGGACATGCCACACACCAGGGCATGTCCTACCTTTCACCTACACTGCACCCTGCCCACAGGGGGTACCTTGGACCTACCTTAGGGGTGACTAACATGTAAGAAAAGGGAAGGTTAGGGACTGGCAAGTGTGTGCAGACTGCACACAGACCCTGTAATGGCAGGCCTGAGTTACATTTACAGGCTGCATATGTGGGTGGCACAATCAGGGCTGCAGGCCCATTAGCAGCATTTGATTTACAGGCTCTGGGCACACACAGTGCACTGTACTAGGGACTGACTAGTAAATCAAATCAGCCAATTATGGAAACACCAATCCATACATACCATTTACAGGGAGAGCACATGCACTTTAGCACTGATCAGCAATGGCAAAGTGCCCAGAGTAATAAAACCAACAAAAACAGGTCAGAAACAGAAGGCCACAAAGCAAAAAATCTGGGGATAAACCCGCTGTAAAAGCCAGGTCTAGCAGGCCCCCAAACTTGCTTTCCGACAGGCTTTCTATAACGGAAAGCCCAGCATGGAAAGCCTGCCAGAAACCGAGCATCGCAATCCGGATGGCGTAAAACGACATCCATTTGGATTACGGGCTGGTCACCGACTGGCTGACGGGCTCCTTGAGCCCGTCGCAAGCCAGCCGGAATGACCGTCCGGTTTCACTTCCAACCGCCTAAATTGTAATCAGGCGGTTGAAAGTGAAACCAGCGATCTCGGTCGGAAAGCCTCCAACCTAAGTTCGGAGGCTTTCCGACCGAGATCGATAAGCGGCCCCTAAGTGTAAAGTTACTCAAAAGTATAGACTTCTGATGTTCTTGCCTTATGTTATTGGTGATAAAACAATAAATAAAAAATAAAAATTCTCAATGTGTAGTCTTATTCATCTCCACTCACTGAAAAAGGGGTCGAAGCATAACTTACAAGCGTACGAAAATAAATTACTTACCTGTAACTGTAGTTCTCCAGTATTGGAATCTTTCATAGATTCAAATACTTGAATCATTCCCCGTCGTCGGAATGGGAGTCCCCGGTACCTTAGAAAAGTAATGTCATAATAGACATAGACCATATAGGCCTTATGCCTTTCGGTTTAGTAACATATCCTAGTCATTATTTAAAAAAGGACTAAACTTAAGAGTCAACCAATCAGGTCACACCACCCTGTAGAACCTTCCTGAGAGAAGCTTCAGTCCCTCAGATTCTCTAAGCACTAGTGCGTTTACGTAGTACTGCACTGAGAGGAATAAAGGTGAGCTTCCCAGGGGAGGTAGGTGGGCTGAATGTGAATCTATGAAAGATTCCAATACTGGAGAACTACGGTTACAGGTAGGTAACTTATTTTCTTACTCCAGTATTGGAACTTTCATAGATTTACATGCTTGAATCAGAGGAGAGACCAGTAAAAAAGCACATTTTTTGCTGCAAATGCAACACATCTTCTAGTGTAATAGATAATACATAAAACAGTAAGCAAAATGTGCGTAAGAATTAAGTGGATTGTGGGACAAAAGGAATGGCTTACCTTTTATTTAGAAAGATGCTGTAAAAACACTTGTCACACTGCTGCATCTTTGAGGACTTCTGGATCCAAGAAGTAATGTTGCGTGAAGGTGTGTGCACTCTTCCAGGTTGCTGCACTTCAGATATCTTGCAATTACACACCCGCAAACAATGCCATGGAAGTGGACATGGCTCTTGTGGAATGAGCATGCACCTCTGAGTGCAAAGGCTGACCAGCCTTCTGATGACAGTATAGAATGGCATTAGATATCCATCAAGAGTTGCTCTGTTTTGCTAGAGGGAAACTCTGTTTTGGTGCGCTGTAGGCTACAAAGTGTTGGTTGAATTTGAGAAAACTCTTAGTTCTATCCAAATAAAACTTGAAGTACCTTTTGCTATCCAGAGAGTGTAGTGCTCGTTCAGTTGACGTCTGAGGGTTCAGAAAAAATGACTTAATCACAGGCTCATTAAGATGAAAGTCTGATGGGACTTTAGGAAAGAACTTAGGGTTTGTGAGTAGAATAACCCTATCATCCCTGAACTGGAGGAGGGGCTCCTGGATGGTGAAAGTCTGAATTTCGCTAACTCTTCTTGCCGATGCTAGGGCGAGGAGAAGAGCTACCTTCCAGGAGAGAAATTTAATATCCGCTTTATGGATAGGCTTGAATGGATCTCTCATTAACTGTTAAGTATAGTATTGAGCTGCTAAAGCGGAGGAGGAGGCCTCACTGGTGGAAATGTTCTAAATAATCCTTTGAAGAATTGCTTACTGAGTCTCACAGACCATATCGATGGTGTTTTGGGTGATCTCCTCAAGTGAGAAATGACTTCCAGATGTACTTTAATGGAAGCGTGAGCTAAGCCCGATTGAGCAAGGTGTAGAAGGTAAGATAAAATCTCTTCAGTTGAAGAGGAGATGGGATGTACCTTAGCTCTCTGGCACCATATGAAACCTTTTCCACTTTAAGCGGCATGTTTTGTTAGTACTGTCTGCCCTTGCTCTGGCTAGTAAGTCCCTGCAATCTGATGAAATGTTTAGATGTCCAAATCTGTGGAACTTAGGAGCCAGGCTGATAACTGAAGAGACTTGGGGTATGAGTGTGGAACTTGTCCCTGGCTCATTGTCAGCGGAGATGGGATCGGTTTAAGTTGAATGTGGCGCTGTTGTGAAAGTATGAGAGGCTCCATGAACCAATGCTGGTGCGGCCATGCTGGGGCTATGAGTATCATCTTGCTGGGTTCAGCATTTTTTCTTCCTGAGGACTTTTGGGAGGGGAGGAATTGGAGGAAAGGCGTAGGCAAAGATTCTGGACCATGTAATCAAAAATGCATTTCCCCACAACCCCGGTTGAGGATGACAGCTTGCGAAGAACTGGCATTTTCTGTTTTGGGGAGTCGCGAAGAGATCCAGATTTGGTTTGCCCCACTGGGAGAAGACCTGTTCCAGCGTGTGTTGATCCAGTTCCCACTCGTGGCAAGATGTTTTCAGTCTGCTCAAGGTGTCTGCTATGGCGTTCTGGTTCCCAGGTATGTGTTCTGAAGTCTGATGTATTTTTTGATGGATGGACCATTTCCAGATTCGCTGAGCTTCCTGGGACAGCAGGTGAGACCTGATGCCACCTTGCTTGTTTATGTAGTGCATCGTGTTTGTATTGTCTGTCCATACGAGCAATGAAGACTTATGAATCCTGGGAAGTAAAGTTTATAAAGTTTATAAAGCAAGATGTAACTAGAGTAGATTGATGTGGAGGCCACTATGGGAAGGTGGCCATTTGCTGAGGACCTGGAGATCCTGGAGGTAAGCTCCCCATCCAGGGAAGCGTCTGTTGTAATCACTAAAGGTGAGGCTTGAGTTAAGAACGGCAGGCCAACTGACGGATTTACAGGTTGTGTCCATCAGGTGAGCGATTTGACAATAGGCGCAGTGACCTGTATGTTGTCGTCGAAGGTTCCTGTAGCCGGCGCCCATTGATTGTCCAGTGCTTCTTGAAGCGGACAGATCCACAGATCATCAGCTTTCGTTGTCTCTCTGTTGTGGGGTATGCTCTGTTTAGCGTGGTGTCCAGCATGGCTCGTAGGAACATTATCCGTTGTGACGGTTAAAGGACTGATTTGTCCGGATTCAGAGTGAGGCCTAGCTCATTGAATAGGTGTTAATATAGGGGAAGACTTGATGTCTTTTTTGTCTGAGGAAGGCTCCTACAGGTGCTAAGCACTTTGTAAAAATGCCGGGGTGAACTTGAGACCGAAGGGTGGCACCCGGAACTGATAGTGGCTGCCGGCTAGTGTGAATCTGAGAAATGTCCTGTGTTTTAGATGAATGGGGACATGGAAATATGCGTATTGATGGTCTAGGGATGATATGTAGTCTTCTCTGCTGAGGAGTTGCAATATATCTTATAATGTAACCATGCGGAATGACTGTTTTTTTAGGTATTTGTTGAGATTTTATGAATCCAGAATTGGTCTATACTGCTTTCACTTCTTGCAGATTAAGAGGACATGGGAGTAGAAACCTTTTCCTCTCTGCGATAAGGGAACTCTCTGTATAGCACCCTTCTTGAGCATGGTTTTGACCTCCCACTTGAGAAGACGTAGATGTTTTTGGACGGAAGGTTGAGGTGGGGTTGGCTGACGTGTTTGGATGAACTACAATGTGAGTCCAAATCAAACCAGATCTAAAACCCATTGGTCGGTTGTTATCTGTTCCCAGCACTACAGATGATTGGTTATTCTCCCTGCTACCCTGGTTGAAAAAGGGAGGGAAGTAGCAGGTGCCTGGAACAAGTCATTGTCGGTGGCTGGTATCCTTGCCTTGTCATCCGCATTTTCCTCTTGGAGCAGGTCTGTTATATGCTTCCGATGGTGGTTGCCATTGCTGGTATTGGGACCAAAATTGCTGGTTAGTGGAGGAATATGTGGGATAGAGGTATTGTTGGTATCCCCCTCTATAAGATGGTTGCCCTCTTCCCCGAGCACCACGAAAGGGCAGTTTTTTGTATTGCAAGGTCCCTAAAGACTTGGCTGTGTCCGTTTTTATTGCCTGGAGAACATCGTCAATATGTTTCCCAAACAAAGCTTCTCCATCAAAAGGTATATCTAGTATTTTGGCCTGGATCTCCGGCCTGAATGTAGTAGCTTTAAGCCATCCTTCATGGCGTAATAATGATGCCCGAGCTAGTTGCCTGAATCCAGTGGTGGCAATATCCATGGCACAATCAATTATCTCGGACGATGTGCGCTCACCTTCTAACAATACTTTTTTTGCTTCACCCTTGATGTCGTCTGGAAGCTTGTCCAGAAACGGGGCAATATCAGACCACATTTGCCAATCGTATCATCCAAGTAGAGCCAGGGAATTTGCTGCTCTCACGTTAAGAGCTGACATGGCTGAAAAACGCTTACCGATGTTATCGAGGTGCATACCCTCCTTGTCTAGAGGCGCTGATAGGGGTGTGGAGGGATTTCTATATCTTCTCTGCGCCGCCAGGGAAATGACACAGTCTGGTTTGTGGTGACCCATCAGGCAGGCTGGTGTGTCTTCCGGGGCCTTGCATTTTTATTGAGATGTGGCAATACTGCTATAACTGAGGCTGGATTGCGCGTAACCTTTAAGCCCTCATCTCAAATGTAATCAATAATGGGCATGGCCCTAACAGTCTTTCGAAAAGGTTGCTTGCAATAATAAAGGAAACAGTCATTTTGTTTTGCGAGCACAGGTAACTCAAAATGTGTCGCTGCTCTTTCTAAGAGGTTGTGGAAACCTCCTATGTCTTTCAGAGGAGAATCCATTGGGAGCGGTGATGGAGATGACGGTGTTGGCAACACACAGTCATCCCACTCATGTTGCTCACGGAGTTCACCTTCTTCCCTTTCCTCCTCAGATGAGGTGGGATTATGTAGTTGTGCTACTTGTGGAGAATGGACCACTGATAGAGGCAAAGGTAATGGTTGCGGAGACGGAGGAGTTGGTGGCTGCAGAGGCACTGAAGCTGCCGTAGCTGGAATGTATTAAGCAGAAGAGGACGCTGGAGGAAATGGTGTCCTGTAATTCGACAGCATGAATTGTAAGTCTGAAACCAGTGATGATGGAAGACATACCATGTCTTCTTGATATTGTTGAGGGTGTTGGCAGTGCTCCTGGGGGGCATATTAATCTTGCTCATAGTAGTCACCCTCATCAGAGTCTTCTTCTTGGCATTTGACATGAAGCTCTGAGGGGCTATGTGCTGCACCAAAGAGGCCATCATTTTCAGTCTTCACCGTCTAAGAGATGGGAAGGCAGCAGTGACGGAACCTTACGTGGGGATGTATGAGCGGTTGTGAGTATTTTTTGGCTTACTCTGTTGTAATACAATTTTTTCTGTCGTCGACGATGATAGCGTCAGCAAGAGTGATGGCTTTGGTCTCATCGTCGATGGTGGAGCCGCCGACGATGGAGAGGCGCTGTCAATGGGAGACCCGCGTAAACTGTAGTGTCATCGATGGGAGCGTTGTCGACGGGAACATCGAGGAAGAGGTAATCCATATCTTTGACAATATAGGGGTACGACAGGTGATGATGAGGTCGTCGACAAGGAAGATGCTGCCGTTGACACTGTAACTGTATTGACGGTAGATGCTGCTGTAACAGTCTTCGTCATCAACGACGATTTTCTCATCAACAGAGATGCTGTCAATGAGCCATCTGTCAGTGGGGCAGAAGAAGGCTTTTTGAATGTGTGTTTCACATCAGGTGGAGGTGTTGGGGGCACAGAAATCGATTTCTGATGCCTCTTCGAGGAGGAACTTGACTCGTTTTTCCCCTTTTGTCCTGAGGGAAGGTCACTTTTATGAGGTGACTTGGATGGGCTGAGGTGTCTATGAGAAACCAGAGAGGTCTTTTTGGATGACTTTTTTGGTGGTTCATGAGAGGAATGAGCCGCAGGATCAACCCTAGCTCTCTTCGGAGGCGTTTTAGAGGAATGGATGAAGTGTCACTCTGCTCATCAGAGACCGGATTCTCTCTGGTCTTGAGCTTTTGCAGCCACAGAAGGAGTCGCCCCTCACAGTCCTTCAAAGTTTTAGAAGAAAAAGTGCGACCTACCTTGCAGTCCTTTGTCTTGTGAGCAGGATAAAGACAATATATGCAAACCTGATGAGGGTCATTAACGTGCAGCCTCTTCTTTCTGCAAGTACCACAAGGTCTGAAGAGCCCCTTCTTAGATGTGTCTGACATATTAAAAGATCAGTTTGAGACATCCAAATAATAGATACACAGAATCTTAGAGTATATCTGTAAATTTTGAAGGGAAATGTCTGTTGAAACATCTTCTGAAAAGTTCTGACAGGAAAAGCTGACGATGGGGAATGATTCAAGCATGTGAATCTATGAAAAGTTCCAGTACTGGAGTAAGTTACTACTAAAAAATCAGTAGTAAGTCTAGCACCGCACAAGGCCAACCACTGGTATTGCAACCACTCCCAAACAAAACAGAGTTAGGGACTTACAATAAAACCACATAGGAAATAATGTTACATTAAATTACATTATTTAAAATAGTTATAAATATAGTTATGTATAATGTAATGTTAAAAATAGTTTATGAAAATAGAACATATTTTAAAATGTTATTATAAAATAATGTAATAACCTTTTTTCTATACATCACTTTTAATAATCATTGATGCATATGAAAAAAGTATTTTTTTACTAGAGAAGGGAATTTCTTTTTTAATTTTTTTTTTTATATTTCTTTTTATTAAACTTATTCATCGACAAGTAGTTACAATACAGAGGAATCAAATTCGATATTCAGTTTACAGTTACATTGTCAAACGGAATGGTGTAATAGTACATTGTAAGGACATGTTTCATGGGGAGGGTGAATCATCAGAGTTGGCGCTACATGGTGGGTTACAGATATTCCCCCGGTAGATGTTCCAGGGGTTCCAGGTCTGGGACCACTTTTTGGGGCAGCCCCGTGCCACATAAACTGTCTTTTCCCTGAACATACACCAATCTAGGTCAGTTTTCCAGGTCTCTATTTTATGTGGCTGTGAGGCTCCCCACAACTGCGCAATTTTCTCTTTGCCAACATTAACCCCAGTGTGACCCAACGTTTGCTGTGACTATTTAGGTCCGTAGGTTCCCATACATTTAGGAGGCATCTCCGTGCTTCTGGGCGGAGGACGAGTGTAAGCACTTCGCTAAGGATATCATGTATTTTGCACCAGTATGATTGTATGTGATCGCATTCCCATATTATGTGCATAAACGTGCCTTCCTGACCACATTGCCATCTACAATCTCCACCATCCGCTCTTCCCATGCGCACCAAACAGGGCCCTGTAACGTACACTCTGTGGAGGATTTTAAGTTGAACTAGCCTAAGTCTGGCAGAGATTGGCGCTTCCCTGGGGGAGGCAACTGCTTCTTGCCACTCTTCGTCGTCTAGCTCAATGCCATCCCTTTCCCATTTCTCTCTTGTTTGCTGGAGAGGGTCTGTCATGTTGTTGATCAATTTCTTGTATGTCAGCGATATGGCTTTCTCAGGCAAGTAGCCGTCCAGCAGTCGGTCCTCAAGTGGTGAGGATTCTGGGGGAGAGGAGCCTTTAGGGAGATGTGCTCGCAAGGCGTGGCGGACCTGTAGGTATCGGAAGTATTCTGAGTTGGCTAGTGCATGGTTTTGCTGCAGGGAGACAAACGTAGTCACGTCTCCTTTTACCCATAAATCTCCGATTTTTTAGATCCCAATGAGATCCCATTTATCGAACCCATTCGACTTCCACAAACTGCCCAGCCTCTCGGCATCCCATAAGGGAGTCGCCAACGTAAGTTTTTGCTCCCATCCCAGACTTTTGTTCGCAACATGCCATATATGGACCGAATGGTTAGTCGGCCCGGTTAGGGGGTATCGCTGGGGTTTCAAATAGAGTGCCCGGTTGTAGTCCCCTCCCGGTAGGAGCCACCTATCCATGCCATACCCCGGATCATCCGCACGTCCGTATGTACCATGATTAATGGCTGCAAGGTGAGCTGCCCAATAGTACTTCTTTATATCTGGGAGACTAATCCCTCCATCATACCAGTTTAGGGTGAGTTTAGACAACGCAATGCGAGGTTTCCCGTCCCACAGCAAGTCCCTCTGCAGGCTCTCAATTTCTTTAAAGTAGGATGCCGGAACTGGGTCCAGAGAGTTCTGTAAGGCATACAGAAAGCGGGGCAGCGACATCATTTTGAAGAGGGCCGCTTTGCCCAGTAGTGAGAGCGGAAGCGTTTTCCAGCTCGCTATGTCTCTCTTCAACTTTTGCAACGGCGGGAGCAGGTTACGGTCAAATCGGAGCGCCGGATCCGAGGTGACAAAGATACCCAGGTACTTAAAGCCCACTGTATTGATTTGTATAGGGCAGCCCTGAGGTGGGGTGGGCAGGTCACCTTCAAGGACGTATAGGAGGGACTTGCTCCAATTAATGGAGAACCCAGAGTATCTCCTGAATATCGCAAGGATGTCCAGCACCCTTACCAGTGAAGCTTTTGGGGAGGCTAGGAATAGCAGGATGTCGTCTGCGTATAGAGAGATACGGTCTTCCCACTCTGGGGACCAACGCAGACCCCGTATCACTGGATCCCTACGAATCCATGCAGCCAGTGGTTCTAGGGCGAGAGCGAACAGGAGGGGGGAGAGAGGACATCCCTGATGGGTCCCCCGACTCAGCCCGAACACGTCAGACTTCTTATTGTTGACCACGACTTGTGCCAAGGGCTCCGAATATAGGAGCCTGACCCACTTGATGAAGCTTGGTCCAAACCCCATCTTTGCGAGGACTGCAAAGAGGTACGGCCATTCAATGGTGTCAAATGCCATGGTCGCGTCTAACGACACGATTATCGCTGCTTCCTGGATCGTGGCTATTCTCCCTAGAACACCATGTACTCTACGCAGGTTCAATGCAGTGTTCCGATGCGGCATATAGCCTGACTGGTCAGGATGGACCAGACCACCAATCACCTTAACAAGGCGGGTCGCCAGGAGTTTGGCTAGAATTTTGGGTTCCGCATTGAGTAGGGAGATCGGCCTATAGGAGGCGCAGTCAGTCTTTGGTTTACCTTTCTTGTGAATAGTGGTCAATGTAGCCACCCTCTGATCCAGTGGTAGTACCCCCAGTTCTCTGCTCTCTACGAACATGGCACGCAGGTATGGGGCTAATTTGTCAGGTCTGAGTTTGTACAGTTCAATAGGTATTCCGTTAGGGCCTAGGGCCTTGCCTGATTGGAGAGATCTGATGGCTTGCGCTATTTCGTCGTTTGTCAAATCACTTTCCTGTAGATTTCGGTCCTCTGCTGTCAGAGTGGGGAGCGCAATGTCTTTGATTAGCAACTGGGAGTCCTCTTCAGTGTATGGTGCACTAGCGCAGTATAATGCACTATAATGGGCAGCAAACTGATTGGCGATTTCTTGTGGGTCAGTCATGGACCTGCTGTCAGTATCTATCAGTTCCGGAAACAGTCTACTAGCCCACTCCTTCTTATCAAGCCAAGTGATCAGCTTCCCCGCTTTATCTCCTAGGTCATATACTCTACCCAGTTTGGGAATTTATTTTTTAATTTAAACTTCTGAAAAATATTTTAATTTTATTTATTATATTTACATTAATATATATTTAATTCAAAATTGAGTTAGCAGTGTTGTAGCATTTTTATTTAATTTTATATTTAAAATAAATATATAAAACTAATTAACATTATTATTTACCATGCAAATCGTTTTTTTATTTAATATACTTTTTAAAATCTTCCCTATGTTTTACCATGCAAAGTTCTCCACCCAGACTGTGGAGTCCCCCTATGATAAAGTATAGGTTGCTATTTTTCCAAAGCATTATTGAACACAATGTACTATTTGCACAACTGAAGTGCAGCTCAAAGTGTAAATTAACAATTTATTTTTTTAATTTTATCCACTGGGAAAAAAACTTTGTAAAAACTCTATCCGTTACACCCCCACAAAGTTTGGTGGTGGACACTACCTTTCCTATCCTGGATGAGGGGTTACTCCAAACCCTTTCCTGGAGTTCACATTGACATCAATCTGGGATTAAGAACTCGCGACAACTTGCTTTCTTCATCTGAAGGTTCTGCACGCCCTTCTTCCTTTCAGTAGCGACAACTTAAAAGTCCCGGTTGTCAATGCCTTGATACACGTAAGAATCAGTTACAATAATGCTGTCCTCCTCTTAAGCCCAAAATACTTGATCTCCTCTCTGCAAATAATTGAAAATAGAAATGTCCGATCCTAATACAGAAAGATAAGCAGATAGTGCCTTTTCCGTCACCTCAGCAAGGGTATAAAACTCACTGTCTCGCTCCCTTCGTAATCGGTCTTCTCTTTCTCACTTCAGGAAAGCTGCAAAAACATTTTTATTTTATTAATGATCGGCATTCTTTTCTCTGAATTTCTCCAGTATTACCCAGAAAACGCTAAGAACCCAGTGGGAATAAAATGCACTTTATAACTAGCCTAAGGCTAACCCTTGTAGTTAGCAGTAATAGATTGGCATTTAAGTAAGCCAGTTGCAGATACACATTTATGTCTGTGATAAGACAAGGATGCCTGGGGGGAATAACAAAGCAAGAACGTGTGAGAGTAAATGCATTGCTTAGGACTGACGTAGCAGAAGAAGTAATGCAGTCAATTTGACCTATATACATATGTTCTTGTCTTCTTGTATCTTTTTGAAGGCTTGATTGTCCAATAAAAGTTTCAAATCAGGAGCTACTATTTTAACAAAGTCTGGGCTGGACTCTGGACGGAACCAAGCGTCTTTAAGAAAGATCGCTCTAGTCTTAGTCAGTGTCTAACAAGTAGAAACAATCACCCTTATGCTTAATGGCCAATCTTGCATTAGCAGGTCAATCCCTTTGTAACTGGGTGGTAGCCAGTGGCGGCACCTCCTCTAAGGCAGAAGAGCGCCGCCCCACTGCATTTTTTGCAGTGGAAAAGGAAAAACTAAAATGTTAATAACACTATGTTATTATCATTTTATTTTCCCTTTGTCATGCAGGTTTACGGGGTGGGGCTTGGTTGTCGTCACAGCCAGCAAGGTGAGGAGTGCTGGGCCGGCCAAACCATCATGCGCACTTTGCATGTTCCCCACCAGGCTGTAATACACAGCCTGGTGAGGAACATGCACAGCTCCCTGTCCCCGATGCTTTGCAGCGTTGTGATTGGCTGAGGGAGCCTGGGTGTGCTTCCTGCTTCAAGCAGGAACAGAAGAGGACGACGAGAGGCAGCGGTCTGGCAGCAAGGTAAGTCACATTTTAATTTACATGGCTGTGTCTAACTGGACTCCTCCTACAATCTCTTGAAAGCAGTGGAACTTAGAAAAGGTCTGATTTCTGGTCACCAGGGGACCTGGGGCCAACCACCCAAGCTATTCCGGCCAAGGCACGACTTCGCTGAGCTGACGAAACAGGGTACTCCTGCTTGGAGCATCTCTGCAGCAGAAAATGAATTTCAGCGGGCTCTAGGCAAGAAGTTATCTGGCCTTGTGGAACCCATCATCTGATAAAGCCTGTAACCGTACCCCACTGGAGGAGTGCAACCTCCATTTTTAGAGAATCGTTCACAGATTTACTATGATCTTGTGCCGGCGTTGTGTCACTTTCTTGGCGCAGTGTGACATAAAATCTACTGTTGTACTTATAAAGCCATCCAAAGCCCAATTTGCGTGTCTTTCTAAAAAAAATGAAAGGTAACGCAACGTAGCGCATAACGCTGCCTTGCGTTACCTCGCATCAGGTAGTCCTTACATGGGTGGAGCACAGACATTACCATGCATTCACCCATGTATTTTGACGCAAGCCCTTGTAAACATGGGTTTGCTCCAAAATGGTGAGCCTACCCGCGGCTGGTGTATCGAGGAGAAATATCTTTATTTCTCCTCGTTACTTCCTCTTTGCATGTGTGCTGCATTCTGCATAAGCCTCAAAGGATGGATAGTTTTTATCCTGACCACCATGCAGACACACTTGCGCCATGGTGCAAGGATTCCTGCATTGGCGCTAGGCAGCCAAAAGTGCACCAGCACTACGAGAGAGCAGAACTGCACCATATTTTAGCAAATATGGCACAGTTATGCTCTCTTCCTTTCACGTAGCACAGCACAGCAACTTCCCTTGCTGTGTTGCTTGAAATCTTAGTAAATTTCCATCTACATCCGTAGGTAAAAAAACCTCTTATGCAGCTGTCCATCGCTCCATCGTGGTGGGCCTGAAATCACACGAGGTCCTGGTTCTATCGCATCCCTAGATTATCATTAGTGCTTAGTGCTTTTTGGCACTATTTTAATTTTAATCTTTAAACATTCATGTCTGCGGTTCACCTCATTGGATTTTTGTAATATTGGTGCCATTTTGTTTATTACATTTTAATCTATTTTTCCACATTGGAGTGAAATTTTTATTGTGTTGTGTTTTTGACTTTTTACCTGTTTTACAAATGTTCTTTAAGTCAACCACTGATTGCTGTGTCATAGCAATCAGTGGGTGAGCTTAGTTTTAAGCCACTGAAAATTCAGTCTGGACCTAACAGGTTAGTGACTTAATTCGCTTTTTACACTGATTACTTTCATGTTTTAGGGACCAAAGCACAAGCCCTTGGTGGTGATTAGCAGTCTTCCATTGTCAATAGTCTAAATATTCCAGCAAGGTTTATGCTGTGAATTCAAAAAATATAAGCAGACATTTCATAAAGGTAAATTTTCTGCAGAGATCTAAAATTGATTTTATTACCCGATAAAAGGCTGTGGAAGTAAGAAGAATAGTCTAATTATTCTGCTTAAACTGTCTTGGCAAGATTAAATAATACATCGCAGAGGGACATCAAGAATACATGGCTGTCAGAGTGGGTCATAGCCCAGACGTTCCCAGCTGCATTAAGAGGTCTACAATGTGATGCCACAAAAAAAAAGAAGCATGCAATTTATCAATTCCAAATTTACGTCCTGAGTAGGTAAAGGCCGTACAAAATAATAAGGCACAGACATGTATGCCTTAAATGTAAATGTAAATCCGTATTTGTAAAGCACGAACTACTCACCCTTACGGGTCTCAAGGCGCTGGGGGCCGTCGTGGAAATTAAGGGAGCTATTGCCCAGAGTCACATGGTGCTGAGCTGCCGCCGGAGATCGAACCGTGAGCCCTGTGCTCCGAAGGCAGCTGCCCTGGCCGCTGCACCACACCTCTCCACTCCTTAAAATAAACTTAAAACAATTATTTGGCAAATCAGTGATTCAATTGACTATGGACCTTATTTAGAGTTTGGCTGATGAGAGACATCTGCCAAAATGCAGCAGATGCCCTGTTCATCGTTTTTACATGTGTAGAACCTATATGCCCACTAAATAGGGTGGATGGGACATGCCCTGCTTTTTGGCAGATGTCCTGCTACCATCAAACTATTAATAAGGCTCTTTGTTTTATTCTAACTGTATATATAAGTGGGGATTTTAATTTTTTGAAATCGTTTGCAACTGCAATCGAGGTTTAGAAGTCAGGATTTAAAATAAAGTTTTAAAATTTACATTTTCAAAGAGTGGTTTTCAAGAGGTAACTTGCAGTGAAGACTCCACATGCAGTGAAGATATGATATATGATATGATTGATATGATATATGATAGGGGGTATTTATAAAGCACACTATCACTCAAGACTGAGCATCCTGGAGCTAACTCAGCAACAGACATAGTAAACCATTACCTTACACAAAGGATAGTAGTATTACAACCTGAAGCAAGTAAAGTGAATTCTTGAAATCGAATCGGTCAGACGCCTGCAGGAATCATTGGATAAAGAGAAAAGCCAGGTTTTGAGAAGTTTTCTGAATTCCGTTTCAGTGTTGATAAATCTCAATGGGACTGAAAGCCAATTCCAGATTTTGGACCCAGTACAGAGAAAGATTTGCCACCCTTTGTTTTGCGCATGAAAACAGGGATGGCTAGCAAATTAAGGTTAGAAGATCTCTATGTTCTTGAAGGTATGCAATGTTTAAAATGCTCACAAAGCTATAAAGGGCCTGAGCAGTGGAAGGCTCTGAAGACCAAAGTCAGAGTCTTAAAAAAGAATCCGTTTGAGGACCGGAAGCGAATCCAGTTTTCTATGTCCCTGAGAAACTGAGCAGTGGTGGCTGGTGACATTTAAGAGTGGTGGGGCGTAAAATTATTGGCATACTGCACCGCAGCGAGCGAGCGTAGCGAGCGAGCCCGAACAACCTAAGGGGGGTTCGGGGGGGTTCTCCCTCCGAGAAAATTTTGAAAAAAGAGTGGACAAATGGTGCATTTTCAAGCAAATTTGAGAAAGCAGGAAGGTTAATAAAGCAATTGTGAAAGTGCAGTTATTACATTAATAAAGAGATGTCATATAACATAGGTAGCTGCTTATTCAAGCTTTCTTTCACCCCATAGTCCAGCAGGGTCTTGATACAAGACAGATAAGAGAAAAAGCAGTGTGGTCCTCGACCAGGAAGACACTCATATTTTGTTGGTAAGAAGTCAAAGGATTGGTCAAATTGAAAACCTGAAATGCAATATGCAATCAAACAATTTGCAAGTACATCTCATCTATGTTCAACAAGCCATGTTTTACCCAGGATTGGAATTGTGAATCACCAAATAAACTGAGCCACTGCAATCAAAAGCAGAGGGCCTCCTCAAAAAGTATGCCCTTAAGAGAGTTCTCTCATCTCATGTCCTCTCTATATTTTCTCTGGAAGTTGAAAACTCATCACATTCTACTGCACAAACCTGAACCCTTCTGCATATTCCAACACCAGAACTCATTCTTGGCCATTTAGTTTGGAGCCATTCATACCAGGAATACAGAAAATACCTTTAAATAGAGTAGAAGGTTTATGAATACAAGCACTTAGCAATTGTACATATACTATGAATGAGAGCCAAAGGAAACAAAAAGGAATAAAGAAGGGAGCAACACTCAAACACAACTCATGCTCCGGAACGCCATAAAATTCTCTATGTGGCAAGTTCATCACCTATAGCAGAACACAGTACATTTAATGTCTCCCTCAGTTTAGCATATTAAACAATAGCAAGTGGTAATTCTGATGGCTGAAAAAACAATTTTACAAAAGCTTCTGATATTTCACAACCACTTAACACGGGCAATAGAACAAATAAACACCGCGCCAGATGTTCAGTGCTGGAGTTACTAGGCACCGTTTCAGCTGAGACTAGCAGTTCGTGCAAGGCATCATGGGAGATGCCATGTCTTGCAGAGCAGCAGATGAAATCAGGTGTTGAGCACAGAGGGAGCACAATTTACTATAAACAGTTTTAACGGCCTCAGCAAAAACTTTGTTTCATGAAGAAGGGGGAAAAATCCTTGCAAACGAGTGTTAATAACTTTACAAGATAAATGCCTGCCTTTCTCTAGACATTAATCTATTTTTGTGCAGGCATTGCAGAATTCTTAAACTGAATTATGGAACAATTTGCTGTGGCTTGATATAATAACTGTAAAGCTGCACTCAAAGGTACACAGATCTGCAGGGGAGGAGTAAACACGGCCATTTTTAATTGACAAACTATAACGCTGCTCTTCAAAAAATCGCTGCATCTCCAAGTTCGTCTTTGCACATAACATCCAAGATGTGGCAAAAGAAATACTGAGAAGCTCCACGCGCACAAACCACACAAATTGAGCATTGCTATCAAACTGCACATAGTTCTGCCAAACGAGTATCTAAAATGTCGCTCCTTCCCAGCCCTTAGTGCGTCGTGTCCCGTAGTTTTGACATTATTAACGCAAGCTTTATATTTTGTTTGTTGGTATCGAGAATTAACTTCAAAATGATCACAGGGCGACAGGTGCATGATAGCGGAGAAAGCGATCTTCATACCTAGAGGATGCCCAAAGAAGTGGGATAAGAAATGGATGAAATGGAATAAGCACAGAGGAGAGATCTGTGAATCACCCATGGTGGAATTGGACATGCGGAGAAATACGGACAGAGATGTAACTATTTAACATATCTGCTGCCTCATCATATGTAACATGTATGGAGATGTTTATAGCCTACGGATAATGTAACAAGCGCTGTATACTTGTACGCCACGAACTGTTACTAATAAAAATATTTATAAAAAAAAAAAAAATGATCACAGGGCACACAAACTATTTTAGACGGTGTCTTTTTTGTTGTAATTTTGAATTTGAAAATAGGAGCAAATGTAATTAGCAAAAACAAACACCAACCGGATCCCGGGCGTACTCTTTCCTCCAAATTGCAGGGTTAAACAGAATTGAAGGAGCTGGCATGTTAAAGACAAACTGGAACAAACGCCCATCTATCTACCATACCAGATACCAAACTATCTTTCAAAATGCCCTTTTCTCTCATCCACGTCTATTTACAATATTTAGAACCGAAATTGATAAAAAACGCTTGTTTCTCAATTTCAAAGAACCATATATACTAATGTGCAATCTTCTCAAACAAGAAATACATTTGATGGCATGAAGTACATTCTACACGTGACATGCCTGCTTGGATGTCATTTCCACTGAGTACACACCAGTGCTGTTCAGTCATGGTAAGGTGCTTTCCTCCGGTTTACTGTGCAGTTCTCCTCTCCTGATGCCTCTGCCTATAGTGCATGCTGTACTTTAAAAGGACTTACCTTTCACACCGTCCGGACGCAAACATGTCGTTCTGTGGGCGGTGGGGCTTGCTTGTAGGACTCTGGCGGGATCCCGAGCAGTTCGATTGCTCTTGGCTTGCACTTTGAGCCCCTGGTATTGGAGTGTCCCACCGGCCTCGCTTGAGATGACACAGAGGACGTCAGCAGTAACTGAGCCAGACCCCGCTCCTGATAGTTCTCAAGTGCAGTTGGTGGGCGTCGACGCTGCAGCACAGTGTAGCGCAAAGGAGTCTCCTCCGCGCCTTTACGGGATAGTTTCAGCCGAGTTACAAAGCTGCTACTGCAGAAACTTTTCCCGTTTCCGTGTTTTGCATTAACTACACACACATCTCCACATTTTACAAGCAGCCCACGTACTTGATTCCACCCAAACCCATTGCTCATCATTCTGCCAATTGGGCTGTTTATTCACAATGACTTGCTGCTTTTGAGCACTGTAACACACATTTGTGGGTTAACTACAGACACGTCTTGTTTTCTTGCGTCGCAAACTGCTGTAAAACCCCTACCTCCATGGAGATCATTTAGGTACTACCAGGAGATGTTGCACTAACAAGCACAATCGTTCACATTCCATATTGATAACCCGGAAACGGTTTAGTCATGTGGTTACAAATCCCGGAAACGGCAGCCTTGGAGCACGGCGTAGACTCTGAAAGATTCTAGGAGTGGGAATCAGGACTGAACAACCTACCTCTACCTGACATGTAACAGCGTGAATGCTGCTAAAATGTGTGCCATGGCGCCCTGGAACTACAGCATCTGCACTGAGTTGAAGACACTGATGCAATTTAAACTGTGGTCATAGTTTAAAATATATTTTAAAAAATTAAAATTCTGATATACTGCTGATATTTTTTTAAGGGAGTGTTGCTATATTAAAGAAAATACCTGCAATCAACAAGTTATTAGAATAAAGTGGGACTGATGTCTCTCTACCAGTTAAATATTTCAACATTGATCCGCACGTGGAGCGCCCTTGTCACAAAGCCCTTACTTAAACTTTTACTGCATCTTTACTGTGAAACACCATTCAGACATACAAACTTGTGTGCCGTTTTACGTGCCTTCTCCCTCATCCTCTGAGAGCAGGCTCTTTAATTGCAGGGACCATGATTGGCTCTGGCATCTTCATGTCGCCCCAGGGAGTGCTCTTCTACATGGGCAGCCTTGGGGGCAGGCTCGCTACTCGCTGCAGGAGACTGCTAAGGATATAGGACTCAACATATTTTCGTGCAATATTCCATACTTTGAACTTCCTTTATAAAGTAGCGCAACTGGTGTAAGCCACAGCAGCGCTTATCGGTAAAATGGGCTGATGATGAAAATGAAGATAGATAATTCCTATATATTATTAAGGGTTTTAAAACCACTGTTGTTAAAAAAAATAACTACGAATAAGTGAAGAATGTTATACATACTATCGCCGCTAATGACAGCTCCGTGAATGTAAACACAGGTGAGCTCTGGGACCGTCCACATGCAGCGGGAATGATTGACAAGCCTCCTCCCGCTCCATCATAACGGAAGAGCACACGCGTCGCACGGTTGCCTCGATGACATAGTGCACGCTGCACTAATTGCCATCCGAGTGCACTTTCCTGGGGTCCCCGAGCGGTTGCTGAACCCCGGCTTCCCTGCGGGTGGCAGTCAGGGGTGGGGACTCGCACCGCCGGAGATGCGCGAGGTGGAGAGTGGGCACAGCCGTCCGCCAGCCCCGCGGACAGTCACTGCCGTCGCAGGGCACGGCGGGCACCAACATGACGGAGCCGAGCAGCAGCAAGGAATGCTGCCTTCAAGAAGTGCCGCAGCGCCACTTTCAGCATCGTTGCCGTCCCACTCTGCAGTGTTCAGTTGTTGTTGCGCTGTGTGGCACATGGCAACATGCATTGCTTGACAGATGGTTTCGTGTGTAGTTTGTCTCATCAATTGGCGCACTACCAGCTTGTTTTTGTGTGCGCTTTTTCATTTATTAAAGTTCAAATGATATGTCGCTTCACCAGTGAATTCTTGTAAATCGCCGTTTGACAAGGATTAAACACGTTGTTTTGTTTACATTCTGCCCCCCCCCCCATTAACCCTCTTATTTGAGCAGCCAATATACTTAAACCAACATAACCCAGTATTGATCTACCTATACGCTACACTGGAGCTCAATGGAGCTCGATGCCATCCAGCTGCAACTCAGCCCTGCTGTGGCCCTCTTATGCGGTTTCATTCAGTTTGTGCACTTTTTCACCCTCCCTCACATATCTGTCTCCACCTTCACAGTTCCTGCGATCTAACCGATGCATCTCCAACATTGTCAAAGAATATGCGCCCGGTCCCCACACCGATAATTTCTTGAGGCGAGAAATATGTAAGGGAACTTAATCAGCAGAGGACTGGGAGCAGAAAAGAAAAGGTTTATGACGTAACAACGCAGATAACAAAATTCTTGTCCTCCGCACTTCACCTAATCTCCCCATGGCTGCACACATGTAATATATGCTAGCCGTCTCCCTCCCGCAGGTTGCTGGTTTCTACTGCTTAACTACCATCGCACACATCCTATCCACCCCCAAATCGCAACCTGTAAAAACATGTTTACTACATTTTTATTTGTGTCAAATCTCCTCCGCACAACCCTGCTTTTCACGATATTTTTAACATTGGTGCAGTTTTATATACAGACAACACCAAAGAAAACTTTTAAAATGTTTCACTTTACCAGTGCCAGACGCCTGACTCTGGGGAGGTCCGCCGTCCGCGCCGCCTCGGGTCCGACTCCGTTTGGCCCTGCCTGTACAGCCCCTCTCAGCCAATCCTGGCGCTGCTGGCAGCGCCAGTATTGGCTTAGGGCACGGTTACCCCTCGCCCGCCTGCCAATTAGGAGACCGAGGTTTGAGCCTTTGCTCAACCCTCGCTCTCCTAATGGGCATGCGCAAGCCAGTGCACACACAAGTGCGCATGACTGGGCACGGCGCGAAAATTCGGTGCCCTTGCCCACTCATGTGCACTTGTGCTGCAGTGCTGCCTGCTGCCCCTGGTCCCTCTGACAATCATGTCAGTCAACATGACGCAGGACCGCCCACCCCCTTCAGACTCTGAAGGGGGTGGGCGGTCCGACGTCATGCTGACTGACATGATTGTCAGTTCTCCCTCGGCTCTTTGAACTTAAGTAAACTGATTCAGTTTACTTAGGTTTCAAAGACGCCGAGGGAGCTGCGGGCGGGGGGGCTACGCCCCAACGCCCCAATGGACGCACCGCCCCTGAAACTGAGATATTGTGTGGAAGTTTCAAAACTAGCCTGACTGCAGCATTTTGGACCACTTGAAGTTTATGTAATAAATGTTTAGAAATTCAAAGATATAAGCTATTGCAGTAGTCTAATAGTGAAGAGAGAAGTGCCAGGACAACAGTTTTACTTGCTGTCAGAGGAAGATAATCCATAAATTTATTTAATGAAAGGGAAAAAACAAGTACCAGAGACAGATAGCACTTGAGAGTGAAAGTAGTGAGCAATCGAATTTGATGCCAACATTGCGAGCCACTTTGACTGGAGAGTGTGGAGACGGGAGGGTGTCAGGCCACTCCAACTGAGGAGAGAATAAATACTCCTTACCGAATAGAAGAATCTCCATCTCGTCAGTATTACATTTCATGGAATCAAGTTTCATCCAGCGAACAATGCTTAAAAAACTATTTTTGTAATTGAGCTCAGAGCCAGAAGAATTTTTGTCTAAAGACAAAACCAATTGGGTATCATGGGTATATGATGTACACACGATACCAAAAGAATCGATAAGAGACATTAGAGGAGACCTGCAAACATTGAAAAGGGTCGGACTCAATGCGGAGCCCTAAGGAACCCCAAAATTCAGAGTTTTTTCATTTGAGGAGAACTGACCAATAGAGATAACCTGCCTCCTGTTCTCAAGAAACGACTGTAACCATGCCAGGGCCTGTCCACAGATTCCATTCTCTCTGAGTCGTTGGAGAAGAGCTGAGTTAGAAATGGTGTTAAATGCTGCAAACATGTCTAAAAGAATCAAAACAGCGTTCTGACCTTTATCCAATGTGAATTTGATTGTTTTAGAGCCTTCTAGCAGTGCTGTCTCAGTGGAGTGCCGAAGCCTAAATCCTGATTGAAAAGGGTGTAAACTGCCAGAAGTTTCAAGGAAATCCATTAATTGGTCATTGACCAAAATTCTATCATCATAGCTGTGGGTAGGGCGAACTAAGGTGGGTCTAAAATTGGCTTTGGGTCAGCAGTCATTTGTTTCAATAGTGGTTTGACCACAGACAGTTTCCATGACTCTGGAACCAGAGCAGAAGAGAGGGAAACATTCATAATGTTATTAATAACAGGATATATAACTTCATTAGCTTTCTTAAGGACAATGGGAGGACAGGAGTCTAAAGGGGAACCTGATTTGCAGTGAAGAGCTCGCTCTGACTGCTGGAGAGAAATGTGCTGAAAGACGGCCGGAACAGACTTCGATGGCTGTGAGTCCGGTCCTGGACCTGGAGAGATGAGAACCCTGCCAGAACTATTATTAATACTCACCTGGATTTTAAAACTTTTTTCACCATTTCTTCAAAATAATTTGCTAGATTATTGCAGAGTTTAAGTGGGACGGAGATCTCTTTGAGAGGCTTTGGAATGAAGGAATAACTGAGCAATTTAAAAAACATTCTTAGGGTCATTATTTGCAGATTCGATGTCAGAGGTGAAAACTGTTTCTTAGCCTCTTTAATAAGAGTATGACACTTTTTCAAAGCAGCTCTGTCAGTGAATTGGTCATCAAGACTGTATTATGATAATAATAAAGCCATTTGTAGAGTGTCTGGTTACTCCAGATAGAATGTCCCCGCGCTATGGAGACAACCAGAGTGCAGACCCCAACATAATATGCTTGACAGGCCCTAGATTTGCCTAAAGAATCAGGTCTTAAGTTTCTTGCGAAATGCTGGTTCTAACCTTTCCTGTCTCAGATTTAAAGGCAAGGTATTCCATAGTTTGGGAGCCAAGAGCGCCCTCCTATATGAACTTTTTTTTTAATCTCTGGGGATAACAGTAAGCATGGTCCCTACGGCCCAAGACTTCTGCAAGGTTGACACAGATTCACCAATGAATGTAAGTACAGGGGTCCCTTCCAGTTAATAGCTTTATGGCAAAGACAGATAGCTTTAAAGAAAACGCTATTTGTCACAGGAAGCCAGTGCAGTTTGGTGAAAGCCACCCCCCATAGACAATCATCTCTGAATATTAAGCAGCATCCGTGCTGCCGCATTCTGCACTCTCTGCAGCTTGACCTGATTACCTTGAGAAACTCCCAGGTACAGCACATTACAATAGTCCAGCCTGGGCATAATCAAAGAGTGGACTACTGATTTTCTGGCTGCCTCAGGGAGGAAGCCCAAAATTTTGCTCAGACATTTCAGGATACCGAAGCACTTACCCGCCAGGCAAGAGATTTGACTGGTGAATGTTAAATTAGCATGAAACCAGATAACAAGATTTTTCACTTTTGGTTCGAGAATGGGTACTGGGCCAAGTGCATCTGGCCACCAAGCAGAGGACCAAATCAAAGGCTGTTTCCCTACTAGGAGAACTTCCATTTTCCCAGCATTTAATCTGAGGCAGCTATCCATCCACTCTGATAAGTCAACCAAGCAAGATCAAAGCCGAGCAGTGGAAGCTCCCTCATCCTGACACAAAGTGAAAATAATCTCTGTGTCATTGGCGTATGACACGATGTTAAAGCTGTGACGCTTGATGATATCAACAAGGAGGCGAACATAGAGATTGAACAGCGTACGGCTCAAAGCAGAGCCCTGAGGAACCCCTGCCACAGTAGGACAGCCTCCAACAAGAATGGTTGCTAAGCCACCTGAAATGAGCGATCCTGAAGGAAGGAGGCTAGCCAATGCAAAGCCAGCCCACCAACACTGCAAATCCATATCCGTTCCAACAGGAGGTCATGGGATACATGTCAAAGGCTGCACTTAAATCTAACATAATCAACGCAGCTGTCTTGCCCTCATCAGCTATTTGCCTGAGGGACTAGGACACTAACAATAGCGCCGACTCCGTGCTGGAATGTGGATAGAAACCCGATTTAGTCTCATGCAAGAAGTTCTCAGCCTCCACAAAACTCATCAACTGTTCATTTACATATTTCTCCGCCACTTTAGCACAAAACGGGAGCAGGGAAATAAGTCTAAAATTATCTGGCTTTGCTGGGTCCAAAAGTAGTTTTTTTCAGTAAAAGCACAACAATAGCCTGCTTCCACCTCAAAGGGACTTGTCCCAGTGCAAACGATTTATTGAGCAGATCACATAGTCACGGTAGGATTACCTCTCTCCCTCTACCCAGAATCGAGTGCGAGGCGGGGTCATTTGGTGAGCCTGATTTCACCCTATCCATCAAGGCATCTATCACATCCATGGTCAGGGACTTAAAATTGGAAAGCCTTCTCTTAGCATCCGATGGTTGAAACCAGATTTCCAAACAAGGGGCATCTCTAACATCCTTTGGAAAGGAACCCTAAATATTAGAAACCTTATCACGAAAGAAATGAGCGATCGAGTTACAACTCTCCACAGATGGAACAGCAACCACAGGCACCCAGTCCAGGGAGTATAATGATTTTATTGAGACCTCCATTTTCTTTCAGACTGTCTACAGACTAGTTTCTCTTTTGCCAGGGATGTTGTAAACCAAGGCGTTGAATTACCTAAGCGGATTCGGCCAGGTTTAGTTAGGGAGGCAAGTTTGTCCATAGCATCTTTGATCCAACAATTATATAGTTCAAGGGCCTTTGATGACTGCCCTGTAGGGCGAGGAGAGAGTGCCAATTGATTGGTCAGACTTTCACTGGACATTTTGCCCATTTCCAGGCACATACATTGCTTGAGTCTATGGGTCTATTTCCCGAAGGACAGTGACTTACTCTTATATTAAAGGGAATGAGAGTGGTCTAACCATACTTGAGCCTGAGAGGTCTCAGAGAAAGCGTGGGATCATAAGTAAAAATTAGGTCAAGTGAATGGCCGGCTGTGTGACTTGGACAAGTCACACATTGAAAAAGCTTTAGTACAGCTAGATTATCCATAAGGCTCCCACCGCCCTGGCTAAGGGGGTCATCTGCATGACAGCTGAAGTTACCTAACATGGTAAAATTGGAAGCTAGAACAGGGGCCAGGTGGGCGGTAATTGAGAACTCCTTGAAGGCTCCACATCACCTTTCACATGGCCACATTAAGTGCTTTAGGATTCAGTCTCACCAAAAGAAGAAGATGCGGTGCTTGACAAACCAAAATGACCACACAAAGTGGATGAAGTTCATTCAATGCAATGAGAGACAGCCATTAATTTCAATGGTGACGGAGTATCCTTACTGCCAACATAGTGGTCCACCTACCAGATTTAGAAGGGGCGGCCCATTGGTGTAACCACGGCAGAGACCACTCTGTCTCTGCCATGGTTACACCCCCACCTAATTTTGATGGGTGGACAAACAGGTCAGGTTTCACTGCCCATCAAATCCATGAAAACCCTGGCGGGCAGTGAAAACTGCTCAAGCTCCCATGGCTAGGGAAGCGGTGGGCGGAATTTGCGTAGTCGCGCTACGCAAAGCTCCGCGAAACTGTAAAAAATCTCCGCGAGCACGCAAAAGTTCCACGAACACGCGGAATTGCTTGTTCCGCCCGTTGGCGATGCTTTTTTCCTGTTCGCGAACGCTGCTTGCGTGCTCGGGGAGAAATATCTTGCGAACACGCATTTTGAAAGCGCGAACAAGCAAAAAACTCCACGAAGCCGCTGAATTTTTGGCAATTCCGCGTTCTCCGCGGAACGCGAAATTACCCAAATTCCGCGAGCGGAACGGAATTTACCGCCCAGGCCTAATTTTTTCTTTAAAAAACTTTTTAAAACCAAAAATCCAATTTCGGGTTTTCTTTTTGAAAATAAAAAAAAAAAAACGTTTGAAAGATTGCTCCATCATGTTGACAGAGCTGTGTGCCAAAACCTAAAAAACATGGACTGGAACCGCTGTGACAGTGGTTCCTGTCAATGTTTTTGAAATGATCGCCAGCTTAGCGGGCATTTCTAAATAAGGTGGGGGGAGCATCCTTCGCCTGCCGAAGCAAACTTAAATCAGCCCTAAGTGACTTATTTTGACGTTCAGACTTTTACAGTTTTCATGTACTGAACAATAACAGAGGTCAATAGCTCGGCGTTGTGATAAAGGATCAGACTTGACACAACTTTCATCTCTTTTCTTCCTAACGTGGAAACAGTCCTTTCTGACTCAGTTTATATTGTGTCCCTTTACTACATTTGCAAACAGTCAGCAGCAAGGAAGCAATGGAACATCAAACCCTTTCACTCTTCAGTATGGGTAACATAATTTCCACAAGGTTGCTCCATACTAGTTACTATGTGCAAAGGATTACCAGTTGCAAAAGTGCAATCACAATGGCTGATTACCCATCGTCAATGTGGCAAAATGGAACTTTGCACAGTAGAAAGCTGTTATGGATCTGGTCCTAATTTTCAATGTGCATTTGACAAACCAACTCCATCCAGCATTCCATGCTTAAATCTAAAATTTGGGAACTGATGAGATTTTATTTTTGCTGGGTTTGAATTGTGGGAAAGTTACCAGGGGTTACAATTACACAGCTGTTCAAAGTTTAAAAATAGATGCACTCAAAGAAAAGCATCCATGAGCAGGAAGGAAATACGGAGGGACGATTTTGTAAAGTGGTCTGCCTGGCAGTTTGATGGGAACAAACACAGGGTTTGTGCTTAAATTACATTTGGTTGCAGTTTAATACCACGAGGTATCAAAGTTCAAATGTCCCAGGGCGGCCAACATAATTGGTTTATTCCAGGAATATGAGAAATTGAATGCGAGGGCCCACATCACTAACGTCCATGTTTTTTTTTCTTCATTTAAACAGTGCAATATACACTGCAGTGGCAGCTTGTGTCTTTTGAAAGTGGTGAAGCATAATAGTTGTTTGCGACTTACAAAGAGCCAACAAGTCAGAGTTACCTCAGGAGGCTTCAGGTGGAAGGGTTCTCTCTCGGGAAATGGTTGCAAAATACTGCACTAAGAGGCACTTTTTACAGCACATTTTGATAAAGAATTTGCATATAAGGCTATATGTTTAAATAGAGAATTTTAGACAAAATGTTATGTAAGTACCATACCGTTGGTTCTCAAGCATCTGAAAATCTAACCTTTCTAAATGATTATCCATGGGACAAAACTGGTGCATTTTTATTTTGCACTATTTTGAAAAACAAGCACTGGTAAAGACAATAGGTCTTACCTTTTTGACCTATTAGCTTTTCCGCTGCTTTTTTTATGATGCTGTGCTGTATTGGAAAAAAGCAAAATTCTTTCTGCCGACGCTGTGTAGCATCGGGAGAAAAAAGAAGAAATAACAAATATGTGCAATAACTTGCCTACTGCTGGCACCTGCATGATTCCTTAGGAGAGCGCATGCGTGATGGCGTATGTGTGCATTAGGAATGAAGCGGGTGCCATTTTTCAAAATGTATTTATCAATCCAAGATTTTAATTGTGTGAAAGCACTTTTACACTGTGGAGTGGCCTGGTAGTAGCTGCCAGGTACTCGGGGAAAAAAACAATAAATGTTATGGACTGCAAGGGACACGGGAGCCAACAGAGGAGTGAGTGAGGGGAGCAGATGAGGGAAAGCACTGGGAGTGTTCAGGGACGAGGGAGCAATTGAGGCACCTGAGGCTGGGCTTGCTAGAGGCCAAAAAAATAAGCATTGGTAAGCCAATATGTCTCACCTATGCAAGATCTTTTGTCTTTATCAATGTTTATTTTTGCCATGTTGTACAGCAGCACAGCTGCTTTGCAGCATGGCTAAAAGTAAAAAAAAGTGTTATAATGCGGTCAACATTGGCCGCTTTTTTTTTACTTGCAACCATGCTAACAGCAGCCATACATCTGTACAACACAGCAAAGAAAACATTGACATAGCCAAGAGGCTTCACTATTTGGCCTATCTGGCTTTTCAATGTTTGTTAAGCCATGTTTTACAGCTGCGAGGCTGCTGTGCAGCACGGTTAAAGGTAAAGAAAAGTGCTATGATGTGGCCAGTGTTGACTGAGTCACATCACCTTTTTTTTTACATTTCCAAGTGGGCTGCTGTACAACATGGCTAAAAAACAATGACAAAACCAATAGGTCTTGCATAGGCAAATTTCATAACCTGATGCAGTCCTAAGAAGAAAATGGAGAACAAGTGGGTGGGTGGGGGAAGAAGGATGTGATGCTAAGGCCAGAGCTGCCGACTTCGGAACTGGGGAACCAGGTTTGAGTCTCTGCATCAGCTCAGCATCCTGTGCAGTCTGGGCAAATCACTTAATCTCCCCTGCCTAAAAAAAACGAAACAACTAATGTGAACTTGTGTAATGTAACTGGTGTGCTCATGTAAAGCGACGCAATGAGTTCGAGTTCGGTTGAGTTTGATCTTTATAAATGTGCCCAAAAAGGGATTTTGGGCAAATCACTTAGGGCCTGATTTAGATCTCGGTGGATGGGTAACTCCATCACAACGGTGATGGATATCATGTCTGCTGAAATATAAATCCTGTTATATACTATGGGATTTATATTTTGACGGATGGGATATCTGTCACTGTTGTGATGGAGTAACCCATCCGCCGAGATCTAAATCAGGCTCATAATCTTTCCTGCCTAAAAAAACAAACAAATGTGAACTTGTGTAATGTAACTTGTGCTCATGTAAAGTGCTCCAATACCTGTAGGTAGGGTCGAGTTCATGCTTCATAAAAATGATAAAAAAGAGAAGAAACTGTACCTCAGTCACAGCGCAAGCAGCGGACAGACACTTATTAAGATAAATCAATCTGTACTTTGTCCATGCTCCACACAAAGAATGAAAGTGATGCAGGAAGTGTCGTCTCGCACGCACTGCCGAATTAGAAGGCAGCAAAGAAGAGTGATAATGATGCCAGCAAATGGTAAGTAATGGGCTGGCTAAAAGCCCTTTTTTTAAAGTTTTTTTTTAGATACAATAGATCATTGTCCAGCGGCAGCACAGGCAAGACCTAATAATGGCAGACAGAGGTGGGGGATGGAAAGGAGAGCTTGGGTGGAGGGAAAGATGAGGGATCAACACAGTCCATAAGTGAGGTGGGTGTGTGAGGGGAAAGCAGCAAACAAGAGCGAGAGAGCTAGAAAATATGCCCACTCTCTTGGAGCACTGATAGAAAAAGAAAAATTAACTTTGCTGAATATGAGCAGTGGACGAATACAAGATACAAGTCATTGACTCAAAAGAATGGCAAAGAAGCTATGCTCCAGGGGGGGACAAACACACACAGAGGAATGCAAGCTGGCGTATTAGAAGCAAGCACATGAGAGTGACAATAAAGCCAACCAACTTGCAAAATAGATGGGCTCTAAGACCACTGTAAGTTTTGTTATGGCTCACAATAGATTTCCCTTACAGACAATGTCTCGTAGACGAGACCTAAGAATCAGACAAACTGATTTTATTTCAAACTTGGTTCACTTTTAAGAAAGTGGACTAAATATATTTGGCTGTTCCTTGTAACAAAAGAATTATAACTAGTGCAGAACAGATAGCGCAAAACTGTATGTAACATGTCCCATCTAAGACTTGAACCAAACCTGTTTTTAACGCAAGTAGAAAAATTGTGCACAATGTTTTCCTCAATTTGTTGCACCAACGTTAAACTTTACAAACAATCCTATTTACCTTGGCAATCTGTCTCTCCTTCAAATGGTTAGATTCAAGGACTTCATTTTAAAATAAAAAACGTTTGGTTTACAGTACCAACTGAAAAACAAGACATTTTCAAACTGCATTTAATAGAAATCGTTCACCATGAACATTGGCAACTGCAGGTAATTAGAATGGTGTAAATGCTTAGAAACAGCAGGCCAGGCGGCCTCGAAAAATCATAAAAATGTTACTAGACATGCAGGTCTAGTGGCTTAAATAATCTACTTGACCTAATTGTAATGCTCTTGACCCAGAAACTGGTTTCAAATGATGTGATCCTGGGCAAATATTTAATTTAAAGCCACCATTTTCTTCATTATCACATATGAGAACACCTTCAAATATGCGAGTTTAGCATGTCTGCTGAACAAAAAACTCTTTTGTTTGATTTAATAGACTAAACTATTACTACATATATAATACAAATCTAGCCACACATAGGATACATCTGGAGAGGGAAATACGTGTAAAAGTTAGGGAAATTGATGTGGCTGTCAATTCTCCATTACAATGAAGCCCTTTGTGGCTCTTCCTGGCCTCCAAGATGAGCCCTGTTACTGTGCTGCAGTTTCAGGCGAGGGGCCTCGCAGGAAAGGTAAGGCTGTGCGCGTTCCAGATGCACTCTCCAGTACTGACGGTCTCACTCATTCTCTTTACACAGCACTAGAAGCTGACGTCTACACCGAGAGCATGCGGTGTAATTGACAGCTCATGCTGATCCACTGTGCATTCAGCTTCCTGCCGGCGGCCTAACCCATCCTTTTTCAACTCATCACAGGATGGGACGGGGCCATTGAGACTTGCTGACCCTCTCCACAGTAGCGGCCGGCACAGGTAAGAGCGGTGAGGGGGCGGGTAAGTCGACATACGACTGGAGAAGTAAAATTAAATTAAAAAAATAAAACCACTTACCTTTTGCTCGCCGTATCGCCAACTTGGCGAGTGCAAGGTAAGATTTTTATTTTATTATTTAGTTTTACTTCTCCCATTGTATGTCGATTTACCCGACCTCCAGTCCGCCCCCGCCCCACCGCTCTTACCTGTGCCTGGCGCTACTGCCTCCCCATCCTGTGATGAGTTGTGAAATGGTGGGATCTCTGATTATGTCTTCAGTACCATGATTGACATATTGTCACAGGCACTTTAGGGCTCATGCCCGAAATGCCTAGGGCTAACTTTGTCTACACCTACTTTACCTACACGTCTTCATGGACGGTCTTCAGTGATGGAGGCTATGGATTTGCCAGGCATTTGATCTCACATACCACTGGACTGTAGGATTGTCTGCCTAGCAAACGATCAGCCGGCTGGTGCTTACACTTTAGTGCATGCCAATGATGAGAAGTTAAAGTGTCAATTCATGGCCTTAAAGTGCTGCTGCCTGCAGTGCCAACAGGCACTTAGAGGTACAAACTATGCTTCATTCTACATCTTTTTTTCATTTTCCCAACAGTTTAGAACAGGAAATGGCAGAAAAATGGGAAAGGTGAAGACCTGGCGCCCTCGTCGGTTCGCTGCTACTGATCCATTAAAATTCACAAGCAAACTCAGCACAAAGATACTTGTTTGTTACAGACCAAAAAGTAGTTCATTGACTATCCAAAAAGTTAACTTACATGGGCATGTGTTATTGCAGCAGTAAAGTGTCTGGGCCGCATCACATAGATTGCAATAATGCGAGTGCACATTTGCACCAACATTCTGGGCTACATAGCTTGCACTGCTGCAATTTCCCATCGGCAATAGCACGGCCTTAAAGTTGGAAGTCCTTGTTTGCACTGTCTGAGGGGTGGAAAAACTGTTGGGTGGTTCAAATGTCCCTGCAACACTGCATGGCACAAGTGCAATAAATGTAGTTTGCCACCTTTCAGCTCGGATGCAGCACAATATCATGTTTTCAAAATTCAATTAACGAAAAGCCAACAAGCAGACTAGTAAGAGATTACTGAAGACAGTCATTCGTTTACAGCGCTCAGTTCATCGCGGGACACACGGGCTTGCAAGAGTAATCATAAGTGACTCCTCATCTCAAGGGACCATCAGAAAACCTTTCATGGCAGCAGAAAATAAGTCAAAGTGGCCTTTGTACAACAGCTGCTTGAAGCTCAACTCGGAGAAGACAGAGGTCCTCATCCTCGGACCCTCCACCACCGCTTCCGACAACACCTGGTGGCCCTCTGCCCTCGGGAGCCCACCCACCCCATCAGAACACGCGCGGAACCTCGGCATCATCCTTGACTCCTCCCTCACCATGACCCGCCAGATCAACTCCGTCGCCTCCACCAGCTTCAACTGCCTCCGCATCCTTTGCAAGACCTTCAAATGGATCCCCCCCGAATGCAGAAAGACCGTCACCCACGCACTCATAACCAGCAGACTGGACTACGGCAACGCCCTCTACGCCGGAATCAACAGAACTCTCCTGCACATGCTCCAAACCATCCAGAACACCGCAGCCAGACTCGTCCTCGGAACCCCACGGCACGAACACATGACCCAACACCTGCGAGACTTCCATTGGCTCCCCGTCGACAAGAGAGTAACCTTCAAGCTACTCACCCACGCCTACAAATCCCTCCACAACATCGGACCCAAATACCTCAACGAGAGAGTCTCCTTCCACGTACCCAAAAGGAACCTCCGCTCCGCCGACCTCGCCCTGGCAGAAACCCCACGCATCTGCAGAAACAGGGCAGGCGGAAGAGCCTTCTCCTATGTCGCTCCCAAGGCCTGGAACGAGCTCCCAGTCAACATCAGACGCACCCCTACCCTGCACACCTTCAGGAAGAACATCAGACGCTCCCCCCCCCCAGCACCTTGAGACCCTCACGGGTGAGTTGCGCGCTTTATAAAACCCTGATTGATTGATTGCTTTGTATCGAGGAAAGCTGAATCTTTCTTATAAACAAGGTCTTACGCATGACAAATTAACATTTGTTTCCGCATTTATCAATTTTGTCCCCTAATTATTTTCCAACCAGTGCAAAACGAGCTTAGTACTGATATGCTATGAGTCAGAGGTCAGAAGATCAAGTCCATCTTTGTGCTGATCACTGACGTTCAATATATATTGCAATATTTACGACTAAAATGGGAACAGAACACAGTACTTTGTACACACAAGAGTTGAATGGCAGCTGCGGCGCCTCAAGGCCTTTTGGTAGCTTAGGTGAAGTGCATTCTTTGTATCCCCCTCTTTTTGTTAACATCCAGGCAGCTGTACCCTTGTTCAATAGGTTCATAAGAGTGAACCCCAGCAGAGGACGCTGTTGGAAATAACTTGTGCAGCCAATACATAGAAACTTGTATTATTAGTGAGAAAGACACCAGAGTGCAGGATGGATGCACTGTTTCAATTTTTCATATCCCACACTCTCCTGATGGGTGGTGGCCATTTCCTCTCCCAACAAGAGAAATAAGTCAATGCTATGACAGGGAACGAGCACTCTCCTCTCCATCAGGGAAGCACACTAGCATTGGTTTCATTCTATGTAGGATCAAGCTCCCTCTACAATACATTGTTAAGACATTGCAAGTCACTGAGCGGTTCCCTGGGCATGTAGAGGACGATGCGGATGGCCATGTTCCTTTTTAAAGTCAAATATCTCAGAGATGACTTGGTATTTCATTGCTTATACTACATGAGCACATCTTTCTCCTTTCACCCAAACATTAAATCATTCATTACTTGCATGCTCATTTGAAAGATATAGTATGGGTGGAGATATCTCGAATACATGTGGAATCTTTAGTGCAATAATAAGCAAGCCAATATGCAGCTAGTGTTTTGGTGCAAAAACATATTATAAGCAGCTTGGTATAAGTCGTTTTCAAAAACCGTAGGAATTCAGAAGGTGCTGTAACACGCAGAGAGACCGGTTTCTTGTAATGAGCTGCAGCAGCTGAAAAATTGAACATATTGCCATCAAAGACTCCTCTCTGGTAGTGACTGCTCATCTTCAGGGAAGAATTGAAACGCTAGCTCTGCCTTTCAGATTTATACAGCAACTGTAATTGTGCTCCTTGACTGCAGGTATCCTGACAACTCAACTGTAATAAATTAATACAGTAGCTACATCGCTTCCTTATCACAGGTGACTGGAGCAGTCACATCTAAACTATAATAACAAAATTAGAGAAAGATTTGCATACAGGTATTGTAGCCTTTTCCATGTGTTACAGATTTAATAAAGTCACCTTTTGCACTTCTCTCCCATCCTCTTTCGCCTTCCTCCTCCTCTCTAAGCCTCTTTCCCAGTGACTAGATTAGCTACCTTTATCACAGTTTATATGCAGGTCGTGCCCTCTTTATACCTTACCATCGCTAGATGGACACCACAGCTGCTAGCTCCTCTACGCAAATAAAGAAAATACATATATCATGCCATTTTTTTCTTACAAAAAAAAAAACATTAAAAAAGAATTGAGAACTCACATCTCGACGTCTGACGGCTCCTTCAGTTCTCGGTACTGAAGCCCACAAGTCGTGGGATATTTCTCTCCCTACACAGTCATTCAAGAACAAGTATTCTTAGAAACAAATGCTGAAACAGAGCTGTCAGCGCTTTCAGCAGCATTCCTGACAGAAAGCACACAAAGGCCGTTGTTTTCCCTTAGTTTATCACAACTGGACTTAGGAACAGTGGTTCAGAGCCAGGAAACAGGATGTGCCCTGGGTTCAGATATCAGTTTCTGAGAGCGCACTTTACAGATGTGCCCCGGTGCAGACATGAGCTTCTGGGAGGGGGGGCGGGACACTCCTTACATACAGATGTGCCCCGCTTAAACTGCAACCCAGAGGAGGCGACAATGAACCGGGCTACTTCCCTGTGTCCACAGCACGGATTTCACAATCGGTTTCTGCCTCTTTTTGTTCTATCCAACTCTAGTTTCTGCATCTAAAACATGTCAATTTATTTAGAGAAGACGGCAAGGCACTCGAAGTCCAATTTCTCCTGCATTCATAGAGGCGGCCGGGCCCGCCCATCTGCTACTGTACAATAACTCCCCAAAGGATAGACTCCCCCCATTAATATCTGCACAAATGGCCCAGTCCATGGAGAGGCGACCTTTGGTGGTATTGTGCGCCTCCTAACGTTGCACTTAAGTAATAACGTGTTAACCTCATGAATAGCCCATTTGTCTGAACATATTCATTGCGTGGCTGAAGCCTTGAGAGGGTGCTTGCACTAAAGGGTGGCTGGCACTAAATATTTGTCAAGTGTCTAATGAAGCAGTCAGGTCCCTACCATCCACGCCTTATCTCAGGGTGAGTCAGTGAGTCAGCCTTAGTTTCCTCCCATTGTGCTCAACTGTACATGAAATGAAAAACCTCCCACCTGGCCAGCACATTGGGCACTTTTTTTTTTTTAGTTAAAGCGAACCTTCCAGTTTAGCCTGCTTTGGGAGGGTGATGAGCGCAGATGTTTTCATCCACAAGTCTGAGCAGCATGCTGTGCCCACCCAGTGCTTTACACGAAGATGGAGTTTGGCACCTCTGTTCCCAGGGGTTGGGTTGAAGGTGGTATAAACATCTTCGATCAAGAGGTAAATTTCCGATTGTTATTAGTTAAGAAGCATAGCTTAGCACCTCTTCCCAGGGGTGTAGCTTAGTCAGTGAGATTCAGGGGGTGTGAATCTCAAATTTCCCATCTAAAGCAGCAGTGGGCTGCAGGGTGAATGGGTGAGATGACCAAGGTTTGGGTTGGACTGTTACCTTGAGGAAGAGGATCAGTACTGATTTGCATTACGTGAGCCTCTGCCTAGAGTGGCAGTGGGCGAAAAAAGATGGGTTAGAATGCTCCCCCAAGCGATTGCAACTGGTTAGACTATTTGCAGCCATTCATCCTACCACCTTTTGGGTGTTTGATTGCCTCCACAACACATGACCCCGATACCTCAACGAAAGAATCTCCTTCCACGCACCCAAGAGAAACCTCCGAACCGCTGACCTCGCCCTCGCTGAAACCCCGCGCATCCGCAGGGCCAGAACAGGTGGAAGAGCCTTCTCCTACATCGCGGCCAAGACCTGGAACGAGCTCCCGATCGACATCAGACGCGCCCCCTCCCTGAACATCTTCAGGAAGACACTCAAGACCTGGCTCTTCGACTGAGCGAAGCTACTTCCCCCCCCTCCTTCCCCCTCCCCTCCCCCCCAGCGCCTTGAGACCCTCACGGGTGAGTAGAGTGCTTACAATTCCCTGATTGATTGATTGATTGATTGATTGATTGATTGATTGATTGATTGATTGATTGATTGAGTAGTATACAGGGAAACCTGAGACTGGCACAGCTTTCCAAGCCTAATACTGACAATGTTTGTGAATTCCAAAAAGTAGTATCCATTCAAGGAGTACTTCTATGGGTGCAGATTTACTATTATTTTTGTAAACCAGTCACCATATGTGCATGATTCACAAAGGTAACTTATATTTTTGAGGAGCAATTTACACTTTTGAGTAAGTTCTTTTTGGCTATTTACAAAATCTGAGTGTAAATTTACTCCAATAGAGTAACTAACATGATTCCACCGAATTGAAGGGCCTGGGGGATATTCTGAAACTGCAGAATACATTTTGCAGGCTTATTACAGGACTGATTCATAAACCTTACTTTAAGTGTCAAAAGTATACTCATCCATTTCAATAGACTTCCATCTGTTTGGTGATTAACAGAAAGCTGTCAGAGTAGTTTTTGAAATCACCTTTTCAATGATAGTCTAACAAAGTGTCTTAATAATGGTATATGGTTGCAGGGAACACTGGCGAGCTGCAGTGAATAGAGAAAGTTGTACAATAGAGGCATTCATATCACAGGCAAGCCCTTCTCTAAAGCACTGTACTCAGTCCAGGAGCACCAAACTGCCGAAGGATAATGCCTGACTGAAGGCATGCATGAGGCAGGCTACTAAATGTTGCATGGTTTAATCCATATACCTTTTGTAGAGAGGCTCAATACTAGAACACAAATTGCCAAATCCTATAGGTCTCACCTATGAGTCATCCACTGACTTAGTTAATGTTTTTTTAGCCATGTTATGCAGCAATGTGGCTACTGAGCAACAAGGCTGAATGTAAATAAAAGTGCTATGACGCGGTCGACACTGACCACATCATATCACTTTATTTATTTAGCTCGAGCATGAGCCAGCGCGCAAGCGCATGCTCTGCGAAGAGCTGTGGTAGTTCAGTACGGAGAGAAGCTTTGCCCACTCCCCCGCTCTTATTTTTCATTGGCTTGTGTGTTTGTCTTTTGTAAATGCTGTCTTCTGATTCATTATGAGGCTTGTTAGTCCCTCCTTAGTATAGCCATGTCGTCATTTGTATCCTCCCATGGCTACTGGCCCCTTTACTTGGTTGTTACACGGGGCGTGGACTATTTCCTTTATTAAGTTTCTCCTTTGATGAAGAGCAACACTGTTGAAATACAGGAGCCGCCACTTTTCTTGGGAGTCTGCTGCTGACATTCACTGTATACATAAACTAGGTAAGTTTATTTGGACTTATTTTCTTTCAAATGCCACTGAATTTACTTGGGCCCAACCGTGCCTCAATAACTTCTGCAGCATCGAGTGGTCTTCGAGCCGGAGCTAAAAAATCTCCTCAGAAGGACACGTCGGTTGGGATACTTGACATTTCACAATGGCGCGCTTCTGCGGTTTCACTGCGGCACCATACAGTGCCATAATATTTTATCACAACTGTTGTGCGATACTGTAAATATCGCCAGCAAGCTTAAACATTACAGTGGGGCTTGATGGCATCTCACCTACGAATTGTAGACAACAATAATATCCGTTTGTGCTTCTCAGTGGACACGAATCAAATAATGCATTGTAAAAAACAGTGCCAGTCGCCTAAACAGTTAAGGTGTAAAGAGATGGCGGCATCTTGAAAGGCTGGCCCATGACACGCGTTCTTTGCTGTTTGTGTTTCTTGCAACGAATCAGCTATATGTAATAGAAAACATACAGTAAGAGGAAATCCAAACGTCTGGTATACTCTCTGGGTCATTCATCCTACGATCACACAATTTGTTCAAGTGCATCACTCAAGATTTGAGCCCAGGTTGCCCTATCTCAACAGTCTGCATTTCAACCACTCGTCAGTATCCACTCCTCTTCCTCATTTTGCACAAAATATTAACATATCCTGCTTAGGTATCCACTCCTCTTCCTCATTTTGCACAAAATAATAACATATCCTGCTTAGTTTTCTTTGAAAACTGGAATTAGTGGAATAAAATTGACTATGGGGAAATACATGTATTACATGCTTAATTATTATGACACTAGATGAGAAATCTCGTCGAGACAAATCAAGTATGCTTCACTATTTAAAGGAACAATATCACACAAAATGATTATTTTGTCATACAAAGCAATCCAGGAAACCACAACACACTGTTGTTTTTTTAATACAAAGTTAAGTGTGAGGCAGAGCACTGTATGTTAATATCAGTGGTGTACTTGAGTTAACAAACATACTTCAGAAAGAACCCCATCTTAATCTACACAATTAAATAAACCTCATAATCCATAGGGTTGGAAGTCCCATGAAGCTTGCTCTCCTGGTCCAAGAGTTGAATGTGACAGACTTCCCAAGCAAGTTCAGTCTTTAGGCATATTTTCGCTTACTAACAACAAAAGGAAAAACACACTTCTTTCTTTTCAAAACTGCATTAGGGACGGGAGATAGTGTCGTAGATAATGTTCTCGGTTCTGAAATGACGCCCATGGATGACCTTCCTATCCTGTTTACTTAGTTGTCCCGTTGGTCTGGGTGGTATTGGTTCCTTGTGTATTGCCCCTTTCTATGGCTGGGACCAAATCAAGGTCACTGGATCCAACCCGTTGTTGACCCCTGCCCTGGAGGAAACATAGGCAACAATGACCAGGAGTACAAAGAGCACAACCCAGCTAACTGAATACATTTGTGCCGGATAAATCAAGCACAGGAACATGGTGCAAAAGGACCTTCCAGCCCTCCTGACTGATCAAACTCATGAACTTCAAGAGAGTGGCAGTAAGAGCAAACAAGCATTTGCAATGCAATAGGTCTCACATTTTTGAAACATTGACCTATTGGTACTGTAAATGACAATGCCTTTTATTATTGCCGGTTTTTTTAAACACATAAATAAAAGGCATTGTCATTTACAATGCCAATAGCTCAAAATCTCGCAATTGCGAGACCTACTGCATTGCAAATGCTTGTTTTTTTTAACTTTCAACCATGCTGCACAGCAACCGCGCTGCTCTACAACACTGTGAAAAAACACATTGACAAAGCCAAATAGCTCTTGCTTAGTGAGAGCTAGTTGCTTGGCCAATTTTTTGGCGGGAAGGGTTAAATAGAGAGAGCAAGCAACAATGTGGGATAGGGTGGGAGAGGGCAAGCAACAATTCAGCAGGGCGCTGCAGCTTAAGTACAAAAACCTCCCCAAAAAATAAAGCTTTTTGTTATGGAGGGTGGGGGTTAACCAACATGGACAGTGGGAGGAGGGCAGGAGTGGGCAGCAAGACGACAGACAATGGGAGCTGGGGGTGCAAGCAACAATGTCGGACAGGATGTTGGGGAAAGAGATGGCCTACAAATACATGCGCTCTTATGGAGTGCTGCCAAAAAGAAAAAAGTAGCTCTGAAAGCGGAGCAGTGGAAGAACACTGGGAAAGGAAGAGGTACTTGGGCTATGCACCAGGGTAGGGACAAACACATAAAGAGGAAGTAAAGCTGGCATGCGGTGACCAAATTGAAGCAAGGAAATGAGAGTGACAATCAAGCCAACCAATGGTAAGCAATGGTCGGCCTTCTAAGCTCAGTGTAAATAAACAAAATGTCTTGAATGCGACAGCACATGTGCTGTCTCAGGTGAGACCTAAAAAAAGAGGTGGTGGATATGAGAGAGTTTTCCATGCCATGAAGGGGAAAGACAAGTGGCAGCAGTTATTCAGTAAGAAAGTTCTTCTACAGACAGATTTCCTATATGAGACTGAATGGGGGAGCCTCAGTAAACTACTGTGGAGAAAAATATACTATATTAAGGCCTGCAAGATAAATGGCAGAGGAACAGTACATGGAAAGCAAATGTTAAACTGGACACCAGATAAAGGCTCTTTTGCAAGGATTCCGCAGTCACATAGACACACTGTAAAGGCCTGATGGGATTTATTTACAGCGACATTCTCTGTAACTATCTTTCTAAGCTGTTTCAGGTCATCAACGGAGCAGAGCTCCACATACTACACAGATTAATCAGCAAACTATATCTTACATTTTTTTCAGATATAGGGACATTACATGGAAACCTTCAAAATAATCGTGCTTCAGAACTTGAAGAGTCCCAAAAAGGTTTTGAAACGTGGGGAAGGGGCAGCGGTAGAATCCCAAGGTGACACACACCGGGCACGCAGTATCAGAAATTGTGAGGCATGGGAGACGCTCGAGCACAGATGAAACAGCATGTTCCACACTATTACTTCTGATGTAGGTAGGAGGCTCAGCTTACTAGATCAGTGTTGATCACCCACTGATGTTAGAAGATTATTGTCTTCCATGCAAAAAGGACTTAGGATACCTTTGCTTGACCTCAGTCAGAACAATCAGCAATATAGTACAGTAGGACTTTTTAGAACTCCATCTGTGTATTTTCTTAAATGCAACTTTACATTCAACAGACTGTGAGAAGACCATCAGAGCTCAGCTGACCTACTCTTCTTTGTGACCATCCATTAAGGCACAACAGACGCCCCTTGCTTCTATTGCTGTGAAGAAGAATTAAAATGCAGAAAACATCAGCAGATACAACTTCACAGTCAAGGCGATCTGGAAAGCATTTTTTATAAAATAATTAACATTCGAATTGCTATCAAGACTCTTTATTAGATTTAGTTTCAATAGAGTAGCATCAGAAATCTCCGTCTACAGACAAAATGTGTTTTTAGTATAGTGAATTTTTTTCTTCTTCAAATCCTTCCGTCATAACTACACCACTTTAAAAAAAATATATAATCTGCCCTTTTTTCACAATCACCAGTCTATCAGTAGAGTCCTATATTTTACTAATTTTTTCTGTTAATGATAGCTATGACTGGATTTATTATTCGTTAGGAAGATACCATTTGGTTTGCTCATACATTGGGAACTGTTTGAAGATTCTGCATGAAATATTCAGAAAGAAACTTTAATTCACTTTTGCGCAATCAGTGAAGATTATAAATATGATTTCTCCACTTTAATTCCCATTGGATATTTTGGCTTAGGCTACAAAAAATGGTTAGGCAGAATGAAGCAAGATTTGACATGCACACCGAGATCAGAAATGGCAATTTTATGGAAATCTTGGTGGTAAATTTCCTAACAGGATTGACTGGGACCTAAGCACCTAAAGAGAGAGTGCACATGGTTTGATCGGAACTGCGGGTTTGTCCTGGTTAAAAATCTTGGGGCATATTACTAAGGTCCGGCGATAATTATCGCTCAGCGCGCTTAGCGCGAGGATAATTATCGCCTGACTAACGCTGAATTCTATCACTGAGATAGTGTGCTATCAGCAACGCTCATCTCAACAGTGATAAAATTGCAAGCGCTAACTGCCAAATGTGCGATTATCGCTGGAAATCCAGCGATAATCACACAACTTTTGGCGATAGCTTGCTGATAGGGCAGGACAGACTCAGCCATGATATCCACCTTCCATTGGATATCATGGCTAAGTCATACTGAGAGCAGGCGTTAGAAAAGTAGCGCTAACCGCGGTTAGCGCTACTTTTCTAATCGCTCTGCATGTTCGCCTGCAGCTTGATAATAGGAGAAATGTCGGTTAGCGACATTTCTCCTGTTATCCTGGGAAGGAACGCCCACTTTGCATCTCATTAGAGATGCAGAGCGAGGCGTGGGGAAAACGGGTGCTAACATGCGTTAATGCATGTTAGCACCCGCCTTGGTAAAGGGCGGTAATATTATCTCCGCTTTTTTGGCTCTTAAAGCCAAAAAAGCGGAGATAATGGCCCTTGCTAATATGCCCCCTTATCTTCTAACTTAAAAATATTTTCATGACAAAAACGTGCCCAGCTCAATGAATCTGAAGGCCATATTCGAGCTGAGCTTGGGTATCCCAAATACATGATGCTGGGACGATACTGAACTCTGGATATTTCGATTGATTTATTAAGGGTTTCCCTTGGGGCTAAGTCATTCAAAGTGGAGCAAAGTGGTGCAAACTTATGCCAGGGTATTGACTTTCCAACGCAAAAGGTATTTTGCGCTTAACGGGTGTCCTTTTCAGTGCAAGTAGGGCTCTGCATTGCTTTGTATCAATGAGGTGTTACTTGGGTGGAACTTCTGCGTTACAGCTCAAGCATCCATAGTTTTTGACACAAAGTCTCATCTACGAAGATAGTCAGATCTGGCTCTGCATCAAAAGATCAAACCTCTTTGACGGTGATAACTTGGAGAAAGAGTTTTATTGCTCCAAACCTTCCACTCATACACTGTACAACACTCATCTAGTGTATGGATTGTTTTACAATTTATCTAGGCGTAGGATTTTTTGTAAGAGCCATTCATCAGACATTCAGTACTTTAATGCCCCTTCCTCCTGCCCCCGGGCTGCTTCTTTCCTTCTGCTGCCCGGCAGTTCTGCTTTTACTCCTGCCCGGGCTCCACAACTCTGTTGCCGGAGCAGTGCTCACACCTTGAGCGTGCCTAGCAGCTTTTCTCACCCGCCACCAGGACACTAATCACACAATGAGTCAGCATAGGACCGCTTTCCCCTGCCAGGCGACTTATGCTGTTAAGTGTGCCTGACAGGTTCCTCCAGCTGCACACAAACATTGGCAAAGCCAATGGGTGTGGCTTGTATATCACAATGCGAGCCAGATCTTTTGGCTTTGCAAGTGCTTATCATTACAAGATATGAATGCACGAAAGTTTGTTTTCTGTTGAGTGTAACACTGCACAAGTTTTGCCCAAATTATTGTGGCGCTTCCATGAAACCAACATCACTAGTTGATGAATAACATTTCAGATTTGGACTGCTGAAGGGGCGTAGCTTGCCCTGTATTTTCAATAAACCTGGGATTCATGCTATTCAGTAACAGCGAGTACTGAGATGTCAGAAAATGTAGAAAGGAATGCCACAGAACGTGCTTCAGTCCTTGCTTAATAATGTTTAGTTTGAAGCATAAATGGGTTATTCTCCTTGCAGCATAATTTGTCAATCCTACCACATAATGAGGTTCCTGAGTGCCTCATGTGCATAGCGTTCACATACATGGTGTTCACAACATCCGGAGAGAGTGCTGAGGGTTTCACGCGAGTTAAGTTGTGCAGTGAACTGACATCGGTTAAAGTAGGGTACACATATAACACACATTTAAAAGAAAGATTCTGTAGGGGGGATTTTCTTTCAAAGAGGGCAACACCCCACTCATTAGAGCACAGAACACCCCCGCACTTCAGGGAAGGTTTTACTTATATCACTCACTCAAATCCATGCACAGGTTTTGAAGTCACAGCAAAGCCACGGCACGCCCAGTTTAAAGAGACAGAATCCATGCATAATCAACATTTGGCGCTTTTAATTATGCTGTCCATTCATTTAAGCAGGAGTCACAAGTGACAATAATGCACGGTGGTGATTACAATGATGCCCGATAGGAGGAATGTGAAAAAACCAGACTGCAATCCCCTAACCTCTAATTACGAGTTGTGTTTGCTTACTTGATGCCTTGCAATGAGTACTTTGTTAACGCAACCTAGTGTTCATCCTTTTTTTTTTTGCTGCACTAAGAATAGCCTCCTTGCCACGTGGTGAATACGCAACCAAGGAAAGACTGATACCAGCTTGGCAGCACCCTGGCATCTGGGTGTGAGCACCTGCTGTGAGCAATTCCACACCCTTGGCTCCATTAGAACGAGAAAGGCGGTATTCAGCCCTTCACCTGTCCGCATACCTGTGGACGGGGACACTCCACCCTGGCATTCCACTCCTACCAGCTCCAGATGTCTGCGCAGGCGCAGTGATTGTGAGACCGCCTTGCTTTCCTTGACCGACATCAGTATGTCATTTGTGCAGGTGGTTGCCGGTGAAGGGCACCAGCTCTCACTTTTGGGGGCTGGGACTTACTTTTCATCAGCAGACTTTGGCTCAGAGACAAAAGGGCAGGAAAGGAATAAAGAAGGAAAAGAAAGATAGAGAGAAAGAAAGTGACTAAGGAGGCAACCTGGGATGAGAAAGAACCAGCAAGAGTGAGTTAAAGAGACAGGAAGTGTAGGCTGACTTGCTATTCCGCTAGTTTGGCATGCGATAGCACTGGCGGTGGACTCCTAAAAAAAAAAAAACTTAGGGCCCCTGCACTTTTCTGTTTTGGGGGAAAAATTAAACACTGATCGGCTTGGTTTAGGTGCCCTCAGTACAAGGACACATTCCCGACAACGACATTGTTTGTTCTGCTAAGAGGTATTTCTAAAGCGTTGCATTTGTATCCAAGGTCTGACGAGCCCTGTCCTCCAAATAATTTGATATCTTCATGAACAGGTACAGCATATTTCATGTGCTCTGGCATTTACTTTGAACAACAGGCATACTCACTTTCACGCTGTAAGACACCAATCAACTCCTTATTGTTAGAACTTTTCTCTATAATTATTCATCAGCAGTGGAAGCACCAGCAGTCGATGTCTGTAGTAGATGCCTGTATTCTCAATGCTGTATAACTGTATTTCAGGTGCTGTATAGTAGTTGAGGAGGCCTACTCTGTCCTTGAGATGTCCTTACTTTTCATTTCTATCCATCAATGAGCTATTTAGGGTAGATCACATTTCCTATTGGAGCAGGCTCAAGACTGATTTGCATATGTCTGTTTTTTGTCTGAGGTGGCATGGTGGATTAAAAATTGATAGACTGAAATGCGGCCATGAGTAATTACCAGCAGCAGAGACTAACTCAAACATTCCGCCAATCACTTTTTTGAGAACTTTAGACATACAATAAACAGGGCATCCAGAGTCATGTACAGCACCTCAAATCCAGAGGTCTATACGTGTGCTTGCCTTGCCAGACTGCGACACTTAGGAAGAAGAGAGACTATTCTGTGAAAGCAAAACACCATTCTTGTGGTGAACTGCACCAGTTAAGACTGAGAGAATACTCTCTTGCCTTTCCCAAGTCTTGGGATACTTGGATGTGATTATTACTGCAGTTTGCAAGTTCACTTGTGAGTTAGCTCCTGGCACTGTACAGAAAATGATTGGGAACAATCAAAATCCACATGACCTGTTAGTTTGAGGCAACTCGGTTATTTTGGCCATATGCATACAGTTACTGTGGCCTGAGAAATGTGATTGGGGGGGCAACCTTCTTTGATCATCTACTGCCCCCTCTGTAACAACCCTGAGCTTAAGTTAGATTTTTTTAGATTCCACAAGATGTAGAGGGAGGAGGAGTGTAACAAGTGCCCCTGGTAGGGTGTTCATAATTTTGCTTCCATCCAACACCCACTTCATTCCCTTGCCACAAGTTCATTGGAAGAGTCGGTACGCATTATCTGGCAAAAGGGCTGGTTGTGGGAAGCGCTCTCTGTAGTTTGGACTGTCTAGTGGTTCCTGCTGAAGGCACCAGTGTTTAATCAGCCAGAGGACACTGAAAGTGATCTCATTTAGATGTCTTGCTTCTACCAATCCATAACCACCAAAAACCAAGTATATTTGGAGCTATTCCGTAGGGTGAATCCATCAATGCCAGTCCAACAAGGGTGAGTTCCCATAGAAATTTGCTAATCAAATTATTACCTGATTTAAAACTAGTACCTAAGCACTTAAACATGTCATACACTATATTTGTATCCCACCAATTGTCTTTTAATTCACAGTATCCCTGTCGGTTTACTTCAAGGCTGGTTAGTGTTTTTTTTTTTGTTGCTTCCTGCTTAGTATGTTTGTTTAACGTACAGTATGTTATTCATTATTTAGTTTTCTTACTTTCACAAATTGCATTGGTTTACATCTGATACCCATTTATTATCTAAAAACCCTTTAGCTGAGTCTGTGGCCAAAAACAGATGATATTGGCACTTTTAGGGAGTCTTATTCGGACAGTGTGTGGATTATTTTACACTACAACAATTTAGTGTTCCAGTCCATCCTTGTCCCTTAGTACTTGGCAGTAAAAGACACATTTTCACAAAGGATTTATCACACACAACAACTCAGTAATTCATGATGCTAAACAACAAATAGAACTCAAGAACATAGAAGGTCTCATTTAGAGTGGGAAGGTAATGAAAAATGCTAATTCTGGAGCAGAATTCACTGGTGGAATTTCCTCCACAGCAGGGGATGTTATGGTGGAAGAAGCTTCACTTGTGGATTCTCCTCAGCATTTAGGAGATCCTTTAGGAATCAGAGGATGTTCCCCTACCACCCAACACTATCTGAAGCCCTGAGTCTCTTTGCAGACAATAATATCACAGATGAGCCAGTTCATGCTATCACTTTAAAATGCTAGAGAGGCTCAAATGAAGGAGTATCAGCACCAGTCTCTGGCCTGATAGCTGCAAATATTATATTTAACTCAAAGTTTGCCCCTTAGGTAAATGCAACTCAGTTAGAGGTACCAGCTAGGTAAGCTATGGGACATCTGCATGCTTCTTAAGCATGTATTCAGCAGAACAGCAAAGAAGAATATATTGGTACCGCGTAATGCTCTAGGGGAGGTTTGAAATGGGAATACATTCATTTTAACTGGTTACACTTTACAACTATAATAAACTATTATTAGTTGTATGTGTCAGACTTGCCATAATATTTTAGAACGTGCCTGACATATTAGAATGTTTCTGCTAGGTCAATCTCTGCCTGTCAGCTAGATTGAGGAAAAAAATCAGACAGGGAAAAAGAAAAGGAAGACTCCGGAGAGAAAACGGCCCTAGCTGAGCAAGGTGTCGAAGCTCTTAAAATATCATTGGTAGAACGGATGCCAGGTGTCGTCTCCTTGCTTTACATTCAGATGCATCCTTTGTAATCCAGTCGGTTCCATGATGTTTAAGACCTGTAGGAAGTCTTTAATCAGCACTTGTCATACAATGGCCACTACCTGATGGTCTATTTATGTCACAACCTACTCACACTCTCTATTGTCCTTCTCGGACTGGGTCTTTGTCCTCTATTTGCAGTGTTCTCTAGGGAGCTGTGATGTTGTCATTACAGCAATTGGTTGCATGTTTGTGTGCATGCGTACAAACTCCATGCACAAATTGACACGTCTGTTCATCGCGGTTTACAAGCTCAGCGTGTGTGCAGATCACAGGAAACACCATCTCCTTCTTTCGAAGTTATACAGCAGATCAGGTGACACTAGGTGCTGATCAAGTTTCCTAATTGTCTGTGATGCCAACTTGAGCTCTTTTTCTTTGGCGCATGAAATTACGCTGAACAGCCGAACGGTCTGTTCCAGGAGTAAATTAGATTTTATAATTACTTCTGAAAAATAAATATAGAGTGACACAACTACTTTTAAGTGTAAGTGCATTTTGGGAAGAACATCTTGATGGTCGAACCTCTACTAAGGCTGGTTGTTCCAAAATGGCAAAGTGTGCACTTCCTTAGGATTTGGACATTTGATCCTGGGAAGGCAGACCATGTGATGTGGAGGATTTATGAAAATTATTCATAGTAGAACAAAGTCAATGGATTCTGTCTCTTCAGTGCTCACACCAAATCACCAACTTGCTTTACCTGAAACCTCAGTACCCAGAGCCTCAATTATCAGATCCTGCTCGGACTCCTTGCCTTCCATGGCTCTTTTAAATATTTGCTGCAACAAAAAGTAATATTTGCATGTACCGTAAGCATAACATTTGCATACTTTGATCCTAAGTAGGCAACATCATACATACCATGTTCAAGCATGTCTGAAGATCATTGTTCCTCTGTCAATACCTTTCTTAATATCAAACATATCAAGCAATAATAGATTTCTTCCCCCAAAAAGTTTAACCTACAATTGTTTCCTTTCAAATTTCTCAATTACAGTTTAGGGGACGATATGGATTGAACTTCGCTTATTTCTCAAGCAGCCATCTATTACATTTTCATCTTGAAAGTAATATATCTTCACAGTTGAACGCATGCCCATAGCATCTAAATCATCATGGTGTGTTTCTGAATAAAATAAGGCGGACTACAAACACAATCAAATATGCCATCACCTGACAAATGTCCTTCTGGGCAAAAGAATGTCTTCTGTCAAACAAAATCAGTCAATATACCATAAACACATGAGAGGAAACATAGAACACCTAGACCAGCATATGGATGCAAATAACTATCACACGAATACAGTAGCTAATGGAAACATCCAACTAACATACTTTGCAATTTACAATCTGATACTGGTAATCTAATATTCAAATATTGGATGTGATCAGCCTTTCAAAAATGTTGAGAGGACACATTCAACCAGATTTCCCTAATGAAACTAATTAGCATTTGTATTGCTCTGTATTTATCATTCTTGGGCAACATACAAACTCAGCTATATTAAATTGTTAGTTTGATGAGAGCTACATAAATGGAGGTGTTAACCATTTAACCGTATACATTATCAAGTGATCTTATCATATACTAACAATGCACAACTTCATACCCATTTCTATGTTGACTTCTTCTGTTTAAAATCCTAGTTTGGATGGATGCTCATGTCTCCTTGTGGTATCAATTCAATACCCTTAAATGAAATTTGGACAAATCGTAGTTTCTGACATACTGAACATCTGCCTTCTGTGCTTTCTGTGATAAGCCTCATTTGACAAGTCTGCTATAGTTCTTTTAGATCCCCAAGGCTTTGTCGCTCTCAGGTGGTCTCCTAACCCTCACCAACTCCCAAATTTTGTGTTGAGTCGTCTTTACCCAAAGCAGAAACGAGAGAACATGGTAGGGGAATACGTGTCTTTGCAACCTGCATGTGCAAGATCATAAATACAGAGCGGTTAAGGGGGGTAGTGCAATGGCTTCAGGTACTCAATTTATGAATTCTCTCCAGTACATAAAGCAGAAAAGAAATGTAGTTTCTGCTAACAATAAACAAGGTAGTTTGAAGGGTGTTGAGGGTTTTGGCCGAATCACTGGATCGTGACTGATCGCTAAATTGCTTTCTTTTCAGACTAAGCGACTCTGAAGATCTTGTGAATAGAGACTAAATCGGTCATACAACATATTTGTACATCCATATGCTGCCTCGATAACTTTAGCACAGTAGAGAGAGACCATTCTAAAACAATCCAATAGGTACACAAAGTTTGTCCTTCAGTAGCAGCGATAAATGATCACTCAAAGCTCAAATCATTCTGTGTGTTTGACTCTCCTTGGGCTACCAATCTCTTGTTGGGTTTGCAAAATGCGCATATATTAAAATGTTGTGAATTACTGCCATATAAACATTCTAAAATACAGAGTATATCTTGTGCTGGAGAGTTACATTCTTAAAACTGTCCATATTTGAAGCAAAGGAGGGTTAATCCTATGAGAAAAATCAGCAGTCCTGCTTGTTGATAATTAGAGAAAATATGCTTAAATACTCTTTTTCAAGCTCTAGCCAGCGAGGTTGCATTCCCTCGTGAGACTATAGAGTCTAATTATGCAAACTGCAAAATTTCACACTCATTTCCCCAAACACTCTAAAATAAACTCCCAGCAATGTATGGAATTGTTCATCAGTAACCCATCCTTTTTTAAAATTTTGTGTTCAGAAGCAAAGCTAGCATTGACAGTGCAGGATGTATGTTTGGGGTCTCACAGAAAACAGTAAAAATAAATAAATCCACACTGACGGGATGTAAAATGAAGCCCGTATTTTCAATGTAAAAGTGCCTTAACTAAAACCATTTAAGGTACAAGCATTCTTGGTGGAAAAAATTTTTATACCGCAAAGTCTGATTTCTAATTCAAATCTAAAGAATCAGAAAGTCATGAGGGAGCAGGAGAGACACGTGATACCTTTTATGATGTGCAAGTGAGGAAAGTGAAAGGCCGTGTAGGGTTTGCAGCATCGAAGCCAGGACCAAATGCCTAGATCAGCTGGCCTCGTGCCCTTTTTAAAAAAAAAGTAAATTCTAAAGTCAGTCTCTAATCAACAAAAATGCTAGTATTGCCCATGGTTTGTTTATTTATTGTGGCTAGAGAGTACACAACAATGGCTAAGTTGGATCTTACGCCCAAGATGCTGATTTAGAATTTAGAGGCTGTTGCAGTGCGGATGGAGTTCCCTCTCTGCCAAACTCTCTGTACTCCTGCCCCATTTAGGGCTGAGCGGAACAACAGTACGTTAACGGAGCCTACTCCAGCTGTGTTGTTGACATACTCTACCGAAGGCCCAATCTGACTGTCCTCCCAATTTAGAGTGGGCAGTTAGAAGACTTTTTTTGCTGTCCTATCCTGCTAGGTAAAACCTGGAAGTGTGGGACAATAAAAATAACAAAATGACCACAACAGCGTAAGAGAAACCTCCCATGTTGTGGGTGCCATTAGATTTCTCTGGGTTTAAAAAATTTTTTTTTTTTAATGCAAGCTTTGGAAAAGTTTGATGGCTGTCCATCATGTGCTTTATCGTCCTGCTGGAGTCAAATAGAACCGAGCAAAAGAACAAATTAAGTAAGCTTGTCGAAAAGTCAATGGATTCCCAGGAGGAGGATCCTGCACATGGAAAGTCTGACCTCCACATCTAGCCCAGCTTCAGATGACGGCCTTCGCCTGGGCTGGTGCTTTTAGAATGTTTTCTTAAGACATACTGAGTAGGCCAGAATTATAGAAAACTATGGACAAAGCAGAGGGCTTTTAACAGATGTATTTATATACTGAAGGCCACAGTAAAGTGCGCAATCCTAAAGAGATGTATTTGAAAGGATAATGTTTCTTCCTGAAGACTCTGGCTGCCTTGTTTTGGACACTTTGCATGTGGGACATTGCCTGACTGGAAAGCCTAAGAGAAGTTATTTTTCCACCGTCCAATGGGATGCAATGAAAACACTGACTTCTGTTACTACGAGGGAGGAGGCAAGAAAAGGCAAAATCCGACGTAAAATATTAAATGGTAGGAATAGGACTATACTAATGTGTTGATTTATACTCTAAGGGCATATGCAACCTTATGCAATATAGGACTGCACCAAGGGGGTTTCACAATCAGAGCCATTACGGTGAGTACGCCAAACAACAGCTCTGACAATAGCATCATGTTCAACTTTCGCTTCACTCTGAGTTTATGAGGACACATATCTAAATAAAAGGTGGTGATGGAAACCAGCACTGTAAATGTTAGGTGTTCCTTTCTGTGTGAGGACAACAAATATAAATCTGGGATTAGAAAGCTAATAAAAGAGTACTGTCTGCATGCTATCCAGTTGATTCAACTGAGAAAACTTCCATGTGACAGACAACGACTGAGCATCCCTCAGGGAGTGTCAAGTGTGTGTGTAAATGAGGAAGATGGAATGTGGTGATTTCAGGGATGAAGGCTGGTGGATGTGAGATACATTGGCAGTTGGGAGCCAAAGTCAAGGAGAACAACTCAATCAGGTAGTAAAGATATATGTATTGAAAAAACACACATTGCCCTTTCTGGTCCCAAGGACTACAGATCCATTGCCACCTACCGCATCGTTGCAAAGCTTAAGAGTACATTATGCTAAAACAACTGCAAAAATAAATTGAATTGTGGCCTCTGATGGATCCCTACCAATTGGGCTCAGGCACCACCGTACCTTCAACCCAGTAGGAGCAGTAGCATAACGCAAGATGATGGGTCCCCTCTGCAGACTGTTGTGGGGGGCCCTGAGACTCCGTAACTCACAGATATTCATAGGCTTTTCATTGAGGGGCCCCCTCAATGGTACCACGCCTTCTGCACAGCAGCGGCTTCACGGGTCTGATATTACTTCCCTGCATAGGAGACAATCTTGTCAGCATTATCCCTCAAGGTGATGGGCACTCTGGGCCCTGTAGGAAAAGAGTGCTAGCCTTTTTACCCAACTTTACTGGACCACCTGATATGCATGGCAGGAATTACTTTGAAACTTTTTAAATAGTATGTCCACCAAAGAGCTCTTTAATCCGCCAGGATTGCCCTGGTTAGAACTGTAAAACTATTAAATAAAATAGTGCCTTATCCATAGTGGTGATGAAGCTATGGAATGCGCTCCTGTCCACCTTGTATACAACTTATCAAGAAAGCACTCAAGACCAAAGTTTCATGGCACTAATGAAAGATCAAGCAACAAAAACACAACATGACAAGCACATTTCAAAGCATGACTCACAGAGTTAACATGTGGAAGTCCCCCAGTGATGTCTTTGGCCCTCTGTGATCTGAGGTGAATGTCATAGATAGATGAAACACACTTAAAATTCTGTTTAGCAAGGAACCGTTACACATTCTGAATAATTGAATGTCAACAATAAAGGAGGGGTGAAGCCAAGACCCAGCAAAATGCAGAAGAACAGAGCTCATATTCTTTGGGACACCCATAGCTAGGATGTCTTTAGCAAATCCTTACCAAGCTTTTCCCAGTGATGCTAATCCAGCAGAGAAGGTTTGGGATTTTATTGCTAACGCAGTCCAAAAACTGAATGCACAAGTCAACAACGTATCAAGTGGACTTCCCACCAAACCCATGAGGTCAGCGAACACCTCCCTTTGCTCCAGGTGCATTGCAGCAACAATCACTGAGGCTCTTTTGAACTTCAGAACTCTGTATACCTGTCTTTTTAACTAGAGTAACAGGCAGAATAGATGGAACAAATCCAAGGAGCACAGAATGCTGGTGCGCACTTAGTGCTGGGTATTAGGAGAAGATATTGGGTTCGCAGTAAGCCAACTGCTGCGCTGGCTTCCAGTCAGACAGACTATTACATAGAGTACTGTCAAGACCCAAAGCGAAGACTTCAGTATAGTGAGCATAAAAATGGGTGTTTGGGTGTTTTAGAACCCAAATACTAGACAGGTTTGCTGATTAAATCAGAGAAGAAAAAGAGCACCCACAATGTAAGTCTTTTTTAAGAAGCATCTGCTTATCTGCTAAGTTTAGTGAGGCTGTGCGGATGAACTGCAGTGGCTAAGGACAACCGAGTGCACAAAGCTGCACTACAGATATGCCTTCACTCACTTCCTCACTCATCCTGCTTCATTGGTTTTATGTATTTCGGGCTTTAAGCATTGTCAGGAGTTTGGAACACAAAAACACTGCCTTGAATATCATTCATGTAAATAGTGAAAAATGTGATATCCCATCAAATATATTTATAGGATTGCCAGTCCCCAGAAACAAACTGCGTGGCTTCACTGACAGAATGATTTTTGACTGACACTACTCAATGGTACTCTTCTGGGGTGTTTATGAAAGCCCATTCCATACCATGGGTCATTTTGTATAGGGAGGTTGCTTTTGGTAATGCCACTGACTAATGAAGTCCAGGGTGGCTGTAAGTGTTTTTTTACTTTTCTTCAATGGCGGTGATGTAGCTTGCATTGGGATATTGACATAAGTAGCAAACGACACCAACAGTGATTTTACAGGTCTGTTGGGTGGAAGCAATGTATTAACATTGAGGCTGCAACACTTGTCCATGGTGCCTGCCTCCTTCAAAATAGCACATTTGTTTGTATTTGCTGCACGCGGACAGGAGGCTATATCTGGCTGATCAGGCACTGGGCTGCAGGAAGTGTAGTGGAGGAATAGGAAATGGTTTGGAGCCAGCGGCCTGGCGAGTGGCAATTTAGGAGTTGGTGTCAACAGAACTGTACTGCTTCTTAAAGGAATTAGATAATATTTATTAAATGAGGGTTCGTTTTAAAAAAATTTTTAAATATGGTATAGAAGCTGAAGAAAATACAATATTTCAGAATGTTATATGTGTAAGTAATGATATAACAATATTTACAAGTGTAGTTTGCAAAGCTAAAATGAAAAGGATTTGGGCCATACACGTCCTTCAATCCCTCTTGTTTTCTACACACCTTTTTTTGGATTCCTAGCACATGATCATCCTCATTGGTCTACATAACCTTAGTTTTAAACAAGCATTGGTAGAGCCAACAGTTCATCTTATATGTGTTAACATACGCAAACCACTTGTGCAAATCTGTCTTTGTGTAGGTTAACAAATTAAAGCCAGACTGATTGACGATGCTAAGGTTTATTTTACTTGTAGTTTTTTCTCCCAGATTTTGTTTTCCCATAATGCTTGGTCCTGCAGTTCAAATTCCGCTTTCATTAGATGATACAAATAGATACATTCTTACATGAATACGCTCTCAAATACACATATGTAAAGAGCAAGAACAATAACAGGCATGTGTTGATGACGTATTTTCTTCCTATTTCAGTGTTGTCCTTGTGCCCTTGTTTGTACTGCCTAGTTCAATATAAGTTCGTATATATACCAATAATTTAGGCAAAAATACAAATGCATTTCTTATATGCAGCACACACTTTAAAGAAGGATTGTGTACAAATATTGCTGGGATCCTGTCGCTACGGCAGATTCACATACTTGTTTAACATTCTGCATGGGTCAGCAACGACAGACTCACATCTTGTGCAAGAAATGTTGAACAAAATGGTCATCCCTGCCCATTGAGCGGTAGATATGTTAGTTCCAAGACCGGTTTAAAGCCCTCGGCCTCAATACGGGAACATGCGCTTTAAACCCAGGTATCTCCGTGCACTCTCTCATTGTTCCACAGCCAGCGGAATGTACTGCTTTCACCTACAATAAAAGACTTGCCCTCCATAAAGTAACTTTCAAAACGCACAGGAAACAGTTTGTTAAACTTAGTAAATGTGTTTTAAGCCTCTTCTCCCACGCCAGTGGCGTGAAGCCACATAAGATTCTGGTTGCGTTTTTAATGTCGTTAAGAAAGAGTTCATTTCCTACCTTTCCCACGGGCAGGTGGCGTTGAGGCCTTCAGCGCGCGCAGCTCACTCCCAGGGCAGCTCTTCCACTCCGGCGCTTGGCGGGATTGTGCCTGGTCTCAAGGCGTGTTTCCATGAGCGCCTCGTCTCACCTGCGCAGGAGAGAGCGAGAGATGCATTAACTCTCGCCACTCTTCCGTTGTAAGGTATGCAAAGGCTGGCAGGCTACACACCCATTTAAGTGGTTTGATATGAGTCAAATAAATCAAACAGTACAGATTGGCTTAATTACACCCTTGTCAACTACGTCACAAAGTCAAACACCATATGCACGAGGAACAACGAAGCAGAAAATTTCTATTCATCGTTAAACAGAGACGCTGTGGAAAATAATTTGTCAAAGTACTGCTGCTTAAGAGAAACTTTGCTGAGACATCAATGGGGGAATTTGCAAACACTATGGTCAGGGTTTGCGCCACAACAGAGGTGAAAACCCAGCGTAAAAAGTTGTGTTAAATTTACTTCCCAACCCAAAACAAGTTGCCTAAGCACTGCTTTGTGCTATATTGTGTCAAGGGGTATTCCATAGGTGGCACATGAGCATTCCAATGCACCCATCCATGCTTTCCCCCCCTAAATTCTTATCAACTAACATTTGTAGACAGAGATTTGCTCCAAAAAAGTATGCCTCCTCGAGGCAGGGTGAACGGTGGAGCAAATTTAAAAAGACTTCCAATTTTTCAAACTTTGTGTGTGTGTGCTGCACTGTACAGCAGACATACAACGTGGGAAAAGTATTAAAGCATGCTTTTTGTACTGGAAGGATCCACTTCCACTACAAAACCTGTGCTTGACAGAACGCACACATCATTGCACTGTTGTGCAAGGGTGTTAGTGTTGGCGCACAGCAGCCTAAAGTGTGCCAGTGCTGGGGGGAGAGAAAAACAGCACCATATCTTTGTAAATATGGCCCTGTTTTTCTCTCTCCCTTTGAAGCAACACAGTGCAGCAACTTGATTTTTGCTCTGCGTTGTATTAAAATTTAGTAAACTTTCCCCTATGTATCCAACTTAGATTTGCAGTCCGACTCCCAGCCAGTGAACTAGACGGTACAAGATTTATGTGAACATTTAGAGCTGAGCGCTAGTGTTACAATGGGCACTAATGGTACTAGTGCTCATTTAACACTAAGCCTATTACGAGCTCAGCTCAAATTGCGATTCCATGTGGTTTGCCCAGGATGCCACACTCTTACCATTCCTCGGTCAGTGTTTCGCTGCCCTACACATCAGGGCCATAGCTATCAATGGTGCAGCAGGTGCAATGGCAGCAGGGTCCAGAAGCCCAAGGGACCCACTGAGTTGGGATTACTTTTGTATTTTATTACTCAAATAGCATTTTGGGTAGCCCATGGCCGTTGCTTGCACTAGGACCCATTGTTCCCTGCAGCGCATGTTTCCTGTTCTGATTCTTCTTGTTTGCATGCCCTAGTCACAATTCTTCTTTGTGAGACGTCTGGCCCGGCACAAGTGCTATGGTGGTTTTTATTGTATTGGATGCTGAACCATGCTGCTATGTCAAAACAATGGTGCACCTTGCCATTAATTGCGTCAAATGTGCTAGGTAAGTCCATGATTAGAGACGATTGTAACTTCCACAAAGAAAAAAAAAATCGGGTGAGGAAGATTTATCAACACTTTGCACTTTGGCTAAGCCACAAAAAATTACACTAACCGACTCAAAGTGTTGATAAAGTACTTACAAAGTAGCCTTGTAAAGTAAAGCACATAGTGGTTTGCATTACTTTGCATCAAGGGGTTTCCCATGGGTGGAATATAAGCATTCCCATGCAACCACCTACGGTTGTTCACGCAAAGCCCTATCTACTAACAATGCTAGATAGAGCTTTGCCACATGTATATTGCTCTGCTACCCCTCTCAATGGCTCGGGATATGTTGGCAAGTCCCTTTTCCCCTCCATTAGCAGAAAAAACAACAGGAGGGCAAGTGAATGTATGGTGAACACAGTCCTGACATGAGACTAAGAAGGACAACTTCTTTAATAGGGGATGTCAGACCACATTCATGGGGAAAGCAGGAGCTACTAGGCCTTAGCCGTGGGACCTTGGGTCAACTGCTTCAGATGGCCTTGTTTGTCCTACTATGGCTCTGCAAACGAGGCCAAGTACAACCCCTTCTGCACTTGACTCTCAGTAATAGTAAAAGCAGTAACAGGCTTCTCAGGGAGATTTTGTGGGGGTGCGCAAACTCAGAACTCAACAATCACCCAGCAGCTGATTGTCTAACCCAGTGCTTTACTTTAGGAAATAAAGTACTTTATCACACACACTTAAAACTGAATGCTGTATAGGAAACACAAAAAAGCACACCTAAAGGAACTGGCACTAGGGCTACTGCTCCGTGGGATACCGCTCATCCTTTCCCTTTATACTGGTGTAACTCCTCTGGCAGGGTGAGGCAGGGTCCTCCTAGGGTTGCATGATACCCAACCCCCGTTCAGCATACACAGCACTCAGTTCAGTACAGTCGCTTTGAAATGGCACCAATTGCAAGTCTCCTTGTTCAAACTATGGCCAATGAGAAACTGGCAACACATGTCTGTACTCGCTCCTGCTTTCTGGGAGGAGATGCACTGTTTGCAGGAGTGGCCTCTGTCAGTTGAGGCAGGCTGCAGCAAGAGACGAGTGCAAGGGCTACTGTCCAAGGTTCTACGGTATGAACACAGGTACTAGGAGCTGCAGAGGCCCCACAGGACAGGGCAGGTCCCCTTCGGCTTCCGGCCCATATATGATGAAGCGTAACAGGTAGGTTACACCACCTGAAAGCGAGGTAATAGCACCGCAATGGACAGTTGTGGTCTCACTTCTTGATCACGGCAGTGAGGACCTCCATGGGCACACTTCTCAGTCACAGTGGTGTGGTCGGCCACACCCGCACCTCTTGGCACAGTGTACAGGTTGGCTGCAGTCGCAGTTCTTGACACAAAGGTGAGGTAGGCCACAGTTGCACTTCTTGGCAAAGTAACAATGTCAGCGGCAGATCTGTGATTCTGGCTCTGAACCACAATACTGGAGAGACTTTAGTCCACCTCTCCTGTGACTCGCAGATCCCTTTCCTCCATGTTCCACTGCTTCTAGCTCTCCTTAGACGTTAACTTATCCTGCAATGCTGGCAGGTTCCTTCTGTCTCTCAGCTGGCAAGCTGGTTTCCAAAGACTCAGAACCAGGCATCCAGATTTTGCCTTAACATTTACAAGCCATACCACATCATCTCATCCTTTAAAGCATTCCACTGGCACTGCGTCTATGGCAGAATCAAATTCATGTTTTAGGACCCAATCCATAAAGCATACATGGGCAAGGCCCAGCATTCCTGCAGAAACTAACACCTTACTGTGCCCCAACCAGAAACCATTGCTTAATGTTTGCCCACTACATCAACAAATGATCATTCAAGTGGATGAAATATGGCGGCACATGGGCAGGCATTCAAAGACCCTGAATCTGGAATGCCTCAGTCCAAACTTGTGATCTGAACTCAACTACACGCGGTTCAGGAAATCTTTTTGAAACTGAAATATTCAGATTTGCCTTTAATTGATCTCCACACTGAACAGGGGACGCAGCTTATCAATATTTGAAGCAGGTTATAAGCTGTCTGTTTGGACTCTAACCCACCCACTGCATCACACTTGTGCATCCTTACCTCACTGTTGAGAACACTGAAGTAACTGCATGGAGACATGTAGCTCTCTAGAAATTCACTAAATAAAGACTATACATTTATTGTAGCTAGAGCATTTCAAACATGAGATGCTGCTATACCTGGACCAGTATGGTGTGTGGAGTCCAGTAGACACTGTTACCGTATTTTTCTATAGCACAGCATTTGCGACCAAAGAGACATTCAATCCCTGTACTGAAGGACGGAGGCAAAAATGCCCAGGGTTCTTTAGGGCATGTCTAAATTGCAGTGAATGTTACATTGCTTTAAGCACATGTGGCAGGTCATTTCATATGTTGGCTTTCAGTTCTGATTCTTTTATTCAAGGGCACCACCCCTTGAAATATATTGTTTCATTAACTGTTTCATTTTTTTGATGAGCAATGGTGGACTTAACAAGTAGAATGCTTGCTGACAGCGCCTTAAATTGTTTACACTCTGCCACTGGAAACCAACGCAACATAGGCAGTACCAATGAGATGTGATTCTTATGTTTCTTTCTGTAAGAAACCTCAGTTGCATTTGACAGATGTTGCAGGTGTTCCAGCAAGGACTGTAAAAGCCAGAGTGAATGTTGTTCATTACAGTAATCCTTGACAGCTCTGTCGGTAGTCGATATGAGAAGGAAGCAGAGAAATGAAAATATCAAAGAATCGTGGTATACAAAAATCTTGCATTAACCACAAGCGTACTAGGTAGCATAATGGTCATATCTGAGTGTCTTATAACTCCTAGATTATTCACTTTCATAACAGGGAGTGGATGTAAACCTTCAGCCAAATCACACAATACCATTGAAAGAGAGTATCCCAATATCAGCTCAGTTTGGGCCAGGTTCATTCTCAATTTCTTTAGACAAATCCAGTAATCAACTGTGTTTCACGTAGCGTAAGCGTAACTCACAGAAGCTAACACATCACTGGAATGGTTAAGAGTTGGCTCAGAATATGAAATTAGGACCCTATACAGTGCTCCACTGCCTTTGGGCTATGTCGGCGCTAAAGAAATACAGTATACATACGTACATACAGGACAGTATGGTAAGGAAGTTTTCTGAACATATACATGACACATGATTGAAATGTTTGGCTCAAGGAGGTAAAGTGATTTGTCCAGAACGGTATGCTTTTTGACCAAGTGGCAATTCCAAAAGTAGAAACTGGGACTCTTGGTCCCAAGGACTCAGAGTCCAAGGTTGAGCAACATAATAACTCAACCATCCCAAGTGTTGGAACTGGCACTTTCTTGTTGGCTGAGGTGGTGCCATAGGTAGGCAGAACCTATCACTCCCGTCAGGCGTAAGTGATTACACTCACTGTATAACCTGCACGCACCCTTGGGTAGCTTGGCACTGAGCAGTCAGGCTGATCACAGAGGCAATGTGAAAAGCATTGGCACAGCACTCTCACACAATAAATACACTGAGCATCACAAAAGAGACTTCACACGTGGTGTATGTAAATAAAGTTTGTATTTAACACAAACATTAATTAACACAACATGAACATCAGGTATTTCTTGGCACACATCAAATTTGGAAATATTACTAGCAGTAGTAGGCCCAACCGTGTTAAAATGACATCAGTAGTATGCACACTTGGGAAAGATCCTACTTTACCCCCCAGCAAACCCTTATGCGGTGCGAAAAATTGTCAGAATTAGACCCACCCTGGCAATTATTACAATTTAATACAACACAGTTATAGGGTGCCCCCAGATCACAACGATATCAGCAATGTATATACACAGATAATTATAATACTTTTAAACAGCACCGTGGGCCAAGGACGCAAGGGTAAAATCCAATGTCAAACATAGTATTCTTTTGGCAAAGAATCAATGTGTAAAGCAACACCGCCGTGCAGTGTAATTAATGACAGGCGGTCCTCATACAGTCACTCTCACATACTCACTCAGCACCGCTAAGCGGTGCAATGGATGTCAGGCAGGTCCGTATGGAGCACACTCGCACACACATGCACAGAGCACTGTAATGCGGTTCAACTGATATCTGGCAGGTCAGGTGATAATACAAATGTGGACCCCGTGGCCCACACCCTTCAGCTAACCCCAACTGCCCTACGCCCATGGGTTGGAGATAAAAAACCCTCCCCCTGGTACGAGGCCGATTGTGGCCGGGGTCACACTTAGGGTCCCAGGGAAGAAGGTGGGGGTAAGGTAGCTGGGCTAATTAGGTGTCAGTTGACAAATGGGGGTTTGGCCACCACGCTGGAAGTTCACCCACGGTATGCAGAGCAGAAGCAGGCTGAGGGCGATAGTCGTTCAATGAATTGGCCTTCTGGCTCCAGTCCAGTTCAGTGAAGCACAGGCGGGGATCATGCAGTCTCTTGACCCGCTTCCGATTTCTCACTGAAGCCCAGTCAATTACTCTCACCACCTAGGACCGATCCGGACAATGCTATCTGGCAACACAAAGTCGTTGGACCGGGTGAGGAGAGGGCAGTTGATCCGCCCCACTGAGGGCACTAAAGGAACAATCGATGAATGGGGGTGAAGCAGGGGAGCCTCTTGGAAGAAGGAGGACAGACAGACGTCAATCAAAGTAGCACCCAGGCAATCGGGGCACAACGGAACATGAATCCGCTTTTCCTCACCTCCCTGGAAATGAGGCACAATGTCTGGTGCGCATTGATATGAGTCGCACTAGACAGTTCCGGTCACACACAATGAAGAGTCAGAAACTCAGCACCTCCCTGGAAATGAGGCACAACATCTGGTGCGCATTGATCTCAGTCACACCAGACAGTTCCAGTCGCACACAACGAAGAGTTGCAAATTCCATACCTCCCTGGAAATGAGGCACAACGTCCGGTGCGTGTTGATACGAATCGCACCAGACAATACCGGTCACACACAATGAAGAGTTACAAATTCTGTACCTCCCTGGAAATGAGGCACCACGTTTGGTGCACATTGATACGAGTCACACCAGACACTACTGGTCACAGACAACGAAGAGTTGAAAATTCCGTACCTCAGTGGAAATGAGGCACAACGCCTGGTGTGCATTGATACTGGTCGCACCAGACAATTTCAGTCACACACACTGGTGCAAGTTTAGCAGTGCCGCATGAGGTAGAATGAGGCACTTCTACAGGTATGCCCTCTCTCCAGGGGTCGCAACCTGTGAATCAGACACTGCACGCAATGAGCATGCAGTCGGCATGTTGCATGAGAGAGATACAGCACGATCGATGAAGCAGGCCAATCTGGGTCCTGCAGCAGGTGAATCCACTCACCACCAAGACGCTTATGCGTGTTGAGGCCCCCACAATGCAGGGGCCACACTCCTTAGATGCGGGCAACACTTTTGGGGCTCCACCCAAGGCAATACGTTATCCAGGCACAATACTTCGCTCCACGCTCACGCCGCACTACCAGTTGGGAGCCAGCAGACGATGTGGGCACTTAAGAGGGCACTGCTCTCAAGGTGTCATACATAGATGGTGTGGGTCCCTCGCGGGAGGTCTTTGATGTCCCTAAGACCTCCACAAGAGAACAGGGGGCAAGCTAACAAGCCCTTGGAGAACAACACTTCAGAGGTGCCACACAGCAGCAGGTAGTCAGCCAAGGCCAGCCACTAATCAGGAAAGGTGCATGGTCCCTTCCAATGGTAGTAATCCTACTTTGTGCACAACAGATTCCTCTGGCAGTGTGCACCACACAGTTCAAGGATGTCCGGTCCCACGCCACGACAAGTATATCTCTCCTGCTGAAGTATGGCACCAATAGTTATACTGAAGTGTGCTTTTGAAGTATGGGGTGGTTCAGAGGGCTTCCTTTGAACCACACGTCTCCCCTAAATTTCAGTCCTGTTTGCCATGAGGCCGTGGAATGCAGATCTTAATCTTTAAAGGGGCCACGATCTGGCTTCCCAGAGGCCAAGTGTCAAAACCTCTCCCTCCAATCTATCCAGCCAAGCCCTCAAATGGCAGAGGTCTGTTGTTCCAGTTACATGCCCAATGTGTATAGCTGATGCTGGGGAATGCACAGATGTGCTCCCCCAGTCTCCAGTGTGGACTGGAGTCAAACTAAAAGGCACACACAGAGTTCTAGAGCAGAGAAATAGCCACTTTTTAGAAGTGGCATTTCTAAGCTATTAATGACAAATCCACCTTTAACACAGGAGAGGGTTTGTCATTGTGAATCCAATGACAGGACACATTATGAGACTGCTCCACTGTAAGCCACTATTGCAGCTTGAAGTAATTTCAACCATTCCCCCATGTTAACCTATGGGAAGAGCAAACCTCATAGATAGTGAAAACACATGTGCATTCTTCACTACCTGGGCAGGGAACACATGTGTACCTGCCCTGCCTTTCACCTACCACTTGCTTCCCCCCTCAAGACATATCCTAGGGGTGATCTAGTGGTAGTGAAAGGTCCCCTCAGGAGTGGCCAGAGGTTTAGAAAGGCCAACCTGAGCATAAGTGTAAATGTGCACACATAGGCCTGCAATGTCAGGCTTGAGACATGTTTAAAAACATCACAGGTACAAGTGCGCGCACACAGGCCTTTAATGGCAGGTTTGAGACATTCAGGTAAGCACCACTTCCTAACATGTAGGAAAGGCACGTGCACTTTCACACTGCATTTACAGTGGGAAAGCGCCCCAAGCCCTAAGGCCACGAAAATAGAATCAGCAAAAACCAGGAGGAAAAAGCTAAAAGTTTAGGGAAACACTACCTCAAGAGTATCAGGTCTAACACCAAGTCATTCTACATGAGCAGAGTATCCTGGTTACACAGCACAGCTAGCATATCTAGACAGCTGTGGCACCTGCTTATGCTCTGTAGATCCAGCCATCGTAGTATATATATATATATATATATATTCACTGAAAAAACCATAGGTTTTAGGGACAGTTATAGTTACAAATTAGCATTAAAAAACCTTTGAAATTCACTGAAAAAACCATAGGTTTCAGACACGTTATAGTTACAAATTAGCATTTAAAAAACCTTTGAAATTCACTGAAAAAACCATAGGTTTTAGGGACAGTTATAGTTACTTGGACATTGCACTCGTACAAAACCCGTGAAATTCCCCCGTTATAGTTAGTCCAGGTAACTATAACTCGCGCCCCGCAATGCACTGCTGATGACGTCACTTATTACATCACTCATGACATGGTCAGTGACATCACTGATGACATCACTGATGACATCTCAAATGACATCACTGATGACATCATCCAGTGACTGTGTGTTTCTGTAAAGTTTAAATATTTTTAATATATATAGGAAAAGACGTATTGAAGAATGAGTGGGTGTGTAAGTGTCTGTATGGATGATTTAGTAGGTGTGTGACTGACTGTATAAGTGAGTGATTTAATGTATCTTACTGAATGCATGGGTTAGTGACTAAACTGGGTGAATGTCTGTATCCGTCTGTCTGTTGCTGTGTAAGTGGCTGCATATGTTTGTGAATAGCTACATGAGTGTCTATTTGAGTTATTGAATGCTTGTGTGAGTATCTGTATGGGTGCCTGAGTGTTTGTGTGGGAGGGGTGTGTGCGACTCTGTGCATAGATGTGTGAGTGGGCGATTCACTGGGTGGATAGTTTCAAGAGTGCATCTATGATAGACTGTATGGGTGGATATGTGTGTGTAAGAGTGTGTTAGTGAGTGAATGTATGTCCCAGTGGTACATGTGTGAGTAACTACATATGTGAAAGGCAGAATATATGTGTGTTATAGTATTTAAATGGCTATAAGTGAGAGTGTGTGATAGTGAGAGTGGCTGTATGGATGCGTGTGTGCTTGTATCAGTTATTGTATAAGAGCGTAAGAATGTGCTAGTATTTGTATGATTAAGTGAGCTGGTGTGTGTATAACTGTATAGGTGAGTAAATGGCAGTGTGTTTAATTATTTGCATGACTGACTAGGTGTGTGAGTACCTCTATGGATGAGTGGCGGTGTTTGAGTGTTTATATAGGAGTAAGAGTGCATATGATAGTCCTGTACTGAGTGACCATAAGTATGAGTGACTGTACGGGTGAGTGAGTGGATGTGTGTGTGTAGACCTAAGAATCAGTGAGTGGGTATGTAGTTATTGGTGTTGGAGTGTCTATGGTTTTGCGAATGGCAGTCTGTAATTTAGAGTGGGTGTATCAAAAGTTATATTAGGGTGTGAGGAGCTGCATCAGATTATCACAAGGATGATGTCATCAGTGATGTCATTTGAGATGTCATCAGTGATGTCATCAGTGATGTCACTGACCATGTCATGAGTGATGTAATAAGTGACGTCATCAGCAGTGCATTGCGGGGCGCGAGTTATAGTTACCTGGACTAACTATAACGGGGAATTTCACGGGTTTTGTACGAGTGCAATGTCCAAGTAACTATAACTGTCCCTAAAACCTATGGTTTTTCAGTGAATTTCAAAGGTTTTTAAATGCTAATTTGTAACTATAACGTGTCTGAAACCTATGGTTTTTCAGTGAATTTCAAAGGTTTTTTAATGCTAATTTGTAACTATAACTGTCCCTAAAACCTATGGTTTTTTCAGTGAATTTCAAAGGTTTTTAAATGCTAATTTGTAACTATAACGCGTCTGAAACCTATGGTTTTTTCAGTGAATTTCAACGGTTTTTTAAATGATAATATTTAGTTGTAAGATTTTTACATGTATTGTTTTGATACTAATTTTCTACAGATGTTTATCTGTTTAATTTACATATTTTGTTTTAAAAAAATATTTATATATTTGTAATATAAATCGCAAAAAAATGTTTTCGAAAATATTGTAACATAAATATTTTTGTTTTGTTTTATAATTTGTTAATAAATGTAATTTTTTTTTTTTTTTTTCCGGCAGGATTTGCGCACCCTGAGCGCACCCAACGCGTTTACACCAGGGGCCGTGCTGGGAGTCGCGCACCCAACGCGTTCACACTAGGGGCCGCGCTGAGCGCGCGCTGGGTGCGCGACTCCTTATATTCCCGTAAAAATTTTGATAGCTCCTATCACTAATTTGTATTCTCCCGGGGACCCCATCCCCGGGGTTTATACATAATGATGGAGACCGTGAGGGAGCCCCAATGCCCCCACGGTCCCGCCGGCTCCCCTCGTTCTTCGAGAGCCGGCATTGCTTTCCCACATGGGGAGCTGCTGACATGCAGCTCCCCGTGTGGAAAAGCAATTTGCTTTAGATATTGAAAGAGAGAGCAGGTTTCCTGCTCTCTCTTCCAATATCCAAAGCAGTTGCTATGGCAGGACGGGAGCCGCGAGGCTCCGTCCTGCCATAGCAAACTACAGTGTCCCGGGGTAGGCACCCCGGGACACTGCAGGAGCCGGCCCTGGGGGTGGTGGTCCCCAGGGCCATCAAGGGCTCCAGGAGGGGCCGCGCGGCCCCCTCCCATTCAGTACATAGCCCCGGGAGGTGGTGGTCCCGGGGCTCTGAGAGTCGTAACGGACCCCCATATTAAAATGTTTAGTGCCCCGGGAGGTGGCGGTCCCGGGCGTGTGGGAGGCTGGAGCCCCCACACAGGTTGTCCAATTTTTTTAAAAAAGCCCGGGGAGGTGGTGGTCCCGGGGCTGCGGGAGGCTCAGAGCCCTCCCGCACCATTTTTCCAAAAAGCCCGGGGGTGGCGGTAGAGCCCTCCCGCACCATTTTCCAAAAAGCCCCGGGGGTGGCGGTCCCCGGGGCTTGGGGGCCCTTTGAGGCCCCCACACATTAAATTATCCCCCCACCATGCCCCCGGGACTTGGGCCACCCGGGGCCAATTAACATCGAAGCGCGGAGACCGCGCTCGATGTTTTCCGGCAGGATTCGCGCACCCTGAGCGCATCCTGCCGATTTTTAAAAAAATAATAATTTTTTTGCCCAGGGGTCCTTGTGGGACCCCTGAGCAAACCTAGGGGTCAGGGTGTTTCTACCCTGCCCCCTTTGTGCGCTTTGCGCACTTGTTTCTGTCCCTCGGTTCTACCGAGGGACAAAATGGCTGCCAACATTTCCTGAATCGGAATGTTGACAGCCAGCTGACAGCCAATTAACATGCAGCTCGTGATCGGGACGGTGCGCGCAGGGTGCGCTGAGGGTACGCGGACCCTACTCGGCCATAGATATCACTAACTTTTTACTTTTCATTTTCTCAGCAACTACTGAACGGATTTACACCATTTAACAAAAGGGTTCTTTCTGAACCAAGAACTACCTCTTTGCCAAATTTGGTGTAATTCCGTTCAGCAGTTCAGGCTGTAGCCGTGTCTAAAGTTTCCTATGGAAAAATGCATGGGAAAACGCGTTTTGGGACCCCCTTTTTCTCGGCCCCCGCTTGACGTATCACCCCGAGACTTTCAGGGTAGGAGCGGACCGGAGCGCCCCACGAAGTTTGAAAATTTCGCGAAGATACGTCAACCGGCAAGAGAGTTATTTCAAATAGAATGTCACGGATTTCCTATGGATAATAGGTTGTAACTATAACTATCTACTGGCGACCGCCAGTAGATAATATATATATATATATATATATATATATACATATATATATATATATATATATATATATATATATATATACACACATACAGTGTTGTCTTTTGTGCCACACAGCACACTGCTGTATCATGAACCCCAATAGCTCCTTCATCATAGTAGTGTTATGCCACCCCTCACCGCAGACATACCCGTCCTTCCAGGGTGGATTCCTTGAACTCACTGTTAGGATTATGAGTGCTAGGATTATGAGTGCTTCGGTTTGTGGGTAGACAGTCCTACTCACCTCCCCAAGAACATCCAGACCCCCAGCTTCACTGCATCTGGGTCTTAAGGCCTTAAGTATCAAAATGTGTCCAGTCGGTGTCAGAGCCCTCTCACGCCTGTGTGTGCGTGCGATAAGAAAATTTCAAACAATATCAAGTGAATTTCAGCCTATCTGAAATTCTTCAGTCATTAAGGTCTCCAATTTTTTTTATGAGACTCATGGAATACATTTCACCAGTTAAAAGTACTTTTTACACAGACCTTCTTAGTACTCATTACTTCTTGTACTGCAAGATTCTGCACCTCCCGAAATCAAGACACCACCCTCTGTTCTCTCTGTCTACTCGTGCCCGTCATTCTTACTGATTATGATCCACACACAGTACATGCCTAATACACACATGATCCACTTGTCCCGACTGATACTAAAGAAACATGCATTCAACGCACAAATGTGCCTTTCGTGGCGCCTTGTGGCAAAGAATGCATGGGCTTATTTCGGCTTTTTTTCATGAAGGGAAGGAGAGTGGACTTGAAAGAATGGATTGACCAAAACACATGGCCTTTACGTGATGCTGTGATCATTTCTCTGGGCCGCTGCTGACCTATATAGCTAGCTACTATTCCTCTTTATAATTATCAACAGCCCTCGAGGGCTAGAAGCAGAACACGGGGGTGGGGTCTGCCCAGCACAGCATTTTCTATGTTTGTACAGCCCTGCCATAAAATCTGTGTTTTGCTACAAATGAACCCTAAGCCGGTTTCTCCTTAGAAAGGAAATGTTTGTATGTTCTTTATCAGGAAGTGATCCTGTAAACATGCCAGATGCATCAGAGACAAGTTGTTTGCTACTTATATATCAACTTAACTAGACAGGTAGGAGGTATGTGCCATATTGCAAACCCCATCCTCCACCGTTGACGTCAGCAGTCACGTGTGAGAGGTCTACACCAGGTTACATGAGTTGTTTGCAGCTGAGTAGATCTATATTAGGTTCTGGGTGGCTCGATGATTAGGAACCGAGAAATGGCATAAACTGCAACCAAAACATTAAAGTACCACATACCATTATCAGGCCCCTGGTATAATTCTTTCACATGGGATTCCAATGTGAAACACTGAGAGACAGAGACAGGCCCCCTCCAGAGGCTTCAGGCTAGACGAGGCTGGGTGCGGGGCCTGTCAAATGGACCACTCATGACACGCCAGAGTATCTTATGCAAGAGTATTGCTTGGTGGCTATTCACACCTACTTTTAGCACCTAGAGACTGTGCAGCTAGACTTGTGTGCCATAAGGGTCATTATTATTACAACAAATCATTGCCTAATTGGAAATAACTTTGTTTTTTATGGTGTGTTGAAAACGTGTGAAGGCTTCTTACCTTTGCTGTACATCATGTTTCCATCTCAATGCTGAATAGCCCTTGGAGGGCACTGGCGGAAGCTGATCCTGGATGTCTAGTAGTCGTTAAAGAACTGAATGAAAACTAGAGAACTCTGAATGAATTAAAGTCCCTTTAAAGTCATTTGGGTCAGCACGGAAGCTTTGGTTTGAAGCTGCCAGCTAAATTGAATGTGACAATCTTTAAGAAACTATGGGGCATATTCTCAAGGACATATCGCCAAGTTATCGGCACTTTAGCGCAGCAAAAGTGGCGAAAGACTTATCGCCCCATTCTCAAGCTGGTGCAAACTGCCCATATCGCCAGTTTTCCAGCGATAGCTGCCGCAAAAAACATCGCCACGGATGAGAGAGACAACTAACGCTAATGATATGCAGAGTAGGCGTTCCCGTGCAAAAACACACGAAAACACCACTTCGCGATATTCACAACGACCAGCCAGATCTGCGATGCGACCCAAAAACAGGCGATAAGGCGCGTTAGGATTTAACACCTGTCTTTTACTGGTGTTAAGCAGGACGACTACCTGCAGTATGAAAGGGAGCCCAGGCCAGAGCCACACCTGAAGACCAGCACATGTCATGGAGACACTGATCGTGCAGCTCGGAGACCCGAGAGGACCACAACACCCACCGCCACCACCCCCGCCCCCTCCCGGAACACCCCCCCGACTACCACTGAGGCAGCGCAGAACGGGACAGCGGACGTTCCAAAAACGGCATGGCCCCTCAGCCACACAATAGCAGAATGTGGGGAGAGGTGGGAACCAAGTATGTGTGAAGGAGGCAAGTCACCCATGAATAAGAATGCACACAATGCCAAGTGTGGCGGTGATGTGCCGGACAGACCTCAGTATGAAGAGCACAGACCTGTCCATATGGACATATACTGCAGGTGTTTGTAGTGTTGTGGACAGTGGACGCAACCATGTTACCTCAGGCAGTGGGGAAGACCTCAGTCATGTAGCTGTGCCGTCCCCCCCTGTAAGCGTAAGCGGAGTGGGCTCGTCCGGCGTACGCCAGTCCAGCGTAGGAGTGTGAATAAATAGGCCGGGGCTCTGGGCCTGGTTCACTTCCGGGATGGCCAACGCATCTGTCAGGGTGGCGCCCCTCACCCTGCCACGAGGCCTCCGCCGTGACTGCCACCCCCCTCAGTCCATCGCTGGCCTCCGCGACACAGCCCCCAGCGCACCCAGCCGCACAGCACCACGGAGTTATGTGTGTGCTGGATACTGCCTCCGGCCTACACTGCTGCCAGCAGGGCTCACAATTCAGATCGAGTCGCGATTGCAGATGACGCAGTCCAGTAGGCAACAGACATTGCTTCCAGTGCGGCCCGCTCAGACCACGCATCATCGCTGGCTGCGCACCCCCTGAGCGCCACAGGTGCCACTAACTCTGTGCACCACAAGTCAACGCCACGTGGCCTTATTAAGGCAGAATTCAATAGGCAAAAGACATTGCTCCCAGTGCGGCCCGACCGGATGACGCATCATCGCTGGCAGCGCACTAGCTGAGTGCCACAGGTGCCACTAACTCTGTGCACCACAGCTCATGGACCCTTTATGATTGAGTTACGTGCTGTGGACTGCGGACGCAACAATGTCCCCTCAGGCAGTGTGAAAGACCTGGGACGATGATGATGAAGATGAGGCAGGTGTAACACACCACAGTGCAGCTGCGGCAGGAATATCCCGAAGGGACACAATCATTGACAATTTCTCCACATGAGCACGCTCAGCTCTGGTGCCCCTAGCTCAGTGCACCACAAGTCATGGCCCCTTCTGATGGAATATTGGGTGACATCTGGACTTCCTCCGGCTACCTCCATGATGCTTCGCAGTTGTTTGTGTTATGTTGGTGTTTTCTGTTTCCACTTTAATAGTGATCACTGTTCAAGTTGTTGCCAGCACCAACCACTCCCTGAGGGCTGGCTCACACTCATCCCACACCCATCCAGCACAGGCGTCACTGGATATGAGATCCTGGTAATAAAAAGGGGCCGGGCGCACGTGCCCGTAGCCAGTTCCACTATCTATCTAAGTGTGTCCGTGTGTTCATTATGCATGAATGATGGCCCCGGGCCCTACCACATTACATTGTGCTGTGGACAGCGGACGCAACCATGTCACCTCAGGCAGTGGGTAATAGCTTGGACATGTAGCTAAGTCGTCGTCCCCTGTAAGCGACAATGTTGCAATGTAGCATGCACCCGGAGGGCGGGCTTGCATGAACGGAGTAATGAAGGAGCGCAAGACCACTCGGGGTCCAGGATCATACATGCCAAGTGTTGTGTGTATCTGTATTGCCGCAGCATGAGCAAAATGCCCAGCCACATTAGCAGCGCCAGTTCAGCCAGGCATGTACTCTACATCTGTGTCGGTCCTATCCTTGACATAGGCCTACACTTACGTGGCCCACCACCTTCAACGGCCAACATCACAGTGTCGTTGTCAGGCTTGTGGACATGCGCAGAGAGGCATGGCAATACTGTGCCATAGGAGTGCAAGTGATGCAATCGCGCAGCGCACATAAGTAAATGGGTTCGGGGGAGGGAGGAGCAGCTGTGAGGCAACGTAACACACAGTGATGCCGCTCATATGCCACATGCAAGTCATGTCAATAATGAATCCCAAAGTCGCACTCATCCCACCCCACCCCCAACAAGCCACTTCACATTCCATGAATGCAAGCAGATTACAAACTTACACTAGGGATGAAAGCCCCTTTGTCTGAACTATCAGGCGGAAGCACATCTGCACCGCCGACCTCGGAATTGCATGTGCCCGGCACCCCTGACAGCTGATGCCGACTCCCACACTACGCACAGCCCGACGAGAGACCAACGTATAAACACCCAACACACACGAGTCCTTGCTCAAAGTTATCTTGCATGGAATGGCCTTCACACTTACTCCCACAACATCCCAGGCGTACAACCGGTGCACACTAAAACAACTCATCCGAGATGTGGCATTTCATCCACAGAACTGCCGCAGGTCAGAACAGTGCCGCTTCAACAAGAGCCACTAACGCAATGGCCGAACATTCCGGGCACATGCACAACCCCTGTCACGTGGAACTGTACCGTGCACGAATGCTGCATTTACTGGGGGCATTGCCATTTGCAGTGCTGCGGATCAGTTACCGGCTAAGCTTCCGTCTTGCCAACGTCACCTGCGTTCAGCCTGTGTTGCATTGTCGCTTGTGCATGTTCGAGTGGTCCATGGATGTCAGCCTATCCAACAGGACGGTAGCTGAACTGGATTTTGACATGTGTGTGCGCCCCCTGTTGGCCCACGACCAGGAGTGTCACCGTGATACCCGTTTATGGGATGCCTTGATACTTGGCATACATGCTGGCAGCTGTACCTGGGAGACTGCACAAATCCTCATGTGCAGTGACCATATTGAACCGCTCCCCTATTGGGCAGTAGTGCTAATTGGTGTAAGGGGGTGGACACAGCACATCTGTCCGGACCTGCTAATGGATCGCCTCGCCGTCCTGTTTGATGAAGTCGACAACGACCTCATGTTGGAAATGTTAGCCTACGAAGCTGCAATCGCTTTCATGGACGAGTAGCTACGTACCTGCAGCCACAACTGAGTGGAACACATTGCACATGTCCCGACACCTTGTTGCATCTTGGAGATCTGGTCACATATCCCACGACAACAGTGGACATGGCGGCATTCGCCTGGACCCCGAATACATGAGCGGACAACAACGCGGCTTAACACGCACCTGTGAAAGGTGAGGCACTCCCCCGGAGTGGACAGCGGCGCTTGGCAATGTTCCTCATTCTGACATACTGCTGCATTGGTCTGCATGTTGTGGCACTTATCTTGCCCATACTGACACGCATATGCTAATAAAGTCTATGCACCGTCACTTGTATTCAACTGTGATGAGTGTTGATTTGAGAGACAATGTGTGTCTCAATGCCTATCTGGGTCACAGCCATGCATGCGCATTGATAGCATTACCCAGGGAGTGCCCCTTTTGTGGAATCACTGTCCCTACATTAATCCATACTTTCATTCTTGAATGATCATGGCCATGACACATCTGTGTGAAGTTGAATGTTTTATTCACATTCAGTGGAGTGTTGGAGCTGGACCAGTTCAGGGCCATGCAAACCCCACTTTACATTGTTGGCCCGTGGAGGGCCAGCCAGAGTCCTTTCGGGATTGACAAGTTCATAGGGAGTGGAAGACTACAGTCCACAGTGTGATTGCTGTGTCATTGGTAACCACACCAAATATGGCAGTCCATGTCGAGGTCCAAGGTGAGTGTCGCTCAGTGTATGGGGGGACAGTGGGAGGTGTTATTCCAGGGCATGATGCAGAGGGCAGAACCAAGCTGAACACGGCCATATGGCGGAGATGAATGCTACCACATCATTCTAGCCACAAAGCCAGATTCATCATCATCTTCGTCCTCTGATGTGTCAGGTGCCTCACATGCGGGTGGTGGTGTTCTGTCTACATCACTGTGTGGCAGTGACACATCAGGGGACGGAGGTGGGAAGTCTGCCGCACTGTGTGGCACTGACACTTCAGGGGAGGAGATGTGGATGTAGTAGTAGCACCAGCATCCATCCGCGCCAGGCCTTGTGGTGGCAATGCCATGACGAGGATCTGCAGGGCATGGAAGATCACAGCTACATCTCGCTGGTGTGCAGCCATGGCAAATATTCTTTCCGCCTGCATCCGCTCCAAGCTCTCCATCATTCTCCTTATGTGTCCCAACTCCCGGCTGACATCGCTGGGGCCACTCTGACTAGACAGTTGTTCTTGTCTCAGAGGCATGACTCCAGCGATGTCAGCCATGGCTTGTCGTAGAGCAAGGAGTGGACAGTGGGTGTCCGTTAGGGACTGTGAGTGGTCCCTGATGGCACTTAGACACCAACGTATGGCATCTAGGTGGCTGCCATGAGGTCGAACCCCACCCACAGCTGGTCAGCCATCTCCTCCTGGCACCCTAACACACGGCGTTGGAATGCCATGTGTTGGTCGTGGGGGTCCTGGGAGACAGCCGTGGTGGTGGGTGTTTCCTGCTGTGTGGCCTGTGCAGGGGGTGGGGTCTCATGGATGCAGCTGGGCTTCCCTGCTCCTGGAGGTGGGGTGCCGGAGCTGTCCCTGAGCTGTTGGAGTGCGTGGGTGTAGATGTTGGGGAGGTCCTCTTCATCATCAGTGCTGTGTTGTTGGGTCTGCTCTGCAGGAGGTGCTGATTCTCCCTCTGCAATGTGAAGGGAAATGCAGATTGACATTGTGTTCACATGTATGTTCACGCATTGTACAAGTTTACTGTCGGACTGCATGGCAATGTACATTGTGACTGTGTATGAGGAGACGCCTATTTGAAGCGGGACACTTGGCATTTCTACACCATCAGGGATGTGAGGTTGTACTTGTACATTGTCATCTCACAGTTTCCTGCTATGCCAAATGCGAATGGCCATTTTCTACACACAGGCGGCAGCAGTTGTGTCCTCTGTGCTGTTGTGAAAATGTTTCAGTTTATACCACATTGTTGTCAATGTTGGGGTGCTCTGCATCTGTGCTGCATTGTGGGTGAGTAGCCCCTTCGGGTCTGATTTGGCTGGCCCTTATCCCTTTCAGGCGGTGTGCCTTTCACTTCTGTGCTTATGCAGTGCTGAGATGTTGCAGACTTGGGTAAATTGGGCCCTTGATCGGAGTTGTGACTCTTGAGCATGGTTTGTCCGCAGATGTGCTATACTTACTTGTGCATGTGTGCCATTGTGCCCATCTCCCCCCGTCCCCCCAGTCCCTGGTCGTTACTCACCCTGTTGCTGTTGGCTCAGGTCATGTTGTGCAGTGTCCAGTCCCCCGACTCCTGCCACCGTCTCCCCAATGATGGTCCCAGGCTGGTCCTCCGTGGGGCTTGTGGGGTTCTGGTTGTCCTCTGTACTTGCTCCGGCTACCTCCATGGTGCTTCACAGTTGTTTGTGTCTTGTTTGTGTTTTTGGTTGCCGCTTTTATAGTGATTTTGGCCGCCTGACTTGTGGGACTTGCAGGCTGGCGCAGCTTATCGCTGGTTTTGTATCGCGGTTGGGCCCATCGCGACTTTTTTCACGTTTGGGTTTAGATTTTTATCGCCGTCCTAGTAATGTTATCGCGGCCATTTGACGCGTTATCGGGTGACTATCGCATGTTACCGCCGTGTTGTGAATAGGACGTTAACACGGAGTTATTTTCCCGCGATAGACGGCGATATGGAAACGTGCGTTAGCCTTTTTTGGCGATGATTATCGCACGTTCTTGAGAATATCCCCCTATATGAAGTAAAACTGTGGTCACAAAAAGCAGTCCCAATTTGTGTACCGATTTTTTGCAAACACTAAATTATTTTGCAAACTTACTTATAAAACTACTTCGGCCTGCCTAATAAACATTCATTAGGCAGGTTGCAACTTGCGGTTCCCTCTGATTGGCTACAAACAAACGAACAGTGGCCTTCAAGGGACAGGAAACCACCATGTCTGTCTTTGCAAAGGGACCAGGGCTTCTTTTAAAAAAACATATGTTTTCAATTTTGAAAAACCAAAGTGAGAGTTGGCAATGGTCCCCTTGACCACTGCCTGCTTGCTCCCTGTGAAGCTGCCACCCCAATTTGAAAAGGGGACCCCTTCATGTTAGACCTGACATCATTGGCGTGGTTTTCCCCTTAACTTTTTGCCTTCAACCCTCCTATTATACTGACTTTGTTTTTGCTGGCTTTAGGACTCTGCACACTTCAATACTGACAACCAGTGCTTATTCTCTCTCCTTAAAACATGGAAATATTTGTTTATACCAAATTGGAATATTTAATTTATTTGTAAGTCCTTATTAAGGTGGCACTACCCATGCCCATGGCCTGTAAATTAAATACTACTAGTGGGCCTGCAGCACTGATTGTGATACCCACATAAGTAGTACTCTAAACATATCTCAGGCCAGCCATTGCAGCCTTTGTGTGCAGTTCGACCTGGCAAAATAGACCTTTAGCTAGGCCCAAACACTCCTTTTTAATATATATGTCACCCACAGGGTAGGCCCTGGACAGCCCAGAGGGCAGGTTGCAGTGTATTTAAAATGTTGGACATGTACTTTCAAATTGTACATGTCCTGGCAGTGAAAACTCTTAAATTCGTTTTTCACTACTGCAAGGTCTACTTCTCTAATAGGAGAACATTGGATTTCCCATATTACATTTAATACGTGTAATTTACAAATAGGAACAGGTAACTGGTTCATGTTTGGCGTCTTTGGAATTATAATGAAAAATCCTAACTTAAGGTGAAGTTGGATTTTAAATTACAATTTTGATAACGTCACTTTTACAAAGTTTACATTTACCTGCCTTAGCCATTTGGTGCCTGAAGCCTGTCTCTGGGTCACATGACTGTGTGTAGTTGACAGTTGGGCTTTGTGTATTCCTCCTACACAGTCACACACAATGGGGAACTTAGGTGTGCCTGGATGGGCCATCACTAGCAGGATGGGAGGGGGAGCTGGGCATGCCCCACTTACACTTGAATAGGCTGTGTCCTGTCTCCATACAAAGGGCTGCGTACCCCCTGTAGCCAGGAATGCAGGGCACCTGTGCACTTCAAAGGCAAGCCTCTAAAGCTTCACCTCACTTCAAAGGCACAACTGGGTATACATATTGGACGTCAGACACCTACTCTTCAATACACGTCTGGACCTATGGATACTCAGGAAGAAGGACTGTTATGCTCCTGAAAGGACTGCCACTCTTCAAGACTGCTGCTCTGAAGGACTGCTGTCCTGCTGTGCTGATCTGCTGTCTGCTGCCTCCTGCCTGGGTGAGAAGGATTAGACCTGCATCTCTTGAACCCAGAACCCCAGACTGACTCCAAGGGCTAGTTGGCTGGCTTCCTTATCTGAAGCCGCAAGGACACAAGAGGCTTTCAACAACCTATCACCTGCACCTGGACTCTGCCAACTGTGAGTCTGCCCTGACAAGTGGTGCCACCCCACTCCTCTACCCTTGTAAATGGGACTAAGGTGCTCTGTTAGCCTCTGTGGATCCAGCGGAACTGATGCATCTCCTCTGCTGCACGGCGGCACAACCCCGAGCAGAACTGACACATTGCCGTTGCTGCATGGATTGGACCTGTCACAAAGACCCGCGTCGCTTCTGCAGCCTCTTCGGAACTGCTGCAGCGGGATGCATCATTGACACAAGCCCGTGCATCCCTCATTGACAGCAGTCTTGGCGACTATGCCGGACACTGCATCGCAGCCTCGCAGCTCCCCGGATTCGATGCAATGCTCCAATTGCGTGAAGCATACTTGATGTCGGACTTCTCATCACAAGCCCTCATCCACTGGATCTTCGATGATGATGCAGGACCTCGGACCGCAGCCTTACTACACCTCAGAACCAACGCATCTCTTCAGCTCTGTGACACAGCTTCAACAAGGGAACCTAGCAATGCCCTGCAAACCACAATTTAAGGTACTTTGTTCAGCTAGGCCTAACTAGGTCACCGTAGCCGGCCCGCACTTCATCGCAGTTGGCCTGAACTTGTGGCTTTAGCCCTGTCTGTTTCGACCAGATATCCACAGTTGGCACTTTGTACTATATGGCACTACTTTCACTAGAATATATATCTGGTTCTACTGGTTGGATTTTTGTTGTTTTGATCTTGTTTTATTTATTAAAGAAAACTCTATTTTTCTTGGTGTGGGATCCTTTTTTTCTGGTGTTTTCATTTTATTACTGTTTGAAGTGTTGCACAAATACTTTAAACATTGCCTCTAAGCCAAGCCTGACTGCTCTGTGCCAAGTTACCAGTGGGTTGAGCACAGGTTAATTTACATTTGGCTTGTGACTTACCCTGACAAGGATTGTGGTTGCTGCTTGACCAGGGCTCACACCCCAGTCAACCAACCACCCAAATTCTTACATCAGGCCTGCCATTGCAGCCTGTGGGTGAAGTATAAACTGCACATTCAACCTTTTGCCAGGCCTAAACCTTCCTTTTTAATACATATGTCACGCCTAGGGTAGGCCCTAAACAGCCCAGATGACAGGGTGCAGTGTATTTAAAAAGTTGGAAATGAGCTTTTAAGTTTTATATGTCCTGGTAGTGAGAAACATTTACATTAGTTTTTCACTACTGCAAGGCCTGCCTCTCCCATATGATAACATTGGTTTAACGTACTAAAGTTTAATAAGTGATAACTTTCAATTGGTAGGAATGTCAAGGTTGGTGTCTACAGAATTGGACTTTAAACCCCTCTTTAAAGGTAAAGTCGGATTTTAAGTCACTTATAGGAAGTTGCCATTTTCTTGTCCTAACCATTTGGGGTCTGCTGCCTGTATCCTGGGTCACATGACTAGATGTAGCTGGCAGTTGGCAGTTGGTCTTTGTATACTACACACAGGGAGTGAGAACATAGGTGTTGGTAGGATGGGCCATATCTAACTTGATGAGGGGGAGGTGCTGTCACCTACCACGCTTGCACATCATAAAGGCTCTGCCTGAGTGCTCTCACAAAGGGTTTGACACTAGTCTTTGACCCCAAACAAGCTGGGGCTAGTGCAGAAAATTCCAAGCTCCTCTGGGGATGGAAACCTCCAGAACCTTCTCACACTTCAAAGTGGGTGGCTGGAATAAATAATTGACCGTCAGACCCAACTCTTCAGTACACCTTTGGACTTGTGGAAGACTCAGAAAGACTGCTGTGCTGCTCTGCAAGAAGGACTGCTACTCTGCTACCCTGTTGCCTGGCTGCCCTGCTGCTTGAGTGAAAGGACTGGACCTGCATCTTGAACCCAGAACCATCAGATTGACTCCAAAGGCAAGTTGGCTGGACTCCTGAGTAGAGCCCCAGGGACAGAAAAGTTTCCAACCATCTTGAACCCAGAACCTAGACTCTCCCATCTGCAAGTTCTACCCCCCAGGTCATGACACCTCACTCCTGGACCCTTGAAAGTGGGCCTGAAGGAGCTCTGCCAGCCCTTCTGTGGTCTTGTGAAGCAGAACCAAAGCAGTGTGATGCATCTCTTCGCAGCCGCATCAGAACCGCTGCAGCTCGACGCATCCCACGCCAGACCTTGCATTGCAGTTCACAGTCTCCTCGGAACCATTGCTGCATGCTGCATCCTCGGTGCAGGCCTTTGCATTACAAGCCCCTCATCAACAGCATCCTTGATGACAAGGCAGGACTCCACATCGCAGCCTCGCAGCTCCTTGGATCCGCCACTGCAGAACGCATCATCAAACCTGGATCTTGAAACGTTCCACAAACCAGGATTTAAGGTACGTTTGTTCAGCTGGTCTGACTTGGTCCCTGTGGCTGGCCCAGACTCAATTGCAATCAGCCTGAAATTGTGACTTTGTCCTGGTCCAACATGACCAGATAACCACAGTTGGCGCTTTGAGCTTTAGGCACCATTTTGACCTAAAACCTTGAAATTGCATATCTCCCGTTAAACTAATTGGATTTTTGTTGTTTTGGTCTCGAAAAATTTATTAAATTGTATTCTATTGTTTTTAAAACTGGTGTGGGACTTTTCTTGTGTTGCGTTTTCATGTTATTCCTGTATGAAGTTGTGCCTAAATACTTTACTCATCACCTCTAAATTAAGCCTGACTGCTTTTGTGCCAAGCTACCAGAAGGTTAAGCACTAGTTAATTTAGGGTTGTTCGTGTTTCACCCTGACAGACTCTGGTTGCTGCTTGAGTAGGGTTTCATCCCCCAACTAACAGCCCAATTTCCAACATAGGACATATGTTGCCACTTCAACCTTCATTAATATCCATGACATCAATGTGGTGTCCTGAGGTAAGCACTCTGGTGTATATTAAGGGGAATTCTGGCCCAGTCTGTAAGAGTGCTGATGTCCTACAATTAGCAGTAGATGTGCACTACTCAGCCTCTGCCTTCAATGAATGAATGAATGGTTGGTTTCCATATAGCGCAGAGCTACTCAGTGAGTGTCCCGGCGCTGGGCATACGAGTTGAGACGGGGAGTGGGGAATTATAGTTTAAATAAATAGATTTTGACAGATTTTTTTATAAACCCCCTCATCCATAATGGATCTGAGTTGAAGAGGCATCGGAGTCCAGATCTTCACAGCCAGAACCACAAAGGAGGCACCGCCATTGTTTTCTTCTAAAGCAGGTGACAGCTATCAGTCGTACATTACTTGAGTGTAGCACACTCGCTGGACTGGACTCGACAATCCTCTCATTCAAATATCTGGGCCCTGTATTGTGAAAGGTTTGGCGCACTTTCTCCTCACACATCCAACAGAGATCATCATCAGGTGTGTACAGCTGCACACAAATGTAAAATAATAACTGAAACTACACACGCCACTCACAAAGGACAACAACATTGCTTAACACCTTCAACATTCACTAACGCTCTGCACAAAATCATCTCTTCAGTCAAGCACAAGGCTACGACAACAAATGGGGAAACCCTTGCACCAGTGTACTCTGCACAGCATGCAGCAAGGACAAAGCTAACCCAAAGGAACATGCAAACAGTATAACAGTAGAAGAGCAATCAAACACGATTACATGTCGTGCAGACACCTACATTAATACATCAGCTGCGGCTCACATGAATGACAAACTTTAACTATAAAGGAAATCCAGCATTTCCACCAGCACATAGGCAACAATGTACTTACACAACTGCACATTGGAGAAAGCAGAACTCCGCAAACAGAATCAGAATTTTTTCTCTATAATACCAGCAGTGATCCTCATAAGCGTGGAGTAAAAGGCAGTAAGTGCCTGATTTATATTTTGGCTTTTGGGCCATTGTTCTGCCAGGGCGATGGAGTAAATACCTCCATTGCCGTGGTGGAGGTCTCGACCTCCAAATGTATAAAAGGCTTTTGGAGGTATTTAATAAAGCATTGGCAGGAACCGCCATCACGGCGGTTTCTGTCAATGCATATCGCTGATATTTTCTTTTTCAAATAAAAAAAATAATTCTCCCCTCACCATGGGAGTCATCTCCCGTAGCAGGGGGAGCATTATTTACATTTTACTGTCCTTCAACGCCTGAGTTTGCCTGGCAGGGTCGGACAGGAAAAAATGGCCACATGTCCACCCATCTAAATTGGTCGGGCTGACGGACATGTAGCCATTTCTCTGGCGGCTTTACTTCCCAGGGCCGTCGGAGAAGTTTGACAATGGCAGAGACAGAGTAGTCTCCGTCGTGGCCAAACTGATGGCCCGCCCGAAATTAAATTGGGTGTGCGGACCGCTATGTTGGCCGAGAGGGTACACCATATAAACCTGGCCCTAAGTGATCCCAAACCCTTGCTCCATGATAAAAAAACAAGTATGTGAGATTAAAAACAAGTCTTGCGATCGTATTCTTCCCAAAAAGCTTTTGTACAATCAGCTGGATAGTGTCTACAGTCATATAGAGAGGAACTGGTGCATAGGTTCCACAGGCTAAAAGGTTCTCATCACATTTCTTCACAGGCTAAAGGGTGCTCATCACATTTCTTCACAGGCTATGATCAAGTAAGAATCTACATTGAAATGACCGAGACAAAGACCTAGCAACGCCTCCCACGATATTCGAGTCCGTTACACAGTGTCAATTAAAATCAAGCTTTGAAAAAGCCAATAGCTAATTTCTTTTGGCTTTGAAAACGCTTTTTGACGATGCTGTTTAACATCAACAAAAAGAAAACCAAGCATTGGCAAAACCAATAGATCTGGTGTTATCCGCCAGCCGTTTGCCAATTCTTTTGTTGTGTCATGGTTTTTGCACAACTTTATTGGTTGGGAAGCTGCCAGGCTCTTATCAAATACATTTTAAAAAAACATCGACCAAAGGCAAAATGTTGTTTTGGTCTCAAACAAGCATACATTGCCATAGCACTCCCTGGCACTGGAAGGGAAATACTTTGTGTATAGATGTGCTCCTTGTGAAAGGGCAGCAAAATGTAACTCATAGTGAAGCCAGGCAATGGCGGATGAAGTGGGCTGACACATTACCCCTTGATGCATGCTTGAGTGGGTGGAAGAAAAATGTGAATGATACAACTACAGACTAATAGATGAAGTCTGGCTGAAAACCTTTATAAGTAACTATGTTATACACATCATTTTAGTCAAAGCAAAGCCTTGGCTAACACAGACTCAAAATAGTCAATCTTTCTGACACTGGGGAGCAGAAGGAAGGAAGGAAGGAAGGAAGGAAGGAAGGAAGGAAGGAAGGAAGGAAGGAAGGAAGGAAGGAAGGAAGGAAAGAAGGAATGAATTATGGTTGAAAAGGTAGAGCACCTTTGTGAGTTTCTATTCAGAGTTCATGTGAGCTGCTGGTATGGCGTGAAAAAGCAGCAGTCAGATAAACAAAGGCCACTTCAAAGGGAACTTACAACAGCATTGGCAAGAAAGAAAGTGGAAGGCAAGAAAGGAAGAGGAAGGCAAGAAAGAAGGAGGAAGGCAAGAAAGAAGGAGGAAGGCAAGAAAGAAGGAGAAAGGCAAGAAAGAAGGAGGAAGGCAAGAATGAAAGGGGAAGGCAAGAAAATGAAACAAGAAAGAAGAAACAAACAAACAAAGAAGCAAAGAAAGAAACAAAGAACGAAAGAAAGGCAACAGTTAGGGTTTCATAGAGAGCACCCTCATAAGCGTATATTCAGAATTCATGTGAGCTGACGGTATGGTGTGAAAAAGCAGCACTCAGGTAAACAAAAGCCATTTCAAAAGGTATTTACAACAGTATTGGCAGGAGACAGGAACAGATAAAGCTAGATTTTGCCCTGTGCTCACATCTGTTAGAAAGTCTCTTGCTGTCACATCATGTCCTACAAACAAAGGCAACACTCAAGTAATATAAATTAAAAACAAAAACACTGGCACTGTAGGTAACTACCTTGCGTGGGGATGTGCTCCTTGTAAAAGGGCTAAATGAAGTCACTAAAAGTGAAATTAGCCAGTGCTTGAAGTAGGCTGACCCATTGCCTTATGCTGTATGCTGTAGTGGACGGAAGCAAAATGCAAATCACGACAGACAAATGGATGAAGAGAGGTGGCTTAAAGCCTTTTAAGTAAGTATATTATACTTATACTTTCAGTAAAATTAGAAGGTCTTGGCTAACGCCAAACCTAAAGAATGGTGCTTGCCAAAACTGAACATCAGCAAAAAAAAAAATCTTGACGATGCATACTCTTGCATGCATCATCACTCTATCCCTATGTGTCACAACGTTGCGAAGTAAACATGTGCGCATACATCTTGACAAGGCAGCCATTTTGCTTTTTTTTGCTGTTCCAAGGTGCCACTGGAGTGGAAATTTAGACAAAAGGTTTACAAAAGTGTGATTTCAGAAAGGAGTGACTAATAGCAAATTGCTGCTACTAGGCCAGCCTAAAACGTTTTAAAAAAAATAATTAAAAGAACAGGATGGGCAGTGGAGTAGAGTAATGGAGGAGCAGGGGGCTAGGGGAGCAAGTAAACACTGACTATAAGTGGTAGCAGGGAGGGGCGGAGAATAAAGGAGGTCTAACAAAAAAGCTAAGTGGGTCAGGAAAGATGGTATGGTGAAGCAAACATTAGCTGGGGGTGGGAGTACAACACAGAGTGTGGTAAGGGTAGGCTTGAAGCTGAAAGCAGCACACATGGGAGAGGGAGAGAGAGCAATAAAACACATGCACTCTCATGGAGCATTAAAAGCAAAATTTAAAAAAAAAGTTCCTTGACTGTGAGCAGTGGACAGATACATTCCATGCAAGGAAAAGGATGGTAAAAAATCTATGCTCCAGGAAAGGGACAAACACAAGAAGAGGAAGGAAAGCTATTGAATAAGAAGCAAGCAAATGAGATTGACAGGAAAGCTGATCAATTATAAGCAATAGGGCAAAAGTCCTTTGAAATATTGGTATTGTCCACAGTAGACCTTTTTACAATGGATAGTTGAAGCAGTCTGTGTACAGATATGTACAAGAGCATGAATACCTAAAAAATTCATTATCTGATTACTTGGTATCTGTTAAATGCAGCGCTGGATTTGTGCAATGCAAGTTCACAGCAAAGGTCACAGATATATGACGTTCAAAAATCAATCATGTGCAGTTAGACCAAAATCAGCTATGCAGACATCAGAATGAGGAAATGTTAAACTCATAAGCACAATAACCTTTCAAATTTTTCTTAGATCCCCTGGAGCCACACCAGAAAGTCGAATCCGAAAGTAAAAACAATACATTAGCCACATAACAATGGTAACAAAGCTTTCCAATAGTCTCGAAACTGCATGTCATTTTCTCTGCTGCACTCCAGGCCAGCCTCATTCACCAACTTGGTGATTAATCTCACTGTGCGAGAAGAGGGGGTTAAAGTGGTGAGGTTTGGGGACTGGGTGAAATCTGTGGATGGTGTGGAGAAGGGTAAGCCTTGAGTCCATTATTTCCACGAGGCATGAGGAGCAGATCTATGGCGAAGGGAAGGGGCTTTGTGCTGAGCATCCTACCACATAAAAAACAAAAAGAATATATGAGGCTGCTGATGTCCTAGGGTGGTTGCAACCCTTCCCCTCCCATAGACATTAGCTGTGACAAGCCACCAAATATGAGTTGGACACACACTCTACACAGTGGTTTCCATTTCATGTTTTCTCCCACAGTGTCATATCGGCTTCTTAAGGCAAGCGCTTGTGAGCAGAGCCAATATCATGTGGGACACTGGCAGCGTGTGTACTAGCCCGTCTGGTATATCCTTCCACTGTTTGAGGGCCCAGCCCTACTGGTCACATCATACTGGCCAATCCTGATGGATATAAAGTAGTTCATGTTGGTCACCTCGCAAAAATGATTGGCAGAGTGACAATATTGTTCAAACAGCAATAGCAATACAATATTAAACATTTAAATGTGGTCCATCCTACTTCACCCGAAACCCTTGCTTTTATCATCCATATTTTGTTTCACCTTTATAAGAAATTGGGTTATTAGTTGAGGGGCTTGAAGCCCCACTCAAGCAACAACAACAATTCTTGTCAGGGTGAACCACAAAAGTCAATAAATTAACCTGTGCTCAGCCCTCCGGTAGCTTTGCCCAAAGCAGTCAGGCTTAACTTGGAGGCAATGTTTAAAGTATTTATGAAGCACACAAAGAGCAATAAAGTAAAAACACCACAACACAAGAAAAATCCCAAACCAATTTCGAAAAATAGAGTACATTTTAAATAAAAGAGTACGAGAACAACAGAAACCCAACCAGTAAAACCAGAGATATGCAATTTTCAAATTTATAGTGAAAATAGCGCCTAAAAGCACAAAGTGCCTCCTCGTGGCCATCTGGTTGAATTAGACAGGACAAAAGTCACAAGTGCAGGCCAACCACAATGAACTGCAGGTTGGATACAGGAACCAGCTTAGTCCAGCTGAAAAAGTCACCTTCTCAACGTCTGGTTACGAAGAGTTACGTTTGCAGTGGAGGAGCTGCGAGGAGCAGGGAGAGTATCACGGACTGTCATCGCTATAGCACAAAGAGCAGGCCAGGCATCACAGGCTGTCGTCACTGTAGCGTGAAGAGCCGGTCAGGGTCATTGCTGGAGCTTCGCGTTGGCGGTCACTGTGGGCTGTCGTTGCTGCAGCGCAGAGTGCAGATCTTGTGTTGCCGGTTGTCGCTGGCGGTCGGTGTAGCGCGAGGAGCAGGTCTCAGCAGAGCTTCGTGTTGGCGGCCATCTTGGGCAGTAGAGTCCTCGCGTGAACGTGCCCGTTCACAGTCGTGAAGAGCCCAAACTTCAGGATTTCACCTCTTATTCTTTGGAGGATCTCAGACTGATGCCAACCAAGCGTCCACCTCTTGGGAATCAGGAACTCACTTCAGCAGAGGCCAGCAGGGCTCAGGCAGGTACAGTTCAGCAGGTCAGCTGTTCAGTTACAGGGAGGCCTCTGGAGCTTCTTATGTCCCTGTAGCTCAAATAGGCAGTCAGCCAACTGATCCATTGAGTCACTAAGGTTAGCTTGAAATGAAGGTAAGCAGGTCCAGTCTTCCTTCTCAGACAGCAAGGCACTCCTCAAGCAGCAGGGCAGTCCTCTGGCCTAGCTCCTCTTCTGTAATGTCCATAGTTCCAGGAGTATTCTGATGAGTGGCTCTGGAGCACAATATTTATACCTGGTTCCAGCCTTTCTGTGCAGGGGGGACACTTTGTCTTACCCCCACATCTGGTTCTGTAAAGTTCTTCCTTTGCCTCTCAAGTCTCCAAGAATTTCTGGGTGACAAAAGGCTGGAGTCATGTTCCTCTGTGTGTGTTAGAGGCAAACCCTCTGAAGTGCAAGTGGGGCTGGGTATAATCCCTTCCAGTCACCTTACCAGGATAGCCTATCCTGTCCACACCTATGCCCCCTTTGTAGCACTGTCTGGAAGGAATATGCAAACCCCAACAGCAGAGCCAATCACAATCAGGTGACCCAGGCCACTGACAGAAGGCACAAATGGTTAGGACAAGGAAATGCCAACATTCTAAAAGTGGCATTTTCAGTATTGTGACTTAACCATTAAAGAGAATTTCAAATTTCAATGCATTTGAATGTAAATAGCATATTTCTACCTGCTCCCAATCCAAAGTTATCAGTTATTAAATGTAATAAGGTAACCCAGTGTTAGTCAATGAAAGTGATTGGCCTTATAACAGTGAAAAACACCATTAGGAGTTATTCACTGCCATGACATGTAAAACTAAGGTACACATGTCCTACTTTTTAAGTACAATCAATGCACTCTGCCCTATGAGCCTTTAGGGCCTACCTTAGAGGGTGACTTATATGTATTAAAAAGGAGGCTTTAGGACTGGCAAGAGGTTTATTTTAGTAAGCAAAGAGGGTATGAAGTTCCTCAGGGTCTGAGTAAAAGAATGTGGGAGTGTAGGTGTAGATGACACCCAGGATTGGTCGTCTCACCTGAAATAGAAAACAAGGGGGGAATTCCCTTGTCGGAACTAGGGCTCTCACACACCTAGCAAGCTAGGTGTCATGCTTCATCATATGAGCCTGCCCCTCGTCCGGTCGGCGATGCAATACCTGACGGTCACCCAGTACGGGGCTCTTTGGCGGGGATCTTTTGTTCCTGCTGTTGGGTGCAGTGGGGGTGAGGGGCCTAGTGTATGTGTAGATGTGCAGTGCGTGGATTAAAACAGGTCAGTTAGTCCTAGTAGTGTTTTATTCTGGGAGGTAAACTGCCTGAGTAAAAACAGGGAGAGTGGCAGTAAACTAGATGAAAGATTTCTAGCTATATATGCTCTACTCTCTAATGGTCAACATGTTTCATGCTCTTTGCGTCAGAAGGATCAAGGCATTTCATCAGGACCACAAATAACTATCTACACGACATGATAAGTGAAAAACCTACATACCATGTAATCAAGTAGGTGCCCTAAATGTGGGGACAAAAAATACATATTTAAAATTATTTACTCAGCATCACATTAGATGTACTCAGACAAGGTGTGGGTGTATTTAGTGCATACACACCCATGCTCTACACCGTGCTTGTGGTGTGTTAAAAAAAGGGAAAAATACGAAAAACATTTGCGACAATCGTATGTTGGAAATCCCAGCTATACATAGTAAACACATGATAATGACATTAAAATTGAAGGACAATCAAGGTCTGAAATGTATTTAATAAAAACAGATGTGCTAGAACACGGCTCACCCAAGATGCTGACTAAGATTGCCTGCAACGGAGTCCGGCGGTCAATATGGACACCAATGTGTGTCCTAGATGATAGAGAGGGGAGACAGGAGGCTGGATGTAATCATGGTTGGAGCCAATATGATCAGTGTGAGACACACGGGGTGGGGGGGCTCTGGCGGCAGAAACATACAAGGGGCACTTAACAGTAATGGGGTGCCCAGGGTCCGCTACCAGCTCCCACCTCCTGTTGAGGCAATCATGGGCCCGTGTATCCCGTAAAATGGCAATCCCCGGGCAGTAGCTACTCATGCTGGTGTACTTGCTGTCAAACCAATACCGAAATAAGAGTCAACATGGTATCCGCCCTGCAGGGATTCCATCTACCACAGATGGGCAGAACGGGTTCGATGCCCCCAAGAGGGAATGGGAGAGTTTATTTTACCAGGTCGAAATGGCAGTTTAAAACTGCACTTCAGGATGCAGTGCAGGCCTAAGACATGTTTTAAAAGTGCTTCTTTAATGGGTGGCACAATGAGTGCTGAAGAAAGATCACTAATAGCATTTATTTTACAGTAAATTAAATGTGCTAATTTAGTATAAGACACTTTTACCATGTTTATGGGGAATAGAACAAGCACCATAGCACTGGTTAGCAGTGGAAAAGTGCACAGAGTCCTAAAATCCAACAAAAATTGGTTCAGAAAAGGGAGGCAGGGAAGGCAAAAGGTTTGGGAAAGCCTGCAAAGAGGGCCAGGTCCAACATCCTTCATTTTCAATGTCAGACATTCTGTTTTACTTACCTCCCCCCCCAGCCCCTCTTTCAAATTACTACCAGATATTTCAGAAGTTTGTGGTACCATTGTTTTGAAAACTTCAAATTTTGTGCTACTCGGAGATCTAAATGTTTTTTTTTTTTTTCCCTTCCTTACTAGAAGTAAGAATGTCTATGTCTTATGCATCTGTCCACATGAGTAATTATACTAGCAACCATTTATATACCAATCACTAGTAAGTCTTTATTATAATCGAAAGGAACAATTTTTTACAACTTTAAAATAACTACAAGTTTAAAAAGTAAAGTTCTAAACGTATAATTTGTGGTTTGCATTCAGCTTCTTGTCACAACTCACTGAGCTCTATTACAAGGATTGTATCTTGTGGCCTATATGTCATATCAGGATGTCTGTAAAAGAAGCAGTAACACACTAAGCTATCTACATAAAAAATAAATCTGTGACTTACCTGTTACACTCTACACTTTGCAATACGCACATTAACCCTCTGTGTTTTCTATGCCGAGACAAAGCTGTGAGTAGACTGCATACAGATCTCTCCAGCAACTCCACTGACCACCAGAATTGTCTTATAGTGGTATATCATAGAACTTGCCTGATACACAAAGTTCTCTGTGCAGGTGGGTGCTTTAAACTCATGTGTGATTTTAAAATGAAGCCTGTTTGCGACAACTAAGTAAGCAAGAACACATTATCCGTCACATTTGTACATGTTGCCATTTTTTCCAGCAGATTTTTTAAAATAAATGTATACATTGACTGTCAGATTCCACTTCTCATGACACTGCCCTTCATCACTCCCTTTCTAATGTCTCTCCTCCACCCTCAATTGTGGGATCCCAGAGTAATTATTTCCATTTCCATCACTGTCCCTTAACTACATCGTTCCTCTTACCTCTGTTTCCACTGTTAAATCCCTTAACTATAATTCCATGCTTTGTGGCTGACCTCTTGATCCTTGTCTCTTCATACATTCAGAGGCGGCTTCTCCGCTATGGTGGAGGAGCGTCGCCCTCCCTGCCAGCAGAAGCAGCTGCAAAACTTTAAAAATAAAATGATAATAAAGCACGTTTATTATTGTTTTATTTTTCTCTATATAGTGGAGTCTCGGGGGCGGGTATAATGTCAAAAACGATTCCCTTTGGGCAATTATCACACATCCAAATCCATACATTCAATCATAAACCCAATTATTAAAGAGTCTCAATCCTAATGATAGTCACAGTAACATATGAAAATACCAATATTAAAAAATGTGTTTATTATTTAAAAGTCATTGCACAAGTAATCTTCCATACATAAAAACAACCCACAAATTGTGAGTTCAAAAGTCCATTATATCCTGACATATGCTCAAATTTGATTTTATTTTGAGCCAAAGACTACTTGCTGGCCGTGTAATTAAATTTTGGAATTAACTAGCATATTTGTGAGGAGTACGATATGGTATGATTTGTAAATATTGCAAAGTATTGATGCTATCATATGTATATATTTCACGAAATTCATTCATGTTGAGCTGCGATGTTTCTTCACTCTCTACTAACGCTGACCTGTATTTCTACAGGCAGTTGGGCGCAGGTCACTAACTTGACAAAAACTTCGCCGAAACGCGTTGTTCTGTTTTGTGACACAATAAACGTTATTATTGTGCCTGTCCTTTGGTGTGCCGCTGGAAATTATTTGGGAGTTCCCGGATCGCGTTTCCTGTTGGAAAACATATATATATATATATATATATATATATATATATATATATGCCCAACGGCGCCTGCAAGTGCACCACCTCGAGAATATTGGTACCGTGCTGCCTGAAGAAAGATGGGTGGCTGGAGCCATCGCAGATGAACTGCGTAGAGGGCCCGCATTGCCGTGAATACATGGTGACTTTGGGACTGCAAGCTGGTGAAACTTTTAAAGGACACAAATAAGGTGAACCCACTTGGGTCTTGAAATGATGGACATAAAATGATTTTATCATGTTTTGAAAGCGGCTGCATCCTGAATGAATAATTGAAAGGACTGTGTTGTACCATCTTAACCATAATGCAGTGGGAAGACCAGCATGCATTGAGAATGTTTCCTATTGGTTGTCCCTCAACAGGTATAAAACATCGTCAGCCGCTTTCGTAAAATTGATTGTTGCCGCTGGAACCCATGATTAAGGTGTTAAAACTGAAACGCGTCGGGGAGACACACCCGTGTTTGTGTCCTGGCTAAATAAAGGAATTGCTTGCAGTTGGGTGCATTTCGTGTTCTCTCTATGGGTATTGGAGAGTTTCTTTTCATAAATTGACGCCGTAGCCCAACGGCGCCTGCAAGTGCACCACCTCGAGAATATTGGTACTGTGCTGCCTGAAGAAAGATGGGTGGCTGGAGCCATCGCAGAATAACTGCGTAGAGGGCCCGCATTGCCGTGAATACATGGTGACTTTGGGACTGCAAGCTGCTGAAACTTTTAAAGGACACAAATAAGGTGAACCCACTTGGGTCTTGAAATGATGGACATAAAATGATTAATCATGTTTTGAAAGCAGCTGCATACCTGAATGTATAATTGAAAGGACTGTGTTGTACCATCTTAACCATAATGCAGTGGGAAGACCAGCATGCATTGAGAATGTTCCCTATTGGTTGTCCCTCAACAGGTATAAAACAACGTCAGCCGCTTTCGTAAAATTGATTGTTGCCGCTGGAACCCATGATTAAGGTGTTAAAACTGAAACGCGTCGGAGAGGCACACCCGTGTTTGTGTCCTGGCTAAATAAAGGAATTGCTTGCAGTTGGGTGCATTTCGTGTTCTCTCTATGGGTATTGGAGAGTTTCTTTTCATATATATATATATATATATATATATAAATATAGATATATATATATATATATAAATATCTGTTTATGATGTGGTTAAATGGGTAAAAAAACTTAAATTGTATGCAATCATCCCACGTGCAGGGCAGTATACACCAAAATTGTATAAGAAACGTTAGTAATATAGCAGTAAGTTAAGACCATAGCACAGAAGCCCGTCTAATCTACTCATTACAGGTTCCACTCCATATAGATAGCTCAAGAGACTGGGACATTGTTGCCAAAATATGGGTATAATCCACACTGTATAGATTGCTGTTATGTTTAGAAAGCTTGATGGGTTTAAGCATCTGCTGCAGCGATTATTGACTTAAAGGTTGCTTGTTCTGATCCTGATGAAATAGCACATTCGTTAGCTAGCAGGTGGGATTAAGTTTCCTCTGCAGTGGATGTTTGTAGAAGCTGCAGTACATTCAAGCATGATAACGCTCACACTTGTTTCTTTAACTGAGATTTTTAGCATGCGGGAATAAACTTACTTTCTTATTTTGTTTTTAAACAGACTTTATTAAGTTTTCAAGCTGCATATAATAATGGATCTCAGGATACATTAGCAATAAGTATGCAACACCAACAAGCAAAAGAAGCAAGTAATTACAATTAAAGCAAATCCCTGCAATTACAGTTGTCCATTACCCTCAATTGTGGGACAGGAGAAAAGCATAAATCATAATGCCATCCCAACTCCCAGTCCACAACCTCTTACTTAGTGTCAACTTAATACAGTAGTTATCAATCCACAAGGATCCCTTCTTTCAGTCGTTATATTCCTCTTGCAACTCTGGCCCGCCCAAAACCAAACCCCCACCCTCCCCACCCCCCAGGCATGTCGCTTATTATCAAACCATATATTTGTGACCTAGGGTTACACCAGATTGTGAACTGTCCTCCGCTCTAACTAGGGTGTGCCGTTGGAAGTGCGGGTGGGGGGGCACACAAGATGGTGGGCCCGGCCCTATGTGTGGTCCTCAACCAGGAATGTTGGCACTGTCAGGGCCCACTTCAACTAGGCTATCTTCCCTGTCCTCAACTGGGTGTTTCAGGAGCTCCACTAGCGCTACCCATGCCCTGGCCGCTTCCAACGTTTTCTCGCTCCCTGTCCTTTTTGCTATTTGCATTCTGATTGTTCCCTCGCATTCCGCCCATCTTACAAATTCTCTCGTCCATCTGGATATGTTAGGGCCACTCCTCGCTTTCCAGTGACTAGTGATATCCCTTTTAGCCAAAACCAGCCCAAGTCCAAAAGCTTACTCGTGCCCTTTTTCCTGGCCGTGTGAGGGAACCAGTGCAGCAGGCAATAGCCTGGGGTCGCTTCAACCTCCCTATCCGCTGCATTCGCCAAAACTGTGGTGACCCCCTCCCAAAAGCCGCTCAAGTTTGGGCAATCCCAGAGCTTATGCAGAAACCCCGCTCCCTCCATATTACAGCGTGGGCAAGCGGCTGAGTGGACACCAACGTATTCATTGATCTTACCCGGGGTGAGATATGCTCTGTGCAGTACATAGAAGTGGACCAGCTGGAATCTTGCATTCCTGGAGCTCTACCAGGCTCTCTCCACAAGCTCCCCCCATGGCTTCTCATCTATAGCCTCACCCAAATCCTCCTCCCACTTGAGACGTAACGCAGTCAAAGGCTGTAGTATTTCATGTGTTAGGCGCCTATAGAGGCAAGTAACCACCTTGAAAGTTCCAGCTGCCATCACTACATCTTGGCAGATTGTTGACGTCTGGGGTTCAGCGATCCCTCCCCGCCAGTGTTTTCTCATGGCTGCTGTAAGGGCTGCGTACAGGAGAAAATCCCCCCTTGGTAGGTCACATCTCTCTCGGAGGTCATTGAAGGGGAGCATAGTATTCTCTTCATATAAGTCTCCTACTGTGGATATCCCCGCTTCTCTCCTGGCTTCTAGCCTACGCCAATTCCCTCCATGGGGTAAAGCCTCACATATGGTCAGTGGGATGTCAGGTGCATAGGGGCATCGGATCTGCGCTCGTCTGAGGGACCTATTCCACCATTTACGCACTGTACTCAAGTCAGAGGGGACCGAGTCACCCCGGATGGGGAGTTTCAACAGTATTTGTGATAATAGCCGCAAGCTCAGGTCGTCGCCCCCATGGTCGTCTGTTCCCACGAGTCGTCTCACCACCCATTTCGTGAACCACTGCAGCTGTGCCGCGAGATAGTAGGCCTCAAAATCTGGCACAGCGAAGCCTCCCTCCGCTCTGGGCCGCATCATGGTAGCGAGTGCAACCCTTTGTCTCCCAGTACCCCATAGGAACCCCGTGACCATTGTTTTGAGCTGAGTGAATAGTCGAGGTGGTATCCAAAGCGGTAGTGAGCCAAAGTAATACAAGAGTCGTGGCAACATCACCATCTTTAAGAGGGCGACTCGGCCCACCACCGACAACGGGAGGGTACCCCAGAAGTCGAAGTTGCTTTTGGTGGCATGCAACGCTCGTCCTATATTGCCCTCCAACAGGTCCCCTTGAGTATGGTATATTTGGGTACCCAGATACGTCAGGCATATATCCTCCCACTTCACACCCTCCATCTCCGGTGGTCCCACTCTGTCTGTCCCGGTTGGGAAGAGACACGACTTTGCCCGATTCACTCCAAGCCCTGCCACTCTTCCCAGAGCATTCAGGAGTTCCTTGGCTCCCCGAAGTGCCTCTCCCGAGTTGGCTAGGAACATCAATAAATCGTCTGCATATAGTGCTATGTATTGAGTCTGACGCGACACCCTCAGTCCCTGGTAGTAATGCCCCGATCTAGCATGTGCTGCCAGTGGTTCCATCGCCAGGGCAAACAGTAAGGGCGACAGTGGGCAGCCCTGTCTTGTTCCTCGGCCCACCCTACAGGCATCTGAGATCAGTCCCCCCGTCCTGACCCTGGCAGTGGAGTCCTTGTACAGGAGAGCCGTCCAGTCTACGAATCGCTCCCCCAACCCAAATTTCCTCATAACTTGGAAAAGATAGGGCCATTCAAGGCTATCAAATGCCTTTTCGATATCAACTGCGAAAATAGTCGCCTCCTCTTTCTGGTAGGTGTCCGCCTCCAAAACACGTAGGAGCCGGCGGATATTCATCGCCGTGTTCCTGGCGGGGATAAAGCCCGCTTGGTCGGTATGTATTAGCGCCGATATATATGGGAGGAGGCAGGAGGCTAATATTCGGCTTAATATTTTGTAATCTAGATTGAGCATGGAGAGTGGACGGTATGCAGTCCTATCCCAAGCCGGCTTCCCGGGTTTTAGGAGCGGAATAATTACCGCCTCTCTTGTCGAAGCAGGCAAACGCCCTTCCTGCTTCATCTGATTATAGAGCGCCACCAGTTTGGGAGCCAAGATTTCGACGTACGCCGAATAAAACTCTATCGGCAACCCATCCGTCCCCGACGTCTTATTTCTGGCCATGCGTTTAATGGCCCCTCGCACCTCACCAATCTCCACGTCTCTACCCAGATCTTCCGCCACCTCTCTATCTAGGCTTGGAAGTTCCACTTCTCCCATGAACCTAGCTATATTCTCATCTACTGGGGCCAGTCTGCTCTAATATAAGTCGGTGTAGTATTCCAGAAACTGGGTGTTAATATCTCGCTGTCGATAATAAATCTCGTTGTCCCGCCCTCGGAGCTCCAATATCGCTGTCCCCCTTTTCGCCGGATTAGCCAGCCAAGTCAGTAGTGCCCCGGATTTGTCTCTCTCAGTGTGGGCACAGGTGATATCATTTTTATAATCGAAACAACGCAGCCGCTCTACCTGAGCTGCCATTGCTTCTCTAGCCTTCAGGAGCTCTGCTTGTTTATCTACTCTCTCCGGTCTTTCTTTCTCAACTTCACGGAGTTGCTGTTCCGCCCTCTGTACATCCTGCAAGAGAACCTTCGGTGTCCCCACCACCTCTGCAATGCAGCGTCCTCTAATAACAGTCTTAAAAGCGTCCCATTCTATGAGCGGGCTTGTCGCTTAACTTACTTTCTTATGCCATTTGACTCACTAACGAAAGAATGCCACCTGCCGGTTTTTGACAGAATGATTTTTCAAGAAAGAGAAAAAAGTAAAAGATGCGCAAATGTTCCTAATACTGGTTGGAAATTGAGTACTCCCGTTTAAGGAGGGGCAGTTGAGGAATTTGACAAAAATAAATTCTGTGCTTATTGTAATGTCGCACCCTGTGACATAACAGGTGAGACACGGGTCCACCCACTACGAGAGGGGAGTTCGTGGTGGACCCCTGTGTTCAGCCCACAGTGCAGTGGTCGACCGACCACGTGACAAATATAATAAAAGGGAACCCGGCGGACGGTGACGTCAGGTGATGCACAGAGGCCGGAGCTCCGAAGCCACACACTGTGTCGGTGTGTAATTATTGCGGCTACGCGCTGCATCATAGCGCGGTACACGACCATGGCACCCAGCAAGTGTTCGACGTGATACCTGCGTCGAGAACACAACATTGGCGAACGAGGGTGGGGGCACCATATCACCACCACATCCACTCCGTGGCGGCCGCGAGTGCGAAGAAGAAGCACGTGGTGCTCGTGCCACGGAGTGCATCGGAACACAGAAGAGCCCCGCAGCACGTGTTTTGGCCAGATCACCCAGATCCAGCGAGGCCCAAGAGCGGGACAGGAGGTGAGGCCCCAGCATTATCCCCACATAAGTGTGCCACCTCAAGGACAGTATCACAAAGGTACACCCAGACAGGGAACCAGATGGTGGTGGGCGACGCCCTGCAAACCTATGCCACACCTGCACATCAGGGATTGTTTGTGACACGGCGCTACCCTGTGCCTCAGCTTCTGCAGGTGCCACGCCCAGGCAGTAGGTGCCAGTAGCGTCTCAGGAGGTAGCCAGCACGGCGGGTAGCGGTGCAAATGTCTGGTTGCCCACTGTACACTGTCACACGCCCCGTCGTGAAGCGCCAGGAAGTGCGCAGGGAGTGCTGAAGAGGCAGGATGGCCACAATACCGCCCATAGAGCCATTCCTGGTGGAGGGGCTGCCTTCTGCTCAAGCCCCTAGATGGTAGGAATAGGTGGAGCGACTAATTTTATTCTTTGAAGCCACCAAAGTGGACAACGGACAGAAGAGAGCCATGCTATTGCACCTAGGAGGTAAAGACATATACAGGATTGCCAAGTCATTAAATGAAGCGGCCCCAAAACACATCTCACACTTATTGCTGCCCTTTCAGCGCACTTTGAGCCCACGGTGAACCAAGATTCCGAACGGTTTGTCTTCCGCCAAGCGAGCCAACAAGCGGACGAGTCCATTGATACGTTCCACGCTCGCCTGAAAGACCTAGCAAGCATGTGTGGATTTCACGATGAAGGAGAAGAGATAAGGGGTCAAATAATACAAGGATGTGCCTCCGCCAAATTTAGAGAAAGAATACTAGAAGAGTCGGGGAAGCCCCTGGCCGACATCATAACCCTAGGGCGAACAAAAGAACTGTCAAGGGCCAGGGCAGCCCACATGGAGGCAGCACTACAAATCTCAGTGAAGGTAGAGCCGGTCAACGTGGGGGTCTCCCGCCCAGCAGCCAAGCCAAGCAGGAAGGTCAACGTACATCCTCGGAGATGTTGGTATTGCGGTGGAGACCCTCATGGGCCAGCAGAATGCCCTGCACATGGAAAGAGGGGTACGGCACGTGGTAAAATGAATCACTTTGAGCGAGTGTGCCAGTCCCGCAAGACTCGAGGGCCCATGCCCACCGTCAACATGATCCCTGAAGCACGGAGCGGGAACAGTGATATGGATGATGATGAAGAGGAAGAGCACACGGTTCATTCCGCATACATGATAGGAGCAGCCTCCCAGACATCACGCAGGCTTCCACAGTGCCAGGTGCGAGTCGGAGAGCACAACATCACGGCTGTCGTCGACACTGGAGCAACCATCAATATCATGTCCGCGGAAGTGTACGAGACACTGAAACAAGCCCTGTCGCTGAATTCCTCAACTATTAAAGTCTTTGCGTATGGACAAGATCAGCCGCTGAACATGAGAGGAAAGTTCAAAACGACCATCTTGTATGGCTCTAACTCCATCAAGTCGCAAATATATGTTGCCGAGGATGGGCACGGCATGCTGCTGGGGTGCCGAGCAGCAGAAGATTTGGAGATCGTCACTTTCTCCTTCGGAATTCACCACGAAATGGTCCAGCACATCCTCGCCGAGTTCCCGGCAGTTTTGAGGGGATTGGGCGGCTCAATGGGAAAGAAGTACATCTGCACATAGATCCCACGGTAAAACCAGTGGCCCTCCGCCATAGACGCATCGCATTCCATCTGAGGCCACTGGTCGAAAAAGAACTGGCGAAACTGGAAGCTGCTAGGATTATTGAGAAGGTAACGAGACCCACACCGTAGGTGTCACCCATAGTTGTCACCCGAAAGCCGAAGCAGCCGGAGGAAGTGCGGATTTGTGTCGATATGAGGCTGCCCAACGCTGCGATAAAGAGGGAACGGCACCTCACTCCTACGATAGATGATCTCATTGGGGAGCTGAGCGGAGCGTGCTGGTTCTCGAAGCTTGATCTCAGGTCCGGATACCATCAGCTGGTGCTAGATGAGGAGTTGCGATATATCACCACATTCTCAACCCATGTGGGCCTGAGGAGATACACCCGCCTCAGCTTTGGGGTGTCAAGTGCGGCTGAGGTATTTCAGAATGTAATCCAGGAACTGTTGATGGACCTGCCCGGAGTAGTGAATGTATGCGATGACATTCTCATATACGCCAAAACCATCGCGGAGCATAACGCCAGGTTGACCCAAGTACTGCAGAGAATTCAGGAGTCCGGCCTCAACCTGCCCCGCAACAAATGTGAGTTCCTTAAAAGGCAACTACAATTCTTCGGATATGTATTCTCAGCCTTCGGTGTCACCCCAGACCCTGACATGGTACGAGACATCAAAATGGCACCCGCTCCCACGACTGTCACCGAGTTGAGGAGTTTTATCGGCATGGTCAACTACTGTGGTCGGTTTATCAGAGACCTAACTACCCTCACGCAGCCTCTCAGGGAGCTGACTAAGGGGTCTGTCCCCTGGACCTGGGGTCCGGAACATGAAGCAGCGTTTCAGGCCGTCAAGGACGCTCTGTCTGCCAACACCACCATGGCGTACTTTGACCCACACAAGTTGACCATGATTGCTGTCGATGCCGGCCCTAAGGGGCTAGGAGCTGTCCTATCACAGAAAAGCCGGACAGAAAAAGATTGGAGCCCTGAAGCTTTTGCCAGTCGCTCTCTGACAGATCCTGAGCAGAGATATTCACAAATTGAAAAGGAGGCAAAAGCCATTCATTGGGGGTGTCACCACTTCCTCTTATACGTGTATGGACATCCGTTTGTCGTGGCAACTGACCTCAAGCCTCTTCTTCCCCTGCTCGCCGGCACCGCTTCTAAACCACCTCCTCGCATCGAAAAATGGATGCTTCAGTTGCAGGAATACAACTGTTGGGTGGTGTACCATCCTGGGATACTGAATCCAGCGGACTACCTATCGCATCACCAGCGAGCGGCCACCCCAGAGGAGGAAGCTGATGCCGAAGACACGGAGGAATACGTCCGGTGCATAACGGGGAGGTCATGCCCCATTCCTTTGTCCATGGAGGTGCTGGGAGAAGAAACCCGTCGAGATGATTGTCCACAACGGGCAATACAAATTCTGAAGCATGGTCTGTGGCAAGCTGCCAAGCAGGAGTGGAAGGCACTCATCGAGGAGGCATGAAGGATCATGGAGAGTCTATACCACGTTCACCAGGAACTGAATGAAGATTCCACGGGGTGTCTTCTCCACGGCCATCGTTTAGTCATTCCCACAGCTCTGACAACTCGAGTGATCCAACTGGCACATGCTGGGCATCAGGGGATGGTGAAAACTAAGAGCCGGCTGAGAACCAAAGTGTGGTTCCCCCTGATGGGCGAAAAAGTAGAGGAGGCGGTGAGATCCTGCCAATGGTGCCAAGCCACCGGGGAAGTCAGTCAACCCGCTCCGATAATCACGGAGCCTCGACCGGGCCATCCATGGTCTTGTGTCAGCTTGGATTTCGGGAGTCTCCCGGACGGGAGACATACTTTTGTGTTTCTCGACGATCACTCGAAATACCCAGAGGTGGAAGTAATATCGTCATTGAGTGCCAGTGAAGTTATTCCCAAACTAGAGAAAGTGATGGCCACTCATGGACTGATTCGAGAATTGAGGACTGATAACGGCCTTCCGTTCCAAGGGCAAGAGATAGCGAACTATCTGTCATCTCTTGGCATTACCCACAAGAAAGTTACCCCAAGGTGGCCTCAAGCCAACGGGGAAGCTGAAAGGTTCATGCGGACTCTGAACAAGGTTATACGCATTGCCCATGAATGCCACCAATCTCTGGAGCTAGCCATATTCTCATTTCTTCGAGTTTACCACCAAACGCCACATTCCACGACGGGGAGAGCTCCGGGACATCTGTCCATGGGACGGGTGGTAGCGGATTCCATCCCGCATCACCCTATGTGGCGGCCGGATGCCCCGCACGAAGCCACGATTCATGCTCGCAGGCAATCTCGAAATGATCAAGTCAGTCGACAGCGGGGAGCCCGACCGTCTGAACTCAAAGTAGGCGATCTGGTACTCCTGAAGAATCGCACCCCGGGCAGTAAGTTTAGACGGCTGTATGAAAGAGAACCCTGGATTATCACACACCGGAAAGGCACGCGGATTTCTGCGCAGCGAGGTCTGGAGACTGTCACCAGGAACGTGTCATTCTTCAATACTTTTCACACTCCAAAAGAAGTGCTTTCAGACTCAGCGGTGCCTGGACCGGCTCGGGAAGATGTCCTGGAGGAGTGGGGAGGCTCAGAGCCAGATTCCCCCTGACTGTTGCTTCGGTTCCAGAAATGACTATGAACAGTCCGCGTCTCACCGAAAATTCACCGGCGGTGCCTTCCATCAGCGTACCTGGATGTCAGGGGTGTACCCGATACAGTCTGAGAAGAAACCCCAAGCCATCCTGCCGACTGAAGGATCACTTCATGTAAGACTGTTCCATTTATGTTACTGACATGTATATGCCATTTGCTGGTTCAAGTTTTGTGTGTGCCTTTATGATCTGCAAGTGTGACCTTGCCAGGCAGCGGAGGGGTTGCAGTCATTGTTGGTGGCAGTTATTGTATTGTTAACATGCATGAAGTCTGTTTGGGGAGGAATGTAATGTCGCACCCTGTGACGTAACAGGTGCGACACGGGTCCACCCACTACGAGAGGGGAGTTCGTGGTGGACCCCTGTGTTCAGCCCACAGTGCAGTGGTCGACTGACCACATGACAAATATAATAAAAGGGAGCCCAGCGGACAGTGACGTCAGGTGACGCACAGAGGCCGGCGCTCCGAAGCCACACACTGTGTCGGTGTGTAATTATTGCAGCTACGCGCGGCCTCATAGCGCGGTGTGCGACCACGGCGCCCAGCAAGTGTTCGACGCGATACCTGCGTTGAGAACACAACACTTATCACTCATTCCCCCTTCAAAGTGAAGAAATAATGGGGAATACAATAAAATACATGGTAAAGGGCACGCTCCCCTCCAAAAAACGTACAGAAAAAGGAGAGATAAAACAGACAGAAAAGAAAAGGACAAGAGAATAATAAGAAAAACAGAGACACAAGGTGAGAAAGGAAACAATCTATAAAGAAGGAAAGAAAATTTAAACCCCCAAAATTTGACAAAAATGCAAATAAAACATTTCTAACATAAGAAAGGTTTCCTCTTCAGTAGCTCTTAAAAATGCCATGAGTAGTTACTTATTTATTTCTGTTTTTTAGCCTTTGCTAGAACCACAGATAAATGGGCGGGGAGCTGGTGAAACATGAAGCAGGTTAGACAAATGGTAGATTAAAATTGTTTTTGTTTAACAAGTATTTGTCTTAACCTGTAATTTATCAGGATAGAGAAGTAAAATCGCACTAGTGTCTGATATGAATGTTGCCTACTTCTGCTTCTGTATACCGCTCAGTCACGCTTGGGCGATGCTCGCGCTTTACGCTAATGAAAATACACAAAGCACACTTCATTTCTGTGGACCACCTCACTGATGCTGATCCAGCTAACAGTTAACCTTCTGCGGCAATGAGCAGGGCACGTGCCAGCCGCGAGCTGCTTGGCTTCTCCCAACGTCAGCTGAGTACAGGTACTCTACGCTGAGAATACGAGCACTCACAATGACAGCAGACAGAAGTATCGGCGCTGAGAGTCGGCCAAGACCAGCCTATTCATGCCACACTGCATCTCAAAACCGCAAGTGACGTCATCAAACAAAGCCACATTCCAGAATGCGTGTGGTTGGTTGGTGGCAGTTCGAGGCGCTGTGTTTTGCTCTGCACTGCTGCGATCTTTCCTTGTTTTCATTTGGGAGCCTGCAATTGCAGTCGTTGCCGTCTGAAGTACCTCTCTGGCTGTCTCTGGCAGATACCCATTGGGATTGTGTTCCTCCCTGGCATTGTTAGTGTATGCAGTAACATGATATAGACGCCTGCACAAGCCTCGACTCGCTACACAGCATTTCTTACGGCCCCCCAGTGACAATGCAGTAGTTCAAATCCTGCAGATAATACAAGCGTACAAAGCGAACGCACAAAGGCCAGCCTTGTGAGCAGATGTATACACCAGTAACCTGATCTTCACTTGCACAAAGATAGTTTGGCCCCACAGAGCACAGGTATGTAACTCGAGGCAGTCGCGTGGGTTGGTATGTTGAGTTAAGATTATAACAAGGAAATTGCACCGCACACGCGCCATTATAAATGCTGCAGGACGTCTGGGGTTCACACAACAGAACAAGTTACACACCAGAACGCCGTATTTGACTAGACCAATATTCTCTCCAATGTTTTTACTTCTTTGTGTGTCTCTGAGGGGCCTCTGTAAACTGGCGCAAGCCTGTGTGTGCGAAGCTATGCAACAACCCACAGTGGAAGCGAGCGCATAGCACAAATTACAAAAATGAGTGGCATTTGCCACACCAAAGATGTTGGTAAAGCAACACAAAATTTGCATTTTGACACTCAAATATATATGTATGTAGTAGTTTGGAGACCCTAAAATTATCAAATAGTACCTCTCCGATTAGAAGGATTGTTTACTCCTGTGTACTCCATTATGACATGCACCCTCCCATCGGCAGCAGAAATGATGTGGCTCAGACATTCATATCACGTTTATTGACATGCTCCCCTCACTACAATTCACCCCACTTCATGCAGCGCCTCCCTCTCATTTCCAGCCTCCATTCAGCCTACCTGTCCCAGTAGCAGCCGTATCAGCATCCACTGGTAACCCACATTGTCCATCGCAATCCCTCCTTGACAACCTACATTACCTCCTCGTCAGTCTTCCTCACCACAATAATCACGAAGTGAGCTTTAACTCCCCCACCGAACCTCCAAGAAAATTTAGCACTCCAGCCTTCCCCATCCCTCCCTAATATGGCCAACCTCCCTTAGCTCTGACCTTAACAATAAAAGGAGACTCGACCCACTCCACTTCCTGTTTTTTAGGTCTGCTTTACAGAATCTTCCAGCAAGTTTCAGGCACCTCAGACCTCAGAGCCCTTGATCGCAGGCGCATCAACAACTGCTGCCGCACATCGCCACGCACCACCAGAGGACTATTCTCCTGCCAGCACTACAGCTTCACCTGCAACACAAAAGCAACCAACAAAGCCAGAGGCACCGCGAACATGACTGCGCCCACCACACCCACCGAGACCGCCACAGCACAACTCCAGTGCATCCTACTCAATGCACGATCGCTCAGCAAACAAGCCACAGAGATGTGGGACATGATCTCATCCGTCTTACACAATATTTGTACGTTCGATAGTATCAAAATAAGAGTATTTAGCTGTTAAGGATGAGAACCCTCACTCACCTGAAGGTGACATGCTTCATCATAGGGCTTCCTCCTAACACAAGGACCGCAAGGTACCTTGTGTGGGCTACAGCTCCCGAATGCACTGGGAGGAGCTGAGGTGTTTTAGATGAGTAAGATGGTAATGTTGGTTGTTGAGGGGCAGAGTGCAAGAAAAGAAAGGGATAATAGTGATTAAAACTATCTCCTGGTGGGCAAACAATAATTTAATTCTGGTGCCCCCATCGGATAGGACTAAAAAATTATATATGTGTGGGGACAGGGTGTAAAAACTACCTTATCTCAATGGATCAACATGTTTCTGCCCCTTAATGACTATCTAAAGTTCGTGGGCATTCATCAGGACCAGAGATAAGCTGTCACTCTGCTTTCAAAATAAAATCAAATACTGGCCATACATTCAACCTGGTGGTTTACTGGGTGTATTCTTATCTTCAGTTTTCACCTATGGCGCTGAAAAAGACAATAAAACAAAAGAGCTATTGCTCAGTAGTACTTTAGTTACCAAATCATTCGGCCAAGTTTGGGGTACTGTAATGTGCGGTACGTTGTCCATCACCATCAACCACACTCGTGCAAAGGTAGTGCATAGGGTAAAGAGAAAGGGTAGTATTCTTACCCGATATGTAAAGACCTATTCCATTTTCTAGTTATCAGTACTCATCAGAGCAAGATTAAAAACAATTATAGAGAGACAAGAAGGTATAAGTATGTGTGCTGTTCCAAGTAAATCTATGCTTGTTAGACAGCCATATTACCATTGTATCTCTCTGTCATATATAGCACACTATTTTTATTTTTTATTTTATGGAGTTTTATATAGCGCGAACTTGACCCGAAGGTATCGGGTATCAGAGCGCTTTACATAGCACCAGTTGCGTTACATGAGGACACATTCATTTTTGTTAGGCACAGGGAGATTAAGTGATTTGCCCAGAATCACAGGATGTTCAGCTTCATTGCCGAGACTCGAACCCGGTTCCCCAGATTCGAGGTCGACCGCCCTAGGCTTCAGGCCAACTCCTCTCCCCTATGCCATGTGTAGCACTTTCCTATCTCCAAATTAGCAGATATAAGTATGTGTGCCGTTCCAAGTAAATCTATGCTTGTTAGACAGCCTTATCACCATTGTATTTCTGTCATATATAGCACACTATGCCATGTGTAGCACTTTCCTATCTCCAAGTTAACAGTCTATCGTGATGATCGTCTATTTCCAAATAAAAAAACATTTTTATTAAAAAATATATTTTGTCAGTGTTTTTCCTAGAGACTAGCTTTGTTATATTCCTCATCATAGACCGAAGGGCATGAAACATGAAGCTACTCCCAAAGATCAACGGGGCGGTATACAGAGACCACCCAGGTTGTGTACTCCATTTAATGCGCAATAGTTATTCTTCCCACTCCGCCCGTTAAAAAATAACCCGTCTCAATAATCAGGGAGACTCACAAGGCGTTGCTTAATATGCAGCTCTATCCAGTTGTATTAAATGCCCACAAATACCTGTTGAATAGCAAATCATCTCCGTGTGTGGGGCTGGGGAGGCATACGTTCCGTCATCGGCATTTGTTTGTTTCAGCCCGACCATACCAGAACTATTTCCCTCGATACAATCCAGAAGAACATCGGTTGCTGGGAAAAGTAGTTCCTCATTACGAAAACACCTCAGAATAGTTATGAGAAGTTTTAAATGTGAATACACTGTACCCATGACACTGGCATTAATTTAGGGAAAAAACCACTATGTTTCAAAAATTAATAATTAGCCAGTCAGAATGGATTGGAGCTTCCATCACCTCCACAATGTGTCTAGTAATGCGCCCGGGAATGCTGGGACTTGTAGTCATATCGAATAAGGGGAATGCTGCTGATATGATTCCTACTAATAATGTAGAGGAATATATATGGTCTTATGCCTAATGAAGGTAATGTCAACTTCATATAAAGTCCTCCATATACCCTTATCTGTAACACCTAAGCGTATCTCACCATGTGTCCCCAACTATGTGATACACTAACTAGTAAGGAAGATGTATACCAAGCTCTGTACCCAGAAGTATATATACACAATGTCTGTAACATGTTTAACAAGTGTGTCTCTTTTCTTGAACCCATCCCGGACATCATCTTCCTCAAAGAGACCTGGCTGAACGCCACCTCCGCGCCAGACATCGCTACAACCGAAGGCTACAAGATAACACACCGAGACCGAATCAACAAACATGGAGGAGGAATTGCCATCATCTACAAGTACACCATCCGCTGCACAACCTCCTCAGACGACTCAACCCCGATAATGGAGCACCTCAATTAAAATTTTCACACAGATGGAAAAAGCACCATCAGAGATACCCCTGCATAGAACTCCAAGACCACACATCAGCTTCTGCAATGCCGTCCCTGACCTCATCGCTTCAATTGCCATCTCCTCCGAACACTACATCTTCTTAGGGGATCTTAACTACCACCTCGATGACCCCAGAGGCACCAACACAACCGACTTTCAGGAAAGCATGAGCAACTTCAGCCTCAAACAACTTGCCGCAGATCCCACTCGCATCGCAGGACACACACTCGACCCCATTTTTATATCCAGTAACAGAGTCAAGTACAACCACTTTTCGCAGCTCACCTGGACTGACCACTACAGCGTCCACTTCACCATCTCAGGATCGACCAACACCTGTACACCGCCCCCCAGCTCCACGCGCAGGAACTGCAGAAAAATATCAAAAGACCAGTGAAACAACGCTCTCAACTCCCACCTCCCAGACACAACTTTGAACCTAGAACAGGCTGCAAAGAATTTCTCCCAGTGGATCATGGAATGCACCAACACAATCGTCCCTGCCAAGCCAGCCAAACCCAAAGAACCTGCCAGAAGATCCAGCTGGTTCACAGCGGAGCTGAATTCCACCAAGCGCAACTGCCGGCAACTAGAAAGGAAGTGGCAGACCAGCAAAAAGACAGGAGACCATTCCACCTTCAAGACAGCACTCAACCAGTACCACCGCCTCCTGAAAGAAACTAAGAAGAACTCTCTAGCAGACCGCATAGAAGCCAGCACTATCCACAACAAAGAGCTCTTCGCCATAGTGAAGGAGTTCTCCAGCCCCGCAGCCACAGGGAACAACATCACCCCTTCCCAAGAACTGTGTGAAACCCTGGCGGGCTTCTTCCACGACAAGATCTCAGCCATCTATGAAAACTACAAACCTCCAACCCCCCTCTGCCAACAGCATCAGCCTGCTCACACCCACGAACACAAACCCCGTACACCTGCTCACACATTGGGACCCTCTCACAACTCAAGCCACAATCGCCATCTTGAACTCTGTACACTCAGGAGCACCCTTGGACCCCCGCCCCCACCACATCTTCAACCTTGGGAGCCAGATGATCGGCGACGAGCTCAAGAAAGTCCTGAACACCTCCATCATCACGGCCTCCTTCCTTAAGGACTGAAACATGCTGAAGTGAGGCCCCTCCTAAAGAAACGATCTGCTGATCCAGCAGAACCGAATTGCTATCAGCCCATCTCCCTGCTCCCCTTTCCAGCAGAAGTTCTCAAAAATGCAATCAACCAGCAACTCACCGAACACCTGGAACACAACGACCTCCTGGACCCATCTCAATCTGGATTTGGAGCCAACCACACCACCAAGACAACCCTGATCGCAGCCACCGACGACATCAGGGTCCTCCTGGACCACGGCAAAACAGCAGCCCTCATCCTCCTGGACCTGTCAGCCACTTTCGACTCTGTCTCCCACCACATCTTGCTCAATAGACTCCACCATATCGGAATCCAGGGAGACACACTCAAATGGATTGCCTCATACCTCACCGGAAGGACCCAGAGAATCTGCCTCCCACCATTCACCTTGGAACCCCATAAGATCTTCTGCGGCATCCCATAAGGATCATCCCTCAGCCCCACCCTCATCAACATGTACATAACCCCCTTAGCCAACACCGTCAGATCACACGGCCTCAACATCATCTTCTACGACAATGACACCCAGCCCATCCTCTCGCTGTCTGATGACCCCTCCAGCACCCGAGCCAACTTCCACAGATGTATGATGAACGTCACTGACTGGATGAAGGACAACTGTCTCAAGCTCAACTCTGACAAGACGGAAGTCCTCATCTTTGGGAACACCTCGCCATGGAATGATGCCTGGTGGCCTGCTAAACTCAGCCCATCCCCATCCCCAGCCCCGCCAGACCACGGACACAACGTCGGCATCATCTTGGACAATGAGTTATCCATGCAGCGAGGCTGCGGTGCGAGGTCCTGCTGCATTGATGTAGAGGATCCCATCAATGGGGCTTGTGATGCGAAGTCTGGTGTCGGTGATGCTATGCACAGTCAGGGTGTTGTACCGGTTCTGAAGAGCTGTGTGGCTGCTATGCATAGTCTATGCACAGTCATCGAGGCTTTATGAGAGATGCAAGGGCCAGCACCGAGAAGGCATCACGCAGGGGCAGTTCTGAAGGCGACGCAGGCTGTGGCGGTGATGTGAGTCTTTGTGACGGGTCCAATACATGTAGAAGTGGCGATGCATTGGTTTTGCTCAGGTTTGCACTGCGCAGCGCAACAGAAGAGATGTGTTGGTTCCACTAGATCCACAGGCTGGCAGAGCAACTTAGGCCCTCTTCCAAGGGTCCAGGACTGGGGTTGCAACACTTGGCAGGGCAGAATCACAGATGGCAGAGTCCAGGTGCACATGCAAGGTTGTTGGTAGCCTGCTATGTCCCTGAGGCTTCAGATCAGGAGGCCAGTCAACTAGCCCTTGGAGTCACTCTGGGTTCAAGAGATGCAGGTCCAGTCCTTCTCACCCAGGCAAGAGGGTGTAGCGTTCTCCCCCAGCCTGGGTACCCACCAATGACTATGCAACAAACGGAGCTTAGGATTACATGTCTTTATTCCTCTGATGTGTAACTGCGATCTCAACATTCTAAATCACTTAGCTAACAAGATTTTATAGGGCTGTTGACGATCTTTGCTCCCTTGTACAAACCAGCAAGTCTTCCAGAATACCCTGCACTTTGGTTTGTAATACATGATTGAATCTGCATTTGAGGAGTCCCTTATAAACCAAGAATTGCTTTAAGAGAGCCCTTTTCAACAGATGATGCCAACAGTGGTGCTAACCATAGCAAACACGGTCATTCTCCATGTCCTGACTGGACCGTTCTGCTAAGAGCTGAGGGGCACCGTGTGTCATTCAAAGGCATATCACATGAGGTCTGTCTAGCAGAGTAGTGCTTTCAAGAGTGAGGCGCCAAGAAGACGAATCTGCTCCCTTCCACCAGGAGTGCAACCTGAGGGCAAAACCTTTTTTGTTAAAGGAGTTAGTGGAGAAAAGCTAAGCCCTGTTTTCCTCCAACAGCCAGTGGTAAGCAGTCCATCTTTTCACCAATAATAGTATTCAAAGGAGCCTTGGCCTCAGCTTATTTCAATAATTCCGAATACACTGATGCCCACACTAAAGCCAACAAGGCAGGCACTCAAATGGAAGGAAATGAGATGGGCATGAACATGTGTACTGGCCGATGTCTGTCACTCTACACATCTGCAATGCACATTGCTCATTAACTTGCTTTATTGTATTACACTTGCTGCTCTGGTCAGACATTGTGTTGGGTAGTGGAAAACGCCACACCGACCCTCTCTCAGACACTGCTTTACATTGCTCAGCAAGTGTGACACAATAAAGCAAGCTCGTTCTGCAGGACAGTGGGGCACACTAGATCTGTCGAAAGCTCTGAATAGGGGCTACCTTTCGATCCCCTTCAACAAAACAGTAGGGGGAATGTGGTGTGTCGGTGATCGATGCAACACAACAGTGGATCCCCTGATCGGCTTATTCTCATTTCTGCAAGTAAACAAACTGAAGAAATATGCATGCACATCACCCATTAAAGTACTAAAGCTGTCTGTCAATTAAAAGTTGCCAACGAGGTCAGATGTAGGTTTTTGCTTGCCTGACATATGGAGGTAATACACCGAGAAGCTTGCAGTAGGCCTAGAGTTGACGGCAGGTACACCTGGAAAAGGTTACAAGACTGGTCACCATAACAAGGGAGTGGATTCACGTTAAAGCGGGATTTCACAGTGAATCGGAGTGGAAGTAGCATAATTTCATGTCAACATTCTGTATACTACTGTGTCCTGCTGAAGATATTATTTAGAAGAGTCCAGAATACTTTATTATAGTTTTATAGGGTAAAGATTGCATCTATATTTAAACAGATGCTTTCATTCAACTCATATCATCAGCGGGAATAACGCTCCCTCTGCCTCCCCCCTTCCCGCCCGATAACATCTATAATATAATGATGAGACTAACTTGTCCTTTCACACTATTCAGTAAATGAACTGGAATCTCAGAGGCCTCTTATAGTTAACAACATTCTGCTACCTAAGAGCTCCGCCCTTTATGAGGTACACATGTACTTATGTATGATTGTAAGTATGTATGCCTTTATGTCTGTGTGCATAAGAACTAATAATGCATACACAAAGCTAGTAACCAAGGGAGTGTGGTGTGGAGGCTGTTGGGAACAAGTCAAGGTTGTGTGGGAAAGGAGGTCGAGGGTGAAGAGAAAGATGGGCGAGCTCTCTTCTTAGCTGTGTCTCAGTAGCAGAGTTTGTTGGGAGTTTATTCACTGGTGGGAAAGTCTCATTCACAGTAGTACAAGCATAGGTATCTCATGAAGCCTAGAGACACCCATTAGAGTCTCATGTGCAATAGTCTTGTCCAAGCTTAACATCGTGGAAGTGCCCTATCTGGTTGTGTCTGCGTATGCTCAGTACTTCTGTCTCATTCTTGAAGATAAATAAGCTGGAGTAATTGCTTTTAAAAAAGAAATTGACAATGCATGGAAATACACATGCTTATTGGAGAGACTTGCGACCAAGTCAAAGTGAGTAGAATTCTTTAATAGATGTTAAATCAGGACACTACATCAAAATGTTTCTACGCAACGCCTTCAATGCAAACTTGTTACATGGAGCACTGCACGCCATGAGTTAGGGATTTTAAGAATCAGCTAATAAATTAGAAGTCACCTTTAACTGCTGAATTTTAGTTATTTTACCTTTCGTTGCCACCGCTTAAATTTTTTTACAAAAAATCACTCATTTGGATGTCATCTCACATAGGAAAAAAACTTGACAATGAAGTCACCAAAAATAGTCTGTTCGTGCATGACACTGCTGCCTATGAAATATTCTGATAGAAAATGCAGGTAGAATCATGAAAAGATTAATGGTAACGAGTGGGTGTGTAGCACGGTACTGATGGTTAGTTGCGCTTCTCGTTGCGTTGTGATTCATCAACTCCTACACCCTGTCTATGCACTGCTGCTCAGAACACTGTCAGCTCTGCAAAGCAGGCACGTCATAATATATTACTACACACTGGATCTAACCCTATGGTTTAACAATGTACGCCTCAGGATTTTCGGTGAATTACAGGGGGCGGGAACATATGTATATGTCAGAGGATAGGACACCAGAGCAGTGTCAAAGGAACAATTTGTCAGAGTAACAGGTGTGAACCCAGAGACGCAAACTACAACAAGCATTGGTAAATGCAATAGGTTTCGCCTATGTGATTAATAATTAATCTGTTTTTTGTTGCAAATTGTAGCTTGGTGAGCAGCTGTGCAGGCATAAGATTTTTAAAAAGTCCCACAAAGCGGATGAAAGCAGTACTTGGGCCATGGGAGACTGATAAGATAAACACACACAGAGGAACAATAGGAAATAGTATGCTACAGCCAATGGAAACGGAGGAAAAGTAAGTGGGAAGCACAGGAACTAATGAAATGCAAGGGCAGTATGTAAGCCCTTTTTAAAAAATGTATATTAAATACAATACATTTCACGAGCACAGCGCAAGCACTGTGTAGACAAAACCTAAAAATGATGCCACACCAATGCTGACCATCATTTCAAGTACTGCTGGCAGCTAACAGAGACTACGAACTGCTGATGGGCTTTAAATTTGCAAAGCTTTGAGTACCGTGTGCATAGCTTTTAGGAATCACTACTCTTAATAGGGTAAATAAAGGCAGCTGCCCTTCGTGACACTGGATGGAGTTTGTATGTGCTTGGACTTCATCTACATCAATTCTTTTTAGGTCTGGTGTTAGCCAAGATCTTTTGTTTAAAAAAAACAAAAAACTTAAAAGATATATACATAGATATACACGTTTAGGGACTTTCCTGCAACTCTCTTCATCCATTGGCCTTTTGTTGTGTTATTCACATTTTGCTTCCTCTCACCTCAGCATACAGTATAGGGACAGGGGCCAGCCCACTACTGCCATTGGCTCCCCTCACTATGAGTTACTGCATTTTGTCCATTTACCCCATGAATGCCCACAAGGAGGTACAGATTATGACATGAAAAGAGAGTCCAAATCGAGAGATCACCTGTTTTGAATCGGGCATGCCATTACACTGTAGGTCCATTGCTGCATTTGTAAGAGCGGAGCCGGGACAGCGTACAGCTCCTGCTGTCACGGAGTCCCTCGGAACATGAGATGTTGGCACTAGCAACATAAAAGGACCACAATCTCATGCATGCCAACCCCCCCGGTTCAGGTGGGAGAATACCAATTTCATGGTTAGTCTCCGTCTCCTGATTCCTGCATGCAAAAACCCGATTCCTCTGTGGGCTTCAGTCAATAGGAATTGGTCTTGTGTGATTCAGAGTATGCACTACCAGTAACCTGCTCCTGCAGGTCAGTGCACAACATTTTTGTCATGCTCTCTCTACCTGCCAAGGCGCTATCTTAGTTCTCTTGACAGGTAAGGAAAAAACATATCTTTGCCTTTCTGATATCTGATCTTTAGCAGCACACTCGTATGTCCCATACATGCCAATAGACAAAATTCAGGCCTCAATAGAAGTCAATGGGAGAAATAAATTCTTCTGAATATTTTTTTTTTTAAATCTCCCACTTCCCTCTTCTAAAATGTTGACATATATGCATACTCTATAATGTGTTGCCTTTCCCTACAAAAGAATATGAAACTCAGTATGCCTTTGAAAGCAGCCAGTCCACCAGTGCAAACTCCAGGAGTCTCCTCTGAGTCTGTGGCAGCTGCTGGCAAGTAATTAGGCCCATTCGTAAGTGTTTGTAGCAGCCTGTTCCCATCATTCCTCTGTGCTGCACTGAACTGGCGGCAATCTTGATGGGGGTAGGTAGAGTATTGTCTTCTCCCCACAAGTCCGTCTTGAAAGAGGAGCAAGATTTAAACATGAAGAATAATGTGGTGATGATCTCATGAACTCTCCCCTCTAAAATGACCACGAATTAAGCTCAACACAGTATCACACTTCATTTTGAAGTTCTCTTTCTACTATCATGACTAGAGCTGACTGCTGTGAGCACAAGGGAGTGGAACACCAAGAACTCGAGAGCAGCAGTTACAGCCGGACTCATTTATACCACTAGTGCAAGTATTGCACCGAATGCTTAACAGTAGTGGCTGCTAGCAGGGAAAAGTAGTGGGCAGTGCGGGGGAAAAATAATAAAAATAAAAAAATTACCTGCCGCCTCAGTGCTCTACCCTATGCACAGGCTCCCAGACTCACCTGCACCAATCAAGACGCTGCTCTCCTGCTGGTATCACCCATCGTGAGAGAAGCGCCAGGATTAGGTGGAGCGGCCTGGTATTACACTCCAACAAGGACTGGGAGCCTGTGCCTGCTGCTCTCCATGAAACAGCTTGGAGATAGTGAAGTGCGCATGCGGGTTTGGCCATCCTAAGACAGTCGGCAAAACTGTAATGCGTATTTGCAGTGCCCTGTGCCCACCACTCCTCCTGCTGCTGTCAGAGGATGGCCCCACCCTCAAGACTCTGCTCCGGCTCCGTATTATAAAATAAAATGATAATAAAGCAGTTTTATTAATTGCTTTATTATCATTTTATTTTACATATTTTCATGCAGTGGGGCGACGCTCTTCCGCCATAACGGAGGTGCCGCCACTGATGCTTAAATATTCTTTACCCTTATCAAACTACTGAACTTTTTAATTGCTTTGTTTTTTGTGTCCTGATTACATACATGCCAATATTTTGAACGAGGAAAGTGGGAGATTAAAAAAAAAAAATTATCGGGAGAGTGTATTTCCCCCACTGACTTCTATTGAGGCAGAGGCAATTTCACCACCTGAATAGGGTCCATTGGCATTGATGGAGCAGAGAAAATAAAACATTTTTAACCCCTAACAAAATTTATAAATAATTAATAAAATGTTCGTTTAAATGTATTAATCAACACTGTACGTGTGGGAAGGGAAATACGCAAATGTATGTGCTGAATAATCTATTAATGGATGTCCATGTGCCTAATTATAACATAAAAATAAATGCGTACTAATTTAAAATAAATGCATGATTTTGTGCTTCATAGAAATAAACGCGTCGTTGCAAAAACAATAGTGATGGTAAGTAAGAAACAGCTTAAATGTTGCTTGCTGCTAGGTAATAACTAATTGGGGTACGTAGATGATGGGAGGGAAACGAAAAGGCTATTTTTCTCTATTTTAATTATGCTTTGTTTATTTCAAAATAGTGCTTCTAAAGTATAACCGAGTGGCGATATAAAATGGCTGCCAGTTGGTGATGTGCGCAAGCGCAAGGGAAACATGTGACACGGGAGAGAAGTCGGAGAAAAGCTAACCTCGTGATGTTGCTGAGAGGCTAGGATGCGAGAAATGGTCAAGGCTGATGTGACCTAATTGAACTGATAGTGTGCCGTAGTGATCAGCAGAGACCCGTGGGAAACCAGTTTAAGAGAAAGGACAATGCCTGCAGAGTTCTCGAATGTATCGAAAGAAGTTACAAATGTACTGATCGAAGCGGATGGAAACATGTCTTGAACTGTGAGAAAGGAAATGATCCAAGGACCATTGGATCCAAGAGAACTTGATTAAAAGAATGAATAAGATGACATGCATGGACCAATGAAAGAAAAGCGTGTTATTAATGTTGCAACAATTAGTTAGCAAAGTTAGAATTAGGGTATAAGAGGGCCTATTCTTAGTGGGAGGGGGTCAGTCGCAGTCACAGTCAGGAGCGGAGTTGGAGAGTCGTGTTGGTGTTGGTGGCTTCCAGTGCTGGGTGGTCCTGATCGATCCATTACTGAGCGGGAGATGCTGAAAGACTGTTAGATGAGACGGGTTGCAGGTAGCTGATGCTGACGAGCTGAAGTTTCTGTTGCTGTCTTAATTTTCCAGTTGAGTATGAGAATCAGGTTATTTCTAATTCTTAAACTTAGGTTAGAAATCATTAGGCTAAATTAGGAAGGTAGGCAGGTAATTAGGGTTTTGCTTCATGACGATAATTTCCTTTCTGCAATAAATTGATTATGCTTAATAAATATTTGAATTAATAATGAATGAATAATTGAATAAAAAGTTTAAATTCTTTCTCATGCTTTTAAAATTACATAAAATTTAAGATTCTTTAAATCAAATGACTCAGTGGTTATTTTCCTAATTGATTGTGACACCAGTAATTGGTTATTGTGATTTAGCTGGTCTTAATCACTATGAACTAATTTCTTACATGAATGATTCATCGACAAAACAATGAGCAGGAATATCTTAAGAAATAACTAGAAGAAAGCGATAGGTTAAGGTAATAAGATATCCCGGCTCCTTCCAGCGGTACATAAATGGTGTTTTCCATTTAGTTCTCATGCTTCTCCCAGGAGTACAGAATTTCGTAAAGGTGTAAAGGAAATCCAGGTGTGTGCGTGTGTGTTAGGCGATGTTTATGGGCCCCATCGTCATGTGGATGTGAGAAAATATAGTTTGCCCCTGGATGACCTATATTTGACCTAGGAGGAGAATAGTTTTTATTGTACGCGCTGCATCAGATTTCTTGGTAGCAGAGTTATGGTTTTCTATAGATTAGTTTAGTGATTATTGTTTATTGATTATTGATTCTTTTTGATGACTAACACTATATGTTGAGTCACGTTATGTTATATGTGAGTTTTCACGCTTCTGGGATGTAGGAAGTGGAACACGTGTGGCAAGAGAAGTCACATGGAATTTGGTACATGGTCTGAATTCATTTTGGTAATAACACAAGTTGTGTTATGTTAGGGATTTTCTGTACGAAAAGTGTGTAATTGAAATAGCAAATTACGTTTTCTTGTGAAACTTTGGCCTTAATTCTCAGGAGCCTAGTCTCCACATGTGTCTTATCCCCAGAGAAACGAGTAAATTGTTTGCTTGAAAGAAGGGTAAGGTAGAGGGAAGTGCTACTTTATCGGCGAGAGTAAATAATTCTGTGGTAGGGTAGAGGTAAGCGCTGCCTACTGGAAATACAGGATTCTTGTGAAAAGGACAAAGCTGTCACTTTTGTTTAGCGAATCAGACTATGGAATTGTTTTAATTGTTGTAACTAACGGAGAAAACAGCGAAAAGAAAATTGCCGATAAATTTTGTAAAGGAGGGGTAAAAGAGCAGAAGTGACGTAGAACAGTGCCGCGCTAGGATTGGATAGTGCGCCAGTCACGTGAACCCAGAGCAGGAGTGACGTAGAAAAGTGCAGCGCTAGGATTGGTTGGTTCGCGGACGAAGGGAATTGTTCTGATTGGTACGTTAGTGTGAGTCGCGCTGTAATTGGTTGAAGTTCCGTACACAAAACAGCGTTAGCGTAAAGAGAAAAATAAATAGAAAACATGCCGTATTACGAGTATGAAAGGGAGAGAACATCATGGACGACAAAATTAAAGAATTTCTTTAAGAAAGACAAAAAGGTCGTGACTAGAGAGGGACAAGTAATTCCTCCACCGAAATCAGCAGCTTCACATATGATGCTGAAATATGGATATCATACATGCATATGGTTGGAAAACTGGGCAAAGTATACGAAGAATGATGGTGCTTTAGCTTTCCCTGAGAATGGTTCATTTAGTGTAGCGGTTTTGCGAAATATGCGAGAAAAGATGACAAATCTAGAACCTAGACCTAGACCGACACAGTTTGAAGCATTGACGGAATGGGAGGATGAGATGTATGAGCGAGAGAGATTCAGAGGTTTGAGGGATCATGAGTTTATGCCTGGAAGGATGTGGGGAATAAATCATGAAGATAGAATAAAACGATGGAGATGTGCTAACATGACAGGAGGTTTGTTTCCAGCTTTTACAGTTGAGGAAGGGACTAAGAAAAAACGGACTGAGAAAAAGAAACATATGGAGAGGGAGAAATATATGCATGAGAGCGAGACGGATGATGAATTGCTGGAAGATATTCTAAATAGAAATCCACCTCCGTATCAGCAGAGTTCTACAGTGGTGACACCAAATGCGCCGCTAATAGAGACTATGCGAAATAAAAGTCCGGAAAAAAGAATTGAAATAAATAGGTCACAAGAACAAATGAGAACTTCACAAAATGAAGGAATAGAAAGCGACAATGCAAGCGAATTAGCAAGGACAACAAAAGAACTAACTGAGAAGATTAGGGAATTAACGAAAAATATGGAAGCAGTTACTGTGCCAGTAACAATAGGTCCAGTAATACCCCTTTTTGAGAATCAGAAAATTGATGAACGATCTTTGGTGATTCCCATGAGTTCACAATTTCAGAGAGAAAAAGAAAGAATGGAACAAAGTGCAAGTACAAGTAATTTGGCTAGTACTTACAGACCAAGTCCACCTACAAATTTGACGGTGAATGAGTGCAATGGTAGGAAAATGCATATGGTAACAGAATCTGCAACAGAAACCCCTGAAAAGAGTGGTAATTGGGTAGAACTAAATAATACACCCATAGGTCCGACTCTTGATGAATTAAATGAATGGATGAAGGCATTTAAAATAAAAGAACCAGAAGAAAAACCATTAGATGTAATTAGGTTAAAAATTGACATGGAAGAATTAATTCTAGGAACGATTGGTACAGAAAAGATAAAAAATTACCAGGATGATGAAATAATGTTTCTGTGCAAAAGTATTACATGGAGAGCAAAGAATTTACATGACAAACTAGAAGAAGTAGCCAGTGAAATTGGAATAGACTTTGCGAAAGTGAAAACGTTGCAGAAACCATATAGAGTAGACTTTTGTGAAAAAGATATTGAAAATTTGAACACGGCAGGAAGGCTGACACAGATAAAAGAGTTAATTGTGTTGTTGAGAAAATGGGGTGATGTGGAGAGATGGAAGGTTAGATGGACGAAGAAGAATGAGAAAACTACAGACAAAGGTTCATTGGCTTTTATGATAACTGAAAAAGAACCTGTTGCTAAAGAATACCCTATGAGAGAAAACTCCAGGTGGTAGTTATGTGCATGTTCCCTGGACTAGGCAGGACATACTGTCATTTACCAATGACTTTCCAAAGCTAAGAGAGAAACCAGTTGAGTGGTACCGACAAGTAGAGAGATTTGTAAAGGTTTCAAAAGTGTTGTGGATAGATTTAGATGGATTATTTGACATAGTGGTACCAACTGATTTGTGGTCGGAATGTAAGATTACAGTTGACTGGCCAACTACAGAATATCCAAGAGATCCTAAGACAGGAGCTCCAGGTCCTGATGTAATGAAGAAGTATGATAAGGTGATTACCTTTTTGAAGAATAAGATTCCTCCTAAAGAGACAGATTGGGTAAAAATCGATAGAACTACGCAAGAAAGTAAGGAGTCTGTACACGCCTATTATGAAAGGTTGTTGTTGGTTTTCAAGCAGTATAGTGGATATGAGGAATTAAGTGAAAAAGATATGAGTCATTTTGTGTACAGATTTGTGTTTGGATTAAAACCCGAGATTAGTGAAATGATTAAACAGCATATGATTAATTTGCAGAATGGTACAGTCGATGATGTACTGAGGTATGCTAAGTACTGCAGTGATGATATTGAGAGTAGACAGCGTAAATTGAAAGAAAAGGCAATGTGGGCACAGGTGAAGGTGGCAGAAAAACAAGAAGCTCAATTGGACAATAATAATGGGAATGAAACAGGACAGAATAAAATGCGACCTAACATAGGTAAAGAGAAAGGTCAAGTGAGTCTAGAAGAGGCAAAGAAGAAATGGCCATGTCATAATTGCGGAAAATTAGGGCATTGGAGAAACGAGTGTAAGTTCCCACCTAAACCTAATCCGGAAAATCAATCATTAACTCCACAGGTGCAGAATGAGGTAGTTGTTCAACAAAGTCAGGTGCCGCAACCACCACTTCCCAACACTGTTAACCAGCAAAGATACAGTACAGAAACAGGATTCTACGGAGGAGAGCAGGTAACACAGTTGCCGCGAGCAGCTAACATTTCTCAGTATTGGTTGCGTCAGAGTGAGGATGACCCGGATGAAAGATTCTGACGGTGCCCAGGAGAGGGGAAAGAGTGCGTACTTGGCGCAACTCTAGAGGTAGATCAGTCTGGTCCCTTTGTGGATGGAGAAGTGAATGGTGCAAATGTAACATTCCTTGTCAATACTGGAGCTACCCGTTCTACTGTTAAATCAGTGGAAATTCCAAACCTTCCTCTCTCAGGTGAATACATCCAAGTAGTAGGAGTAGCCAATCAGCAGATTAAAACACCACTTACTGAATTGGTGGAAGTAAAAATTGGTTCCTTTAGCAAAATGCATAAGTTTGTAGTGTGCGATTGTAGTCCTGTAAATCTTTTAGGTCGTGACCTATTGTGCAAGATGAATTGCACAATTTATTGTACGCCAGATGGAATTGGATTTCAGACCTCAGATGAAGATGTCTTGTATAAAGTAACTTTGATGAATCAGGAACCTGAAATGAATGGTTTGTTTCCTGCATTTGATGCAGAAAAACTTCCAGAAGAACTAAAAAGTGCAGTGAAAGAAAGTGTGTGGGATTTTACAGGAGAAGACATTGGATTAATGAAAGAAGTTGATCCCGTAAAAGTAACAGTAAAAGAAGGAACAACTTACCCGAATACGCCACAGTACAAATTAACTCCAGAAATAATTGAAGGAATAACTCCTGTAATAAATAAAATGATTGAACAGGGAATTCTAAAAGAAATAATGAGCAGTCCATGTAATTCACCTATTATGGGACTGAAAAAGCCAAATGGAACATATAGAATAGTACAGGATTTGAGAAAGATCAACAAAATAGTTGTGCCCTGTTGTCCAATAGTGCCAAACCCTGCAGTAATTCTATATCAAATTCCACATGAAGCAGAGTGGTACACTGTGATAGATTTGTGTCATGCATTTTTCTCTATTCCTTTGCATCCAGATAGCCAGCCATTATTTGCGTTCCGGTTCGGAGAGCGTATTTTGGCATGGTGCCGAATTCCTCAGGGGTATACAGAAAGCCCCTCAATCTTTAATCAGATTTTAAAGAAATCTCTGGAAGATTTGAAAATGCCAGAAAAATCAGTGATGGTGCAGTATATCGATGACCTGTTGGTGGCATCGAAAACAAAAGAAGCATGTGTAAATGATACAATTGCTTTACTGAACCATCTAGAGAAAAGAGGACATAAAGTGTCTCCTTCAAAATTGCAGTTTTGTCAGAAAGAAGTCCAGTATTTAGGGCATAAAATTGAGAAAGGAGTGCGAAAGATAGCGACAGAAAGAGTAAGAATGATTCAAGGAATGAGACCACCAATGACGCAAAGAGAGGTAAGAATGTTTCTGGGAATGGTTGGATATTGCCGACAATGGATATGTGGTTTCTCTTTGATTGCAAAACCTTTACAAAAGTTGACCAAGAAAGATGTAAAAGACCCTTTTGAGTTAAACAATGAAGAAATGAAATCTTTCAAAGAATTGAAAAAGAAATTATGTGAGGCACCTGCATTAGGCATGCCTGATTATGAGAAGGATTTTGAGTTGTACTGCAGTGAAAGAGATGGATGTGCGTTTTCAGTATTGGTACAAAAACATGGAACAATGAAAAGACCAATTGCTTATTTTTCAGCTGTTTTAGATCCTATAGCAAAAGCATTGCCCGGATGTCTGAAAGCAGTTGCTGCTACTTGTGTAAGTCTGGAACAAAGTGAAGGTATAGTGATGGGGTATCCACTGAGAGTATATGTTCCCCATTCAGTAGAAATTCTTTTGACAAGAACAAAAACACAGTAAATGACACATAGTCGGCTGACTAAGTACGAAAAAGTCATCTTGAGTGCTGAGAATGTGACCATAGATAGATGCATGAATGTGAATCCTTCAACATCATTGCCAGATGAGGAGAGTATAATTGAACAAGACGAAGTAGATCATGATTGTCTGAACGTGCTGGAATATTGCACGAAACCAAGAGCTGACATAAAAGATGAACCGTTAAAGGAATCTGATTATGTCATGTTTGTAGATGGCTCATGTTTGAGAACAAAAGAAGGAGTTTTAAGCGCAGCTTACGCAGTGTGCACAGTGGCAACTGTGATGGAAGCGTCTTGTCTGAAAGGAATAAGGTCTGCACAAGTTGCGGAACTAATTGCTTTGATTCAAGCATGTAAATTAGGAAGAAATGTACGAGTCACGATTGTGACCGATAGCCAATATGGTTTCGGCATCGTACACGACTTTGGTCAGATTTGGTCACAAAGAGGTTTCTTGACATCTGCAGGAACACTTATCAGAAATGGAGATTTTGTTAAAAAGCTGCTTGAGGCGATACAGTTGCCTAAACAAATCGCTGTAGTGAACTGCAAGGCGCATAAGAAAAACGAAGATTACATAGCCGTCGGCAATAATTATGCCGATGAGATTGCCAAATATTGTGCAGAGAACATGGTGTCCATGAACAAAAATAGAGAAAGGGAGCATATCTCTTCTCCTTTGCTTTTTACTAATACTGTCGAGACATGGGATGAAGTAAGACAGTTACAAGAAACTGCAAGTGATGAGGAAAAAGATTACTGGATAAAAGCAGGATGTAGAAGACAGGAAAATAATGGTGTGTGGGTATACAGAGACGAAAGACCAGTTATGCCTGATAGCATGATTGCAGACATGGCAGGGATGTACCATGGACAAGCTCATATTGGGAGAGATGCAATGATCAGACTTTTTAGACAAACCTGGTATAACCCAAAATTCAGAGCCATTGCTGAAAGTCTTTGTCAAAGATGTCTTATTTGTCAGCAGTTTAACCCAGGAAGAAAAACAGTAGTAAGTCTAGGAACAATAGGACTAGAAGGAGGTCCGTTCACTAGAATGCAGTTAGACTTTATCGAAATGCCCCCTAGTAACAGACTAAAATATGTTCTAGTGGTCGTCTGTTTGTTTTCTCGTTGGGTGGAGGCATACCCCACTAGAAGGAATGATGGAACAACAGTGGCAAAACTTATGCTGCGAGAGTTCATTCCAAGGTATGGTTTTCCAGTCACGGTTGAGACAGATAGAGGAACACATTTTCAAAATGAGTTGATCCAATTGATTTGCGAAGCATTGAGTATTAAACAAAAACTACATTGTGCTTACAGACCAGAGGCTTCTGGGGTAGTGGAGCAAATTAATGGAACAATTAAGAACAGATTAGGAAAAATGTGTCAAGCTACAGGACTCAAATGGCCAGATGCACTGCCTCTTGTTCTGATGACCATCAGAAGCATCCCTGAAAAGAAAACTGGACTTAGTCCTCATGAGATGATCATGGGACGAGCAATGAGACAAGCACAAGTACCTGTCAACAAGGTATTGACTATAACTGATGATCTAGTACTGGATTATTGCAAGGGACTGGCTGATGTGGTGCGTTCTGTGTTTCATCAGGTTGGACCGGATGCGACCACTCTTGAAAGAAAACCAGCCCACGACTTGAATCCAGGAGACTGGGTCCGTATAAAAATCCACAGGAGAAGAAACTGTCTAGTTCCTCGCTGGGACGAACCACGACAGGTAATCCTAGTGACAACGACTGCAGTCAAGTGTGCAGGAGTGAAGAACTGGGTCCATGCCAGCCACACAATCAGAGTTCAAGAACCTACTGATCGACATGTGAGTCGACGTCTGGAAGTGTGGGATAAAAGTTTAACGGCTGGGACAACAAGGATAAGAGAAAGGGTGCCAGAACTTGAAGATCGACCTGAAAGTCGACATCTGGAATCCCCAACTGCAAACACCTCTAGAGAAGAAGAGGAAGAAGAAGAAGAAAGAAATTCAGAAGTTCCAGAACCTGAAGATCGACCTGTAAGTCGACATCTGGAAACATCTGACACAAGTTCAGGATCTGATGATTCAGTTGCAAACTGTGAAGAATTCCGAAGGAGAACTTGGGGTTATAAACCAATTAGAGAAGAAGATGAGCAAGAAAATGATCTAGATGAACAACCAAGTACAAGTTATGGTGGAAATCCTTCAGAAATAATATTAATAGATGAAGTAGGGAAAGAAGTACACAAGAAGTTAGAGAATCGAGAAGAACCCCGAGGAGCAATAGGGACAGATAGAGAAACAGAAGAACAGGGAAATTTAGAAGTAGAAAGGGAGGAAAACACCAAATCGGAAGAACACCGAGGAGGGACAGTAATAAGGGAACACAAGAAGGAGAAGACAGATCCACCAGTAGGAGATGACGAGATCATAAGCTTCAAAATAAGAGACAATAGTGAAACAGTTGAAACAGAAACTGAAGAGAGTGGAGAAGAGGAGAAAGCAAAAACTGAATCAAGAAAAAGAAATTGGAAATCAGAAAGAGAAGAAAAAGAAGGTGAAGCCAAAAGGCCAAGAAAAGGAGATAATTGGCCCAACAGCTATATAAGAAAATTGAGAAATAGAATAATAAGAGCTGGAGACGAAAGTGCTGAACAAGTGAATGAAATAACAAGTCAAAAGGGACAAGAAAAAACAAGTGGAAAACGATTGCAAAAGTCCAAAAGAACGAAGAAAGTGAATGCAAAATATAAGTCACCTGAGTGGCTGTATATCGCACTGACAGATTACAAAGAAGAAGAAAACACTCACGAGAACCAGAGACTAAGAAGTCGAATGGGAAAAGGTGAGATGCAACAAACCTGAAGTGAAGACTTATAGTGCTTCTGCCGGACATGACAATTTTACTGGATGTGACAAATCACCGGATGTGACAACGAAAGAATTCTGGAAAGAATTAAAAGAAAGTACCAAGCAAAGACTTTTTGAAAGCAGAGTGGCATCTAAGTCATTTCTGAGGTGTAGTGACACAATTTTCTGAAACTTAACAAATAAATAAAAGAAAAATGGAAAATACTAGGGATAGAAGAGATAAATGTGAGTTTATAAAAAGATGGTGTAAAATGTGCTGCTTTTGTACAGGGTTATTAATGACAATATGGATAGTTTTAGCAATAACAATTCCTATTAGTTTAGCTGTAATAGAAGCAAAGAATGATACTAAATCAGAAAAAGAAACTAATATTAAAGAACCAGTTATTTTAAGAAGTAGTGCAGAGTTACATAAGGATAAGTCAGTAACAGACTTTTCAAAAAATGTTTTTACAAAATTGTTGTATGAATATGTAGAGACAATGGATGTGAGAGACTGTTATGTTTGTATGCAGTTGCCTGCATCAGTGTCAGAAGGTGTGACTTATCATCACCTACCTCTAACTTATGGAATAACATGTAGTGTAATAGCAAGTTTATTTTATAAAACAGGTAGATTAGAATCTTATTATACTGATATAGATAAGATTTTTGCAAACATTCCAGTAGTACCAGAACTTAACAAAGTAAAACCAGCAAAGGTTTTAGGAGAATTCTTTTAGAACATAGAAAATTAACGTTAGAAGAAATAATTAGTAACAACCTTACCTGTGAGTTAAAGAAAGAAGAAAAGGTATTTTTAGAAATGGTTGAAGAAAGAAGAATGAAATTTCAAAAAGAAGCAATAAAAGAGGGAGGAACACATCTATGGACGTTTGAAGAAGGAAATCATGAAGGGAAAAAGATAAATGCAGCAATGACATTAGATTGGCCGCAAACAGGAAAGTTGTGTATTAGGAGAAATAAGACAGTCTATGACAATTACTTTGTAGGTTCCAGTATCTGCCATGACAATTATCAAATTCTGGGAGGTTGGGTATTCAAAGGTGGAAAAGATCCAATATTTCCAGGTATCTATTATATTTGTGGAAATAGAGCTTATTACAGGTTACCGGACCATTGGTATGGAACTTGCTATGTAGGCCTGGTCTTTCCAAAAATCTTTCATATGGACAGAGAAGAAAAAGGAACATACAAGATGATTAATAGCTTTACACGTAGAAAGAGGGAAAGTTTTTCAGAAATTGTAGGTGATATTTTTGGAGCATTAATACCAGCAGTGGGAATATCTTTGAATGCATTTAAAATTCGGAAATTATCCACAGTAGTAGATCGTTTGTCTACAGATACTGCGGGAGGGTTCTTAATGGTAAATACCGAAATGGTTGCCATGAGAGCTATGGTGATGCAAAATCGGCTTGCCCTTGATATTCTTTTGGCAAAGGAGGGAGGAGTCTGCGGAATGTTGAAAGTCCAACATTGTTGCACTTACATTCCTGATAAAAGTGAAAATATACAGAAGTATATTACGAATATTACAAATTTGCACAAAGAACTAGTTCCACTGGAGGTTGAAAGTGTCTTAGGAAAACTTGGTAGAGGGTTTTCTTCAGTAGCAAATTGGTTGACCAGAATGAGTAGACTAATGATAGGGAAAGTTATAATAATAGCAACTGTAGTAATACTGTTAGCCATGGTGTTGAAAATAGTAATAACGTGTATAAAAAGAAAAGTAAGACAAAATAAGATAAAAAGAAATAACAGAATAATGAAAGAGAGAGAGAGAGAAATGGGTGAGATTGAGTTAGAGAAAATGAAAGAAAACATGTATAAGGAGACAAGAAGACAAGATGAAGAAGAAACAGATGTGTAACTAACAAAAAGCAAAGGATGAAAGACATATGCTGCCTGAAAAAGAAGTATAACTTGGGTTTTATGTGGTGATTTAAAAATCACCAAAGGGGGAGTTGATGGAGCAGAGAAAATAAAAATTTTTAACCCCTAACAAAATTTATAAATAATTAATAAAATGTTCGTTTAAATGTATTAATCAACACTGTACGTGTGGGAAGGGTAATACGCAAATGTATGTGCTGAATAATCTATTAATGGATGTCCATGTGCCTAATTATAACATAAAAATAAATGCGTACTAATTTAAAATAAATGCATGATTTTGTGCTTCATAGAAATAAACGCGTCGTTGCAAAAACAATAGTGATGGTAAGTAAGAAACAGCTTAAATGTTGCTTGCTGCTAGGTAATAACTAATTGGGGTACGTAGATGATGGGAGGGAAACGAAAAGGCTATTTTTCTCTATTTTAATTATGCTTTGTTTATTTCAAAATAGTGCTTCTAAAGTATAACCGAGTGGCGATATAAAATGGCTGCCAGTTGGTGATGTGCGCAAGCGCAAGGGAAACATGTGACACGGGAGACAAGTCGAAGAAAAGCTAACCTCGTGATGTTGCTGAGAGGCTAGGATGCGAGAAATGGTCAAGGCTGATGTGACCTAATTGAACTGATAGTGTGCCGTAGTGATCAGCAGAGACCCGTGGGAAACCAGTTTAAGAGAAAGGACAATGCCTGCAGAGTTCTCGAATGTATCGAAAGAAGTTACAAATGTACTGATCGAAGCGGATGGAAACATGTCTTGAACTGTGAGAAAGGAAATGATCCAAGGACCATTGGATCCAAGAGAACTTGATTAAAAGAATGAATAAGATGACATGCATGGACCAATGAAAGAAAAGCGTGTTATTAATGTTGCAACAATTAGTTAGCAAAGTTAGAATTAGGGAATAAGAGGGCCTATTCTTAGTGGGAGGGGGTCAGTCGCAGTCACAGTCAGGAGCGGAGTTGGAGAGTCGTGTTGGTGTTGGTGGCTTCCAGTGCTGGGTGGTCCTGATCGATCCATTACTGAGCGGGAGATGCTGAAAGACTGTTAGATGAGACGGGTTGCAGGTAGCTGATGCTGACGAGCTGAAGTTTCTGTTGCTGTCTTAATTTTCCAGTTGAGTATGAGAATCAGGTTATTTCTAATTCTTAAACTTAGGTTAGAAATCATTAGGCTAAATTAGGAAGGTAGGCAGGTAATTAGGGTTTTGTTTCATGACGAAAATTTCCTTTCTGCAATAAATTGATTATGCTTAATAAATATTTGAATTAATAATGAATGAATAATTGAATAAAAAGTTTAAATTCTTTCTCATGCTTTTAAAATTACATAAAATTTAAGATTCTTTAAATCAAATGACTCAGTGGTTATTTTCCTAATTGATTGTGACACCAGTAATTGGTTATTGTGATTTAGCTGGTCTTAATCACTATGAACTAATTTCTTACATGAATGATTCATCGACAAAACAATGAGCAGGAATATCTTAAGAAATAACTAGAAGAAAGCGATAGGTTAAGGTAATAAGATATCCCGGCTCCTTCCAGCGGTACATAAATGGTGTTTTCCATTTAGTTCTCATGCTTCTCCCAGGAGTACAGAATTTCGTAAAGGTGTAAAGGAAATCCAGGTGTGTGCGTGTGTCTTAGGCGATGTTTATGGGCCCCATCGTCATGTGGATGTGAGAAAATATAGTTTGCCCCTGGATGACCTATAAGTGACCTAGGAGGAGAATAGTTTTTATTGTACGCGCTGCATCAGCATGTATGTGATTACATCACCCTCATTTGAATATGCAAATGTTTTTTATCAGCGGAGTTGATAATTTATTCTTGCTTGCTCTTCTTGAGTTGCAAGATGTCTTATTTAATTCATTATGTATTTAGCCATAAATAAGTACTTTCTTCCTTTTATTTTCAACTTTATTTTGCAATAATGGGTACATCCAATGTACACTGATATATCACTTAATTGTATTTCTCACGCGGTAAAGGTTGATCGTTAGGGTTGTAATGCCTCCATAACATGCGTAGGGAAAATCAACAACCACTACCTCTTCTCTATACATTTTTCATAATAATATAGTCAATAGATATTCAAAAGACTTACGATTTTTATTTTAAAAACTTCAAATGTTAGAGTCTGTTGTTAATTGTGTTTTGGATACAAGACTATTCATGGAGGGATTGTAAAAGATGTACAAATTTACGTCAACACTAAAATGTTCCATGATTTATGAGACCCAAATACAAGGGAGCGACTGCACGTTATTATTAGCCACTTATTGTTTGCAGTAAATTAGCTGTTTGGAAGAGCTCAGGCTCAGCATGGCATATGAAATGCAAAAAGTGCAGTCTGATGGAGGCTTCAGACAAGCGACAGAACTTAGGAACAGCCTTCCAGTTAGTGCTAGAATTCATTTCACTGTGCACACATCACTCTGTTTCCTTGTATGTTAAAAAAAAATGTGCTTTCAGTTTTGACATACTGTCAGCTAAGCTCTATACAGTTTGCTTATGTATTTGTAGATCTAGGCACCTAACATACGACTGTAACAGATTTGTTTAAAGTTCTGTCACTGAAGGCCCCGTATACTTTTTTTAACTTGTTTTTATTGCAATTTTTCAAAAGAGCATACAAAAATTCACTGCACATACAATGCGGAGCATGTGAACCAATCGTTGACAGATAAAAATGTCATGCATAGCAGCAATGGCTCCATAATCATCAACATCGAAACAACAATACAGGCTCATGTAGTAAAGATATTTTGGTAATTCTGATCCACAGGACCAGTCGGCTAATCCAACAATCGTGTCACCATTAAGTATATTTCAGTCAGTGAGTTCAGGATGGAGTATCAAATAAGAACGGAGTGGTTGCCAGATGTTTTTGGGGCGGGAAGCGAGAGGCAACAAAGACGCATATTCATCTCTAGTAGTGTTGCAGTATATTAAATCCCTCAGCCAGGATCCCACCAGCGGCGGTGTGGCTCCACCCCAATTTAGGGAAACCTGCCGCTTGGCTAGCAATAATGCAAGTGCGATGAAGCGCCTAACTCCCGGGCTCAAAGGAAGTACATACCCTAGCAATGCCAGTAAGGGTGTGTGAGGGAGTTCAATCTCGACCATTTGTTCTAGATGCCCAAACACCGCCTCCCAAAATGCCAGAACGGCAGGGCAGTTCCATGCCAAGTGAATGAAATCAGCATGCGCCATCGCACATCTCTAACAGTTATCCGGCCTCATGCGGTCTATCTTTGCAAGCAACACGGGGTGACATAGATTCTATGCAGATACTTAAAATGCGGAAGTTTATGTTTAAAATTATTTGACACCAGGCGTGTCTGCTCATAACAATAGGCCCACATCTTGTCTGTCATGGGCTGCGCCAGGTCTCCCTCCCAGGCCGCGCGCGACCCACCACCCATCATTGGTCGGAGTGCCTGCGCCTGGCAGTATATTCTGGAGACTAAGTGTGCGCCATCTGGTGTAGTAATAATTGTTGTGAGTGGGAGGAGCTCAGGGGGTTCCTCTGTCTCAGGGCATAGTCAAGTGACTAGTGACATTCATGTTCTGTGCACAAGAAAACGGTCTAATGTGGTTACATCCCGATTACTTGTCAAGTCTGCCACTGTACGCAAGTGACCGTCTCTGAACATACCTCCTATGTTTTGTATATGACAACGAGTGAGTGCATGCTGCGTCAGTGTTTCAGTCGTGGGGGGTATCCAGGGATTATTCAGAACCGTCAAATGCGGGGAGTACAGGTGGTCCGCCCCCAGGCAACTGCGAAAACGCCCCCAAGCTCAACTTGTGGTTTGTAGTGTGTGGATCTCAGCCGGTGTTCTCCTAAGCCCGAGCAGGAGGATAGTAGAGAGAGGGTAGGGACGGGCCTGAGTGTGCTCAGGTTTCGGGAATTGTAAGTGTGCATCCGGGTGGTACCAAAAATAAGTGCCATGCGCCTGTGCCACCAGATAGTACAAATAAAAGTCGGGTACTCCGAACCCTCCTCTTTCGAAGGGCTGAATGAGTGTCTGCCAACCCACCCGCGCTTGTCCCCCTGCCCAGATCAGTCACGTCAGCATCCCCCTGAGGGTGCTAAAAAAGGAAACTGTAAGTGGGATCTGGATATTTAAAAACAAATATAAAAACCTGGGTAGCACAACCATCTTAATACTCGCAATGCGGCCTGCCATCGACAAAGGTAGTGCAATCCAGCGGTCTATCTGCCCAGACAGACGGCCAGTGGCTGGTCCATACTTAAGCCGGACAACTTCCGAGGCTGTGCGGTGTATAGTTACCCCGAGATATCTGGGGGGATCATCGCACCAATGCAGTGGGAAATCCAATGTAAATAGCGTGGTAGCGTCTGTTAGGGGGAATATTTCAGATTTGTTCAAATTGATGACCAGCCTGGAAAAAACGCCAAACCGCACCACCTCCAGCATAATTGGAGAGAGATTTAAAGCTGGTTCTCGAAGAAATAAAAGGATATCATCCGCATATAAGGACACCAGAAGGGGACCCTGATGGAACCCTATTCCTAGCTGGAGGTGCCGCTCTTGAAGATGCCGGAGGACCAGTGGGTCCATCGCTATAATAAAAAGCAGAGGCGAAGTGGGCAGCCCTGCCTGGTGCCCCGCAACAAAGCAAATTTATTGGACAACACCCCATTTATGTGGAGCTGTGCAACCGGGTTGGTATATAGAAGGCGGACTAAGGAGCGGAAATTTTGGGGGAATCCAAGTTTACTGAGCGCTGCTTACAAACAATCCCACTGCAGGGAATCAAATGCTTTTTCCGCATCTAATAGAATCGCCGCGGCAGGAAGCGCAGGGTTGATCTGATTGATGACCGTGAACAGTGTACGTAAGTTTACCGAGGTCGACCGGTTCGGCATAAAGCCCGACTGGAAAGGGGAAATGATCTGACCAATTATAAGCGATATATGTGAAGCCAATACCTTAGCTAATATTTTGTAATCCTGGTTTAAAAGTGACAACGGCCTGTATGAGGCACAACTGTCAGTTGGCTTGCCCGGCTTAAGGAGCAATGTTACAATCGCTTCGCGCATGGTGGGGGGCAGTTCGCCCGATTCTAAAACCTCTGCATAAACCTCCAACAGATGCGGGACAAGTTGCACTTTATAAGTTTTGAAGAACATGCCGGTGAGGCCATCTGTGCCGGGAGCCCGCGAGCCATCCAGACTGTCTATGGCCTCAGTAATCTCGTCCGCACCAATGGGCGAGGAACTGCTGCTGTCCCCTCTCCATCCACACCATCGCTATTTCATTTAAATGATCTGAAAGGGCTTCACCCGTCGGTGAGGAACACGTAGTGTAGAGGCGAGTGTAATAGGACAAAAAGATCGACTGAATATCAGCACCATCCATGGCGTAGAACTGTCTGTGGCCTGGAACTGGGTAATATAGGTGGCTTGGTGTCTAGGAGTAAGCAAACGAGCCAAAGTGCGTCCCGGCCATTCTCCCTCCCCATAAACACGGGCGCGTGCATATTTCCCCAAGTAAGCAGTCTCCCGATGTTCCAGCTCCTGATATTCTCCCAATAGCTTAGCACGTTGATGCAACGGAGAAGGGGCCACACCCGTCAATGTCTGAGCATCCAGATCTCGCAGCTCCCGCTCAGTGGCATCAAGACCCCGACGAATTGTGCGAAGCACCCCAGCCTGCTTAGCCATGCAAATACCCCTAATATACACCTTGAAGGCCTCCCATAGGTAGCGCAGCGAGGCACAGAGCCAGTGTTTATCTGAAAGTACTCTACGATCGCAGCTTGCACTTCACTCTTGAAAACCGTATCTAGTAAAGCATCAGCTGGGAAGCACCAAGACCCGGAGCAGCACTGGTGAGTGATCCGATAGGGTGCGCGGTAAGTGATCCACTTCCTGCACGTTGAGCAGGAGGTCAGGGTTAACGTACCATCGGTCTATACGGGACCAACTGCAATGCGGCGCGGAGTAAAATGAATATCCCTGAGCAGACGGGTGGCGGTGTCGCCAGGCGTCCAGCAGGAGGTGTGTGTGTAGCAGTGCCTCAAGTTCCCCCGTGGAGCAAGGCTTGGTGTTGTGCCCAGTGCCCGTGGTGTCTGACCCGGGTTGCAATGTGAGGTTAAAGTCTCCCCCAAATATGATAGATTCAATTGGTATGCCAGTGATGTGTGTTGAAATGCTAGCGAAAAAACCCCTGGCGTCCACATTAGGAGCGTAAACATTAATAAAAAAGTATGCACTGCGCACCTATGGTCCCCGCCACCATTAAGTAGCGGCCCTCAGGGTCCTTAATACCAGTCCGAGTCATGAAGGGGAGTGACTTACGAATCAAGATACAAACTCCACGGGAATAGGTGCTGTAACTAGCCAAAAATCGATTACCACCCCAGGCAGCTGCAAATCTGTTGTCTACTTTCGGGGCATAATGTGTCTCCTGCAGTAATGCAACATGTATCTTCTGTTTTGCAAGGTAGTCAAGCACCTGCCGTCCCTTACGAGGGTTCGACAAGCCTCTAACATTCCATGTGACGCATCTCACCTCAAGTCCCCCGGCCCGCCCCCCTGTCCCCACTACAGTAGGTGCAGGAGTATGCCGTCCAGTTTGGCGCTATGGTCGTATTTGGATAGCCAACCGTTGTGATCCTTCATGGCCTGTAAACAAAAAACAAAATCAAACGTACTCAATCGGGGCTCCCGCCCCTCCACCCCCCTCCCACATCGGATATCCACCCAACCTATATCCGGTGAATCCCAGCACATTTTAACATAACAAAGAAGAAGAAAAATAAAGCAACCCCACACAAATTGGGAACAATAGGAAATCTCCTAGGAGGCAGCAACGCCCCGAGCCACGGAATATGATAGCAACAGAACATAATGTGCATATAGCTGCGCTCATCGAGAGTCATGACAAGGATTGTGTCACTAGCAATGAGGAAAAGGAGAGCATCATATCACATCGTCCTTTAAGTGTTCCTAATTCCAAGCCCTATCAATCAATCAATCAATCAATCAATCAACCAGAGCATTTATAAAGCGCACTACTCACCCGTGAGAGTCTCAAGGCGCTGGGGGGAGGTAGGGTGCTGCTACTGCTCGAACAGCCAGGTCTTGAGTAGCCTCCTGAAGGTAAGTAGGTCCTGGGTCTGCCGCAGGTGGATGGGGAGGGTGTTCTAGGTCTTCGCGGCGAGGTGGGAGAACGATCTGCCGCCGGTGGTCGCTCTTCGGATGCGGGGGATGGTTGTGAGTGCGAGGTCGGCGGAGCGGAGTTGGCGGTTCGGGGTGTAGAAGGTGAGTCGTCTGTTGAGGTATGCCGGTCCGGTGTTGTGGAGTGCCTTGTGTGCGTGGGTGAGGAGCTTGAAGGTGATCCTCTTGTTGACGGGGAGCCAGTGCAGGTTTCTTAGGTGGGGTGTGATGTGGCTGTGGCGAGGGATGTCGAGGATCAGGCGTGCAGAGGCGTTCTGTATGCGTTGTAGTCGTTTCAGGAGTTTAGCTGAGGTTCCTGCGTAGAGGGCGTTTCCGTAGTCCAGTCTGCTGCTGACGAGGGCCTGGGTAACCGTTCTTCTTGTTTCGATGGGAATCCATCTGTAGATCTTGCGGAGCATGCGGAGGGTGTTGAAACAGGAGGATGAGACTGCGTTGACTTGCTTGGTCATGGAGAGTGTGGAGTCGAGGATGAACCCCAGGTTGCGTGCGTGGTCGGTGGGTGTCGGTGCTGCTCCCAGAGAGGTCGGCCATCAGGAGTCGTCCCAGGCTGAGGGGGTGGAGCCAAGGATGAGGACCTCTGTCTTGTCTGAGTTCAGCTTCAGTCGGCTGTTCTTCATCCACTCGGCGACGGCCTTCATTCCTTCATGGAGGTTGGTTTTGGTGGTGACGGGGTCCTTGGTGAGGGAGAGGATCAGCTGGGTGTCGTCGGCGTAGGAGATGATGTTGAGGTTGTGCAGTCGGGCTACGTGGGCGAGAGGTGCCATGTAGACGTTGAACAGTGTCGGGCTGAGGGAGGATCCTTGGGGTATGCCGCAGATGATCTCGGAGGCTTTGGATCGGAAAGGCGGGAGGCGGACACTCTGGGTTCTGTCGGAGAGGAAGGAGGTGGTCCATTCCAGAGCCTTGTTTCGGATCCCTACGTTGTGGAGGCGGGTGCGTAGGGTGCAGTGGCAAACTGTGTCGAAGGCGGCTGAGAGGTCCAGGAGGATGAGGGCCGTGGTTTCACCGTTGTCCAGCAGGGCCCTGATGTCGTCGGTGGCGGCGATGAGGGCGGTTTCGGTACTGTGGTTGCTGCGGAACCCAGACTGGGATGGGTCCAAGATGTTGTTCTCCTCGAGGTGGCGGGTCAGTTGTCCGTTGACGATCTTCTCGATGACCTTCACCGGGAAAAGGAGCAGGGAGATGGGCCGGAAGTTCTTGAGGTCTCTCGGATCCGCCTTGGGTTTCTTGAGTAGGGCGTTGATCTCGGCGTGCTTCCAGCTCTCTGGGAAGGTTGCGGTCTCGAAGGAGGTGTTGATGACCTTTCGGAGATGGGGTGCGATGGTGGCGCTGGCTTTGTTGAAGATGTGGTGCGGGCAAGGGTCTGACGGGGAGCCGGAGTGGATGGTGCTCATGATTTTGATGGTGTCGTCGTCGTTCACGTTGGTCCAGGCGAGCAGGGGGTCGATGCGGATGTTGGCCGGAGGGTCTGAGGTGTCGGTGGCTGTCAGGGCGGTCTCGTTGTTGAAGCTGTCGTGGATGTCTGCGACCTTGCGGTGGAAGAAGGCGGCTAGGGAGTTGCACAGGTCTTGCGATGGTGGGATGTCGTTGGTGTTGGAGCTGGGGTTGGAGAGTTCTTTCACGATGTTGAAGAGCTCTTTGCTGTTGTGTGCGTTGTTGTCGAGGCGGTCTTTGAAGGAGGCTCTTTTGGCGGATCGGATGAGGTGATGGTGTCTGCGGATGGCGTTCTTGTGGGCTGCATAGCTGTCCGGTGTTTGTTCGCGGTGCCATTCCTTCTCGAGTTTTCGGCAGTTTTGCTTGGAGGCCTGGAGGTCCGCGGTGAACCAGCTGGCTTTCTTGTCAGTGCGTCTGTTGGAGGGTTTCTTGATCGGGGCAAGAGTGTTGGCGCAGTCGTCGATCCATCGCCTGAGGTTGCGGGCGGCGGTGTCGGTGTCGGTGGGGTCGGCGGGCGGGCTTCGAGCGAGTGTGGTGTTAAGCTGGTCTTCGGTGACTTTGCTCCAGCTGCGGCGGGGGATCTGTTGAGTGCAGTGGTGCGTGGTGGGTTTCCGGAAGGTGAAGTGGATGCAGCGATGGTCGGTCCAGTGGAGTTCGGTAGTGTGGCTGAAGGTGACGTGGGAGCTTGCGGAGAAGATGGGGTCGAGCGTGTGGCCGGCAGAGTGGGTGGGCGTTGTGACGAGCTGTCTGAGTCCGAGGTTGGTGAGGTTGTCGATCAGGGTGGTGGAGTTGCTGTCGTTGTTGTTCTCGAGGTGGAAGTTCAGGTCTCCGAGGAGAATGTAGTCTGTGGAGGCGAAGGCGTGCGTGCTGATGAAGTCGGCAATGGAGTCGCTGAACTGTGGCTGGGGTCGGGGGGGTCTGTAGACGAGGGTCCCTCTGAGGGTGGTGTTGGGGTAAGTGTGGATCTGGAAGTGCAGGTGTTTGGCGGTGCTGAGGGTGTCGTCGGTGCTGGTCGAGACCCTGAGGGTGTTCCTGTGGACGATGGCGATTCCTCCTCCTACTCCGTTGGTGCGGTCCCTGCGGGTGATCTTGTAGCCGTCCGGGATGGCTATGGCGATGTCCGGCCCCGAGGAGGCATTCATCCAGGTCTCTGTCAGGAAGGCAACATCCGGGGAGGATGAGTCGAGCAGGTCCCAGAGTTCGACGGCGTGTTTACGTGCGGAGCGGGTGCTGAGTAGTATGCATCTGAGGTGGTTGCGTCCTGTCTCGGTGGGCGGGTTGGTGGCTCGGAGGCTGATGAAGCTGCAGCTCCGGCAGGAGAAGGGTCCCTGGGTGCGCTTCGGGGTGGCCTGGAAGCAGGTGTGGGATCGTCCGGTGTTGAGAGCATGGAGGGTGCTGGCGTCGTAGTGGTGTTGGTCGTCGTCGTGGCGGTCGCGAGGACCAGGGTGTCTGGCGCTGGGCGTGGTCCAGGCGCGGACTGGCGCAGACGGGCTTGCCTTAGGCGCGCCCGCTGCACGCGGCTGCCATATAAGGGGAGGTGGGAGGGAGGAGCAGCTGGGAGGCGGTGCGACGAATGGGCGTGCAGGGGGGCGGGGATGCAGCGGCTGGAAAAAACGGGTGAATTAAGGCAAAGGGCACCAGGGGGCACAGAAGGCAAAAACAAGGGGGGCACAGAGATAACAAAAGGAAAAAGAAAGGCAAAATTAGGTCAGTGGGAGACAAAAATACACAAGAGGCAGCAATACAATGAATACAGCAGTACCGGACTACCGAGGCAGAGGGGCCTCGAACCTGCGGCAGCGGCGGTGTCAAGCAGCAGAGGCACACAGTCACACTGGTGGAGCTGTGCGGCGTGCGGGAGCGACCTGCCTGAAGACAGGGTCAAGGGTCGCTCTCCTCACCGCGCAGCGGCCGCCATATAAGGGGAGGTAGGAGGGAGGAGGAGCTGGGAGGCGGGAGCGGGGCGACGAATGGGCGTGCAGGGGGGCGGGCCGCAGGGGACGCATCGGCGGGAAAAACGGTTGAATTAAGGCAAAGGGCACCAGGGGGCACAGAAGGCAAAAACAAGGGGGGCACAGAGATAACAAAAGGAAAAAAAAAGGCAAAGTTAGGTCAGTGGGAGACACAAATACACAAGAGGCAGCAATACAATGAATACAGCAGTACCGGACTACCGAGGCAGAGGGGCCTCGAACCTGCGGCAGCGGCGGTGTCAAGCAGCAGAGGCACACAGTCACACTGGTGGAGCTGTGTGGCGTGGGGGAGCAACCTGCCTGAAGACAGGGTCAAGGGTCGCTCTCCTCACCGCGCAGCGGCCGCCATATAAGGGGAGGTGGGAGGGAGGACAAGGATTGTGTCACTAGCAATGAGGAAAAGGAGAGCATCATATCACATCGTCCTTTAAGTGTTCCTAATTCCAAGCCCAGGCTGGTGTTCCTCTGCACGCCGGGAAGCGCCTCATTGACAACCACGTATTCTCAAACCATGAAGTATTACTTTCCCGGGGAGGCCGCTCTGCCCGATTTGTGGCATTTCCAATTGTCCGCTGCCTCCGCCGGCATGTCAAAAATAGTAGTTTTACCGTTAATCTGCACAAGAAGGCATGCTGGGTATATCATGGCATAGCAGATATTCTCATTTCTCAGGGATCACTTGATATCTTGAAATTTGTGCCGGGCCTCCTGTACCATTGGCGTGAAGTCTGGGTAGAGCGATAGCACCATCCCCTGATATTGCAAGTTTTCCACCTCCCGGGCTTTATGCAGTGCGACATCCCTGTCATGATAGTTAAGTAATCACGCAATAATAAGACGCGGAGGTGCGCCGGGAGCTGATCTGGTGGCCAGGGATCTGTAAGCCCGCTCCACCGCAAAAGTGGTAGAAAAACAATCTCTGCCAAATAGTTCAGACAATAGCCTTACCACATATGCCTCCATGGGGCCTGTGCTGGCGATCCCAGCGATCCGAAGATTATTGCGGCGTGACCGCGCTTCTAAATCCTCCGCCTTTGCCTCTGTCATTTTCAGAAGGTGCTCCGTACGATCTAGGCGCTTAACCATGCATCCTCAGTGTCAGAAATGCGCTTTTCAACAGCCTCTATGCGGGTCTCGTGCTGTTCCAGCCGGCCATGCATAACGTCCATCCGCGCGCCCACCTCATCAAAGCGCGCATCTATGGCCTGAAGCCAGCCCGCAACTCCGCCATTATGGCGGCAGCACCTTCCAGTGCCGAGCCGCCAGAATCTGGGGGATCAACGCGCTCAGGAGGGTCATCATGTGGGGCATCGTCCCCGCCCTCCCTTCTGGGGGTCTTAGCGGCCTCGAAGGTGAGCTGCTGTTGTTTGGGTCCCTCCGACCCATATTGGTCAACTAGGTGCCAAGGTGTAGGAAAGTGTAAGGATTCCCAGGCAGCCAATAATAAGAAAAGCAAGGGGGGGGGGGGAAGCAAGGGTTTCACCGCCCCGCCGACCGGGAGCCCAGGAAGAGGTAGCAAATGTATCCGGCTCACTGCATCTCCAATCGTGCCATTAGCAAGTTAGGCCGCTATCCTCCTGCCTTGGTTAGGGCGCCAGGTATCTCGCTTCTCGCTCCTCCACTACCCACAATTAGGGGCAATGGAGGGAATCGTAGGCATTGGTATCTCCCCGGAGCGCCTTAGCCATCATCAAGCATTCCCAGGGGAAATGCGCAAGCGGTCTGCCCCACCTGGGTCCATGCGCCGCGCCAGTATCATTTGCGGTGCCGGAGCAGTCTATGGGGGTGGGAGGGTCCCACGTCCAGCCGCCAGACTCACCACCGCCTCAAGGTTTTGGGCCAGAGGAGAAACCGCACCTCTCGACCTCGTCGTTGTAGGCCGCAGCTCCCCGGGCTCGATTTGTCACTGCAGCCGCACTCAGCGATGGCGGCCCCACCCTCAGGCTCACCCGCAACCCCTGATGTCGCAGGGCCTCCGAGGACCGCGCCAGGCCCCCGCCGCGAAGCAGCCGTGCCGGGAGTTCCAGGGCATCTCTACCGGCTCTGCCGCACTCCTCACATCCCTGAGGGACTCAGGCCACTGAGGCAGCTCTCAAGGGGCACGGATCACCGCGTTGGTGTGTCTCGAGGGAGCTCTTTCAGCGTGGCCGCTCGGGAGCTCCGCAATCAAGCCACCATCTTGGTGCTCAACCAGGCCACGCCCCCTGCCCCGTATACTTGACTGCAGTGACAGTACGTGCTATAGTGACAGACCTGTACTCATAAGATCAAACAAACCCAAAATGTTTTGGCGCTCTCTAAAAGGAGCAGTCACTGAATCACAAGGACAGCTCAAGTTACTGTCGCCGGACGGAGTGTTCCTTTCATTCATACTTGACATCCATAACAAATCCACTCTTCCTTCTCCTATACATTACAGGTGTATCAGACATACCCGCTGTAACTGCTTTTCCATACCTGTTTATGTATACCTAGTGTATAGTGACTTATTATACAGTATGAGACCACTTCTACCAGCTCATATTACTTTGCACCCAATGAGCGGTGTTAGGTATCATTCACCTTAAGATGATCAGTGCACAGTCGGATCCGCTGCAACTTTTAATCATGGCACCCCAAACATAAATAACTCCCAAACATAAATAACTCTTCATTGCCATCTCTGCCAAGTTTGCACACAGTAGATAATATTTTTTTTATAAATACTACTCAACGAGAAGTTTGACCCTAGGACACGACTTCACTCCCCTATTACACTTTGAAAGCTGGTACGTTTGAGGCTATGCTCAAAACTGTCAAGAGCAAAACAAGGCACAAAGAGCAAAGGCTGGTGATTTTTAAAAGGCTGTTCTCAGGTGTGCTTTGAGACGTTCTGAATTTGCTCACACCTTTTAAGATTTGTGTGTGACCGCTGATGCTTGCTTTCTGTGTTGGTACATGACGCATATTGTGAGTCCCTGATTTCTGTGTGTTTGTTTCAACCAGAAAGTTGGTTGCTAATGCTACACATCACATCCTGAGTGCTCATACTCTCTATGTGCATGTATTATTTTAAATTGTTATTTACATTTTGCTCCCTCCCACCACAGCATACGACATGGAGAATTGGTCATCCCACATTATCTATTGGCTTCCTACACCTTGAGTGACTGCACAAAGCCTATGCACATTGTTAGCATCCTTCTAAAAAATAGTTTATTTCTCTTCAGTAGGAAAATGTGTTTAAAATGTATTTTATTAATTTCATCTTTAAGTAAATGTCCCACACCTCTGGTGCTTACATTTCATGTGAGTTATTTTATGTCTCCTCTTTAAGGTTTCTATTTTAAAGTGTGTAAGAAATTGTGTTACTGGTTGGGGGGGATCTTCTCAAGCAGCAACTACAATTTTTCGCAGGGTGAAGTCACAAGCAAACCCTAAATTAACCTGTGCTTGGCACAGAGCAGTCTGGCCTAACTCAGAGGCAAAGTGTAAAATATTTGTGCAACACTTCAAACAGTAACACAGTGAAAACACAACACAAAAGGAGCCCACAACGGAGTTACAAGACTATAGTACTTTTTAATAAAGCAAGACCAAAATGACAAAATCCTACTAGTAGAACTGGAGATATTACATTTGAAAGATTTTAGTGAAAATAGCACCAAAACGCGTAAATCATAAATTGTGGCTATCTGATCGTGCTGGACCTGAAGAAAGTCACAAGTTCAGTCGGACCACGATGGAGCACGGGCCGGCTACAGGCACCCGGTTAGGCCAGATGAACAAAGTACTTTAAATCCTGGCTTGCGGAGCCTTGCAAGTATCCGCATCGAAGATGCATCGTGCAGCCGAAGCAATGCGTACATTTTAAGATGAGGCGAGGCTCCAGTGCAAGGTCCTGTGTTGTTGTTGAGGATCCCATCCACCAGTGCTTGTGATGTGGCTCCGAGAAGCTGCGAGGCTGCGCTGCCAGTTTTCTGTGCATGGAGTAGTCAGTGAGTGCATGTTTGTTGGTATATTTGTGAGAGTGTCAATGAGAGTGAAAGTGAGTGAGTGAGAATCATTGAAATTCTGAGAGTATTAATAGGTGCAAAATGAATGCAGCAAGTTAGTGAAGGAGCCTGAGTTAGAATGATTGAGTGAGGGGAGAGTCTTAGAGGAGTGGGACCGAGTCAGGGGCATAGCTGTCAATGATGCAGAAAGTGTAGTTGCAACAGGGTCCAAAGCTCAGGGAGGGTCTAATGAACACTAATTATTAAAGCAGAGTGCCTGTACACAGGCACTTCAAAGCAGAGTTCACTGTACACTAGCAGCTGTATGTGAGAGTCAGTGAGCATGAAAGGGTGTTTGCAATTGTGGGTGAAAGTGTGATAGTGAAAATCAGTAAGTATGAGTACGTTTGTGTGTGAGTGACAGTGAGTCAGAGTGGGCATGAGTAAGAATGAGTGAAAGTGTGTGAGTGGGGGCGTGGCCGGACAAGATGGCCGAACGGACGTAGCCCGTTTCGGCTCCCGGTCCGCGCAACGCTCCGGAGCAGACAGCAGCGGTTCTACAGCATTCCCTGAGCTGTGGGTTACACCCGGACGGAGCGGAGAATGTGAGGCACAGAGCGGGAGCCTCTGCTCGTTGCTGGCGCCACGGGAGAGGTCCCGTTGAGAGGTGACGAAGATCCAGCAGACGCAGCCCAAAATGGCGGCTTCCCGACGGGGCTGAGTGTTCCCGGCTGTGGCGAGGTGGGGAGCTCCAGCCTTCGACTCTCCCTCTCGCTACCACGGTGAGGGGTGCGGTACGCTGGATCTGGGGGCACCCTGTGGAGGGCTCGCCCGGACTGCAGCGATGCCGGCGAGATACCGCAATGCCTGACCCTAAGATGGCGTCCCATTTGAGCCATACAGACGGGCTCCGTTTTGGGTCCCTGGAGTCCCGGGACTAGCTCTCTGCCGAGCGCTGCCTCAGCGGATGTTGGCGCCCCCTGCTTATCTGAGCCTTGCCTGATACCCACCTGAGGACATGTGAATGCTGGGATCAATGTGAATCCCCGTCGGGCTTGCTCCCCCGGGGGTGACGCTCATGCCGGATCGAGGGAGCTGTGAATGCGACTTGGAGGTGAGGCACAAAACAAGGCTTGAACGCAGCGGCTAACTGTGACGCTCTCCCCGGTCCGATGCACCGGGGGACCCCCTGCCGCCCAGCTTTCAGGGGAAAGAGTACTACCATTTGGCAGGCCTGGCCAGGCCGCGGGTCGCTTAGGGCGCCAGAGGGGGGCTCCAACTGCGTTGCGCCTCCTGCTTGTTGCCGCTGCCTTGGCTCGTGACGGGGGTCTTCCGACGACACGTTGGATGGAGGCTCCCAAGGCCTGATTTCCCAGTCTCCTGCCGCGGACGTCGCTGTGGTGGGGGTCCCCCCGGGCCAGCCCGTATGCCGCCTAAGAGAGTGACGACTAAGACACCCAACAAGGTATCGGCTTTTTTGGCCCCTCAGATAAACGACCGACGCTGTGCGGAGGCGAGGAGGCAGCGGACATGGCTCTTACGAAGGCAGATCTCCTGTCTACACTAAAAGATTTCAAGACAGAGCTATGCAATGAACTCTCTCAGAACATTACAACCTCTATAGAGCAACTACGATCGGACCTCACAGGAAGATTGACCTCCCTACAACAGGATATTGACTCGGTGGGCACCAGAGTGCTTGACATGGAGGGACATCAACAAGAACAGGAAAAACTCTCCTCCGAACTCCGGGGAGATGTTCGCACCCTCCAGGACCAGCTCCTCCAGACGCAGCTCAAGGCAGAGGACCTCGAGAATAGGGCACGGAGAGAGAACCTACGGGTCAGAGACCTGGCGGAGGGAATGGAGGGGCCGGACCTTGAGGCTTTCCTGGAGGGGCTCTTCGCGGAGCTGCTGGGTCCACACACCCTCTCAATAAAGCTAGACAGGGTCCATCGCGTGGGAGTCCTGCGGCCCGGCGAGAGGAGACGCCCCCGCGACGTACTGGCGAAGTTCCATTCATATAAAGTCAAAGAGGCAGTGCTCCTGGCGGCCAGGACCAAGGGGACAGTCACCTTCCAAAATCAGTCATGTTCGATCTACCAAGATCTAGCACCAGCAACTCTGGCGCGGAGACAGATGTTCCGACCCATTACCGCCAAACTACGAGAGGACAAAGTCCGATACCGATGGACCTACCCGTTCGGACTTAGCTTTGAGTTCGATCACAAACAGCATCATGTCACTGACCTAAAAGAGGGCCTGGAGCTTCTGGGTCTCCCAGCGGCTGAGACTGGTTCCGATCATGATAACCCCCGAGGGGCTCGGCGAGGGCCAGTACAGACGACGACTTGGCTTATGGGCACACGGAGAGGACGAAAATGAAAAGGCCAGCGCCTAAACTCTACATAGATGCTGCCCAGCCGTTTGCCCCCTTGAGGAAGAACTGCTATAGTGCGCTCACACAGCATCTTGTTCCGACAAACTGTACTACATGCTTCGGTCCGATGTGAGCAGTGGGCCGGTGGAACTACGACGGAACGATTCCCAACTTACTCCGTTGGCTTGGAACTATCGCATACCTGGGATGGGACCACTGGCCTCCGGTCTATTCCCCGGGGATAAAGAACGGTGGTTCACCTCTACCGCTCCGCACAGAGACTTTTCTTGTTCTCCACAAAGGACTATGGTATGCATCTTCACCAGGACCGCCTTATAGATTTCTGGTGATTCAACTCCGGACGGCGCGGACGGGGTCCTCGGACTCCTGATCCCCCTAGTCCCTGCTGGGTAGGTTGCCCACGCTCAGGGACCAGTTAGCGGCCTTCTTGCCGCATTTGTTGTTATTGATTGTTATGTTGTTTCTAAGGGTTGGGGGAGGGGGGAGGGTGATGCTGGCAGCTTTTACATTTTATTTTAGAGAGGATGCTGTGTTGGTTTTAGTCTACATGGGAGGGAAGCTTTCATGGGTGATAGACACACGTGGGAGGTCAAGGATACACAGCCGGCTGGACCGGCAGAAGGCGGCTCTGCGTTGTTCACCTTTACTTTAGATCCATGACGATCACTATAGGATCCTGGAACGTTAAGGGGCTTAACTCCCCACAGAAACGCCACAAAGTGTGGAAATATATTATAGATCATCACCTTGATATAGTGGCTCTCCAAGAGACACACTTGGCCCGAGCAGAGGATTCACGCCTCCGTCATAAGCGATATCCCCTAATATATAAGTCATCTGCCCTAACAAAACATAGGGGTGTAGCCCTTCTGTTCCATTCCACCACTAACTTTCAACAGCTGGACCATCGCTCAGACAAAGATGGACGCTGGCTTATGGTCAAAGGCCGTTTGATGGGCAAACTGTGCACTTTTGTGGCACTTTATGCTCCCAATGCGGGGCAAGCAGCATTTTTAAATACATTAACAGAGAGGATTCTGGATTTCGGAGAAGGGCAGATAGTGATCTTGGGTGATTTTAATCTGACATGGCAAAGGGATCTCGATAGTACTCACGCACTCCGCTCGGACATGGGCTCCTTTACCCCTACCACAAAACAAAATTTTCACGATCTGGGTATGCTAGACGCTTGGCGAACACTTCACCCTCAGTCCCGTGACTACACTTTTTACTCCCACGTTCACCACACATACTCCAGATTAGATTACATTTTTATAAGCCAATCCATGTTGGGCGCACTCCAGGCGGCTAAGATATTTCCTATTTCAGTGTCGGACCACAGTCTCCTTTCCATTTGCGTTGCCTGGCACGGAAATGTCTCCACCACTCCACGCTGGTACTTCCCACCATCTCTCACCCGGGATAAAGACTCGCGCACTAAATTGAGGGAAAGCATCACCGAGTTTTTTGACTTTAATAAGCCTGAAGATACCTCAGAATACACTAACTGGGACACGTTTAAAGCGGTCATCCGAGGGAAATGTTTTGCTCTCAACTCAGCATTGAACACGCAGCGGGCTCGGGAACGGGAGGCGTTGGAGATTGAGGTTACTTCTGTCGAGCACACACATAAAGCAAACCCCACTCGAGATAACCTTCGCAAACTAACGGCATTGAGGGGCAAGCTCAGAGCCATTTACAATAATCGGGCAGAGTTCACGCTTCTTAAGCTCCGACGCCTCTCTTACTCCCAAGGGAACAAGGTGGGTAGGCACCTGGCTAGGCAGCTCAAGGGTAAAAGAGAACGGGAATATATAGGTGGTATTCAGAAGACCGACGGGGAGACCACATACAAAGATGAGGAAAAGTCCGAAATATTTGGCTCTTTCTATAAGACGCTATATTCCGGAGATCAGTTAGATTCTGCAGCCCAGAGGGAGTATCTACGGACGCTCAGTCTCCCACAGGTGTCGCAGGAATGGAATGAAACACTTACTGCTCCCATCACGACTGAGGAGGTGAACGCAGCCATACACGCACTTAGGCCTCGTAAGGCCCCGGGCCCAGACGGTTACACCGCTCTTTTTTATAAAACCTTTGCCCCCGATATCATTCCGCACCTCACTCGCCTGTTTAATAAAATGGCGGCGGAGGGGGAGACGACAGGGTCTCTTTCTGAGGCGATGATCTCGGTTATACCAAAACCTGGGAAGAGCTCGCAGCTGTGCGCCTCTTACCGCCCCATCGCTCTACTAAACCTGGACGCGAAACTCTATTCCTCTATACTGGCTAAAAGGTTGAATGACCTTATGCCTGACCTCATCCACCCGGACCAATCAGGGTTTATTAAGGGCCGGCAAACCCACGATAACACTCGACGCTTAGTGCATCTCATAGAAAAAGCTAACAAACGACATATTCCTGCAGTGTTGGTGGGACTGGATGCCGAAAAGGCTTTTGATCGGGTGGACTGGGCGTTTCTGTTTGCTACCCTCATGAGCTTTGGGTTTGCTTCTAAATTTCTCACTATGCTTCGGGCCAACTACGTGCAGCCTCGCTCTCGGGTACAGGTCAATGGCATCCCTTCATCCCTTTTTTCACACTCTAGAGGTACACGACAGGGTTGCCCCCTCTCACCCCTCCTTTTTGCCCTGAGTATCGAACCACTGGCTGTAGCTATCAGAGTTAACCCCGACATACACGGCATTCCCTTTAGTGGGGATTCCCATAAGGTTTCTCTCTTCGCGGACGATGTCCTCTTGTCGCTCACGGAACCCGAGCACTCCCTTCCTCAGCTACAGAAGGAGTTAGAACGCTTTGAAAAGGTGGCAGGTCTTAAAATAAACATGGACAAGTCCTATATTCTTAAACTTACTCTCCCAATCGAAGAGGTCCATAGGCTCCAACCTCTCACTCCATTGCGATGGGCGACCTCTTCTATACAATACTTGGGAGTACAGTTAACACCCAGGGTGGAAGGATTGTATGCTGCTAACTTCCCCCCTAGTCTCGCACGCATTCAAGACGAGCTCGGGAGGTGGAAGCCTCTGTTTCTTTCTTGGCTTGGCCGCATTCATGCTGTTAAGATGACTCTCCTACCTAAGCTCCTCTACCTGTTCCAGGCATTGCCGATAGAACTCGATCGGGACTTCTTCCGCAGAATTAAATCCATGATCCTTCAGTTTATATGGCAAAAGGGACGAGCCCGCTTGTCGTTTTCGCTATTGCGTCGCTCCCGATCGGAGGGAGGAGTGGGTCTCCCCGACATCAACTTATATTATAAAGCGGCACAGTTGAGGGTGCTGAGTGAATGGTCCAAACCTGCATCAGATAAACATTGGTTACATATGGACCGTAGTATTGCAGGACGGACGATTTGGGATCTGGTTTGGCGACCCAAGCGAGACAGACCCAAGAATGTGTACTGTAGCACCCCCACACGAACCACCCTGCGAGTGTGGGATTCTGTGGCGGGGGACGATAGATGGACCACTTTTCCCTCTCCGTTCACACCGCTACACTTTAATTCGGCTTTCCCCCCGGCATGCAGGAGGGGCCCTTTGGCACGCTTGGCGAGAGGGGGCTGTCTGGCCCTGACACACCTCTTTCACAACTATGACCCATTAACTTTTGATAACTGTAAAAGAGACTATGACTTGGCTGACTCGGAACGGTACCATCACACCCAGCTGCTTCACTGGGCCCTCTCTCCACAGGTTCGAGAAGCAGCTACCCGTCCACCTACCAGATTTGAATCCTTCCTCTCCAAGTCCACCACAATGAGGGGGTGATATCGTTCATCTATAACTTTTTACTGACTACCCTCACTTCACCGCGCCCGCGTTACATGGCTATGTGGGAGGGGATATTGCAACGCGCTATACCAGAGCGAGAATGGACACACTTGTGGTCCGACATTTTTAGATTTAATCACTCCGTAGACCTCCGTGAGGCCCACCTAAAGACCATGATGGACTGGTACCTGCACCCTTCCAGGCTTAAAAAGATTTTCCCCCACACCTCTGACCGCTGCTGGAGAGGCTGCGGCCTCTTGGGTGATTTTCAGCACATTTGGTGGGATTGCCCGACGATACGCCCATTTTGGGCAGAGATCCTAGCGCATATTAAAGATATTCTGGGATACCCCATTCCAACCACTATGGCGGAGGTCCTCTTGGGACTTCGAGACCCTGCTTTAGAACACCAGACACGTGAGGAGAAGGCCATCATGTGGCTGTGTATAGGAGCGGCTAAGGTGACTTTAGCGGCCGCCTGGAAACAGAGGGAGGCCCCGGCGATCTCCCTATGGCACTCACGGCTATGGCGGCTTCTTAGCATGGAAAGAATGGCTGACATCTTTCAAGACAACTATAAAAATTTTGAATTCAAGTGGGGACCATTGGTAGCTTTCCTTTCCCGGGGCTCCCGGCAGCTGTCTGTCCCACTTCAACCCGCGCATTACACCTCTTTCAATATTGAATACACTACCACTACCTTCAGCTTCTATTTTAGTTTAGATTCTTGCTGCCATCATAGTTTTGGGAGGGGGTGGGGGGTTTTTAGGTTCGGAGATTTAGTTTTTTGTTCTTCAAATATTGCCACACTAGATTCCCTCAGACATAACATGTGACTAGATGTCCTTTCAGACAAATGCTGAGGTGCCTCACTCTAATGCTCCTAAAAAGCTGTTGTTACGATAGGCTGCCCGCAGCCTCGCAGTAAGAGCCACTGTATCTCTCATTAGCGTGTCTTCTAGAATCGGGGCTGGGCACATTCTGGACAATGTATATTGTTTTACCATTTGAGTACTATCGTAATGTTGGTGCTCACTGCGCTGAGCGGAATGTGATTGATATAATGAGATCTATTTGGCAAAAATTCAATAAACATATGTTTGAAAAAAGAAAGTGTGTGAGTGAGCGAGTGATAGAGTGAGGGTGAGTGAGGGGGGGTCAGAGAGGGAGTGAGAATGGGTAAGAGAGTGTTAGCATGTGTTATGGTTAAGAGTCTGCCGCTGGTCATGGCATATTCAAGATAATTCTTGGCTTATGGGGACACCTAATGAAATATGCTGTCACTGGTATATTGAAGGTAATTCTCGGCATAAAGGCGGGGACCCGTGGTAAAATGGAGGCCTTGACACAAATTCTTGACATATGGGAACAACTATGGCAAAGTTCTGGCTTATTGGAGGAAAGTCTTAGCCTCAAGAGGGCAACCATGATAAATTGGGAGTGGGGGAGGGGGAGGGGGCAGGTTAGGAGAGGCAAACCATGAAAAAATGCTAGCTCTGACATAATGGATGTCATTTTTGACATGTGGGTCACCCAAGGATATATGGCAGTATCAATGGCAAAACATCTGTTTCTGACACATTGTATGTAACTCTAGGCATAAGGGGGAAATAGGCTAACTTAATAAATACTTTTGAGTTTTCATCAAAAGTGAACCCTGGTAACATGAAAAATACACATTTTTGTATAGCAGATTTCCTATAAATTGCAGTGGGCGTTGCTAAAATTGATTATCAACAATCTCCCTTTAGATAATACTGTGGGAGCTGTACTAGATTGCATAAAAACACAATACTTGCTCAAATTTGCATACGACGGCCTACCAAAATTTACTACGAATACCAAATGAGATATCATTAGACCTACATAGCTTTCCTGTGGTAACATAGTAACTTACAAGAGGGAGCCATATAGGTAAAGTGACACCGATGAGGGAAAACCATACACATGCCAATAGCATTTGGAGTCCATAGTTGAAAATAGAATATTTTTAGTGACATTTTTGATATTTCTGCCTTGAAAAAGCCATTCACCTAAAACTTTTATTTATATTTGAAACATAAACATCCCAAAAAAAAAACAGGGTAGAATATCTTGGATTCAATGTGCAAGGTGGACTCATCATTAACTCCCTAGTAGCTAAGGAACACTGAATAGATATATAATAACATTGTCATATTGCTTTGTAGAAAACTATTCTGGACCTTCAAATAAGCGCACCGAAAAAAAATTCAACTCCAACATTTGAGGTTTACATCTTTTTGTCTGTCAGGAGTCCACTTGCCTATGCCGGAATCCACAGAAAACCAACAAGAAAACATCTTAAACAAAAGCCTCCCTAATGTCCTGAATGCCGCACTTTCTGTCTAGGACACCTCACACAGGCGAGGTCCTAGGATAGGGGCATGGTCCAATAGCCACTATATAATGGTTAGTTCGAGGAGAAACATTTTATCCACATCCCTCCTAGGGGAGTCCTGAACACAATGAAATCCAGCCATAGTATAGATTTCTGATATTCAACAGACTGTGAACCCAAGGTGAGCTGATTCATATTTGGCTGTCTAAAATTCCCCACCCTAAATACACTCCACAAACAGAAATATTCAGGAAACAACCTTTTTGTGCGGCAAACCTCACAGAATCATGCTTAAATAATAACAGAAAATAATTTCATGATACCTTGTATTGACTGTTTTACACAAACAATTTGCGCCAGACATGCATAAGTTTCTTTATGGGATAAAATGTATGAAAGAACAAATAACTGTTTGATGACACAATTTGGTACTTTTTGGAAACAAGCATCTCGTTTGCAAGTCGTGTGGCAGTGAAGTAGTCTCTGAAGCGCTATATGTTTCTGAGAATTAGATATTCTGGATAATTCATTGGGGAATCACTTATTTTCTCTCCTCGAGTTGTTGTGTTCCGGGATATTTTAGGCACTGTTTTGCTCGAATTTAATCATTAATCTTACCATTAGACCACCCTCTGTTTTAGGGTTCCTGGTGCAAATAATTCTTGAATAAGGAAAGCGTGCAACCTATACCTACATTCTTCAGACTGTCTATATTCCAGTAACATGTAGAACGCCAACGCACCCTACTGTTCATGCTAAACAAGGAAGAAGTTGATGCCAGATGGAAACTTCAGACACCAGTATACATCGCAGCTGGGAACTACACACGCCTAATATTGTTTCTGTTGGCAGACTGCAGAAAATGCAGACAGGGGTGACAGTGTTAGTTGAAAATATATATAATTGGGTTATGTTTCACCAGCATACATTGCCACTCAGCAAATAGTTTGGTTTTTCCGAGGGCATTATTCGTCGAGAAACTTTTCAGAACCCAGATGCTTGACCCATCATTGAAGTTCTCTGAATCCTTCTGTCGAAACTGTATGGTGTTGCTAGGTTTTCTCTGATGTAGGGTTACCCCACATTAGACATACGTCTTAAATATTATATAGAAACATTTTTTGTGTCACCCCTAACTTCGGTGCCACACAAGCTCCCTCGATGTTCTGCAGGAGTTTTGTTACAGGAATGGCCATGTCCTGTTGCAATATGGTACAAGAAATCTAAGTTTCCATGTGAGTTATAAAACGTGAGTCTAGCTACAAAGTATCAATTGATAAAGAAAAGACTGACATAGAGAGAGAGGGAAAGCACGGGCATATGGAAGAAATGGAGAAGAGAGCTGTGCATGGACAGTAAAGTGTATGCAGGGGAGGGAGAAAGATGGTGAGGGACTTTCTTCCATGGAGACCCTTAGCAAAGTCAGAATCTACCCCCCTTGTCTAAGGTTGGGACAGTGGAAGTAGATATGTCCCTTTCATTGGAGACTCCTAATTGAAAATTTTCATAAAACAAATATTTGTTTTGGGGGCTTAATATGTGATGTTGTCAGCTTCCATGGGTATACCCAATCTTCCAGTTCCGATAACACCATTGAATTATCTTCTTTATTTGGTAGGACAACTGTGGAGATGGCCCCAATGCCACATTGTACATGGACACGTTATTATTCCTGGGTGGAAAATGATACATTTAGGGGTATATTCACAAGAACTTGTGATAACTACTGCAAGAGTAGCGTAACGCAACTTCCAATAACGCAGCCCATCACGGGAAAATAACCCCGTGTCAACGTGGAATTCACAAGGCGGTACCATGCGATAGCCTGCCGTAACCGCTGACAAAGTCCGCGATACAACCACCACGATGGAGATAAAAACACAAACCACAACACCAAAAAACACGCGATGGGCCAAAGCGCGATGAGGAAACCAGCGACAAGCAGCGCCAGGCCTGAAACACACACCTGGCAGGCGTCAGAAACCGCCATAAAAGCAGGAAAAAAAACCCACACACAAACTGACCAACACACAAGCACCATGGAGGCAGCCGGAGCAGGCGCAGAGGATGAGCGCAACCCCACAAGCACCCCGGACGACCAGCCTGGGACCTCGGGGACAGGGAAGGGCAAGGACAAGAAGACCAGGAAGACCAAGTTCAGTCTGCAGGCGAACCGGATCATAGTCACGGAGGTGATGGAACACCATTAACAACTCTTGGTCACCTCCAACGTGTCATTGGGCACCAAAAATGGAATATGGCGGGATATCGTCGACAAGGTGAATGCCGTCGGAGAGCACAAGCGGACAATGGACGAGGTCAAGAGGCGATGGAATGACATCAAGCAGAAGACCAAGGATAAACTCTCCGTCAACCTGAAGGCAGCAACGCAGACCGGAGGTGGGGGCCCAGCGCCACAGCTGGAGCTGGATGACATGGAGGAGCTGGTGTCGACAGTCATCAGTGTGGAGACTGTGGCCGGAGTCGGGGGACCGGACACTGCTTGACAGGACACAACACAACCGCAACAGGGTGAGTGACCACCAGGTACTGGGGGACGGGGGAGATGGCCACAATGGCACACATGCACAAGCAAGCAGGGCACAGTGCACACCCACAATCACTCTGGGTCCTCGCCCAGACCCACACACTGTCACAATGTACAATGCCATGCTGTCTGAATGTCAACCTGTACCATGCGGCTACATACATGTGGACACATTGTAATACACCATCTCCCCTTCACATCGCAGGGGCATCTTCAACACCTCCTGCAGAGCAGTCACAGCCACTCTTCACTGATGAGGAGGAGGAGGACAACACCAGCATTGACATCCAAACCATCCAAGACCTCATTGACCACCTCCGCAAATCACCTCCAGGATCAGGGCAGCCCAGCTACATCCATGAGACCCCACCCACCACCCAAACCACCCAGCAGGAGGCACCCACAGCCCCGGCACCCTCCCAAGACCCCCAGGAACAACAAATGGCCTTCCAACGCCGTGTGCTGGAGGGCCAGAGGGAGACGGCCGAGCAGGTCCGGGTGGGGTTCGAGCTCATGGCTAACAAACTGGACGCCATCCTTGGGTGTCTATGTCTGCCCCATGGTCTCCAGCGAGCCCTGACTGACATCTCTGGAGTCATGACGTGGAGGGAAGAATACCTGTCCGCTCACAGTGGCCCCAGCGATGCCAGCCTTGAGCTGGCACACATGCGGAGGCTCATAGAGGACTTGGTGGGGATGGAGGCGGACAGGATGGCAGCCGCCGCTGCACATCAGCGAAATGTAGCTGGGCTCTACCGTGCCCTGCATGGCCTCGTCATGGCATTGCTGCCACAAGGCGTGGCGATGATGAATGCTGCTGCCCCCACACCATCCACATCTCCGCCCCCTGGTGTGTCAGTGCCTCCCAGTGCGGCAGGCGTATCCACTCCGGCACCTGATGTGTCACTGCCACACAGTGCGGCCCACAATCCTCCTCTGGCCCCTGATGAGTCAGTGGCACACAGTGCCGCAGCCGGCACTGCAACACCCACAGGTGGGGCAGGGCACACACCTGGGGACGAGGACGTGGATGGGACTGTGGTCAGGAGGGTCAGCCACTAGCATCCATTACCGCCACCTTGCCTTTTTCTGCTTGGTGCCGCACATGGCCTCAAGACCTACCACTGACTCCCGATACACTCCGAGGCACTCACCTTGGACAGCGACATGGACTGCCACATGCTGTTTGACGACCAATGACACGGCGGACAGACTGCGGACTGTACCCGTCCTCTTCCGCAGTACAGGTCATCCCCGGATGGACACTGGCTGGCCCTCCACGGGCCCATATTGTGTGGTGTGCTCGGCATTGCCCTGTACCGCTCCAGCTGCATGACTGCACTGGATGTGCAAATAAACATCCAGTGACGCACTGCTGTGTGATGTCTTACGTCATTCCTGTGTGGATGTGTGGATGAATGTGGGGACAGTGCCTTCCCTTGCGTCAATGATGTTCATCTTGTGGGATGCCAGTAAGGGGGTGCGACATTGCATCTTGTGTAGCGGGTTCCGTGAACACTGCAGCAGGGACACAGGCATCAGTCACTTCCTTGTCCGGACATGGACTGGACCACGCCCAGAGCCCACGAGTCATTGTTGCAGGCCCTGCGCTGGTCTGGCGTACGGCAGGCCATTCCACTCCGCTTACGCACCGAGGGGGGCCCTCATTGCTACCCGTCGCAGCCGTACTCGCTGGTGGTGTGCGGGTCACTGGTCTAGTCGTCAGCATGTCACAGCCACTCCCTGGGGGCAGGTTTTCACACACACCACCCCCATCCGGCAAAGGCGTCACAGGCCATGTGACTCCGCCAACATAAGGGTCCGATGACGTCACATTCCCCTCTTCCGGTGTTGACTGGATGACGGACGCCCCACGGTTCGCACTCATATGGGGCCCATGAGTTGCTGCGCACAGGGTTAGTGGCATCCGAGGCCTTGAGTACGCCACTGGCCTACCACCACGTGGCACAGACTGGGGTTGCACAGGGTTAGTGGCATCCGAGGCCTTGAGTATGGCACGGGCCTACCACCACGTGGCGCAGACTGGTGTTGCACAGGGTAGTGGCACCAGAGGCCTTGCAGACGGCACAGGCACCCCGCCACGGGACGGTGACTTTGAGTGCACTGAGTCAGTGGCACCTTGAGCTGCTGAGCGGGTGTGCAGCCTGCGATGATGCCTTGTCCCGGCAGTCCGGACAGCTCAGGTTTTGGTGCCCTGCTGGACCGCAGTGTAGGCCAGAGCCAGCGTGCAGCGCGGGCCTACCGCCCCGTGGCGTCGCTTCCGGGTTGCCAGAGTTGGTGGCAGCCATTGGGCTGAGCGGGTGTGCAGCCTGCGATGATGCCAGGTGCACTGGTATGTCCTCTGCCATGGAGTAATCAAGACCCAGCACCAAACGTGAGACCTGGTGGCCTGCGGAGCGGGGCTGCATGATGTGGAGGGTGCCATGTCCGCGGGGCATCGGCCTTGTGGCTTGCAGCGGCACCTGGTGGGACCTCCTGTCTACGCGCCGATGGCGGAAGGTGAGCATTGAGGCCTGGGTGTGCATGGGCGGGCATGCTCCGATGGGCGGCGGGAGGGGTTGGGGTGCCTCTGCCTGGGTGTGCATGGGCAGGCAGGCGATGTTGTCTTGTGCAAGTGTGTGTACTGTGCCAGTTATGTATCTGGGCTCTGTTTCAGCTGACGGCTCTGAATCAGATGTGTGACCTGGTGAACTGCCCTACATACCGGCATGTGGTTGGAGACACACCGGTGGCAGCAGGTGAGCAGTGTGGCCTGGGTGTGCAGGGGCAGCACTCTCTCTCTCTCTCTCTTTCTCTCTTCCTCTCTCTCTTCTCTCTCTCTCTCTCTCTCTCTCTCTCCCTCTCCTCCTCTCTCTCTCCCTCTCTCTCTTCCTCTCTCTCTCCTCTTCCTCTCTCTCTCTCCCTCTCCTCTTCTCTCTCTCTCTCTCTCTCTCCTCCTCTCTCTCTCTCTCCCTCCCCCTCCCCCTCTTCCTCTCTCTCTCTCTCCCTCTCTTCCTCTCTCTCTCCTCGTCTCTCTCTCTCTCTCTCTCCCTCTCTTCCTCTCTCTCTCCTCTTCTCTCTCTCTCCCTCTCTTCCTCTCTCCCTTCCTCTCTCTCTCCTCTTCTCTCTCTCTCTCTCTCCCTCTCTTCCTCTCTCTCTCCTTCGCTCTCTCTCTGTCCTCTGATGTGCGCAGGACACACCTTCTCATCATGTTTTTTGTCTTACAGGCTGTGACCTACGTATTGTCCGGAGGGGAGCGGCCATGTGTCTTCATTTCATTTCGTTGTTCATTTTAATAAAGTTTTATTTGTTGCTTCGAAAGTGAATGTGTGCTGGTCATTTCTGTGACAACACATCCATGTCACCAGTTGTGATTGTGCGGCATCAGGCGGAATATTTTGTACATGTTTAGGTGTGGCTGATGTGGCATGTCTTTGTTCGGGGGGGGTGCCAGGGAGGGGTGGTCCTGGGGTGGTGGCGGTGGGTGTTGTGACCCTCTTGGGTGTCCGGGCCGCATGATGTGTGGCTCCATGGCATCTGTTGCCCTTCGGATGTGGCCCTGGGCTGTGCTCCCTTTTGTGGTGCTGGCTGCCGTCCGAGTTTACACCAGGTCAGAGCAGGTGTAGATTTCCTGGTGCTAACGCGCCTTATCGCCTGTTTTGTGTTTTTATCACGGATGTGGCTGGTCGTTCTGAATGTTGAGGTGTGCTGTTGTCTCGGCTTTAGTCACGGGAACGCCTACTCTGCATCTCATTAGCGATATTTGCGCGGGTCCTCTGTGGCGATGTTTTTTGCGGCTGCTATCGCAGGTAAACTGGTGCTGTGGGGTGTTTACACCGGCTTGTGAATGGGGGGGTAAATTTATCACGACTTTGGCTGCGATAAAGTGTCCTTAATTCGGTGATAGCTCCTTGTGAATATGCCCCTTAGTGTGTTGTTAGAACATGGGAATGTGTTCTTGAAAACATACCTGCAGATATTTCTTGTTGAGGGATATGAAATATTGTCGCAAGTGGGTTGGCTACTCCCCTGAGTTATTTACCCGAGGTATATATTGGGATTTCTGTCCTGTAGTTTTGGGTCCTGCCACAATGCATGGAGTAAAATATAGTTTTTTGTGGAATAATCATAGAAAGTAGCCCCTGCCTCCTTTGCATGTAAAGAACCAGAGCATTCTGATCACTACAAGAGGCACCTTTCAAAGGCAGATCAAGTTGAAGTGGGCACTCCCCTGCAGGCTGACATCTCAGAGCAGAAAACAAGAGGTAATCTCAGGGATAGGTGTGAATAATCTTTTTCAAAGGCCATAACTCTTCTGTTCCTAGTTGTCCCTGGACCTGGCCTACATGTGAAAATGAGCCCTCACTCCTTCAATAGCAACCAAAAAGCGGACACAGGTAACTTGTGGGATACCACTGAGTTTTGTAGGGTTGGTCCTTGCACACTTGACCCCCGTTGGAGAGCATAGTGAACCTCCAACACTCACAACACAGTACTGGTGACAGTACTTTCTCACGTCCTGTGCTGAAGCAGTTTAGAGGACAGATATCATGGGTTTATCCTCATCTTCCAGCACTCGACATCCACATTTGTCCAGCGAGTAATCTATCAGATGCAATGTATCCGAACTGCAGGGTGCAGAGTAAAAGCTCGAATATATTTAGGAGTTTTGTACAATGTTGCTTGTCCCCTTTCAGTCTTCTCAACATCCAAAGAAAAAGAATGTTGTTTGTAATCACCCCCTCCATTCGCCCACTGTGCTCAGCTGGCATGAGTCTGCCAGCAAGAGCTGTGTCTGCAAGACTGTGTTACACAACAATGCAATACTTCTATACAATGGGACCACTGAACCAGGGCTGTCACTCTTCATCCAGATAGCAGCGAGGGGCTTCACAATGTGTGGCCATTGTATGGAGCAGGAAATGAGGGTTCCTTCCTTGCCGGCTGTGCTCTGCTATGAATGAAGTTGTTTGGTGCTCTGCTATTAACCAGCTAGCCACTTTCAGACTATCCTATTGACAACACGCCTGAACAATGAGTGCTACAAACAGTACATTGATACTTTGGAGAATCTGCCTGCATACGAACATAAATATAGCAGCCCATATAATAATGAATGCATCAATAGCTCTTTGACCCTAGTACTTCTTCTAAGGCATTCAGAAGCAGGCATTCTCTCGTAAGACCGGCACAACTTGGCATAGAAAATCTAGGCGGGACTTTGCCTATCTGCTGTTCTGGTCCATTTTTGGTCTGCAGCCAGTATGGTGAACTAACTGTATTACTGCAGCGCGTTCATGGAAATGGAAAAAAAATACTCCAGCACTGCTTAAATGCAGAAAAGGGGTGGAGTCACAAGGAACACAGTCACGAAATGCTGAGTCTCAAAGTCATTTCTATGCATTTACTGCTCTGTGTGTCTTGCAGCCTGTCTCCAATACAACTGAAATGAAATACTGTATTGTTCGATTAATTAAAATCGTTACAATGTAAAACATACGACATGAATAAATACACTGAGAATGGTATTATGTAGAGTTTTTAAATACAATAAAAATGTATTCCGTAGAATTTATTTTTAAAAGACGTACTCATGATCATCTTCGGCTAAAATATTTGGTGGTACTGCTAGGGCGATTTGCCAGCAACTCAGCAAACATGTAGAATGAACCTATTTGATAGCATGTGTAGCCCTGCTATGGACATTGTCAATGCCTACATGCTGTAGAGATAATCTGAACGACTGTTTGTTTTCGCAGTCCGACCTGAAGTAGGGACAAGTTTGGGTAATCGTGGCTTGTAGACATGTCCGTTCTTAAATCCGCAAGGTGGTGCGGGAGTAAAGTGCTTGTGCGAAGAGGAGAGCATGTGCAGGGCTTGTGCTAGGGTAAAGTACTTGTGTAGGGAGGAGGGTTTATGCTGAGTACTGTACTTACACAGCAATTAAGGGTGGTTGCCTTGCTGCCATGCTATCCTGGTGATTCCCTGGTGCCAAGCTCGGTGGTTTAAGGTAGTGGTGGCTGGGTTGCTAGAGGAGGCATCCCCCCCGCCCTTGGGAGAAGCAGATGTTTGTAGCTGGCAGTTTTGTATTGGTGGAGCAGGTGCTTCCCTTAAAGCCCTGTGAACTTCAGGGCCGGACTGGCCCTAGCGGGCACCGGGCGTTTCCCCGGTGGGCCGCTAGGGTGGGGGCCGATTTTGGGCCCCTGGGGGCAGTTTTTGCAGCATCGCTGCAATATCGGCCCCTGTAACAAAATCGGCCAAAACCGGCCCTGGCAAACAGCTCGGCCGCACCCCCAATCCCCGGGGGGGGCCGGCCGAGCACTTTGCCAGGGCCGGTTTTGGTTCCCAGTCCGGCCCTGGTCAACTTCCTGGAGATACTTTACTGTTCGAGAGATTACTCGCAGGTCTCCGGAGTTTAGGCAGGCTAGTATGATTTGTCTGCTGGAAAGCACCTTAGCCTGAATTTCAGAAAGGCTGCAGCGAAAGGCTTAACGTGGCCATGGTATGGATTTCGTCCTCCTTTGGGTGGCCGCACAGCCTGCAGGCGACCGCTCCTTCTGCCTCAGCCATTGGGCCGCATGTATGTGTGAAGGGAGGATGCCAAGGTGGTGTTTTTAAAAAAGTTGCCTTTTATACAACAGCTGAATGCCTCGTCCAGGTATTGCTGCGGCTTTAACAAGGTATGGCTGTTTTGCACCTTCCAACCATAAGCACGCTTTTCGAGTGATGCCCGCTCTTCTAGGGATGATGCCAATTTTTATGCTTTTTTGATAACTTTTTTGAAGACTTCAAGGCTGGGCAAAGTGGACCACAGTTGTGCAGTCCAAGTAAGGCAAGTGATCTTTTGAGCTAGTCTCTGGCCACAGAGTGGAATTTGTTGGTTATTTCTAGCCAAACATGGTAGTTTATGGTGTTCTCGTGGGCGGACTTGAGCCTATAACATATGTTGATGAAAGCTGCACTTCTGGCAACTGCCTGTAAAACTAGTCCAGATTCAAGTCTGATCTGTGCAGATGGAGAGTGTCTGGGGAGTTGAAAAATGTCCCTGTAGATTCTTGCAATGATACTGTCCAAGGTTTTTGAGTACCTGCCCCGTAGGACTTCGCTTCTGTATGCCAGGGTGAGCATCACCTTTGCCCTTGCTGTTTTCTAAGATGGGGCTGTTAACCACAGCCCATTCAGATTTCGGATGAAAGCCCTGCTGCCAGTGCAAGCCCTTTCCTTTATGTCTCCTTGTTTTGGGACTTGAAGCTCCCCTTGTTGTCAAATATAAGCCCGAGGTATTTATAGTCACTAACTTAGTCAACCTTGGTGGAGCCTAGAAACCAGCTGAGCTTGCCTCTCATTTTTCTTGAGCAGTTTATGATTTTGGTTTTCTTGATGTGTAAAATGTCAAACCGTTTGTTGTTGAGTATGTGTGGGTGGCATTCAGGAGACATTGCAGCCCGACCTTAGTCCGGCTGATAAGCACCTGGTAATCAGCCTAGTGGATGTTTGAAAGAAGGATGGACCCAAGCTTTGGGGCGTGGAGGTTAACGGAGGTCAGGACTGGAGGAAGGTCGGCTAGGAATAGATTCAAGAGGACGGGGCCAGAACACACCCTTATTTGAGTCTGCAGGATGTTTGGATAGCCCTTGAAGGATTGAGCCCGCTGCCCAGCTTAATTCTGAGCCAGGTGTTGTAGTATAGATTTTCAATTGTTCTCAAGATCCCCAGTGGTTCTGACCACTCTTAGTTTGCTCCAGAGCCTGTTTCGGTTGATGCAATTAAAGGCGACTGTATAATCAATAAAGCTTAGGTAAAGGGGCAGCTTGGCGGCTTTAGAGGAATCAAACATTAGTGATAGTGCCATGATGTTAGTCATGGTCCCAGTTTTTTTTTGTAAACCCAGTCTTATTGAGCGGGATGATGGAGTTTGTGTTGACCCAATCTAGAAGCTGCTCCAGCAGGAGGCCCGCATAATACTTCACCTCGTTGTCAATAAGGGCTATCAGCCTATAGTTCTCAGCTTTTCTTGTCGCCTCCCTTGAAGATGAGCGCTATGATGGACCCTTTCCAGGATGCTGGCATTGAGGCTCTTGCTAGAGCTTGGTTAAATAAAGGAACCATATACCCTGCCCATTTTGCCGGATTGGTCTTATAGATAGCCTGAGGAATTCCGTTCAGGCTGGGGGCTGGGGCGTAGGAAGGGGGGTCCGGTGGGTGCGGGCCGCCCCAGGTGTCATCACTGAGTGGGGTGACAAAATGCCAAAAATATGTGTTTTTTAAATAAAAAAATGTTGGGGGGGCTCACAACACTTTTTTGGGAAAAAATAATATTATTTAAAACGAGTTTAATAACTTCGTCTGACAATTAATTAACCTCAACAAGTCAACATAATACGTATTGAAACTTTTTAGTTCAGTCAACAAACACAACGAAACGCGGCTGAACTCGACGCTGTGTAGTGGAAAGCGTATGGATAAGGAAGGGGAGGGGATGTTTCTTTCCGCCGAAGTCCGTCTCTGCAGTTTGTACTCGAGCGAGACGTAAACAAACGGTGACTCATCATCACTCAACCCGCAACCAATCCTCCGCCCTGCTAAGTGTCACACATCTCACGTTATGCTAACGCATTTTAAGTCAAAATACTGCATTACCGCAAGCAAAAATATTGTCACGCACATCAGCTTATTATAAAAGTTGATTGAGCGTGTTACCTCTTTTTGAGATCTATAGTATCAGCTCCCTATTTTTTATTGTGAGGCTACCTATACACACGTGGGTCAAGGGAACTCAGCAGCCAATTGATGTTCTTGCAAGTTATGATGAGGCTGGTTGATTCATTCTGATTGGACGGCATTTTATTTGTTAGCGCAGTGATTGGTTACTACCATTACGCACGTGCGTGCTTTGTGCAGCCTATCCTGCACCACGAGATTTGCCGCTGCGCCGCCAGTAGAGTGTGTGCTGGTAAGGGGAAGTTTGGCAGTCGCTTAAGTATGTACCACTGGGTTGGGTATACAGCGTGAGACCAAAAAAGCATGAGAATCCTAGCAAGGGTGTTCTGGCCACAAGATGCTGATATCGCGTAACAGCAACGGTTTGGGGTTTGTCCGAGGCTCGATGGTGCCGAGCAGAGTCTTATCGGACCTTTTTATGACTTATAATTTCTCTGCATTCCTGAGACACTTGGACTGCTAATTGCTCAGTAGCTCTGTATGAAAATGAGGCTTGCAATGCCATTCCCTTTGCTGGTCCTCTTTGTGAAGACTTTACTGCCGCTGTTAATCCTGCTCTACTTTATGGGATTGGGAATGAAGTTTACTCGCCTCTGCCACTTTTGCTGCGCTGCCTGTTCTGTGTGTCTTTCGTATGCATATGTTGCTTGCACTGCCACCCCAGAAGGCCTCTGTGCCCTTCGGACAGGTCAGTGCACCGGGTCAGAGTTTCAGGCTCAGATCAGCACCGGAGCAGTCTCTGGCTGCCGGTAAGAATAGCTACAATCTATGGATAAGGAAGGGGAGGGGGTGTTTCTTTCCGCCGAAGTCTGTCTCTGCAGTTTGTACTCGAGCGAGACGTAAACAACCTTTGACTCATCATCACTCAACCCGCAACCAATCCTATCCGCTGCTGTGCCGGTCAGTCACCCCACGTCATTCTGTTGAGTTAGTTGTGAATTATTACTGAAGCTTATAAGTGCCGTGCTGAATTTATTTTTGTTACATTTTTTAGTTCATTGATTCATTGTGATCATCATCTTCTCTATGATATTGAGATTGGTAAGTAACGTAAACGTTATGATGCATGCTATTTGTTTGTATTTGTACGTTAAGCCAAAGCTGCAAAATAGCGAAATTAAGTAAAAAATGTCATTCATAAGAAATTCCCATTTTGAAGATCATGGCACTTGACTCGTGTTCAGCGGGAGTAGAATAGCGGCACATCTTTCCTGCTTTGCGTCATCGCGCTGTGTGTATCTTGCATGAAGGCAATCTGCTGGCTTCATCACTGTGAGTTGTATTAGAGCAGCGTTTCTCAAAGGGGGGTGACAAGACATTTTCCGCACCGGGTACCACCTGACCTTGCTACACCACTGGCCGGGGCTCCTGTGGTTCTGCCTTTGATTATCTGCCGTTGGACTGCAGCTTCATCTATTTTTGGCACATCTGCTTTGTGAATGGATGTGGCTGCTGAAGTGCTGAGCCCTCTGGCTCTGGCCTCCTCTATATGTTCTAAGGTATTTGCTGAGCTGTTTTTATTAAAGTGTGCAGAGAGGAAAGTGGCCTAGGCTTCGTCAGACATTCTGGGCGTAGCTGTGGTGTGCTTTTTAAGGCATTTACACTTCGCCGAAATGCTTTGGAATTATGATGCTTAATGTCCCAGATGAGTTTAGCGCAGAAAGTTTCTGTGTTTTTCTCTTCTCACTCCAGACCGCCCTTTTGTATCCCCTTTTTTGAGCCTTAGATTGTCTTAAAGGGTTTCATCAAGAGTAAACCTCCGCACTACTCACAGGGCTTTGTTGACGTCCTTATTCGGTGAGATTATTTCCCTGTTCCTGCACTGGTTTTGGCCTGGCAGGCTGTGGCCTGCTGCTTGGAGGGCTGTGTCTGTTTTTACTTTGGTAGCATGTTGTTTGGAGAAAGAGTCTATGAAGGCTTCCCAGTTTTTGCTAGCAGAGTTCCTGTTGACCCAAGTCTGTTTTAGGTGATTTTCGACTTCTTGCTCCAGTGGTTCTATAGTGGTGGAGGTCCATTTCACCATCCTTTAGGTGGCAGAATAAATTAAGTCTGCAGTGCGACTGTTGTCGGTTACAGCGAGGGCGAGCTATAGCTCCTGAGGCTGGTGGTTGCTCTCTGGTCTTTCACCTATTTTGAAAGATTGAACTAGCTGAAGTAGAGGCAACAATACAAATGTGTAGTTGATCAGGGAGTTTCTTTGGGAGGAGTGAAAGGACATAGCAAGAGGACTGTCGCCTTGGTAGTGGCCATTGAGGGCCCTGAGGCCCAGATGTTCCATTTTGCAGAGCAAATTAGGACCATTTGAGACCCTCCTCCCTGGCTCGATTGTTGCTTGTGTAGGGATGTCCCATTGGGGCTCCTGTGCCTCAATGATTTCATTCTTTGGTGAGTGGCCTAGCAAGTACGTGTTAAAGTCACCTGTTAATACGATCATGAAATTCGGGAGGGACGCCTCAACTTTGATGAGCTTTTGGTACAGCTTTTTAAAATGTTCTTGAGAGTCAACTTATACATTAATGTTTTTTAAATGTCTGCCACAAAAAATTGGCAACACGGGCAAATGTGACAGTAAATCTGTTCTAGCTTACTTAATTGGCCACAGGCTGCATTTTAAAATATCTTAAGGGCTTAAGGCACCTGCTGCAGAGATCTTTGTATGCCCAGCAATTCTAAGGGGGTAATAATAAGGGTAAGATAACTCTGATGGTTAATGCGCTTGCTGGAGAGATCTGTGTATTGTCTAGTCACAATTTGGAATCATCATAATGTAGCATAGAGGGATAAAATGCCTGCTTCAAAGCAGAACATGTAACAATCAGATCACAGATTTGTATTTTATGTAGATAGTTCAGTGGGTTAATGCTTTTGTCACAGTTCAGTTCATAAGTTAGACTACTTCTAATAAAGCACAGTAAGCTATGAACCAACATAAAGGAACTGCATGCAAACTTTAGAACCTATTGTTTTTTCTTAATCTTTCATTACTCTAAGGTTGCTAAATGTGTACTTTTGGGTAGTTATAAAGTCTTATTAGTACAGATAACCCACAACCCACTGAGTAATATTTTAAATCCGGACTGTGTTTTACACATGGTAACATTGTACAAAAGTATTTTTTCATTTTCATTAAGATTACATTTTTGTCCACGTACATTGCTTCTAGTCTTGTTTTTTAGGTCGAGCCCTGAGCCAGCGCGCAAGCGCTGCTCTGGGGTTGATCTAGGATAGTTGAGTACGGGAGAGAAGCCCCGCCCACTACCCCGCCCATATTTTTCATTGGCTTGTGTGTTTGTCCTTCGTAAATGCTGTCTTCTGGTTGATTATGATGCTTGTTAGTCCCTCCTTAGTACGGCTGTGTCGTCATTTGTTTCCTCCCATGGCTACTGGCCCCTTTACTTGGTTGTTACACAGTGCCTCCACTATTTTCTGTAATGAGTTTCCCCTACTGCACACACAAGGACGTGCCCAGCCGGGACAATGGCGGTGCCGATTTTGCAAGCGCACTTTATGGGGACCTGAGGTCACATCCTGCATCCAGGGTGCGCGCCCCTGTTTACATTACTAAAGTTATAGAGTGTAACACTGGAGTTCCTGCGGGCAGCTATGCTGATACAGTTATGGTCAAAGTTGCTCCCTGTGGGGTCTCCTGTGTCAAACACTGCCTTGGTCTGAATCAGCGGGGACAGTGGAGCGAGCCCTTCCTTTTAATATTTACTTCGTTCGCAGTGCGGATACATTCACAGACCTGCTCCCTGAGTTAATCTATATCTTGGAGAGGCAGGGGCACTGCAGAACAGAAGCTGCAGAGTCCTATCTGACAGCAGAGCAGGCGCCTTATAGGGGATTCGGCGCGGAGAGATACCCCCACCCACTCTATGTCATCAATCCACCATACTGTGTTTACTGCGTTGCCGCAGTGGGCTGCAACGATAAACTGAATGTTGTAAACAGAACCATGCACGGACCTCCCGGGCACTTTGGAGACATTGATCTTCCAGAATTGCTTCCTTCCAGAATCGCTCGCCATTTTCCCCGTGCATCACTCAGCCCACACCTCTCCGGTTGTTCCTGTTGTACTGCCCAGCTCCAAGCAACCCTTTCTCCCCTCCCAGAATCAGAAGGCGGCCGCCATAGTGGGGTAGACATTCACAAGAGACAATGGCGGCCATTGGCTGTCCGAGCCAGTGGGTTGGATTACTCAGCCAATCATGAGTCACGTTACTTCTAGTTGCTTGCTCGGATGAGGTATAGAGTTTCGATTATGGAAACTCGGCAGCGGGAGTGTCATTGCGGCTTCCCAGACTGTCAGTCCGAGCCATATAAATGAGACTGAACAACTAAACACTCACTCAATGTCATGGTGCTTGATTCTTTGACGCTCAGCCTTCTTTTTACTCGAGCTGGTTTCAGTTGCGTAAAGCTCAAGACAGTGTCACATTTTGAGTATTATTTTCACATAGGTTGAGATCTTGTATGTTGTGTTACCATTACTGCAGCATTAGTATTTCTCTGACATGGGAAAATACCGTATGCATTGTATTTTTTTACAGTTTTATATAGCGCGAACTCGATAAGCACCAGTTACATTACGGACGGACATGGACACATTGTATCACCTTAGGGCACTCGGCGACAGTTCGTAATTGTCTCACTTTGAACCACACAGACTTTAGTATGTCGGGCCTTGGCTAATGGGTTTTAAGGAATTTATACGATTATGTTTTAAACGCATATGATTTAAATTAAAGTTAATCGAGTGAAAAAGTCTTTGTCGGTTACAATAAGTACGAATGCAACAATGGCAATGTACGTATCAGAAGTGTGTTAGCAGGCAACATTGACTCCTGTTAAAAAAAGAAAGTGCCTGATTTCCTTAGGTTGCGGTCCCTGAGATGTACGCATACTAAACGTCACAGTTTCTTGATGTTTCCTCCTTTAACACTTTAAATAGCACACACCAGTAAGCATGTTTTTCTTTCCAATTACCGCTAATTCGTGTTTACTTGATCATTATATATTATGTTTTAACCGTGCAGCTGCATTTCTATCCTAAATCGGGTTCACTTGGACTGTGTTGTGCTCTCGATGCATAAAGTGATCAGGCCAACACAAATGTTGAAGACGACTCCATGCTCACTGAGTCCAAATCTGAGTCTTCAATAACTTTCCACCGACGCTGAACACTGCCTCGGGATGCGTGCATGCCTGTCATTCTGTGTGTCCTCATTCGTGGTGTCACGTGAACACTACATTCCTCCCCAATTTTCTTTGAACTGAATAATTAACTCAACCAGTCAAACAGGTGGCCAGTCAACAGGAGAAATTTACAGTTGCTTCTCCCGGATTAAACATTCTCCCGTCCGTAGCATTCATAGTTGTCAAATCTTCTGGGCCTGCAGATTTGGGGTAGCAGATGGTATGGTTGCCTCAGAATTGCTTCTTGATGCTAAAGGTCAAACGTCAGGCTACGTCATCTGACAACTTGCTGCTTATTCGCAAAGTGGTGTGTACTGGTTGTGTTTTACATATAATGCTCAGGTGGCATAATTTGTCTTTCAGTTTCCACCACATCTCATTAAATGGCTCCTTCAGCTGAAATGATTATTGTTTCGTGATTCTGTACTAGCAGCTGTGATTAAAAGTCTGTCCCAACCAAGCTCAGTCTAATATGCGTGAGTCAATAAATCAGTATTATATTCTGTTTTCTCCTGGTGAATATTTCTTTGCTAATTTGTAATATCGGTTACTTGGTTTTTGCAGGAAGTGTTATGCTGTAATCCGGTGCCGCCTTTGCGAGAGTTTAAGCTATTAGTATTGTAAATGACAATGCCTTTTATTTATGTTTTAAAACCCAAAACATAAATAAGAGGCATTGTCATTTACAATGCCAATAGCGCAAACTCGCGAGAATGCGAGACCTATTGCATTGCAAATGCTTGTTTTCTTTAGTTAGCAGAGATCATTGTGAAAGACAGAGGTGGGATCGCCCCTCTTTGGATAAGGTAAGGTTCATTTTTAGCTTCATTTTAAAATTAATTAGAGGTTTGAGGTGGGCCTGTTTACATTTTGTTTAGGAAGGTCTTTTGGTGTTAGATAGGTTTGATGTGTTGCAAGTAGGATGTTTTATGCACAAGTGTTAGTGTTAAGAATTGTGAACAGTATAATGTGTTTTAATGTTGATACACATTTAAGGGTACTGTGATAGTATGTAGCAATTTAGTTTACGTAGTATTATTATGTTCGTGGGCTGGGGTGAGAATGTGTTTTTGTGATTATTTTACAGGACAGATGAAGACTTCTATCAATGTAATTTTTTTTCGTGTCAATATTTTTGGAGTTTCAGAGCAATTATTTTAGATATTTTTTATATCTCAATTGTGAAAATAATTCCCTTTATTTTTAAGTTTCCAGTATATGACATTTTTGTACAAATTATTTTATTTTGGGATTTTTAAATGGTAATTCCATTACATAGATTTCATTTTTGACTTGGAAGGGTTATTTAAAAAAATGCTTTTGTTTCTGATAATGTCCTACTGCTACAAATGTGTAAGTATTATTTTATATTCTTTTTCTGTCAGAGGGAATGCTTACATTGTTTGAATAAGCAAAAATTAAAATGTTTGGTATGCATTGTTTTTAGTATTAATTGTTGTGTTCCTGTATTGTTGTATGTATTTGTGTTTGAACTGTTCATCTATATTACCTTTTACTTTATGGTTGTTTTAAGTACACTCGTAAATTTATGAAAATTAGAATTTTCGGTAAAGAGTTTTCCTTTATTAATGTATTATTATTTGAATATTTAGAATATTTGTTAAATATGGTTTCATTTATATTTTCAATAAATATTAAAAACATTTTTATTATTTATTTTATGTTATTGTACATTGTTATCTTTATGATTTTTCCTGCTGGTTTGGTGGGTGATTTTATTTACAGTAGAGCGTATGCTACAGAATCTAGGTAGTCTAGGGTTGCCAGTTAATTACTGTATTTGTTTGGATAGTTTTGGTTTTAGGGTTTGGGATAAGGATTGCTGGATTCTGGTGCCTATGTTCTTTTTTGAAAAATTTCTACGAACTGGTAGAGTGTTGGCTGTTGTCTACATAGTGGAGCTTAGAATGACTTATACCAGTCTTCTGCTGCATTGGTGGTTTTAGATTGTTTGTTTAGAGTTTCATGTACATTCCACTATTGTTTGTGGAACCTGACTTGGCGTCTGTGTCCTAAGTGGTGCAGAAAGCCAACCCAGGCATCCTCAAATTGAGGAGTGGGGCTACCTTTTTTCATTTTTTTTTATTAACTGTGAATTCTATGAATAAGTCATAGTATCGGGTCACTTCTTTATGTGGTAATAGGGCCAGGGTAATTAATTTTTTCAGTTGTAACAGGATTGGACTGTTTATTGAATAATTTATTCTTAGCGTAGATTTTGAAGATGGCGCAAGGTGGCTCTGTTATTGGGGAGATAACAACCCCGTATTTGGCTATTTAAATATACTTTTGGTATAGTGTATATCATGGGAAATTCAAAGCCTATTACTATTTTATTTGATGAATAGTTGTTCCTTTTTTCTTTAATTATGTTGAATATTCAGTGTAGGTTATGTTCTGTTAGTTTAATAGTAGTGTGTATATGAAGGGTATGTTGTTATCTTGACATTGCCAAGATAGCTAGTAAAATGGAGGCGGCCATATTCCAAATGTTCCATCCATGAGCCATATAAAGCATTGTGTTAGTGTTTGTATGGTTTTGCAGTAGCAAATATGATTATTCTTTTTTCATTTTTGAGGTTATCATATAATGGGCAACCCTCTTTAGTGTGGGTTATAACGTGAAGTTCTTTTTTTAGATATTGTTCTTCTTAAATTTGGTACAGTTGGTAATCAGGCTATAGAGTGAGTAGGCATTTTTTGGACATATTCTTTAAGTATTGTTCCACTTGGAGCTGTGGAACGTTTTAATGTCTCTTTTGAGTCTTGAATTATGTTGTGGAAATCAGTTTCGGCCATAGTTGGCAGGTGGCTATGCGGAGTTGTATATTCTACTTGGTCTGTTAAAGTGATGGCACTTCCGTAGCAACCATTAGTATAATACTTAGAACATTATTATTGGCTACGCTCTTTGGTGCTACGTTGTTTGCTGCAGGTGCAGCCTAGATAAGTGAGCAGGAATTTTTCCTTCTTAGATTCTTTGTAAGTGGATTCATTAGAAATGTTATTTTCTGTATTACATTTAAAATTTAAATCAATATAGGTTTTTATGTGTTACCTTTATTGCTATTATTTATTAACACTTTTTTGTTCAAGGCTACTTACATTTTACTTTGCCTTTTTTATATTGGTTTCTTCACAGCGTGGGCTTTCTCTTTCACCTTGGTTTGTTTGGATACTGTTTTCTTTGTTAATTCAGTCCTGCAGGTATGACAAACAAGATATAGAAAATATATTGTGTTTTTATTTTGTTAGTAATTATATTTAAAAGTTATGTTTCAAAAGTTGTAATGTTTATGTTATTTAAATAATTTTACTTACAAGGATCCCAACCTGAGGCTGGAGGGAGAAGGGGGCCCTACTAGGGGCCCCGAAAGTCACTTTCCGACAGGCTTTCCATGTCAGAAAGCCTGACATGGAAAGCCTGTCCGAAACTGACATCATAATCCCAACAGCAGAAACGCCGTCCATAAGGATTATGTTGTGGTTTCCGACAGGCTCCTTGAGCCTGTTGGAAGCCAGCCGGAATGACCGTCCGGTTTGACTTCCGACTGCCTTCGTTGTAATTAGGCGGTCGGAAGTCAAACCAGGGTTGTCGGTCGGAGGCTTTCCGACCGACATCCTCATGAGGCCCTATGTGTTTTCTATATTTTGTCTGTCAATATTTTGTTAATGTCAATATTTGAACATTCAATTTTATAGTATTAAATATTTTTGTCATTTCCATAGACTCAATTTAAAGTCGATATGTGATTCTCGATATTTTTTAATCACTATTTTTAGACTACAATATTTTTGTAGTTGACATTCAGTAGTAGAATCTTTGGTGATGAACGTTTGCTACTGCTTGTTATTGAAAGGTGAAACACCAAACCTCACACACAGTGCAAACAAATCTCTGTATAAATGCTTTACTGTTGCTGACATGTCCAAAAAGTCCTTTTGATAATTTATTGTAGAACAGGTTTCCCATTCCATTAAAGGGTCAGCAATGTTCTTAACACCTGCTTCAAATATCCCCTTGTCCATAGGCATGAAATGTAAAGAAAACAAAATGGAACAGTCACATTGTTTGTCATGTGTCCTTTATGCATCACTTTTCAGGACTTTGGAGGTCACTGCAGAGTACTTCAGCTTTCCTGTTTACTGTTGTCTGCCCTTTACCAGTCATTAATGATGTGGATTTGTGACACAGTTGTCGATGACCACGTCTGAGACCCAAGAGGGAGTGGTCTGCAGCATATCAGCAAGAATTTTCAGGCAAACAAAAGCCAGCAGAAAGTGACTGATTGTAAGAAATTGGTTTACTGGTTTAGGGGGGTGGGGTGAAACCGTACTCAAGCAGGAACCACAATCCTTGTCAGGTTGAAGTCACAGGAAACCCTAAATTAACCTGTGCTCAATCCACGAGTAGCTTGACATAGAACAGTGTATAAAGTATTTGTGCAACACTTTAAACAGTAACACAGTGAAAACACACCACAAAAGGACCCCACACCAGATTAGAAAATTAGAGTGATTTGTATCAAATAAAACAAGACCAAAAAGACACAAATCCCATTAGTAGAACAGAAGATATGCAGGTTTAAAGATTTTTGTGAAAATAGTGCCAACAAGCACAAAGTGCCACCTGGGGATATCTGGTCGCTTCGGTCTGGGACAAAGTCACAGGTTCAGGCTGAATGAGATGGAGCGCGGGCAGGTTACAGAAATCCACTTAGGCCCGCTGAACAAAGTACCTTGGATCCTGGTTGTGGAACGTTGAGAGGTCCCGCACTGCACAGCCGAGGCAATGCATTGGTTCCAAGGAGCTGCAGAGCGTGATGCGAGGTCCTGCGTCATTATAGCGGATCCTGTTGATGAGGGCTTGCGATGCGAGAACCTGCATAGTCGTCGAGGCTGCCATCGACAAGTGATGCGAGGGCCTGCATTGGAAAAGCTTTGCACAGGCGGCAGTTTCGATGCAGCTGAGGGATCGATGCGTAGTCCTGAGCGTCGGGAGAATCCTCTCAGCAGAGGCAATGCATTGGTTCTGCTTGGGAATGCGCTGCGGAGCAGAGGATATGCCTCGGTTCTGCTGGTTCTCCAGATGGGCTGGCAGAGCACTTTCAGGCCCGCTTCCAAGGGTCCAGGACTGGGATGACACCACTTGGCAGGGTAAGACTCACAGATGGCAGAGTCCAGGTGCTGAGTTCAAGGTTGTTAAAGCCTTGTGTCTCTGAGGCTCTAGTCTAGAGGCCAGCCAACTAGACCTTGGAGTCACTTTGGGGTTCTGGGTTCAACAGATGCAGGCTTTCAATTGTGTGTGGCTGTCTGGGAGGAATACACAAAGCCCAACTGACAGCTACATCCAATCATGTGACCAAGGGACAGGCTACAGGCACTAAATGGCTAACGCAGGAAAATGCTAACTTTCTAAAAGTGGCATTTTCAAAATTGCAATTTAAAATACGACTTTACCATGAGATGAGGAGTTATCATTACAATTCCAAAGACACCAAACAAGTACTGGTTACCCGCTCCCATTTGGAAATTACAGCTTATTATATGTAATAAGGTAACTCCAATATTACTCTATGGGAATGGTAGTCCTTACAGTAGTGAAAAACAAATGTAAGACTTTTTAACTACCAGGCCATGCTAATTTAAAATTACATGTCCTTCTTTTTAAATATATTGCACCATGACCTGTGGGCTGTTTATGGCTTACCCTACGGGGGTGACATATGTAATAAAAAGGAAGGTAATCCAATGTTACCATGTTTTATGTAGTGAGCACATGCACTTTAGCACTGGTTAGCAGTGGTAAAGTGTGCAGAGTCCTAAGGCCAGCAAAAACAAGATCAGCAAAAATGGAGGAGGAAGGCAAACATTTTTAGGGGAAGGCCACCCTAAGGCTGGCAGGTCTTAAGCTGATTATATATAAACATAAGGTGTTAGAGCAGCAGGATTGTAGTGCCCACTACTACAGCAATAGTGTAGCAGGATTTATGTTCCCACCACCACAGCGAGTTCATGGGGTGCAAGAAAAACAAGTCGCCAAATATTCTAGCATGTAGCCACAAGAGGCTTGACTGTGATTCCTGGAAGCACCACGACCACCGTCAAACATCATGGTTTTCTGCGTGTGATGGACTATGAACAAGATCCACATGAGGAGGAAGAGCAGGCTTGAGGTGCAACATACAAGTAAGGTGAGAGGCCGCAGAAACCTCCGCTCTCCTTCAGTGTCACTACTCTAGAAATTCAGGCTATTACATTTATTTCGAATAAACATGCTTCTTTACTTTTTGAAAACATATACGTATAGAAATACACTTCCTCCAGGGTCCGATAAACGGGACTCACCGCCTGCTTGCCCGATGCTAAGAAAGTGGGTATCCCAACATCCCACCACTATTTTCAATACCAAAGTTTGATCCTGGCAAGGACCACACGAGTCACACTTGAACAGCTGAAGTACATGTAGTATCACGTTTTGCATCTGCCGCATGAGTATCTCCTTCAAAGCGCTGCTCTGAATATTGAATGTGCTTGTGTGAGATGTGCGTTAAATGCCCCCAGTCAAGCCGCGATTCAATTCTTTGCCCCAGTTTGGGCAGTGAGGGCCTGCAAGTACCAGGAACCGCAAGGCTGCCTCTAAAAGAAGAGCTTTCTTTGGATTCTAAGACTTGGTGAGGGAAAGCGACTCGTCTAACACGAAAAGGGGGTGGTCCATATTGTGTTACATGTTGTATGCTATGTTATTTGTCATGTTAAGCTATACGTTTTGTTAAATTGGGTATGTTTTGTTATACCATGGTATGCTATGGTTTGTTATATATTATATTGTGTTTTTTTTGTTATTACCAGACGTTCTTCCACCCACTCTCTTTATCTTTCCCTGAAATCTCAAGGACAGGGACCGACCATTTCTCAGTGTCTTCGGAAGGAGGCTATGAGGAGACAGGCTGCATTGACGGGGAGCCGAGCATGGTGCTGCATGAATATGAGCGACAAACGCGTATTTACGCAGAGGGAACTGTGGCGACTCAAGCAATCGGTTCTCCTAATTACACAATATGTCCTTTTGACATTCCCTCGAGCACACAATGCGAGATGAACGTTACGTGATATCCGAAGAACAGGATTGCAGGAGCAGCGATTACGCACAATGAACCAGTAGCAGGGCTGCTTTAAAGAAATTGTTCTTCCTGATTGGTCCTCGTTCTCTTGCCCATTCCTTTCCTTTTTGGTCTGTGCTTTTTGTCAACTCGAGTTATTCTACAGATATAACAAGCATTTGCAATGCAATAGGTCTCGCATTACTTAAAGTTTGAGCTATTGTCGTTGCATTATTATTTGCAACACCAATAGCTCAAACTTTCAGTGACGCGAGATCTATTGCACTGCAATTTTTTAATAATTTTTTTTGCAGTGGAGTGATAACACAAGACAATCGGAAGAGCACATAACAGACGTAAGAGGGCCAGTCCTCATTGGAGGTTACAAAAGGAGAAAAGGCGGTAGTAAGGAGGGACTACTAAGGCTATTCACGAATCAAAAGTAACCATTTAGAAAGGCGAGTAACTGGAGCCAATTGAAAAGATGTGTGGAAAATGGGCAGAGGTTCAAGTCAATACCTGAATACAGCATGTCTATAAGAGATAGTGCAAGTGCTGCCTAGGCGAGATCTAAAAATGGAGGTGCTAGAAGGAGAGACTGAAAAACATAAATCTATATTAACTGTACAACAAAAAAGACAAGTATCCTTTAGGGTAAAATAGCACTTAGTACTAGGTTCACAATTTGTGATGGGACGTATGAGCAATGCACGCCTTTCATAGGAGGGGCAGGAAAACAGTTTTATAATGAAAATCCTTTTCAACTGGACAGCGTAGGGGGCGAATACACCCCTAAGGAGGGATACATGTTTTCAGAACTGTGGCTGTGACCTAGGGAAAGGAGAGTCTGGGAGGAAGTATAGACTCCACGAGGGGAAAAGGAGTAAACAGAACCTCGTGATGGAGTGGGCAAACCACTGCTCTACCTCCCTGCTCGGAGAGCAGAGCAGCCCCGCCCTCCCGCAATGTGCAAAGCAAACATAAAATGGTAATAAATGAAAGTTATTACCTTTTTATGTTTTGGCTTTCTCGCACTGTGAGAAAGCAGTGGGGCGACGCTCCTCCACCCTAGTGGAGGAGCTGCCTCTGGGCATAAGGTATGGTAAACCCAGGAAATCCTAACGCGCAGACACCGCCATCATAACGCCATGCATTTTTGTACTTCTTTTAGGTATATCGTAACATAAGACCCATCATAAAATCGTAAACTAAAAGCCAACTCTAAGGAACGAACGGAGAACATTTTTATTGCAGCAGGAGCATCTGAAACACGAGGTATCATGCAAGCAGCAGCAGTACGTGTATGGGACCCAACTCAAACAAGTCAAAACAAGGCTGTCCTTTAATGAAGCAAAAGTGCACTAGATATCAACCAAAATCAAACGGAGCTACCACATAGCTGCCAAGGTTTCAGATTGCTATGTGTGACATTTTCATAATTCCAGTGAAATTATGAGTGACATTTCAATGACTATGAGTGACACTTTCTCGCAAGCAAAATCAAGCATTGAAGACGGGGCAAACATATAAATATCGGCAATTGCACCCATTTGAGCAACAAAACTCTCTAAGAAGATGTTAAAACTGTTGGAAATAACCAGAAACTGAAGCACCTAGTGCCCTTCTAAGCTGACCGTACTGTTGGACCCAGATCTGCATCACTCATTGACAGTGTGTGCTGCGCCACTGCAAACAAAAGGTTTCTGTACATTTCAGCAAAGGGAGTTATTGTAGTAGGGTCAGATTATCTGTTGCGAAACCGGCGCAATGTGCCTGCCACTTGCTCACATCAAGTACAGAATAACAAAATGACTGTTATAGAGAGGGGGGAAAAAGAAAAGAAGGCGATGAGGACTGTTTTCCAGATCGGGTCTCATCACTTGAAAGCACACATCATCGTTCACTGGGGCACTGAATGTATTAAAGGCGCACACTCCACTACCGAAATTTTGAGCAGGTGTTCCTCTTTAATTTATTCTGCTCTGACAAACGTTACATTTTATTAAGAGCACTGATAGTTTTACGAGTTCACATGTTATAAGTAATGCTTAATGTTGCACTTACTTACTTGGATTTGAGGCAGGCTGGTACATGATCTCCCAGCTGCAGGCAGCAGCCCGGCCCGAGTCACTGACACCTAATACGGAGGGATCATGAATATACCACACTACGCATTCTGCACAGAGCAGCGGGCCGAAAGTGCACTTGCGAGCAGTATTCTCTGCGGTGCTTCAGGGCAGCAGCAGGCTCACAACGGCGGGTCAGCAGCAGCTAACGCTGGAGGGGTCGGGTGAGCTTCAGAGAGGCCGAGGCAGGCCCGTGGTGGTGCGAGCGGTGGCGTGCTCATCACCTCAGCTGCCCCGGACCTTTTATAATAATAATCTGCTCCTGCCATGACTGATCCGTCCAGTGAACGCCGGTGCGCATTATTGAGGGAGCACCAAAATAATGAATGCGGCGTGGCGGGCAGAGGCAAATTAAAGAAAACCAGTGGTGCGCACGCACTACAGAGGAGCGGGGGCCAGGGAGCGCGGCAGCGAGGCGAACGCGCGCTGCTGTGCGTTCTGGCCACCGTCGGGAATGGGAGGAGCGAAGGCGGGACATGCGCCCGCCTTTGCCCAATCGCGTGCCGATTTTTCTAAAAAAACGCACGCTACAGCCAATGAGGGCTTCTGAAAACAAAACCACACGCACGAGCGTGTGGGTCGTTTTCAGAAGCCCTTTCTAAAGGTCTCGCGCTGCGCGAGCAGTGCTGCGCACTGCAACGCTAGGCGCGAGCCCTAAAAAGGAATCCTGCTGCTATACTGAAGTAGCCAGATTTCAACACTCTTTCAAAAGAATCCATCTCCTTGGCTTAGCTGGCGCAGTCCTAATATTCTCATAAGGCAGTTAAGCTAGCTTAATTGTGGAAAAACTGAACACAAAACGCAACGGGCGACTCAAACGGCAATACAAAAATCACAAGGGCCAAGTGCATCCTTGACACAGGTGCGAGACTGTCGAATTTACTAATTAAAGATGGAGTGTGGCTTTATTCCTCTTGCCAGATTCAGCTTTGTGCTGAAAGAGTTACCCCTGAGAGCCTCACCTGGCTCCTTACAAAGATTCTAGAAGGGCGGTAGTTACAGGCCTGGTGACGCCCTTGGACCGCCTTTTACAAGAAACCTCCTTTCACAGGAGGTAGGACACTTGTAATCGGTGCATGTGTATCATCTTTGGGCTACAGGGGCAGGGCTTTGAATGCACCTTTTGAGGAATTACTAAAGATCTTAGTAAAGTCGACAGGAGAATAGTTTCCTTTACAACATTTGCCAAAATAGCTTCAAAGAAAAACAGAGAAAAATTAGGCTAAAATTTCGAGACCTACTGGCTGTTGAACAGAAGTGATCTCGACCATGAGTAAAGATGCCCTAGAAGATACTCTGTTGCATTGATAATAGAAATGGGCCAGATTTATAGAATTATGGTCTAAAGTATTTGCACAAATCAACAAAATCCTCAATTTTACATCCCTTTGAACACCTGGCTGATCTTGTCTCTGCTGCCAAAGCCACAGTCTCTCAGAACTAGGTTGGCAGGCCTGGCTCTAGTGATGCCTTAGATATGGGTTCACTCTCAGATGGATGAGCCAGGAGTCGTCTAGCGCTGCAGGGTTGTTGAGGAATCTTGTTTATTTTAATGACATGAAGGAGTGTTAAAGAACCAGATCCTACCTGTTTCAATCTGCAAGAGACATTTGTATGGAGTTTAGAGAATTACTGGCTGCTCAAACGCAGCACAACCATAGAACAGCATAGTTCAGCCAGAAGTGGGTGAGAGTATAAGGGGTATTTAGGACTTATACTATTCATACCACTAATACCAGCTTGTACAGAGCACCTTTAGTTTTAGTTTGACAACAGATAATACTAAATTGGTGTATCTCATAAACTTCACTTTTTCATTTCCTATTTGTATAGTTGGAAAGACAAATGTGTTATGTTACACTAAGTGTGATTAACACACAAAAAAAGAGTAAAAATGCTTATATCATATTTTATATTTGAAAATTGCACTAGCTAAGTCGTTCGGTGTAGTTGTAGTAGAAATAGAAGCAGAAGTAATAAAAAGAAATGCAAAGTTATTTTGGATGAATACACCAACACATAAAACAGTAAATACAATGTAATTCAAAACATAATACGTCCACAACTCTAAAACGGTAAATGTAGCCAGAAGCAAATATCAAAACCGAAGCCAAAAGTGCAAAACGATGCATCTCCCTTCGTATCACCATTGCCTGGAGGAGAAACTGCCCCACAGCACAAGAGATGCACACCCTGGAAGGCAGTGTCTAAATTGTAACAACTCCACAATAAGAATAAAGTAGGTCTGCCAGAGTCTGTTAATAAAACTGACAAACGGATAATCAATGTACATTTCTTTCCCTAGTTGTATTTTCAAATTTACGGATCCATTCTTCAGCAGTAACACCCTGGCATCTAGGACGACTGGATCTCCATAAGAGGGGGATTTGATCAGAGGCACAAAAGAAGAATATGCAGGTCCAATATAAAACTCACTGGCAATTAGGGTTTGGATCCTTCAGTTCTGCAATTTGGCACATAAGCCTTGAATTTTCTGTCCTCATTTACTACATTTCCACGGTTTAAATAAAGATCAGGTGTACCCAAACTACTAGATTAATAATACATGCACCTTAACAGAGAATGCCCATACCAATCTTAAAATAGGTTACATCTTGAACAATACATCCTGCTAAGGTTGTACACTTTGGGCTAGATTTAAGTACAGATTGCTCACATAAAGTGGTCACTAATTGTACATCTATTTTTGTGACCAGTCTTTAATTTTGAGATCTCCTGTTACGGGGGTCACAGAATGACCTGCTAGGTCACTATTTATAACCCGCTGTGATTGGCCACATAGATAGGGATGGTGGCCTGCAAGAAACAGCAGACCACCACCACCCCTGTAATTGCACTCCCAAGAAGGAAACTTTTTTTTAAGGAGTCCATGCTCATTAAAGGAACCTCATCTGCCTTAAAAATAACCCTGGCTGGCATGATATCTGGGGAGAAAGCACTGCCTTCTCCCTCCGAGGGCGCTGGACACGACTCCTAAAGGGAAAGCTGTCCAATGCGTACAGCTTTCCCGTTGTGATCTATTTTCAACTCCTTCGATAAGTCGATAACATTTCAATAGTTTGTGACCGTAATCAGGGTTGCAAATCATTGATACCACTTCTTGTGAATTGAAAATAGGAGGGGATATAACCCTTTCACACCTCCCCTTATTTGCTATTCAGAATGAGGGCCTGATTTAGATCTTGGTGGATCTGGTCTCCCTTCACTTTTTCAACAGTTTGACCACCCGCCTACTTGGCGGTTCGCCTGCTCTATTTACATGTTAGTGGGTCCATGGATGAAAGCGTGCCCGAGTGCCACTGACTCTGCCAGGAATTTTCACCTGTGTCGACAGAGTCATAGGCAGAAGTGACTCTTGGCGGGAGTACAGCCAAGATTACCGCTGGGCCCATCAAGATGTGCCTTTCCGTCGAGAAAACTGTGGCAGGGATACCTCCTACTTTGAGTTGGTGGAATCGAAGGAAATGAGGTGGAAACATACCTTTTTTTCCTGTTTCCCACTTCCGTTTCCATCTTGAACCCCATTGTCAAGGGCCTCCCTTTGCTGCTACTACATGACCAAGATGCTAATCAACTCCGCTGTCACAGGGATATAAGGTAGGCTACTTTTACACTTGTCTTACTATGAACAGTGTGTTGACAATTGCTTTAGTCTTGTGTATTTTTACATTGCTTATACATGCATTTTTTATTTATGTGTAATGCATTAGTGTACATTTTACAACTTATCAAGGTAAAATGAACACACCTGTATTGACACTTAAAAAAAATTATGTTAGTGGGCCTGTGGGTGTGCATTCAATAGTGTGTACGTGTGTTGATTGTGTGCCATGCAATATGTAAGAAAAGGGGTATTACACATTACCTACATGTATTTTAGAAGCAAACATAACATATATGTGTATTGACACATAAATCAGTAGTACTTACCAGTCTCCACTCCACCATAGACTTACTCCTTCAGCAAACCGCCGCTAGGACAATACCAGCACAACGGGGACATCTAAATAGACTCGGCGCAAACTTGCCAACCTGACGGCGACTGAGTACTGTTACCCAGCACAGGAGTCCGCTGCCTCAACGACGGTGCACCGCTTGTGCAACGGGAAACAGTCTGACGGTGTGGATGGTGGTTTCAGCCAGCACACATCTAAATATGGTGGGCGGGATTCCCTCAGCTTGGCGGAATACTTGGAAACTCTGCCGCGGAGGGACGACGGGAGTCCTGCCAAGATCTAAATCAGGCCCTGTGTTGTTGAATCCATTTGCCAATTTGGAAAGACTTTACCAAATAACAAAATGGGTGTAATACATGTCAAAACATCATTTTGTGCTCACAAACCCATTGATTTTGAAGATTGCAGGGTATACGACAGCTAAATAGTTTCATACATCTGGTCCTTAATCTTAGGCATAATGAAGTCATTCTGACAATTTGAAGCTTTGGTGAAAAAATGTAAGCCACCAACCCATTTGTAAGTCAAGAGTCTGCCATCTACTTATCGATTTCTTCCATTTATGTATTTGCCATTATGTGTAAGAACATATTAGAACAGAGGTCTTCAACCATTTTTACTTTGGGTCCCCACACGCAAAATGTTTTGAAGTCAGGGCCCTCCTCCAAAACTGTACGTGTAGGATTGGGGCCATTGGAGGGCAGGGCCGAGTGCAGGGGCGGGGCTTATGAGATCATTTCAGGGGGACTTATTCTGTAGCTTATATTCCATAATAAATGTGAGACTTCTAAAAAAGCAGGTTCATAAAACAAAAACAGAAATTGACCCAAAAACTCTGCTCCTCATAATTGGGGTGTTGTGAGTCCTTAGCACTCCTGGGCCCCAATGCAACTGCACCGTTGCACTAATTATATTTGCAGGCCTGATTACCAGGCTATCTCCTCCACCTCATTGACTCCAAAAAGGCTTTCTGTCCCTATTTTGTTAGTTTTACATAGCATAATCCTGGCTAAAGGCCATTGAAGAGCATTACATGAGCACTAGTTACCTTATACAAGTCAGGTTAATTTTTTTTATGCTTGGGGAGATTAAGCAACTTGTCCCGAATCACAGGATGTTGAGCCAGCGCTGGGACATGAAGGTGGCTTCCCAGTTCCAAAGCTGACAGCTCTCACCATTAGGCCACATCACTTCCTTTGCAGATAAAAATGAGCTTCCACATTTTGCCCCCTCTTTACAGCAAAAGTGTCCTTGGCCCTAATGCTAGCAAGGAAAATGAGCACCCATACCCTTTTATTAAAGAAATACAGTTATAATTTTGATACAGTGGGCTCCCCAAACCAGTAGCGTAACAAAACTTGAGGGGGGGGGGCCTGCAAACTCCATGAAGGGGCCCCCCTGGACTCAGTCATGAGCTCTCAGGCCAGGATACTTTGCTTAGGGGGCACCCTGGAGCTTGGGGCCCCCGCACCGCTGGGGCCTATGTTACCCCACTGCCTCAAACCCATGGACTCCCGTGCCACTGCACCTGCTTCACTAATGATAGCTACTGCCTTGTGAAATGAGCTGTCTCCTCTGCCCTCTGCTAAAATAAATGCTGCCATTTTGCCTCCTCCCTCTCGCTGAAATCTCTCGGATGCTGAAACTCAGGTATCTCCTCTGCTGCACATTTACCCTCCCCTTGGCCATTGCACCAATGCCTAAAGCAAAAATATTGGCACAACAAGTGTGCACTAGGCACTAATGCCAGCAAGGAAGGATAGTAAAACAGCCATAATTGGGGACTAGTTGGCCCCTCATACTGAAGGGCCCTGGTGCCTTTGCACCTGCTGCACCAATGATATCTACAGCTCTGCAAAGGAGGCTGCCTGATCTGCCTACTCCACTGGGCTATCACTCCTAGGCCTGAGACACAGCACAAACCAGGCTTTCTGCCCCCCTGTGTAGAAAAAAGGGCAAAAAGCACCTTCCATCCCCCTCACCAAAGATGCTTTGGCCCGGTTCCATGCAGAGCAAATGTGGCTTGGGCCCTAATACTAGAAAATGGGTCCCCACTCCATTTTTTCGTACTATGACAGCCATAATTGTGGAACAGTGGCCACTCACTTCCATGGCCACAGTGCTTGCTACACTAATGGTAGTGATAGCCAATAAAAAAACAACAACCTCCATATGTTGCTCCCCTTCACCAGGGCCATCTCTCAGAGGAAGCTGTCTCTCCATTTATAAACAAAAAATGAGACCCCAAGTCTTTTTGACACTATCCATAGATCTGGGACCTTTCCTCTTTCTCTTTGGCCATTACTCTGAGGCCCCAGGACTCGAGAGGCTAAGAGGCTCAGGGGCATATTATCAACGGCCAGCGATAATTATCGCTGGCCGTACATAGCGATAGAAATATTATCGCTGGCTATCGCTGAATATTATCGCCATGATAACGCTATATTTACAACGCATAGCGCTATGGCGATAATATTTCAGCGATAGCGGTGTTTTCAATGGAACATCACTGGTTTTCCAGCGATGTTCCATTGAAAACAGCGATAACATTGCTGATACGACCCTGTGGTCGTATCAGCATAATCCACCTACCATTATTAGTATGCCTTAGTCAGGAATTTAACAGACGTTAAATTCCTGAGTTAAGGCTGAGGTAGCGCGATTTTTTTTATCGCTGCACCTCCTTGTTAATATCGCGAAGCTGCCTTCACGATATTAACGTGTTGTTTTCACTGCCACGCCTTCTTTGCAACTCATTAGCGATGCGAGGCGAGGCTGTGAAAAAACGGGCTCTACATCAAGGAAACACGCGCTAGCATGTCCTTGATGATATTGCGATATAATTATCGCCGCTTTTCGCCCAAAAACGGACGCTAAAGCGGCGATAATTATATCGCCAGCCCTTGCTAATATGCCCCTCAGTGTCTGAATGCAACCCTGCTGTGGTTCTTGCTGCCACCCCTTGGACTCGCCCCCTAAAACAAAAACAACCATACTGTTGGACCTGTTGTTTTCCCCCAAGGTTTTTGCCTTCCAGCCTCCTGTTTTCCTGACTTCTTTTTGCTGGCTTTACAACTATGCACACATTACCACTGCTAACCAGTGTTAAAGTGCGTATGCTTTCTCCTTTAAACATGGTAAAATTGGCTTACAGCCAATTGGCAGATTTAATTTACTTGTAAGTCCCTAGTAAAGGGGTAGTACTTGTACCCAGGGCCTGTAAATAAATTATACTAGTGGGCCTGCAGCAATAATTGTGCCACCCACCTAGGTAGCCTTGGAAACATGCCTTAGGGCTGACATTGTAGCCTTGCGTGCAGTTTTAAACTGCCATTTTGATATGGCAAAATAAACCATTTGCAAGGTCAAAAGCTTCCTTTTTAATGCATATAAGTCATCCCTAGGGTAGGCCCTAAACAGAGGGCAGGGTGCAGTGTATTTAAAATGTACATGACCTAGTAGTGAAAAACTCTTAGATTCATTTTTTTACTACTGCAAGGCCTGACACTCCCATAGGAGTATTACATTTAATAACGGATAACTTTCAATTGCGAGCAGGTAGGAGTGTCCAGTTCGGTGTTTAAAGAATTGTAATTTAAAATCCTCTTCAATGTTCGAGTCGGATTTTAAGTCACAGTTCTGAAAATGCTACTTTTAGAAAGTTCATCAAAAGCCGGAGCGAAGTAACACTCCTGTGCCGGACGCACAGCTGAATCCCTGAATCATAGACGATCCCACAACCTTTTCCACGTTCAAATCAGTTTTATTCCTTATATTCCAAAATTTCATGTTTACTCATTTATTTCATCATGTCACATGAGAGGCAGAGTGTATATTTTACTTCTAATGCAGCAGATATGCCAATCCAGGCCTTTTTCTGAAGCAAGAACTATACATCAATCATCCTCAGTAGTAGATGTTATTCCCAATGCATTTCAGGCTTTCCATAGCCCTTCGTCAGGGGTTCACTACAAATTAAATTAAATAACATCAACATTAAGTTGTACGAAGTAATCAACAATACGTCACAAATTCCATCCCTGGTTTTAAAACTACCCCCATGATCAACGTTTTCCAATTACGTTAACCTCCACAGTCCTCATGACTGCAACTCCCATAACCCTCTGCTTGAGACACCTCGTTAACCCCGTTTCACTGTGCCCAACCAGTCATGAGGACTGTGGAGGTTAACGTAATTGGTTGATTGGAAGGGGCGTCTTTTTTGCTCAGACTTGAAAAGGGAGGAAAGGTGAAGGCGAGCGGTTTTTCGCTGTACGCAAGATAAGAGCATGTTGTGCAGGAGATCACGCCTAAGAGGATCAAGGTATGGGAGAATGCTGATGTTGTTTCACTGGTGGGGACAGGTTAGTTTAGTGAGGTGTTTGGCATCAGTTGATGGGGAGTGGTGACAGGGGGTGCTAAATGAAATGAGGGGATTAAACATGGAAGAGTTATGTAGTGGGATAGAAACAGGTTTGGGCACTGCTTTGGTAGTGTGGAGTCACGCAATTAGAGGGAAAACGTTGATCATGGGGGTAGTTTTAAAACCAGGGATGGAATTTGTGACCACCTCTTGCAAATACTGGGTTATGCTGCCACAGCTCCAGGTGATTTGGGTGAATCCCGCTCCACCCTCCCTGCATCTCAGGCATTCATCCATGCGGGTGGCATATATTTTGCTTAGTCTCAATTGGGCCAAGTATGCTCGGTGCAGGAAGTAAAAATGAGCCAACTTAAATCCAGCTTTACTGGACACCTTTGTTACCAGGGTGCAAGTTTTATTCAATTCTGCGTCAGTTATGGGCTCTGGTAGATCTGTTTTGCAGCCGCCCCATGCTTGGCAATAAATATACGGTCTATCATTTTGGAGGCCTCAGTATAGATGAGACACTAAGGGTCTGGAAGACCCTAGCTCTAATATCGTCCCTAATGTACAGGCCTCTTAAGGCATTGCCGGGAAGCTGGGCCACAGCCACCTTGCTACTCTGGCCAGGGCGGCAAACTGAAAGAACTGTCCGGGGCCCACCCCAAACCACTCATGTGCTTCTGGAAAGGTGATGCAATTCTCAGCTGGGTAGAAATCCCAGAGCGTCTCAAAATCTCCCTCCTTCCACTCGACCAAAGACATTGCATGGCTAAGGTTTGCAACATGGGGTATCTCCCTTATAGGGAGTTTCCTAGAGAAGGATGTCATGCGCAGCACCATCTTGACTGTACCCGTCCATGCCTGAGCGACCTGCTGAATGATGAATGGGTGAGACATATTGCGCCGTGTTCCCGACATCAAAACAAATGGCAGGTGCTCTACACCTGGGGCTCCTGCTAGAAGGCGTTTCTCCCAGTTATCGTTTTCCCCACACCAGCCCGGCCCATATTGCAGCTCCGATGCCAGATAGTACATCTCGAGGTCTAGCAGTCACAGGCCCCCACACGCAGGGTCCAGCTTAATAATTTGTGGGCCCGCTTGGCTGCGCTTACCCGCCCAGATTAGTGCCACCAGTAGGCTGTTGAGCTCCATAAAGGTGCTGCGGGGGACCAAACATCGCAAATTATGTAATATATACAAACATCTTTGGCGCAAAACCATCTTTGCCATGGAGATCTACCCACTACCGACAGCAACAATGTTTGCCAGAATGTCACTGAGGCTCGCAGCCCAGGCAGCACCTTACCCATATTGAGAAAGAATTGCTTCTCCTCTGCGTGCTTCCTTGAGATCCCCAGATATCTGAACGCCTACAGTTCCCACCACAGCCCAAGCTGTGGTAGAGCTTCTAAGGGCTTACTCCTTCAGTCCCGCCAAAGGGAATATGAATG